>JAVIAB010000106.1:79315431-79940431 GCA_032433765.1 Megaustenia siamemsis | reverse complement strand
TGCGTATATCTCTTTATATCTTTAACTTATATCTTCACGACTGCCACCACACCTTGTGTCTATGACGTTTAATAAGTCGCCATTTAGTGTTTGAATGCCAGTGTTTGCTGAAATTGTATCTATTTCTCAATTTATAATTTCAACTTTCTTCTCTCTATTTATCTTTCAGTTCTCTTTATATAAATCTGTGTATATATTTCTTACCAACATTTCACCTCTTTCTCACTGTCTCTTTTACCCTTATTTATACTACATTTTTTTTTTTCACTCTTTTATAATTTTTATTATTGTTTCATTTACCTTTTTTCTGCTGCAGATATCTTAGCCTAATCTTTTTACAAGCAAAATGCCTTTTCGACGAGCCCCGTTAGCTCGTTCAATTTACCATTTACATTAAGCCCGCGCTATAGAATGTAGGCGATGTCTAGATACTGTAAACACGTTCCCTGTTTGCCTGGCAGCCCGTCCTCTTATAACACACTGTAACAAATATTAGATCTACATTTTTTGACGCTGGAATTTCAAAGCCAGTCTAAAATTAGCATTTAACTCAGACGTATAGTTACCTTTTAAGCACTCGTCACACTGCTCGGTTTTGTGCCACTTGGATCCTGTGTTTAATTGGATACGTGTCCGGAGTGATATTATGTTTATATTTGTCATGTTTGCGAACTAGCTATTGTTATGTAATTCATATATAATTCTGAGTGCGTCGTGACTGGGATAGGAAGAACTACACTTATACTGTTTGCGACATACATTCTGAAGGTATTAAAGTAGTGATGCTTAATTTGTAATGTTATAGACATTTCGTTCCGTTCATGCATCGTACCTATGTAAAGAGATACATATTTCCCTTTTACTTATGATGGTGCTTATATTAGACGTGTATCATATGCAGCGTCGACGGAATTTATCAATATTAGAAGTGTTTAGCTGCCACATTGTAAAGTGTTTGTCAAAATTATAGCATCATAAATATTAGAAATGTCCCGCGGCCATAATTTAATTACTTTCATCAATATTAGATGTGTGTTATCATCAATATTAGATGTTAGTTATCATCAATATTAGATGTTAGTTATCATCAATATTAGATGTTAGTTATCATCAATTTCATATAGGAGAAGGTGTATCTTGGTCTACGCCCTATGGGCCGGTTACGGCTCGAAAGGTCAATAGAATAGTTATCATCAATATTAGATGTTAGTTATCATCAATATTATATGTGTATTATCATCAATATTATATGTGTGTTATCATCAATATTAGATGTTAGTTATCATCAAATTTAGATGTTAGTTATCATCAATATTAGATGTTAGTTATCATCAATATTAGATGTTAGTTATCATCAATATTAGATGTGTGTTATCATCAATATTAGATGTTAGTTATCATCAATATTAGATGTGTGTTATCATCAATATTAGATGTGTGTTATCATCAATATTAGATGTTAGTTATCATCAATATTATATGTGTTTTATCATCAATATTATATGTGTGTTATCATTAATATTAGATGTGTGTTATCATCAATATTATATGTGTGTTATCATCAATATTAGATGTGTGTTATCATCAATATTAGATGTGTGTTATCATCAATATTAGAAGTGTGTTATTATCAATATTAGATGTGTGTTATCATCAATATTAGAAGTGTGTTATCATCAATATTAGATGTGTGTTATCATCAATATTAGATGTGTGTTATCATTAAAATTAGATGTGTGTTATCATTAATTTTTTATGTGTGTAATCATCAACATTAATCGTGTAGCGTTATCAAAATTACAAGCCTTCCATTCCGTTGTCAATACTTGAGATGTAATGTATAAATATTAGAGGGGTATAACTGTCGTAATTAAAGTTGCTGAATCAACAAATCTTGTGCACTGTAGCTTTTTTTCTCATTCATCATCATCATCATCATCCTGTGCCATACCTGTTGGCGTAGGTGATCATGTCCTTCCACAATCTTCTATCTACAGTGCATCGTATCAGTTCTGTTGTTGACTGTTTTCCATTCCATGACACCAAGCTATCCAGTATTTTCTCTCTTTGTCGTCCGCGATCTCTCTTTCCTTTTATTTTACTAGCTGTAACCAAGTATTCCAACTTTCCTCTTCTAATGAGAATCTACTGTACATTCCTCCTTCACTTATCTACCTCAGCTTATATTTTTTCACATTCTTGTTCGCCCTCTTAACGGATTCTCCATCATTACCGTCCTTGTGATTTCTGAACTCAATCTCAGTCCGAGGTTTGTCCAACTCCATCATTACCGCCCTTGTGATTTCTGAACTTAATCTCAGTCCGAGGTTTGTCCAACTCCATCATTACCGTCCTTGTGATTTCTGAACTCAATCTCAGGCCGAGGTTTGTCCAACTCCATCATTACCGTCCTTGTGATTTCTGAACTCAATCTCAGTCCGAGGTTTGTCCAACTCCATCATTACCGTCCTTGTGATTTCTGAACTCAATCTCAGGCCGAGGTTTGTCCAACTCCATCATTACCGTCCTTGTGATTTCTGAACTCAATCTCAGGCCGAGGTTTGTCCAACTCCATCATTACCGTCCTTGTGATTTCTGAATTCAATCTCAGTCCGAGGTTTGTCCAACTCCATCATTACCGTCCTTGTGATTTCTGAACTCAATCTCAGTCCGAGGTTTGTCCAACTCCATCATTACCGTCCTTGTGATTTCTGAACTCAATCTCAGTCCGAGGTTTGTCCAACTCCATCATTACCGCCCTTGTGATTTCTGAACTCAATCTCAGTCCGAGGTTTGTCCAACTCCATCATTACCGTCCTTGTGATTTCTGAACTCAATCTCAGGCCGAGGTTTGTCCAACTCCATCATTACCGTCCTTGTGATTTCTGAACTCAATCTCACTCCGAGGTTTGTCCAACTCCATCATTACCGCCCTTGTGATTTCTAAACTCAATCTCACTCCGAGGTTTATCCAGCTCCATCATTACCGTCCTTGTGATTTCTAAACTCAATCTCACTCCGAGGTTTATCCAACTCCATCATTACCGTCCTTGTGATTTCTAAACTCAATCTCAGTCCGAGGTTTATCCAACTCCATCATTACCGTCCTTGTTGTGATTTCTAAACTCAATCTCAGTCCGAGGTTTGTCCAACTCCATCATTACCGTCCTTGTTGTGATTTCTGAACTCAATCAGTCCGAGATTTGTCCAACTCCATCATTACCATCCTTGTGATTTCTGAACTCAACCTCAGGCCCAGGCTTGTCCAACTCCAGGGCTTGCCAAATGTTACTCTCGTGTGATTCTTCTTTCAATATAAGAGTCATTTCTTGAAAAGTGTTTAGATTTGGGAACTGTCCATCCATTCTAAATGTTGGTAAAGAACAAATTTACCCTAGACACGACCTTCACCTTGTGGATAAACCGGTTTGGTATCGATCTTAAACTGCTAACATTTTTAAAATGTCATTTGGATTATCTATTCAGTTATTAATCTTCCATTTATGGCAGTTATCGGACATGAATAAATATTACGATCCGATAATATTATTAACTAGAGTTTTTTCTTGTATAAACGAGTATCAAAAGATTAATAAATACAGTGATTATCAAGAGCAAGCAGGGAAACGCCTAAATCTGTGGGAAATCTTTACATTTCTATTTTAACAAGGAGTTTGTATTCATATAATGGGAACTCGTTTGAGTACAGCTGCGATTATAATTAGACAGTCGTAAAGTTGGTAAGACATTTTCATAAATTTTATCGTTGGGAGAGCTGTGGAGAGACATGGCTAGTAGCCATTCAGATTGATGCTTCGAGTCATCATGACTCCTGACCATTCAGATTGATGCTTCGAGTCATCATGACTTCTGACCATTCAGATTGATGCTTCGAGTCATCATGACTTCTGACCATTCGGAATTGATGCTTCGAGTCATCATGACTTCTGGCCATTCAGATTGATGCTTCGAGTCATCATGACTTCTGACCATTCAGATTGAAGCTTCTAGTCATCATGACTCCTGACCATTCAGATTGATGCTTCCAGTCATCATGACTTCTGACCATTCAGATTGATGCTTCCAGTCATCATGACTTCTGACCATTCAGATTGATGCTTCCAGTCATCATGACTCCTGACCATTCAGATTGATGCTTCGAGTCATCATGACTTCTGACCATTCAGATTGATGCTTCCAGTCATCATGACTCCTGACCATTCAGATTGATGCTTCCAGTCATCATGACTCCTGACCATTCAGATTGATGCTTCCAGTCATCATGACTTCTGACCATTCAGATTGATGCTTCCAGTCATCATGACTTCTGGCCATTCAGATTGATGCTTCGAGTCATCATGACTTCTGACCATTCAGATTGATGCTTCCAGTCATCATGACTTCTGACCATTCAGATTGATGCTTCCAGTCATCATGACTTCTGACCATTCAGATTGACGCCTCCGGTTGAGTGTTTACGTTTGGGTTTTTGCTGCCAGATAGTTTTACCAGACCAGCGCCTTCAATAAAACAGCTTTTCAGCTTTGATTTACATTTAGCCATGGTGTTAAATCATCCAAAATTGTAAAGCGTGTTATTTCAAAAAAATATTTCGTCTTTTTTCTACTTCTTTCTTTCTTACTTTCTTTTATCCGGTTCTGCGTTTTGCCGTTAGGCGTGGCAGTATGAAGCCAATGATTTGTTTTCTATCAAGAACACTTTCTGTGACTTGGCACATAGTGATATTGTATAGTTTTATTACGTCGTAAACTCCCTCAATCCATCTTCTTCTTGGTCTACAGTCTATATCTTGCTTGTTCCATTTTGTTGTTATAAGCTCTTGACGCTGGTGCTGATGAGTTCATGCGCATTCAATATTCAAACCACTTTCATCTTTAGCTCTGTATCTTCTTATTCTTCGATCCCCTTAAAAAGAGCGTTTGTATCGCCATGTCGCAGTTTACTGGGATATTTGTTCCATTAAATTATACATCCTTCTCTGGCCCGTCAAGTGTTTCTTACACCAAAATAAACTTTGCCCTTAGCAACAGTTGACAAATGTCTGCGTTGATAAACAAAGTGTGTGATTGGTTGTTGCTATGGACGTGTATTTATTTTTTTGTTTGATAAACGTCATTCATTCATTTTCCTCTCGCGCGTCCGAGAAGGCCACGATTGACGATTGCCTGCTAGTTCTTGTTGTTTCTTAGTTCCATGGTTGAATTAAACGTCACAAGAATAAATTGCATTCTTAAGTGTCTGAAGCTGTCTAAAGAAGATGTGTCTAAAGCTGTAAAATGTAAAGAGAGCCTTATAGCATGTGCATTGTTAATGACCTCACATTCTTAGACGATTGCATTTATCAGCGACAGGTGACATCTCCATACAGTTAGTTCCAGAGTGGTACCCGTGATGGCTACAAGGGACTTCTCTGTTCGTTCATCTTATGTCGACTTACTTCTCTGTTTATCTTATGTTGACTTACATCTCTGTTTATCTTATGTTGACTTACTTCTCTGTTTATCTTATGTTGACTTACTTCTCTGTTTATCTTATGTTGACTTACATCTCTGTTTATCTTATGTTGACTAACTTCTCTATTTATCTTATGTTGACTTACTTCTCTGTTCGTTCATCTTATGTCGACTTACTTCTCTGTTTATCTTATGTTGACTTACTTCTCTGTTCGTTCATCTTATGTCGACTTACTTCTCTGTTTATCTTATGTTGACTTACTTCTCTGTTCGTTCATCTTATGTCGACTTACTTCTCTGTTTATCTTATGTTGACTTACTTCTCTGTTCGTTCATCTTATGTCGACTTACTTCTCTGTTTATCTTATGTTGACTTACTTCTCTGTTTATCTTATGTTGACTAACTTCTCTGTTTATCTTATGTTGAATAATTTCTCTATTTATCTTATGTTGACTTACTTCTCTGTTTATCTTATGTTGACTTACTTCTCTGTTTATCTTATGTTGACTTACTTCTCTGTTTATCTTATATTGACTTACTTCTCTGTTTATCTTATGTTGACTTACATCTCTGTTTATCTTATGTTGACTTACTTCTCTGTTTATCTTATGTTGACTTACTTCTCTGTTTATCTTATGTTGACTTACATCTCTGTTTATCTTATGTTGACTTACTTCTCTGTTTATCTTATGTTGACTTACTTCTCTGTTTATCTTATGTTGACTTACTTCTCTGTTTATCTTATGTTGACTTACTTCTCTGTTTATCTTATGTTGACTTACTTCTCTGTTTATCTTATGTTGACTTACTTCTCTGTTTATCTTATGTTGACTAACTTCTCTGTTTATCTTATGTTGACTAACTTCTCTATTTATCTTATGTTGACTTACTTCTCTGTTTATCTTATGTTGACTTACTTCTCTGTTTATCTTATGTTGACTTACTTCTCTGTTTATCTTATGTTGACTTACTTCTCTGTTTATCTTATGTTGACTTACATCTCTGTTTATCTTATGTTGACTTACTTCTCTGTTTATCTTATGTTGACTTACTTCTCTGTTTATCTTATGTTGACTTACATCTCTGTTCATCTTATGTTGACTTACTTCTCTGTTTATCTTATGTTGACTTACTTCTCTGTTTATCTTATGTTGACTTACTTCTCTGTTTATCTTATGTTGACTTACTTCTCTGTTTATCTTATGTTGACTAACTTCTCTGTTTATCTTATGTTGACTTACTTCTCTGTTTATCTTATGTTGACTAACTTATCAGTTTATCTTATGTTGACTTACTTCTCTGTTTATCTTATGTTGACTAACTTATCTGTTTATCTTATGTTGACTTACTTCTCTGTTTATCTTATGTTGACTAACTTATCTGTTTATCTTATGTTGACTTACATCTCTGTTTATCTTATGTTGACTTACTTCTCTGTTTATCTTATGTTGACTTACTTCTCTGTTTATCTTATGTTGACTTACTTCTCTGTTTATCTTATGTTGACTTACTTCTCTGTTTATCTTATGTTGACTTACTTCTCTGTTTATCTTATGTTGACTTACATCTCTGTTTATTTTATGTTGACTTACTTCTCTGTTTATCTTATGTTGACTTACTTCTCTGTTTATCTTATGTTGACTTACTTCTCTGTTTATCTTATGTTGACTTACTTCTCTGTTTATCTTATGTTGACTAACTTCTCTGTTTATCTTATGTTGACTTACTTCTCTGTTTATCTTATGTTGACTTACTTCTCTGTTTATCTTATGTTGACTTACATCTCTGACTACCATTGACTTTCCTTCCGACGTTCTGGCAGACTCGTCTTTGCTGGGCCCTACCATCAAGATATGTGGTCAAACCATTTCATGTTCCTGTGTTTATTTATACAGATATATACGAATAGACGTACTGTCTACGGATATACACGACACACGTACTGTCTACAGATATACACGTATACATTTACTGTCTACAGATATACACGACACATGTACTGTCTACAGATATACAAGTACGCATGTACTGTCTACAGGTGTACACGTTCACATGTACTGTCTACATGTATACACGTACAGACGTACTGTCTACAAATATACACCTACACATGTACTGTCTATAGATATACACGTTCACATGTACTGTCTACAGGTATACACGTACACATTTACTGTCTACAGATATACACGTTCACATGTACTGTCTACAGGTATACACGTACACATTTACTGTCTACAGATATACACGTTCACATGTACTGTCTACAGATATACACGTACAGACGTACTGTCTACAGGTATACACGTACAGACGTACTGTCTACAGGTATAAACGTACAGACGTACTGTCTACAGGTATAAACGTACAGACGTACTGTCTACAGGTATAAACGTACAGACGTACTGTCTACAGGTATACACATACAGACGTACTGTCTACAGGTATACACATACAGACGTACTGTCTACAGGTATACACATACAGACGTACTGTCTACAGGTATACACGTACAGACGTCCTGTGTAAGGCACTAGAGAGGAAGACTTGTGAGATGATGCCTCAATGAAAGCTCAACAAGTTACCAACTTTTATTCAAAGTGCTCAACTTTCACTGCTTTCAGCAGGGTATCGAGACTTTTTCTTTCTTCTAGTTTTGTTTCATTTGTTTCTGTCTTCTTATTTATCTTTCATCTCTCTCTATCTCTCTTTCTCTTTCTCTCTCTCTCTCTCTCACTCTCTCTCTTATTTTATCTTATTCATACTTTCTTATTTCCCTTTTTTAAAAACTTTGTTCTCCTGCCTTCTTTCAAACTTTCTTTCCGTGCCATTAAAGAAACAATTCCCGCTGCCTTTTGTCTGTGTCACATTCTCTGGTCTCTCTGTCTCCACTCTAGAAACTATGAACAGTATCAGCACAACACCCGCGTTGTGGTCTTCACTTATCAATGACATTGCCATCTTCACTAAACAAGAAACAGATCAAGGGAGATGAATGTCCTGTTATTTATTAATGAAATCTCGGCTTGAGTGAGTTTGCCTCCCCTGCCGTTTGTAATGCATCACATTTCTGTGAAGATGTAAGTTCTCCGATCACTCTCGGTATCCCCTCCTTACCGACCGACCGTCTACATGTACATCTCCCTACCGACCATCTATAGGTTCCTTACCGACCGCCTACAGGTATATCTCCCTACCGACCGTCTATAGATATATCTCCCTACAGACCGCCTATAGATATATCTCCCTACCGACCGCCTATAGATATATCTCCCTACCGACCGCCTATAGATATATCTCCCTACCGACCGCCTATAGATATATCTCCCTACCGACGGCCTATAGATATATCTCCCTACCGACCGCCTATAGATATATCTCCCTACCTACCGCCTATAGATATATCTCCCTACCGACCGCATATAGATATATCTCCCTACCGCCTGTATATAGATATATCTCCCAACCGACCGCCTATAGAAATATCTCCCTACCGACCGCCTATAGATATATCTCCCTACCGACCGTCTATAAATATATCTCCCTACCGACCGCCTTTAGATATATCTCCCTACCGACCGTCTATAGATATATCTCCCTACCGACCGTCTATAGGTTCCCTACCGACCGCCTACAGGTATATCTCCCTACCGACCGTCTATAGATATATCTTCCTACCGACCGTCTATAGGTTCCCTACCGACCGCCTACAGGTATATCTCCCTACCGACCGTCTATAAATATATCTCCCTACCGACCGCCTTTAGATATATCTCCCTACCGACCGTCTATAGATATATCTCCCTACCGACCGTCTATAGGTTCCCTACCGACCGCCTACAGGTATATCTCCCTACCGACCGTCTATAGATATATCTCCCTACCGACCGTCTATATATATATCTTCCTACCGACCGCCTACAGGTATATCTCCCTACCGACCGCCTATAGATGTATCTCCCTACCGACCGCCTATAGATGTATCTCCCTACCGACCGCCTATAGATGTATCTCCCTACCGATCGCCCCATGGTTCTTTCCCTATCGAGCGTCCCCCGGTATCTTTCAGATATAGAAAGAGGGGGAGAGAGAGTGGGAGACAGAAAGACAGAGAGACAGAAGAAGCAAGTACAGTAATCAAAATAAGACATAGGAAACTGAGGAGCCAGTGGCGAGCTGTAACGTACACTCCTACAACGTATGGTGACAGCTTTACAAAAAAGGAACACAACAAAATACTGACTTTGCGCCCTACACGCGGTCTTTTCAGAAAACGAGAAGAAAAACCAACAATGAAACAGATCAATTCTACTACATTGAAGATGTAATTTGATATTGTTGTGTGTCTGTTTTCACATTTCTACTTGTCATAGGACACAACAATATCAAGTGAAGACTGCACAAGGCTGATACATTAAAAGTCAGTCATCATTTATTATATAACCGTATAGAATATCAGACTATATCATCTCGTAACATGTAACTCTGTAAACAACTGTTCAATCGTCGATAGTTTGCTCGCTGACGTGCTTCGACTACCGTTATACTTCAACTATTAATATAGTGGCTGGTCTAATGAGGGTCTGCTCTCTGATTAACTGATTGCTAAATCTCTCTCAACTCTGAGACTATCTACGGCTAACTCTCTAGCATTTTGTTCTTCCTAGGGATAACTGTCCCAACTCCGTATAAAAGTTGGGTTTCCTAGCTCTCCCTAGCTCTAGCTGTCTCGCTGTCTAGCTCTATTTCATGTCTCTCTATCTAGCCATGTGTTTGTCTGTATCTAACTGTGTCTAACTGTCTGTGCCTAACTGTCTGTGTTTAACTCTCTGTCTCTAACTGTCTGTGCCTAACTGTCCCAGGATCTTAGTTCCCTAGCCTAACTACCCCAACATTTTGACCAGACAATAACCTGACTTCTGGTTCTCATTGTCCCCTCATGGTGACCGAACTTCCAAAGACCTGGAAATGCCCATAGTTCTTTCAGTCAGGATCTGTTACTATCTGAGTTAGGCACAACCTATCTCAAGCAAAGAATCTTGCCTGGTTGGTTATTGAGTTATTTGCGGGTCATCATCATTGCACTCCGAACATGTCCATAGGTGCTCAGATCCCCTCCTCAGCAATTCCCTCAGTGTCCAGCGACTGACGACTCCAGTTCTATGTTGGTTGATAAGTCTTCTTACACGGCCACCAAGTTTCTCATTTCTGGCTGTGCCCATCTTAACTCCCATTTCCATCATCCGAAGAAGTGACGTTGATCTGTGTTTGTCGAAGTCCTGTGCTCTTCCCACATCTCGGAGGGCATTGATGATGTCAGCCCGTTCCATTGGTTGCCCGTCCTCAACGACAGCGCAGCTAGCCAACCTGTCCGCTCTCTCATTTCCCCGTACTCCCGCATGTCCTGGGACATAGACAAAGGTGACCTTACATATTTTGGATTTCTGCAACGACTCTACCCATTGCATGCGTACAAAGCCCGCCTCCACTTTTTTTATCATGCTCATCGAATCACTCAGTATACATGCGTGGATGTAGTCTTGTGACTCTAACCATTTGAATGCCTTGGTCACTGCCATCACCTCCATTGTCATGCTACTCGTGGTCATGGCGTATGCACCACTGTCTTCCTTGACTATTCTGCCTGCCGAGCGTGCTGTAAATGCCCATGCACTTCTTTCGTGTCGTCTTACAGATCCGTCTGTATAGATGACTGCATCTTTCTCATCGGTATTATCGCAGATGAGACCTTTGACCTCAGCATTAACCACGACCTGGTTCTGTTCCCTACTTTTCCTGTCGAGTGTGACAATACATGAGAAAGTCCCCTTGAATGACGTAGGCACCGGTATCCACTCCTCACAAACGCTGATATTGGTAAGCCTGGTTGGTATTCAGGTAAACTGATAGTGGTTTCTTTCTCCCTCGGAAGCTTCTACTCCCGGTTTAATGTGTATTTTTGTGAAACTTTCTACTTTCCCATGATGACTAGTTTTTCTTGAGGTAACTGAAAGCTAATACTACCCTACTCTCTCAACTCTAAAGGGACTGCTCAAATTCTTAAAGTTCCACATTCCCTAGAAAAAGCTAAGGCCATGCTCAGTTTGCAACCTTGTAATGAGTTCTAAGCTAGTTCTTCATCTTTTTTATGGAGTCACCCTTCGATCAGTCACGGCGGTTTTAATTGTGAGATATGCTTCTTTAGTTCTACATTCTAAATATTATATAAATGTGTCTGGTAGTTATTGTTTATCCTATGTCTTCGCTTAAACGTGATCTAAACGTGATCCGTAGCATCATACACGGTTAAATTTATACAGAGCTTTGCAGCATAGAAAATATATGTACAAGAGAGATCGTCATTAGCCTCGTGGCTAGCTCACTGGCCATGGAAATGAAGAGAACGTGAGTTCAATACCAGCGCGACACGCTTCAGTCAACCTAATTGAAAAAAATAAGGGGCACCTGTCTGTCAATGGTAGGGGTTGTTACAGCAAGGAATGGTCCTGGCTACGACATATCTCAATACTGTGACCTAGTACGCTAAGATGAAACTTAACAACCCACTTCCCAACAACCCTATCTGTTAGAGGACATCCTTTAGCCATTTTTGTCAACCATTTCAAGAGAACATTTATGGTTTCCTGTCTTCACGGATGTTATGAGCGGGTCTCATCTGTGTGGGTCTGAAGGTTCACAAGATGAAAAATAGTGAGCAGATTTTTAGCACAGTCAGCACATTGTACGCGTTTGTCGGCCGTCCTGGCAGGTCGGCGGTCTTGTTGGAGCGTTCATGATCTGGCAAGCAAGCACTGATAATGGCTGTAGCAGCGTTTTTTATCATTATTACTTTTTTTGCGCGCGTGTACGCTCAAAAGCTGTTAGCCGGAAGATGAAAGGACGAATTACTCATGAGCGGGTTGTGCCGATAGTAACGACGTTTTCCTGCAATCAAAAACATTTTCTCGTACTCTGTATACCAGAACAGGTAAACTGTCTGTGGTGGAAGTAGGTAACAGGCAATTCCTGACTGCAATGAAACTGGTTCCAACGATAGAATAGGCAAACAATAATTTGTTATATAATCTCACCATCATTAGTCACTTAGGGACACTCCTGATGACGTCTTTCAAATCTCTTTGAAACTTTCATGATGAAGAGCTGCTCTCTGAGACGTGACAAATGTTAATCCCGATCTTTCTCTGATATCTTCTTCCCACCTCTTCCTCTGTCTTCCTTTTCTTCAACGTGGTACTGCACGTTGCTATTATTACGCAAATTACAAAATAGGCGCTGGTTTCTACTTCTTTTTCTTTCCTTTCTCATTTGCCTTTCAGCGTCGAGGGGAGATACAATTTACGGTATTTTGCTCTTCCGTTCACCTCTGCTGCTGATATGTTTCATAGTGTTTCTAATATTTCATCAATACATCTTTTTCGCGGTCGGCCCTTGGGTCTGGTGTTCTCGCAACGTTTATTGAAGGCTCGTTGTGTTGTGTTTTGATCTCTCTGTCTTATCACGTGGCCAAACCGTTTTATCTGTTGTTTCTTTATGCACTCTATGGCGGGATTTATCCCTAGCTTTTTTCTGTTCTTTATTTCTGATCTTATCTCTCAGGCTATTTCCTATCATTCGTCTAACACATTTCATCTCGGTAGTAGTTATTTTTCTTATTGTTCTTGCATCTAGGGTCTAGCATTGGTAGAACAACGTTGGGATGAAGACTTTGTTATTTTGTTAACAACAAAATTAGTCTAAAGTCTCATGACTGATCATTCCAATGACAGTTTCCACAATCTCGGTTGTTTAATGAGCAAGGCATATTATGTTGTTATGTTGTTAAGTCCCATTTATTTAATCTTGCATGGTTATTTTCTGTTATCTTTCACTTCATTGAATAGTGTTTCTATATAGTTTTGTTGGTTGCCCTCGCACAGGCACGAAAGTGAGCGACAAAGCATCGCACTTGTATTGTACAGCTTGTTTGTTTTGGTATCATCATCACTGCATACCGAACTGACCCATAGGTGCTCCATTGAGAGTCTCGCGGAAATAGCCGGAGACACTAGCCCACGGTACAGTTAAGGTGACCTTATGGATGTTTAATTTACAAACGGAGAACATGCTTTAATAGGATATAGTGGACCCTCCATAGCAAGGAAAAACAATTAAGTTTCAGATAAAATGTCATTAATTCTTAGCTTCATTTGATGAAACATTTTATTTCATCTCAACTCACAAACAACAAACCCACAGTTGTTGGAATCTGCATCATTATAATTGTCACTATTAGTGTCACTATTATCGTCACTATCATTGTCACTGTCTTTGTCACTATCATTGTCACTATCATTGTCACTGTCTTTGTCAGTATCTTTGTCACTATCTTTGTCAGTATCTTTGTCACTATCTTTATCACTATCTTTGTCACTATCTTTGTCACTATCTTTGTCACTATCTTTGTCACTATCTTTGTCACTATCATTGTCACTATCATTGTCACTGTCTTTGTCACTATCATTGTCACTATCATTGTCACTGTCTTTGTCAGTATCTTTGTCACTATCATTGTCACTATCTTTGTCAGTATCTTTGTCACTATCTTTATCACTATCTTTATCACTATCTTTGTCACTATCTTTGTCACTATCTTTGTCACTATCTTTGTCACTATCTTTGTCACTATCATTGTCACTATCATTGTCACTATCATTGTCACTGTCATTGTCACTGTCATTGTCACTATCATTGTCACTATCATTGTCACTATCATTGTCACTATCTTTGTCACTATCATTGTCACTATCTTTGTCACTATCTTTGTCACTATCATTGTCACTATCATTGTCACTATCATTGTCACTATCTTTGTCACTATCTTTGTCACTATCTTTGTCACTATCATTGTCACTGTCATTGTCACTGTCATTGTCACTATCATTGTCACTATCATTGTCACTATCTTTGTCACTATCATTGTCACTATCATTGTCACTATCATTCATCAAGTCAAGCCATCAGCTATGGGTCGCTAACAACTTCCAGCTATGCTGCTATGAGGTGCCTTTGCCTCCTATGGCAGTTTCAAAAAGAAGCAACATTGTGTTCTAGATGTCAATCATGGACATACACATCTACAGAGCGACCATGATTATTGGAAATAAGTTGGCTTATGTAAATGTAGAATGTACGAACATGAGAAAGAAGCGAATGATTGATAGCAATTCAAGGTTAGATACCGAAACAACAAATCGTAACAGGTGTATCGACATTGAGAATCCCACAGCCGTGTCGACATCTAGAATCAATGACAAAAGCTCATAGAAAAAGCTTAATATGTAAAACGGCAAACACTTATAACACAGCTACTGTATGTTTTGATGATAGGGGGCGCGGTGATGCGGTGATGGACGGATGCCTGCACAATTACTTTGTGTGAGGCAACCCGCCCCCCCCCCCCCACCCACACACACACATACACCTTCTCCTTTTCCGAGAATTGTCCCCCATCTTGCACTCTTTAACAAAAAACTGCGGGGGACTAAGTATTCATTGTTACGCCCCTGTATATGCTAGTTTTATCCGTGAACAGCAGGCAACTAGCTGCTGCTTGCTTACTTACGTTTGCCCGATGACTAAAGTATTCTAGAGTAATCGTAGACTCTAGAATTCCTCTTCGTCATCCGCCCTTACAAGGACGTTAAGTGGACGTGTCTGCGTTATATTGTGGTTTGCAGTATAACTGTTATATTTGCGCCTTTCGGCCCACACATCCGACTTCAGCACGACATTTTTGAGTACCGGGTTCTCTTCCCTCTTCGATCCCTGCTCACTTGGCCAGACTAGACAGGTTAGTCTGTTACTAGAGGCACCGCGGAGAGGCGGAGCAGGGTCTGGATGGTTTTGGTTCACCGATCCTGGCGCAAGCCATCAGCTGTGGGTCGCTGACAACTTCCAGCTCTGGTGCTGGGAGACGCGCCTTCGCCTCCGAACGGCGGGCAACTAAGTATTCATTGTTACGCCCCTGCATATGCTAGCATTCAAGTCTGTAACGAGATGAGGAGTGCCTGGACAAATACAAGTAAAGTCGATCTGAAGGAAGGTAACAGAACTTCGTTACGTACAACCTGTGTAGTAACGCCCACTGTCTCTTACTGGGTTATTACTGGCCATGCGAAGGGTGGTCCGCCCGCTTAGGAATAGCCGTCATAACAATTCTGCCATTGACGTTATGTTAACTTGAACATTTTGCCGACCTGCCCGGGTTCTTTGTTCTTATTAACTTGTTGAACATGACACCTATGGGTGTGCATTGCTACTTCTACAAAAGTTGTCGATCACTATTTTTGCCGTTGAATTTATATAACGTTGAATTAGTAGAATCTTTTTTCCTCTCCCTCTCTCTCTCTCTCTCTCTCTCTCTCTCTCTCACACACACACACACACTGGTTCTCTCTCTTGCTCATATAAACACGTTCTCTATCTTTTTTTCTGGATCACACACACTCATATACATGCACATACACATTCTCTATCTCTATCTCTCTCTTTCACACACACTCTCTTTCTCTTTCACCTTTCTCCTTCTCTCTACCACTGGAATAGTGTCCGTTATTGTAACCCGCTTTAAACATCATCAACACACACTACTTGTTTACTAGCAATAGTGCTGGTAATAGTAGTGGTAATAGTGGTGGCGATAGTAGTGGTAATAGTGGTGGTAATAGTGATGGTAATAGTGGTGGTAATAGTAGTGGTAATAGTGGTGATAATAGTGGTGGTAACAGTGGTGGTAATAGTAGTGGTAATAGTGGTGGTATTAGTAGTGGTAATAGTGGTGATAATAGTGGTGGTTTTAGTGGTGGTAATAGTGGTGGTAATAGTGGTGGTAATAGTGGTGGTAATAGTGGTGGTAATAGTGGTGGTAATAGTGGTGGTAATAGTAGTGGTATTAGTAGTGGTAATAGTGGTGGTAATAGTGGTGGTTTTAGTGGTGGTAATAGTGGTGGTAATAGTGGTGGTAATAGTGGTGGTAATAGTGGTGGTATTAGTAGTGGTAATAGTGGTGGTAATAGTAGTGGTAATAGTAGTGGTAATAGTAGTGGTAATAGTAGTGGTAATAGTGGTGATAATAGTGGTGGTAATAGTGGTGGTAATAGTAGTGGTAATAGTGGTGGTATTAGTAGTGGTAATAGTGGTGGTAATAGTGGTGGTAATAGTAGTAGTAATAGTGGTGGTAATAGTAGTGATAATAGTGGTGGTAATAGTGGTGGTAATAGTGGTGATAATAGTGGTGGTAATAGTGGTGGTAATAGTGGTGGTAATAGTAGTGGTAATAGTGGTGGTATTAGTAGTAGTAATAGTGGTTGTAATAGTGGTGGTATTAGTAGTGATAATAGTGGTGGTTTTAGTGGTGGTAATAGTAGTGATAATAGTGGTGGTAATAGTAGTGGCAATAGTGGTGGTAATAGTGGTGGTAAAAGTGGTGGTAATAGTGGTGGTAATAGTGGTGGTAATAGTAATGGTAATAGTGGTGGTAATAGTGATGGTAATAGTGGTGGTAATAGTGGCGGTAATAGTAGTGGTAATAGTAGTGGTAATAGTAGTGGTAATAGTAGTGGTAATAGTGATGGTAATAGTGGTGGTAATAGTGGTGGTAATAATAGTGATAATAGTAGTGGTAATAGTAGTGGTAATAGTGGTGGTAATAGTGGTGGTAATAGTGGTGGTAATAGTGGTGGAAATAGTGGTGATAATAGTAGCAGTGTTAGTGGTGGTAATAGTGTTGGTAATAGTAGTGGTAATAGTTGTGATAGTACTAGCAGTGTTAGTGGTGGTTATAGTGGTGGTAATAGTAGTGGTAATATTAGCAGTGGTAGTGGTGGCAATAGTAGTAGAAGCGATAGTGATGGTGGTAGCAGTAATATTACTAGTAGTGATAGTAGTGTGGTTGTGGTAGCAGCTGTGGTAATAGTAGTAGTTATTGTAGTAGTAGTAGTAGTGGTGGTAGTAGTAGCGGTAGTGGTGGTATTAGTAGTGATAGTGGTGGTGGTAGTAATAGTTGTTGTGTTAATAGTAATAGCACTAGTAATGATAGTATTAGTACTAATAATAATGGTGGTGGTAATAGCAGTAGCAGTGGTAACAGTAGTAGTGGTAGCAGTAGTGGTAGTGGTTGTGGTTGTAGCAGTAGTAGTGGTATCAGTAATATTAATAATAGTAATAGTAGTAGTAGTAGTAATTGTAGTGTTAATGGTAGTAGTAGTAGTAGTGGTAGTAATAGTAGTAGTAATAGTAGTAGTAGTAGTAGTAGTAGTGGTAGTAATAGTAGTAGTAATAGTAGTAGTAGTAGTAGTAGTAGTAGTGGTAGTAATAGTAGTAGTAATAGTAGTAGTAGTAATGGTAGTAATAGTAGTAGTAAAGTAGTAGTAGTAGTAGTAGTAGTGCTAATAGTAATAGTAATGCTAGTGGATGTAGTAACCCACTCTAGATTAGATGGCCAGACACCATTAGAATTTATGAAATGTGGTACAGAACAAATCAACCAGCCGTGAAAGAAATTACAAGAAAAGGACGGTTGTGAAGATAGAACACACTTCGTAAACCAACTACAAGCATTATTAGACAGGCGTTAATCTGGACCCCACGGGGTAAACGGAAACAGGGAGACATAGGAACATATGGGGACAAGACCTTCAGACTGAGATCACAAAGAAACATGACAGATGGAGAAGATTAGAAGAGACAGCAAAGGACTGGTGGTTTTGGAGAACTTGTAACTGTCTGTTTTAATGGAGGTTAAACATGTCAACATTGACGTGATATTGTTACAAATGTTATTATTGCTATGTTATTTGTGTTTGTAACAAGCTATCATATCAAAGAAACAATCATCACCATCATGTAGCAAAAAAGTAAACAGAACACATCTGAAAAAAGTGCAACCTGTCAAATACTTGGGCACAATAACAACATCAGATGGAAGATGCACCACAGAAATAAAAAGTAGAATAGTTCAGGCCAAAATAGCATTACAGAAGATGAAAAACGTCTTATGCAATAAATCTGTGTCAATAGAAGTGAGAAAGATAGTTCATCGGTGCAATATAGAACCAATTCTGACCTATGGAAGAAAATCTGGACAGTAGACAAAAAAATTAAAAGACGACTAGAGGCCACAGAAATGGGATTTCTCAGAAGAATGTTGAAAGTTCCCCTGGACAGCTAAAAAGACCAATGAAGAAATTCCCAAAGAGGCCAACACAAAAAGAGAATTCAGAAGAAATATCAGAAATTAACAATCAACATTTTTTGGGCACATCGTGAGGATAAGAAAGTTGGAATACTTGGTTACAACTGGTAAAATACAGGGAAAGAGAAATCGCGTACGACAAAGAGAAAAAAAAATATTAGATAGCTTGGTGTCATGGCATTGAAAATAGTCAACAACAGAACTGATACGACGCACTGTGTATAGACGATTGTGGAATGACATGATCGCCAACCGGTATAGCACATGATGATGATGAACAAGCTATCATCACGTATTTCGTAATAACTTTATTAGTTTCCGTAACCGGCATTGAAGATCCAACAAAGTGTTAAGAATCAGACCGATTACTCTTGATATACATAATTGTTCATAAATTCCTTACCCACGAGATGCATTCACACACAAAAAAAAAACACCTCAGAACATATAGACAAAGAATGAACATCTTCATAATATAATAACATGAATGGAATGCTGATACACAGCTTGGCGAATTGCAAACGGCGGTATTATCTGTGACAGGGCTAGAGTGTCAACAAAATGGCTGGAGCTAATGTATTTTGTCTGGCAATTCGCACGCTCTCGGAATGATCTTTCGGTTGTACACACATTCAAGGCTAACGTAACCCACTCTTTCAAAACTGTTTGTCGCTGATGTTTTAGTGGTCTTGTTTTAAGGAATATAAATAGTAGATAGATATAAATAGTTGATAGATATAAATAGTAGATAGATATAAGTAGTAGATAGATATAAGTAGTAGATAGATATAAATAGTAGATATATATAAATAGTAGATAGATATAAGTAGTAGATAGATATAAATAATAGATAGATATAAGTAGTAGATAGATATAAATAGTAGATAAATATAAGTAGTAGATAGATATAAATAGTAGATAGATATAAATAGTAGATAGATATAAGTAGTAGATAGATATAAGTAGTAGATAGATATAAATAGTAGATATATCTCTTAGAAGTACGCAACAGATTCCTGCAATAAGTCCATTGTTAATTTATAACAGATGCTTACGGTTAGAAGGGGCTTGCCAGAATATTCTGCGCCAGAAATGGGTAAATTAAACTATTTTCAAGCATTGTTATTCTTATCATTGTTGGTATTATTGTTATTTTTATAATAGTTACACTTATGATTGTTACTCTTATCGATATTATTATAATTAACACCAACAAGACCCGCAACACGAAATTATTGACTTTGAAAAAAAACAATTATTTGACGACTTTAGGCCTTAGAGTTTCGAGTTTAGAGTTTCGAGTTTAGAACGTTATGGCTTCACTGCAGGCGGGACATTCCCATTTCTGCTCAATCCAAGTTCTTGTAGCCAACAAAGTGTCCACCCCGATCGTTCATTCTGCCCCATTGAACGTGTTGCGTTCTGTGAACATGGCGCGCCTTGACGTTCGCAATAGACGAATTTGGTAGGAAGCGCTCTGGGCAATCATAAACAAATATAAGTTCAATGATCAAAGAATCAACGTAGGCAAACATCTGCATAAACGCTCCAAGGGCGTGATGTTTGTGAATGGAATTGTGGAAATGTGCAGTCCTACTACCGTGGGAGTATTACTGTTCGGTCGTTGTGCCAACATTTTTTTTTCATGAGAGAATTACGACAAGAGTCTTCAAAGAACGATTCGTGACTTTCACCATCGGGGGTAGAATGATTTCTCAAACTTCGTTTTGTAGATAGTATAGATGAGCTAGCATGTGATGTGTCGGGTATATAAGCTTCATACAGAGCAGGGTATATAAGCTTCATACAGAGCAGAGTATATAAGCTTCATACAGAGCAGGGTATATAAGCTTCATACAGAGCAGGGTATATAAGCTTCATACAGAGCAGGGTATATAAGCTTCATACAGAGCAGGGTATATAAGCTTCATACAGAGCAGGGTATATAAGCTTCATACAGAGCAGGGTATATAAGCTTCATACAAAGCAGGGTATATAAGCTTCATACAGAGCAGGGTATATAAGCTTCATACAATGCAGGATATATAAGCTTCATACAGAGCAGGGTATATAAGCTTCATACAGAGCAGGGTATATAAGCTTCATACAGAGCAGGGTATATAGCTTCATACAAAGCAACATTTGCCTGTAGTCAGCGTTGTTTCTCCTAGGAAACTAATCTAACCAGACTGCCGGTTTGCATCACGTGCTTTTCCCTTCTTTGGGTTGTTTGCCTCCCATGGTTGTGATGTTCTTCAGGGTTTGGATTATCTACTTTCCTATTACCTGGTACGTTTCATGGGCACGCCTTTAGTGTTAAGCGCCACGCGCTTTTGTATTTGAGACAGGCAATGATGTATTATTTATCTTTCTGTCTTTTATTATAAAATATCTACATGATAAGTATTAGTCATCTAAAAGGTGACTATCACAAACTCTAATACGGCTATAGCACTAATGTGCTCTTGAGATGATGTGGAAATTAGAGCACTTTCTAGACATCTTCAAACAACACACATTCTGTGTGTTGAGCCAGAACTACAATAACATCGGATGGAAGTTGCACCACAGAAATAAAAAGAAGAATAGCTCAGGCCAAAATAGCATTTCAGAAAAAGAAAAAATATCTTACGCAATAAATCGTTGTCAATAGAAGTGAGAAAGAGTATTCATCGGTACTATGTAGAGAAAATTCTGACCTATGGAAGTGAATCATGGACAGCAGACAAACAGATGTAAAGACGATTAGAGGTCACAGAGATAGGAATTCTCAGAAGAATGTTGAAATTTTCCTGGACAGCTTAAAAGACTAATGAAGAAATTCTCGAAGAGGCCAACACAAAAAGGGAGCTCATAAGAAACACCAGAAAGAAACAATCAACATTTTTTTGGGGTGGGGGGGGCATATCATGAGAAGAGGAAAGTTGGAATACTTGGTTACAGCTGGCAAAATACAAGGAAAGAGAGATCGCGGACGACAAAGAGAGAAAATACTAGATATCTTGGTGTGATGGCATGGGAAACAGTCAACAGTACAATTGATACGCTGCACTGTGGACAGAAGATTGTGGAGGGACATGATCGCCTACGCCAACCGGTATGGCACATGATGATGACGATGAGAGCCAGAACTAAAGTGCAAGTTTTAGGCCGAAAGGATGGGCCGTGATGTCAGCGATGGATGTTCAAAGGAGGTCACGACCCCTCTAATATGTTATCAGAATATATAACACAATCATACTCCAGCTCAATGAGTTCAATATCAGTGTACAACCAGCTATCACATTCCAGCTCAATGAGTTCAATATCAGTGTACAACCAGTCATCACATTCCAGCTCAGTGAGTTCAATATCAGTGTACAACCAGTCATCACATTCCAGCTCAGTGAGTTCAATATCAGTGTACAACCAGTCATCACATTCCAGCTCAGTGAGTTCAATATCAGTGTACAACCAGTCATCACATTCCAGCTCAGTGAGTTCAATATCAGTGTACAACCAGTCATCACATTCCAGCTCAATGAGTTCAATATCAGTGTACAACCAGCCATCACATTCCAGCTCAATGAGTTCAATATCAGTGTACAACCAGTCATCACATTCCAGCTCAGTGAGTTCAATATCAGTGTACAACCAGCCATCATATTCCAGCTCAATGAGTTCAATATCAGTGTACAACCAGCCATCACATTCCAGCTCAATGAGTTCAATATCAGTGTACAACCAGCCATCATATTCCAGCTCAATGAGTTCAATATCAGTGTACAACCAGCCATCATATTCCAGCTCAATGAGTTCAATATCAGTGTACTACCAGCCAAAAGTCATTTTGGAAGGGAAAATACAAGGTAAAAGACGCAGAGGCAGACCAGTACTAACATGGACGAGTAACATCAAAAGATGGACAAATCAGCCTATGACAACCTGCACCATCAAAGCAAGAGACAGAACGGAATGGCGATCCATGGTAGCCAACCATCGATGCGAAAACGGCACTCAATGATGATGACATCCAGCTACTGTATTCCCTGGTATAGCCGTGATATAGCTCAAATAACTCAAACCGTTACTAATAAATAGACTTGAATGTCTATGGAGGTCAAACCTACTACAACCGTACAACAGCATCTATCGACCTTGCAATGTGTGTGAGAACTAGTAATCCATCTCAACGAATCAATTCAGAGGAAGAGGTATGTTTACAGCATTTGGAAAAAAAATGACAAATACTCAACATAAAAAAAAAAAATAAAGAACAATATATAGTCCGAAACAGGATCGAACCCGCACTCCTAGGCCATTTTAACAATTACCTCCCTGTTTCCATGGCAACAAAGGAACTACAATTCTGATGACGTTTCATCGTTTTATTGAACCTATAGAAGTAGTGCCGATGTGAAGGAGAATTGATGAAGTGTCTCATGTAAGAATCACTGCTCTGCGTCCTTGATATATATATATATATATATATATATATATATATATATATATATATATATATATATATATAAACCTCAACAAAACTGTAAGAGATTTTAATTAACAGCAAAACCATGTTTTTTGTTTACATAACTTATAATGGAAATAACTCAGATATTACGATGCATTTATATTTATGTTAATCTAGGACAAAAAATGGAAGAAACTATATTAGATAGCGCAAATTGCAGTATGTTTATGCCGCAAATGATCAGGTTAAAAGTCAACCTAACAGTTTGGTCTTATGCCTGGCCTCTTCAAGTTTCGAACTCACCGTCCGCCGCTGTGTGATGGTGACTCCGTGAATGTTGTGACCTATGCTTCTGACGCAGATAAATATTCAGTTCTTGTTCCAGTCTGTTCAGCTTCTCCCATCCCTAAATCTAGCAGTGTCTCATTTCACGGGTTCGCCTAGGCCATTTGTGTGTGCGTAGGGCCAGATAGGCGTTGTGTGGCCACGCTAGAAGTACAGGTTTATATGTTCAGCAGTTTATTTTTCAAGCCATCATTCTGTGGGCCTCCTTTCTTGCGGATTGTTGATTCTATGAGTGGTGTATAGCTAGGAATATGGTCAGATCGTTTCTCTTTACTTGAATTATTAATGGAATTGAACGATAATTATTGTCAATCGTATTGTCAAGTACTATTACTTATGCAGTGATGTTTTACATGTCCATTGTAAAACGAGAAAATACGTTATTATTCCCCCCAGATAGATTTACTGATTAACTGTAAAACGTGTAGATTACTGTCGATATGGTCATTAAAGGAGCTAGATCTTCATCCTTCCAGCGCCGCTAGACGTCACATAGGGTGTGTATTTTTTTCGCCATCCATCTTTATCCTTGGCGAGATGGTCGTTACTTTTTTTTCGTTCGCCAGCTTTTACCTCTGACGAAGTCCAGAGATGCTAGGAACTGAATTTCGCTTGTTAATCCATTTTTCCCTGGCAGCCGTGTGCACAGGGGTCCCTCGCCGCACAGGCAGATAACTCCGTCTTCAGAGATACTCATATTTTTTTCCGTAGATGAGTAATTGATGATTCAAACTGGGCCTCGCTGCTGAGACCAGGGGTGGTTGCCGCAGAGAGAAGTCATTAAATAAAAATCCCAACCGGTGTAGCCGGGATTTGAACCCACAACCTCTCTGTCTCGAGGTCGTCTTGCCTCCAGTCCCCCCCCCCAGATGTTCGATATTATCAAATATCTATGCCTGTCAACTTTGCTCCTATTATCAGTGTTTTTTCAGTGTTTCTCTTGATCTTTTTTTTTCCCACATTCTGATGCTTCCCGTATAAGAAAGAGCACGTTTTGAGATTACCTTGTTGTCTCTTCTCAACGCATGCCCGACATCATAAAGGACAGTGTCGATAAAATGTAATAAAGAACAACACTTGCTGACGTAATTGGGTTGTAGTGAAAAACATCGCGACGTTTCAGCAAAATAGTCTTCCATCGAGAACACAAAACGTTGATTTCGTTGACGACGCAGCGATTCGTGTAAATGTGTTACCGATCATATTGGATGTGTGTGAGCTATCTGTGCTTGAGTGCAAGGCAATGTGTTGTGTGTTTGGTCAGCTCATGGAGGGCTGCACAAACAGGTCTGATTTTCTGGTGTGGTAGGTTTTTTTTTTTTTTTACTTGTATAATTTGATATCTTCAGTGTCAGCTCCCAAACTTGTATAACTTGATATCCTCAGTGTCAGCTCCTAAACTTGTATAACTTGATATACTCAGTGTCAGCTCCCAAACTTGTATAACTTGATATCCTCAGTGTCAGCTCCCAAACTTGTATAACATGATATCCTCAGTGTCAGCTCCCAAACTTGTATAACTTGATATCCTCAGTGTCAGCTCCCAAACTTGTATAACTTGATATCCTCAGTGTCAGCTCCCAAACTTGTATAACTTGATATTCTCAGTGTCAGCTCCAAAACTTGTATAACTTGATATCCTCAGTGTCAACTCCCAAACTTGTATAACTTGATATCCTCAGTGTCAACTCCCAAACTTGTATAACTTGATATCTTCAGTGTCAACTCCCAAACTTGTATAACTTGATATCCTCAGTGTCAGCTCCCAAACTTGTATAACCTGATATCCTCAGTGTCAGCTCCCAAACTTGTATAACTTGATATCCTCAGTGTCAGCTCCAAAACTTGTATAACTTGATATCCTCAGTGTCAACTCCCAAACTTGTATAACTTGATATCCTCAGTGTCAGCTCCTAAACTTGTATAACTTGATATCCTCAGTGTCAGCTCCCAAACTTGTATAACTTGATATCCTCAGTGTCAGCTCCAAAACTTGTATAACTTGATATCCTCAGTGTCAGCTCCCAAACTTGTATAACTTGATATCCTCAGTGTCAGCTCCCAAACTTGTATAACTTGATATCCTCAGTGTCAGCTCCAAAACTTGTATAACTTTTGATATCCTCAGTGTCAGCTCCCAAACTTGTATAACTTGATATCCTCAGTGTCAGCTGCAAAACTTGTATAACTTGATATCCTCAGTGTCAGCTCCCAAACTTGTATAACTTGATATCCTCAGTGTCAGCTCCCAAACTTGTATAACTTGATATCCTCAGTGTCATCTCCAAAACTTGTATAACTTTTGATATCTTCAGTGTCAGCTCCCAAACTTGTATAACTTGATATCCTCAGTGTCAGCTCCCAAACAAAAGTCTTGATGAATTAATGCAAACCATTGTCAGCTCAGTGACGTCATAGTTGGGTTTGTCCTGCAATGAAACGGGTGATTGTCATTATGATTTGTCTGCGCACTGGGTGCGTCCGTAACAAACGCTGAGCAATTGTAGTACCAAGTGCTACAGTCACGTTCATCAGGGATTATAGTCTTAGAGTTGAAAATGTAGCATTTTTATATGTTAATATCTTTATAATGTTGAAAATGTTAATACCAGTAGAAAGTCGAATGCTGTTATTTGTTATTTTTCTTTTGAGCTGGTAGATTATATAATTGTGAATGTAACACATGTTCTGTATTACAAATCTTCATGAACTAATCCTGCTAAATTAAATAACGTGCACGTTGCAAATAAATAAGGATGTCAAATCACAATGTGAAGATATAAATGAATGACTTTTTGTTGACGACCAGGCCCTGATAGTTTTCGGAAAGAACAGAACTTCAACATCTACTGTCCTTGAATAAAGATTGTAAAATGAATGATATGAAAATAGGTACTGAACTAAACAGAAGTTATATCATTAGGAAGACAAAAGGAGACATTAAACATAGCTATAGAATACCAAGTTATAAAACATAGATATAGAACACCAAGTTATAAAACATAGATATAGAACACCAAGTTATAAAACATAGTTATAGAACACCAAGTTATAAAACATAGCTATAGAACACCAAGTTACAAAACATAGTTATAGAACACCAAGTTATAAAACATAGTTATGGAACATCAAGTTATAAAACATAGTTATAGAACACCAAGTTATAAAACATAGTTATAGAACACCAAGTTATAAAACATAGTTATAGAACACCAAGTTATAAAACATAGTTATAGAACACCAAGTTATAAAACATAGTTATGGAACATCAAGTTATAAAACATAGCTATAGAACACCAAGTTATAAAACATAGTTATAGAACACCAAGTTATAAAACATAGTTATAGAACACCAAGTTATAAAACATAGCTATAGAACACCAAGTTATAAAACATAGTTATAGAACACCAAGTTATAAAACATAGCTATAGAACACCAAGTTATAAAACATAGTTATAGAACATCAAGTTATAAAACATAGTTATAGAACACCAAGTTATAAAACATAGTTATAGAACACCAAGTTATAAAACATAGTTATAGAACATCAAGTTATAAAACATAGTTATAGAACATCAAGTTATAAAACATAGTTATAGAACACCAAGTTATAAAACATAGTTATAGAACACCAAGTTATAAAACATAGCTATAGAACACCAAGTTATAAAACATAGTTATAGAACATCAAGTTATAAAACATAGTTATAGAACATCAAGTTATAAAACATAGTTATAGAACACCAAGTTATAAAACATAGTTATAGAACATCAAGTTATAAAACAAGTAACAAACTTTAATTATCTGGGAACAATATTCTCTGAAGATGGTAAAATGGACAAAGAAATATATATGTCATGCAATAAGGCAAATCAAATTTTAGGACAGCTATTCCCTATACCGCAATACACAGCAATACCTATTACCACCAAGAGACATCTTATACAGAGTATATTCATTCCAACATTGTGCTACCAATGCCAAACATGGTCACTTACGTCTAAGTATAAAAGAAAGCTTGTCACCATAGAGATGAGGTGTCAGAAAAGCGCTTGGAGTAAAAGACAGAGTCAGAAGTGATATAATAAGAGAAAGAGTTTTGTTTAGCCAATCGTAAGCTACATACAGAAACAACAAATTAAATGGTTTGTCCATCTAGAAAGACTGCCGTATGATTTCTCACAAACAAAGCATATATTTAAAAAGGAGAAGGGAGAAGAGTAAGAGGCAGACCCAGAGTAAGATGGACAGACAACATCACAGAAACGCTACAACAACATCAATTGACAATGAGTGGAGCCACCAAAAGGGCGACAACCAGAACTTTGTATCTCCCTCGATACTCGAACGGGTGGGTACATGAAGAAGTAAAGAAAGAAAGAAGCAAACAAAGAAACAAACAAATGAATACAAAGTTCACAAAAGGAGCAGATTTGAAACACATAAATGTCTATGATTGTTGTTTGTTTTGATTTCCTGCGGAAGTGACAAAGTCGAGTTTAATGTGTTCGCTAACAAAGTGCGTGTTGAATGTCAAGGGAAAATGCACACAAAGACAACAGAGGCGCGTGCTGGAGCTGGCCAGGTAACGTTGGCCAACATGGGGCTTCACAAGAGCTCGCGTTCAGCGAACTCCCTCGAGAAGACGAACAAGATGGCGACCAAAGTCAACCCCCGAGGCACGGTGGTCTAGAGGTAAGACGTTGGCCATGGACAAGAAGATCTCGAGTTCGATTCCCAACATGTGCCAAATTAAAAAAAAAAAAGAATCGAGTCCAAGGCTTAACCTTCCCCTGGTCTCTGGGTATTCAGATCCGAGGTCCAACTTTCCGACTTTCCCTCCAAAGTGTTGACATTGTAGCTAAACTGTCGTGTAACAGCAAACCATACAGGTAGTCTACGTTTTCTTTTTGTTCATCATCATCATCATCATCAAATACCAAGCCTGCAGGCGTTGGTGATCATGTCTCTCCACAACTTTTGATCTTTACAATTATTTATCATTTCTGTTGTTGACCTTCAGCTAAGCCATTCTCTTGAGCTGTCTGGTATCTTTTCTCTTTGCCTCCCTTTATCTCTTCGTCCCTCAATTTTCCCAGTTGTTCTCTTCTCATTACATGGCCAAAAAATGATGATTGTTTATTCCTAATATTGGAAATTAGCTTTCATTTTGCTTTGGCCTCATTCAGAACGTTATCATTACTCTTCTTACCTGCCCATGGTATTCTCAACATTCTTATGTAAAGCCACATTTCTACAGACTCCAGTGATTTTCTTGTCTGTTATCCTATTTTCCATGATTAACATCCATATGTTAAGACTGGCTCTACACAACATTTAAGAACTATTTTTCTCTTTCTCTTACCTGGCCATTAGTTTAAAAAGAACGAAGAAGAGATATCAGAAAACTGCCCATGGTAATCGATAAGAGTTCGTTCTCGCTTGAAAATGTGTACAAGAGAAACTAAATATGGTCGAGATATCAACATTGCAACAGAGACCACGAATTTCCATTGACAAATGCTATCAGGTACATGTATCTAAAAATTGTTCACACAGACAGTTTCTTATCATGAAGCGAACACCAAACTTCATGAAATATTTATATGTAGTCGTGTTGAACAAACTGTTGTAGAAATCAGAAGGGATAGATATCACAAATACACTGCAAGCATTAAAGTTGCCTGCAAAAGTCGGAGGCACCTGGTCAAAAGGTCTAGAAAGTATCGCAATGTGCATGCCTTCAGATAAGGAGATTATTATTTTTTTTTTCGCTAACCATGTACTGCCAGCTGTTCACACTTTGACAGCAATGTCAGAAGATGGAACTGACATTAGACTAGACCTGAAGGGAGCTGTGACTACTTCATCCCAGAGAAGGCACTCGTATTTGGTCACAAGCTCATTAACCTCGTTTTGTTCTGTGACATTTATGAAACAGATTCAAGTACCTTCCAGAACGGTTAGCAGTCTAGGCAGTAGAAACAAACGGAGCTCAGGGCCAGCACATTCTCTGCTTGTCGTAGTCCAAAGCTGGCGACCTTTAACAGATCTAAACTACGGAATCCTTATGGTGGACTCTTCCCCGTGACAGTGTCACGTAGGCTTTTGTGCCTCCACGAGTCTCCACCAGTTCAATTTGTTGATTTTAGCTTGCTGCTTGTGATATCCATCAACACACTGTGAGCGGTGTTGTTTCTCTCAGTCTAATGTCAGGCGGTGCAGTTACGACTAGTATGTAATGGGGAGGTAGGGGGCCTCGTGGGAGGGAGTAATGTGTGTTAACTAAAACCGTGTTAAAGTTAAAACTCATAGCAGATAAGTGTACGTTGTACATCAGATACAAGACAGGGATCTACGAGCAGATCCATTTAAGTCACCTAGTTATGGTTGTCTCCCGAGTTTCTGTGCTTGGAGAGGGTCATGTTTGGATGTTAGTTTACCTGTCAGGTGTGAAGAGGTGTTCTCAGGTGTACACAACTCAGGTATTTTACTGAGCCCGTCTTCAAAGAGAATTCATGAAGTGTGAGCTGAAAAAACGCAAAAACAAAAAAAAGTTTTGAAACGCGGATTCTTTTGTTGAGAAATGAAATAGCCGACTACAGCAACAAAAACAATTAATTGTATCAGGTTTTGATTCTGCCCCACTCCCTCTCTCTCTCTCTAACTCTCTCTCTCTCTCTCTCTCTCTCTCTCTCTCTCTCTCTCTCTCTTCTCTCTTATTTTAGTTTATCACCCTCAACAAATTATACAAGTAAATGAGTTGTCTCCATAAAAGAAGTCGCTAGATGGTGGAGTCTGACTATGTGACGTAGAATTGTCTGCTATTCTACTTGTGTTCGAATCTGGTCCTTATGTGAAGTTTTAAATTAGGGGGGGGGGGGGCTATAACTTGTGTTCTAAAGCTTGAACACTTCCAGCAACTTGGCTGATAAACTCTGTCATTGTAATGTTTGGCTGATAAACTCTGTCATTGTAATGTTTGGCTGATAAACTTCGTCACTGTAATGTTTGGCTGATAAACTCTGTCATTGTAATGTTTGGCTGATAAACTTCGTCACTGTAATGTTTGGCTGATAAACTCTGTCATTGTAATGTTTGGCTGATAAACTTCGTCACTGTAATGTTTGGCTGATAAACTTCGTCACTGTAATGTTTGGCTGATAAACTTCGTCACTGTAATGTTTGGCTGATAAACTCTGTCATTGTAATGTTTGGCTGATAAACTCTGTCATTGTAATGTTTGGCTGATAAACTTCGTCACTGTAATGTTTGGCTGATAAACTTCGTCACTGTAATGTTTGGCTGATAAACTTCGTCACTGTAATGTTTGGCTGATAAACTCAGTCATTGTAATGTTCGGCTGATAAACTTTGTCACTATATAATGTTTGGCTGATAAACTTCGTCACTGTAATGTTTGGCTGATAAACTCTGGCACTGTAATGTTTGGCTGATAAACTGCATCACTATAATGTTTTACTGATAAACTCCATCACTTTAATGTTTGACTGATAAACTCCGCCATTTTAATGTTTGGCTGATAAACTCCATCACTTTAATATTTGGCTGATAAACTGCATCGCTGTAATGTTTGACTGATAAACTTCGTCACTGTAATTTTTGACTGATAAACTCCGTCACTGTAATGTTCGATTGATAAACTCCGTCACTCTAATGTTTGGCTGATAAACTCCGTCACTGTAATGTTTGACTGATAAATTCCGTCACTGTAATGTCTGGCTGATAAACTCCGTTATTGTAATGTTTGGCTGATAAATTCCGTCACTGTAGTGTTTGACTGATAAACTCTGTCACTGTAATGTTTGACTGACAAACACCGTCACTGTAATGTTTGAATGATAAACTCTGTCACTGTAATGTTTGGCTGATAAACTCCGTTACTGTAATCTAATAAACTCTGTCACTGTAATGTTTGACTGAATAACTGTCACGGTAATGTTTTACTGATGTGATTCGTCACGTTAATGTTTGGCTGCCTGCGATTCGTCGCGTTAATGTTTGGCTGATGTGATTCGTCACATTAATGTTTGGCTGCGATTCGTCACGTTAATGTTTGGCTGGTGTGATTCGTCACGTTAATGTTTGGCTGATGTGATTTGTCACGTTAATGTTTGGCTGATGTGATTTGTCACGTTAATGTTTGGCTGATGAGATTCATCAAGTTAATGTTTGGCTATTGAGATTCGTCACGTTAATGTTTGGCTGATGAGATTCGTCACGTTAATGTTTGGCTGATGAGATTCGTCACGTTAATTTTGGCTGATGTGATTTGTCACGTTAATGTTTGGCTGATGAGATTCGTCACGGTAATGTTTGGCTGATGAGATTCGTCACGTTAATGTTTGGCTAATGAGATTCGTCACGGTAATGTTTGGCTAATGAGATTCGTCACGTTAATGTTTGGCTGATGTGATTCGTCAAGGTAATGTTTGGCTGGTGAGATTCGTCACGGTAATGTTTGGCTAATGAGATTCGTCACGGTAATGTTTGGCTAATGAGATTCGTCACGTTAATGTTTGGCTAATGAGATTCGTCACGTTAATGTTTGGCTGATAAGATTCGTCACGGTAATGTTTGGCTGATGAGATTCGTCACGGTAATGCTTGGCTAATGAGATTCGTCACGGTAATGTTTGGCTGATGTGATTCGTCAAGGTAATGTTTGTAGCGAAAGAAGTACATTTCGTTCCAGCAGTTTCTTTAAATTAAAAAAAAAAACACCATTCAGGATGTTATGCTTTTACTGATAAGTTGTAACATAGAACCCGGCGATCAGTTGTTATTTGTGCCTGCTTTATTTAATGTGCGTCCTACAGTGGAGTCTTCTAATTATCATCAGTTGTGCTTGCTTATACTCATTAATCATGTGCCGTGTTGATTGATGCAGGTGATAGTGAGTCTTTCCAACGACGAGACTCTAAAGTGAACTAACCATTCATTGCTGACAAGTTTCATCAGCCCGAACTGCTGGCTATATAGTGCAAGACATGTCTGCTATCTGTGGAAATAAATATAAACAGAATGGAGAGTATTTTGGCTGTAAACAGTACAACAAAAACAATTAGAAGACAATGCTGCGAAATCAATGATAATTCTTAGCGTTTCGTACAAGGGAAGTAATCTACGATAATTGTTTGTGTTAGAACAAAGGGGAAATAATCAACTGTTGGGGGAGATAACAAATCAAGATGGGCGTGGCTGCTAGCTCATGTTTGAAGTCTGCACGAGTTTCAAATGGCCCAGATACATCCACCATCGTCAGCACAAACCGAGCCAGAGGTTATGGCAGACGCCAAGATGACACGATAATTGAGCATAAGGATGATGGTTAGTATATACGACTCTCCCCTCTCACTATCTTTATATCTTTCTCTCTATGTGTGTCTCTCATCTAACAATAACGTTTCTCTGTTTCATTATCTTATCGATTGTTATTTTGGGGGGCGATTACACAACTGCTACGTCCAGGACATCATTCTCAGTGAAAGTAAGAACGAGACATTCATGTTAAGTATGGACATGTTTGGAGTGCAGTGATGATGACCCGCAAATAACTCAATAACTCAATTCATGTTAAGTATGGACATGTTTGGAGTGCAATGATGATGACCCGCAAATAACTCAATAACTCAATAACTCAATTCATGTTAAGTATGGACATGTTTGGAGTGCAATGATGATGACCCGCAAATAACTCAATAACTCAATAACTCAATTCATGTTAAGTATGGACATGTTTGGAGTGCAATGATGATGACCCGCAAATAACTCAATAACTCAATAACTCAATTCATGTTAAGTATGGACATGTTTGGAGTGCAGTGATGATGACCCGCAAATAACTCAATAACTCAATTCATGTTAAGTATGGACATGTTTGGAGTGCAATGATGATGACCCGCAAATAACTCAATAACTCAATTCATGTTAAGTATGGACATGTTTGGAGTGCAATGATGATGACCCGCAAATAACTCAATAACTCAATTCATGTTAAGTATGGACATGTTTGGAGTGCAATGATGATGACCCTCTAATAACTCAATAACTCAATTCATGTTAAGTATGGACATGTTTGGAGTGCAATGATGATGACCCTCTAATAACTCAATAACTCAATTCATGTTAAGTATGGACATGTTTGGAGTGCAATGATGATGACCCTTTAATAACTCAATAACTCAATTCATGTTAAGTATGGACATGTTTGGAGTGCAATGACGATGACCCGCAAATAACTCAATAACTCAATTCATGTTATGTATGGACATGTTTGGAATGCAATGACGATGACCCGCAAATAACTCAATAACTCAATTCATGTTAAGTATGGACATGTTTGGAGTGCAATGACGATGACCCACAAATAACTCAATAACTCAATTCATGTTAAGTATGGACATGTTTGGAGTGCAATGACGATGACCCGCAAATAACTCAATAACTCAATAACTCAATAATTCATGTTAAGTCTTTCTTCTTCCTTACTTTCTGTTGCGATCAACATCAAGTACCGTGCATGCTGCCGTAGGTGATCATGTCTCTCCACAACTTTTTATCTAGATGGTTATTTATCATTTCTGTTGTTGACCTTCTGCCAAGCAATTCTCTTAAGCTGTTTTGTATTTTTTTCTCTTTGCTTCCCTTTATCTCTTCGTCCCTCAATTTTTCCAGTTGTTAAAATATATTCCAGCTGTTCTATTCTCATTACATGGCCAACAAATGATGATTGTTTCTTCCTAATATTGGAAATTAGCTCTCTTTTTGCTCTTTCAGAAGGTCTTCATTACTCTTCTTAGCTGTCCTTGGTATTCTGAACATTCTTCTGTAAAACCACATTTCTATAGACTCCAGTGATTTTCTTATCTGTTGTCCTATTGTCCATGATTTACATCCATATGTTAAGACTGGCTCTACATAACATTTAAGAACTCTTTTTCTTGTTTATATTGTCAAAAATGGGTTGCACAGTATCTTTCTAATTTTTTTGGAAGCTGCATTGGCCTGAGCTATTCTGCATTTCATCTCTGTTGTACATCTACCATCTTACCTCTGTTGTATATCTACCATCTCACCTCTGTTGTATATCTACCATCTCACCTCTGTTGTATATCTACCATCTCACCTCTGTTGTACATCTTCCATCTCACCTCTGTTGTACATCTTCCATCTCACCTCTGTTGTACATCAACCATCTCACCGCTGTTGTATATCTACCATCTCACCTCTGGTGTGTTTCACATCTAAGAGTGAATCAGCGAAGGTCACAAAATAATATTCTCTCTATAGTTTTACTAACTACAGGTCAGGTGACTTCTGTTGGATTGGAAATGATAACTTACCACCACTGTGTGTCTATATGTTTGGAATTGGAGTCATCAATGACGGCCTAACATCATCAAGTGCTATGACGATCATCATTTTCGGGAGGACGTGAACTCCCATGGTATATGGTGGATAGGCGGCAGGAACCATTGAAGGTTATGTCTGAAAAGTGTTCCTTCTTGCAGTTTCCTCATATTCCAAGTCCGGCTTGTCGCAGGAGCTACTGAGTTAAGTGCTCTGTGCACACCGTGAGCTGTGTGTCTCATCCGTTTTGATCCTGCTTCGATATCCCGCTTGTTTACGATGAATGATGATATCGTATGACAGGGAACAGTTGGCTGTGTTCACTTTCTGCGCGGTTTCGCCTTATGTCTTTTGGCGTGTGCTGAGAATGCTACAATGGGGACTACAGTTACCTTTCTTTGTTTGGGAGATGAGTTAGTAATTCGGATGATTCCACTGGCACGGGCGGTTGAGCAATTATGGATTTTAATTCGTTTGCTATGATACCGAGGCCTTCCATAACCAATAACAATAACAATCTACTTCTCTATCTTCTGCGATAGATGTCACAAATCGATACCGATCTTAAATGTCGATGCTGACTTACCCACGATCCACTTATTCCTCTAAAAGTTACAGATCTTGTCATTCAAATTGTCATGTTCGTCTGATAGGGTCATGTTTGTCTGATAGGGTCATGTTTGTCTGATAGGGTCATGTCTGTCTGATAGGGTCATGTTTGTCTGATACGGTCATGTTTGTCTGATACGGTCATGTTTGTCTGATACGGTCATGGTTTGTCGAATAAGGTCATGTTTGTCTGATAGTGTAATGTTTGTCTGATACGGTCATGGTTTGTCGAATAAGGTCATGTTTGTCTGATAGTGTAATGTTTGTCTGATAAAGTCATGGTTTGTCGAATAAGGTCATGGTTTGTCTGATAGGGCAACGGTCTGTCTCGAAGTGAGTGTTACAAGACTAGGAAATGTCTTCTATCTTTCTCGGAATCTGACCGCAGGAACAAATATTTATTTCTACACGTCTTTGATTGCTGACACGTGTGTGGTTGTCGAGGTCTGATTTCTGACACGTGTGTGGTTGTCGAGGTCTGATTTCTGACACGTGTGTGGTTGTCGAGGCCTGATTTCTGACACGTGTGTGGTTGTCGAGGTCTGATTTCTGACACGTGTGTGGTTGTCGAGGTCTGATTTCTGACACGTGTGTGGTTGTCGAGGTCTGTTGTGTCTAAGGTTGTCATTTCTAATAATGGTTGTAGGTGACGGCATGTTTTCTCTGTAAATTTGAGTCAGATCTCCTTGTTCTCCCGATTGTCTCCCTGTTTTCCCGTCTGTGTTCCTGTTCTCCCGCATGTGTTCCTATTCTCCCGCATGTGTTCCGGATGATGTTTTGCATTTCCTTAAAGGATGCTGGAACCAATGTGTTCATTATACGTCTCAGAACAGAACACAATCGACTCCACAATCACATGCATACAAAATTCAAGATCGGCACCTCAACTACATGTACATGTGAACATGCGCTCCAGACTGCTGAACACATACTTCAAGACTGTACTGAATATAGTAGACTGAGAAACACCCATTAGCCCACAGATACAGCAAAATATAGACAATATAGACAGATATAGACAATACTTCAGGCGAACGAAAGATACATAGACTGGAACCGATCTTGACTTAATGGAAAAATTACGTCTTTTAACTTCAGGAACTGCTATTATTTATAAACTTGTATTTGTTATTGCTCCAACAAAGATGTTTGCTTGTTAAGATGGATGAAGCTCTTGACCAGACGATCTCGTCCTACTACTACTACTACTACTACTACTACTACTACTACTACTACTACTACTACTACTACTACTACTACTACTGCTGCTACCACTACTGCTACTACTACTGCTACTACTACTACTACCACTACTACTATCACTACTACTGCCACTACTACTGTCACTACTACTGCCACTACTACTACTACTACCACTACTACTATCACTACTACTGCTACTACTACTACTACTACTACTACTGCTACTACTGCTGATACTACTACTGCTACTACTACTACTACTACTACCACTACTACTATCACTACTACTGCCACTACTACTATCACTACTACTGCCACTACTACTACTACTACTGCCACTACTACTACTACTGCCACTACTACTACTGCCACTACTACTATCACTACTACTGCTACTACTACTACTTCTACCACTACTACTATCACTACTACTGCCACTACTACTATCACTACTACTGCCACTACGACTATCACTACTACTGCCACTACGACTATCACTACTACTGCCACTACTACTACTACTACTATTATTACTACTACTACTACTACTACTACTACTACTATTATTACTACTACTACTACTATTGCTACTGCCGCTGCCGCTAGTTGTCCTACATTATTGCTACTATTCTAATACAGCCACTACTGCTACTAGTTCCACTTCTAATATTTGTACAAATACTGCTACCACCACCACCACGTACAACCCTATTACACGTCTCAGTAAGCAGTACCAATATCACAAACATTCACCCTAACACAAGATTGGTTGGACATGTGTGGAGTGAGGGTGGGTTGGATGTAAGAACACGAAAAATAGAAGGTCGGAGAAATAGACGTAGATAAAGAGGGAAACGATCCTGAATGTTTTAGCTGCGTGGAACGGGAAGAAAATCAGCTGTTGAACAGATACACAGCGTATGAGATCGAGGATTATTGGTTATGGGGAGCGTGATATCTGCCGGCATGGGCTATAGATGAATGAGGACGACAATCTTCAGCACCACCATTAATGTTACCTTGTTTTTTTTTTGGTTAAAAAAAAATGGTATGGAAACTGCACAAAGATCATGAATATCATTTCTAGAAGGCAACAACAAATCATTAATGTGCGTGTCACCTCATATTTGTACCTTCCATCCGATTTTGTTAAATTTTTACGAGATGTGTATTCTAAAATTCCTGACAAATTTCCAATTTGAAAAACTCTATTTTAATTCTGTAATTGAAACTCTAATTTGAACTTAGATGATAAAAATAACGGTATGTCTACAACGTGTTACATAAGCGTTCCCCACTAAGCTATCTCACGTTGAATATTTGCAGTTTGAGTCTTTATTGATCCATTTTAGAAACTGCTGATAGAACCTCCAAGCCAAATATTGTTGTGTGTACAGCGCTACTTTCGTGAGGGGACAAATCATCCAATATATTATAATTTGTGTCCAGTTTTATTTCAAGACAAAAGTTCTTCGCGGACTGAAGTGCGTATTAAGTTGTGTCTTACTTGTGTTGCAAACTAATATTTGATATTGGAAATGGTTGCCAGTATAGAGTTTATTTGTGTGAGTTTCACGGTAACCATTTACACAGAAAAAATGTTTTTATTTGTATTCCCGGAGACAACAAAGAATATTGACATTTCCTACAATTAAAATCTTTTGGCTATTCTTTTGGAAAAAATCTAAACCTGGCAGGTATGCATGATCTCTTCATCAGATTATTTGAAATTACTCGGAGCCAACTCCACGGTTATCATATATGTTTATGAGAGTTAGTGGCAGTATCTGCAATAGAAGCAGCAACTTTATCATTTCTTTCGCTGCCACTTCTTACTTGGGTTTTTCGCTTGTTGTTTTTATTTTCCTTCTGGTGTAACAGCTTCTCATATAGCATCACTTTCTCCTTCGATGTATTTCTGAGCTTGTGAATCAATTTGAGACTAATATTATGACATCATTGTCATAACTGGGGAAGCCGCGATAGCTCAGTGGTTAGTGAACTGGACTACAAAGGACAAGGGGTAGGGTTCGATTCCGACCGACGGCTTCCGGGTTCACCCAGCCTTAAATGGGTACCGGATTTTTCTGGGAAAGTAAAGCGGCGCGGGCATAATACCGATCACATTACCCCGAAAATCATGTGCCGAAGGTCTGTAAAATTTATGGTCACTAACACCATATTCCCTATACGCCACTTGGCGTGACGGGGGTACTTTACTTTTTTTTTTTAATTGTCACAACTATCTTCATCACAATCTTTACTATGATCAGTACCTAAGCTATAATCTCATTTTCAGATTTGAAATATTTGGTTATTAATTGACAATCAGGCAAGGCATTCGACTCTCTCTCTCTCTCTATCAAATGTATCCTCTTCTGAGCGCCGGACTTGTGTCTGTTATTTGAATCAGGCGATTCGACAAGTTCTTCACACAAGTAACTCGGTAGAACATTGTCAAACTTCTCAGTGAACCTGGTACATCAAAATTAATAAACTTAAGGAAACTGCTCTACATTTTAAACATGACAGCATGCTTATTACAATTATTTACGGCATGAGTAGTCATTGCATGAATGAAGGTTTTGTTTAGAAGCTAGTCTTTTTATATTGTTTGTTGACAAATCGAAAAGAATGATGAACGTTGTCAGCAAGGACCATCCGAGTTGTCAAATTATCAAAAGAAACAAATATTAATATTTTTTTCATCAATAGTAGTACAGGGTAGAGACTTCTCCCAAATTAAAATTACTTTTTTTTTTTTTTTTAACAAAACACCGCCAGCTCATTTGTTGGTTTTCTGATGCGTGTTTTTATTGTTCGCAAATATAAGCATCCAATTGAAGAAATCAGTTCATTTCTGCTTTAAATGTAAAGTATTGAAACAGGCACGAGTTGGCAGCCAGCGTAAAAGACTGAATTCGATAAATAACAAATGATGACAGAAACTGTCGGTATGATGAGAGGATAATGTAACGTGTCTTATAAAAATAATTCGTTTTAGTTGGATAGTTAAGCCAAAAGTCGATATTTTATAAAGTTTCTTGTTACGTCTGTTCATGTGACTTAGATTACCAGCCCACCAGGCCGAGCTTTCTCTAAACATTACCAGCCCACCAGGCCGAGCTTCCTCTAAACATTACCAGCCCACCAGGCCGAGCTTACTCTAAACATTACCAGCCCACCAGGCCGAGCTTACTCTAAACATTACCAGCCCGCCAGGCCGAGCTTACTCTAAACATTACCAGCCCACCAGGCCGAACTTCCTCTAAACATTACCAGCCCGCCAGGACGAGCTTACTCTAAACATTACCAGCCCACCAGGCCGAACTTCCTCTCAACATTACCAGCTCGCCAGGCCGAGCTTACTCTAAACATTACCAGCCCGCCAGGCCGAGCTTACTCTAAACATTACCAGCCCACCAGGCCGAACTTCCTCTAAACATTACCAGCTCGCCAGGCCGAGCTTACTCTAAGCATTACCAGCCCACCAGGCCGAGCTTACTCTAAACATTACCAGCCCACCAGGCCGAACTTCCTCTAAACATTACCAGCTCGCCAGGCCGAGCTTACTCTAAGCATTACCAGCCCACCAGGCCGAGCTTACTCTAAACATTACCAGCCCACCAGGCCGAACTTCCTCTAAACATTACCAGCCCACCAGGCCGAACTTCCTCTAAACATTACCGATCCGCCAGGCCTAGTTTACTCTAAACATTACCAGCCCACCAGGCCGAGCTTACTCTAAACATTACCAGCTAACCAGGCCGAGCTTACTCTAAATATTACCAGCCCACCAGGCCGAGCTTACTCTAAACATTACCAGCCCATCAGCCCGAACTTCCTCTAAACATTACCAGCCCATGTTCTGAGAGAGGTCAAAGCAAAAAGAGAGCTAATTTCCAATATTAGGAAGAAACAATCATCATTTTTTGGCCATGTAACGAGAAGAGAACAACTGGAATATATTGTAACAACTTGAAAAATTGAGGGACGAAGAGATAGAGGGAAGCAAAGAGAAAAAATAACAGACAGCTTAAGAGAATGGCTTGGCAGAAGGTCAACAACAGAAATGACAAATAATAAATGATAAATTATGATCATAGTTTTAGTCTTTTTGATATTCATATCTAGTCCATATTTTTTGCTTGTCATGTTTATTACATTAAGTAATTGTTGTAGATCTTTAGGATTTTCTGCTAGTAGTACAGTATCGTCAGCATATCTTAGGTTATTGATTATCTTTCCATTTATTTGTAGGCCTGGCATCTCTGTGATGTTTTTAAAGATTTGCCCAGTGTATAGATTGAACAAGCTTGGTGATAGGATGCATCCCTGTCTTACTCCTCTTTTTATATCAATGGGTGTAGAGTTATCTTTGTTATATTGTATTATTGCTGTTTGCTCCAGTATAGATTACATATTAGTTGTATGTCCATGTCATCTAGATGTATCTCTTTTATGCGTGTTTGTTGAAGACTTATGCTTCACAGGGAGCTGAAAGTGTTTGTTGAAGACGTATGCTTCACATGGAGCTAAAAGTGTTTGTTGAAGACTTATGCTTCACATGGAGCTGAAAGTGTTTGTTGAAGACTTATGCTTCACAGGGAGCTGAAAGTGTTTGTTGAAGACTTATGCTTCACATGGAGCTGAAAGTGTTTGTTGAAGACTTATGCTTCACAGGGAGCTGAAAGTGTTTGTTGAAGACTTATGCTTCACAGGGAGCTGAAAGTGTTTGTTGAAGACTTATGCTTCACATGGAGCTAAAAGTGTTTGTTGAAGACTTATGCTTCACAGGGAGCTGAAAGTGTTTGTTGTATTTCTCTTATATTCTTTATTTAACATTTAGAAATTATGACTGTTTTTATCATCCATAAATTGAAACTCGTCATACATATGTGCTTGTGTGTGTTTACACAGACATACATACATAAGTCAGGACCTTTCTGTGTAAAATCCTTTTCTTTAAGACTTCTGGTTTTACTGTGTTTTTATCATCATCTTCATGTAACATACCATAGAGCACAAAATGATTATTTTTCTCCATAACTTTCTTTTTTTTCAGCTGTTTTGTCAATTCTGTTGTTGAATATCCACAAACTCATTCTTTTAAACTATTTTTTAAAAACTGTTTTTCTCTATTTCTTCTTCCCTAAACTTGTCCGGTTGTCACAATCTGTGTTCCAGCTGTTTGTTACAAGACAGCCACAAATGACAATTATTACTTCCTGATATTGACAATTATTTGATTTCGTTCCTTTTTGAATGTGCAAGTGGTGGGCTGTAACGTACACTCCTACAGGGTATGGTGACAGTTTTACTGAGAAGGAACACAACAAAATACTGACGTCCTAAAGGTGACCAGATGGTTTTTGCCCAAATACGGGACATTTTGTCATTTTCGCTAGAAAAAAACGGGACAAATATGGGACACTATTAGAAAAAAATGGGACAAATACGGGACGTTATAATTGTTTGTTAAATTTAAGGTACAAAAATGAAAGAAATGACTAAAAATTAACTCACCAGATTTTAATGATGGAATGTGATAACATCTAAATTTGTGATGTCACTGATGGTCGTTGTACTTTTTTGCAGACTGGATTTCCTTAAGAATATCTTCTTTGTTCTGTATGTACTCATAGAATTCTATACAACTCATGTCATAATTACACTTTGTTATCAGCAAGGATTTCAATGTTTCTATCTTCATTTGTGTTTTGTTTGTATCCCACAAATTGTTCATATGTGAAAACACCCTTTCTGTCGGAGCATTTGTTCCAGGCAAACAGAGACCAACTCAACGATTTTAAGCAAGTTTGTGTAAGTTATATTTTGAGTTTTTAAGTGGTCAAAGATTTCTACCCATTTTCTGTCAACTGGTTTGTCCTCTTCTTCCCATTGTTTAATTTTATCTTCAGTTACATAAATCTTAGCACAGCTCACCTCATCAAATAATTGCCCGTCGTTTATTTTGATGTTATATTTCACACATTGACTGTCCAAAGCTGCTTCAATCTCTGACCAATTTATTAATCTTTTAAGCAGTATCCAATCTAGAAATTTTATTTCTTCCATCTGTTGCGTCCATAGATCCAAATAATCAAAACATGCAGAGTAGAAGGACTTGGCCGACTCTTTAAAGTTAGAAATGTCACTAATATCTCCATCTTCTTGTAGTTTCTTTAGTTTACTTTTAACAATAATAGGTAAAAAAAACTTCATTCCTTCTTTCTATGAATTTCAGTTTTAGATGTTTTAAGACAATGTACACTTCATTCATTGTAATATTTTGTACCTCAATTTTGAGCACACTTGTATGAAATGTTGAGGCCTGTGATTGAATGAAAAAGAGCCACGCTTCCGAGTATGCATTTTCAAAAATGTTTTTATTACACTGGGACACTTCTCTTGTGACAGAAAATATGACTTTAAAGGAAGAAACATTTGTAAAATACGTTCGACTGCTGGTAACAATGCCAGCCACCTGGTTTTGCTGTAGCCTAACAGTTTTTTTATAATCAGTGTCAACGAAGTCACAGAATTCCTTTAGTTTCTCAATTCTAACAGTGTATATATAAAAATAGCTGTATATCTTCACCACAATTACTTCAATGTCTATAGGCAGACAATCTGTTGCAGTTTGCATACAGTTATGTACAATATGAGCTGCACAATTTACACCTATTAAATTTCTTTCTAATTTTTCCTGTAATTTTGAAAAAAACATTGTTTTTTCCTGATCTTGCAGCACCACCAAAGTTACAATTAGTATTGTCAGCACACAACGCTAACATTTTGTGCTTAATATTGTTTACTTCCAGGGTCTCTAGAATGTAGTTAGATAAAATATCTGATGTCTCACCTACTAGTTCCTTAATTTCTAAAATCTTTACTTTGATTCCACAACTTGGCGTAAAGTACCTGACTAGAATCAGACATAATTTAGTGCTGCCGTGATTAGAGCAATCAGAGTAGACAGTTAAATAGTTGACAGATTCCAGGTCAGATTGCAAGCACCTTAGCGCTTCACGTTGAAATATATTTGTCAATATAGATTGTGATTTTGTTCTCGCGCACGCATATTGTGGTTCAAAACAAATCTTAATTAATTTAGAAGTACAATCTGTTGATCGAAAAGAGTGGTTGTGTTGGACAGTATGATAAACGAATGCGCCTTCTACAGCTGCTAGTTTGCGTTCATTACTATCGTCTGTCTTCTTTTTATTAAAAAACGATGTTATTTGATTGCTTGAGCTACAAGCTGATATGTCTGCTTTTGTGTGTTTATCTGTTTTTACATGTTGAACAATATCCGTCTTCCCACCGTGAGCAACAGAAAATTTACAACTACATTTCACACAATAAACGTCAGATTCAGATGATGTCTTTTTAATAAAAGGAAATTCTTTTTCCAAGTCTTTATTAAAGACACATTTTCTTTTTGGCATTTTTAATCTACAAGGATAAATTAAATAAACATTAAAAAACTAACACCACCGATGATAATTATTGTCAACAACAAATCCATACAATAAGAGAATATACTCAGAACTCCGACACTTTAACAAAACATTCTGAAAGTACGAGGCGTCTAAACATAATTGGCACGATTGTATTGAAAACGAAACTTAGAAAACGGTGAAGGCTACTACCAAGAATTTGAGTAATTCTTGGAAATTTCTAGGTGGAAAATAAATCATGTTTATAAGTATTCACAAATTGCAATATCATTGATTTTATTGATTTACACTATGTCATTGCTAAAAACGGGACATTTACGGGACAAAATGGGAAATACGGGACATATGGGACCCACAAAAAAAAACGGGACAAGGCCCAAAATAGGGGACATGTCCCGTTAAATACGGGACGTATGGTCACCTTACCTATATGCTGCCTTCTTTAGAAAACAGAACAACACAAACGGTCAACGAAATAAAGACAAACTCTACTATATCTTGCTTGCTTTACCTGTTTCGCTTAACCTAGATGTAGTAGAGTTTATCTTTATTTCGTTGACCGTTTGTGTTCTCGTTTTCTGAGGAAGGTCGCACGTAGGCCGAAACGTCAGTTTTTGTTGTGTTCCTTTTTTGTAAAGCTGTGACCATCTCTTGTTGGAGTGTACGTTACACCCCACTACTTGCTCCTGCTACCAGCTTTACCGCAGCACGGCAATTGTTTGCCCGTTCTTTTCTGTTAGAACATTTTCGTTATTCTTGTTCATCATCGTCATCATCATCATCATCGAGTGCCTTCTCCGCAGCGATGGTTGGCTACCATATTCTTGTTAACCTTTTTTTATTCTAAATATTCTTCTCTAAAACAGTTTTTGTGTGTGTGTGACCGTCAACATTTTCTTGTGTGTTGTTCTTTTGTCCAGGATTTTCGTTCAACTTTACTTAAGCTAGATAAATATTTATATATTGAGTTTGTTTTCATGAATTTATTTTTTGTCTTTCTACTCCACTTTGTCCAGAGGCCAAACCGGAGCCAAAACCAGAGCCGAAACCAGAAGCCAAGCCGGCAGAGACCAACGCTGAGGCAAAACCCAAGCCAGAAGCAAAGCCAGAAGCTAAACCAAAACAAGAAGTTTTAACGGTTAAAAGTGTCAACCTGAAGATAGCAAAGAACGGCGCCGCCCACCGCACCAACAAGTATGCCATCTCAAATCCCAGCAACAAGGATCCCTTACTGGTGGCCAGGCGGGGTCAGCCTGTGGACATTGACATTGAGTTCTCGAGGAAATACGATGAGAAAGATGATGACCTCAAGATCACCTTGGAAGCTGGTAAGTTTTTAACTTTAGAAAACACATACCAGTGATAGAGTGGAGGAGAACTACAGACTGTGTGACTGTACTGTGTGGTGTACTTGGCCACTAGGCTATTGGTCAAGAGTCTAGATACTGCACAAACAAAAGATACAAGAATCAGACTGCCTAGTTAACGTCAATATGTTATATAATAAATAAGACAAAATATAACATTAAACAAGTGTAGACAAATTTGCGACTAGAGAATGACACCGAAGGATGTTTCCAACCTTTTGATCTTAAAAAACCCATAAAAAGTTAAAAAGTGGAAACTCAAAACAAAGAAATAGTAAGAATTACAAATGTTGTATTTTAACTGCAATATATTATTTTATCTATCTAATGACCTTTCGAGCCGCAGCCGGCCCATAGATAGACACAGATACTCCTTCTCTTGTCTAAATTTTTATTCCTGCAGTTTTCAATCCTTGTAAAAATTGTTAATCAAATCTCGCCATTTGTTTCTGTTCTGTGCTAGCAGCTCTATCTCATTGAGTATTGAGGGAGCCGAATCCTGCTGCTCTTGCCTCTCTCATCAATGTTCTTCTCAGTGTCTCTCTGTGTCTTCCTCCAGCGCATTTCACTTAATCCTAAAATATCTAGGTCGTATCTATCCATCTCGCTGGCGTCTTGTGCTTGTTTCGTCAGCGCAGCCATTGTTCCCACATTCCAGAATCCTATTTTTGTTGTTGTTTTGGGGCCGAAAATGCTATCACTACTATCAACTGCTAATTTACACATTCTGTATCCGGTCTACGTTTCATTAACAAAATCGTTTTTACGATAGCGGCTTGTTAAACCTCTGATCAACGGTTCTAGACCAAGCCGGAGGAAAATCATTCCCACATTTATATCATTACACTTTTAAAATTAAAATTAATTTATAAAGAGACAATTGAGACCAAAAAATAAGAAAGAAAATGTAAAATATTAGTTGATGATTAAGAAATTGTTTACAATTACTATGTGACATTCTGTGACTCTCTCACAATTGATAAATTATTGTAATTCATTTTAATGTGACTCTCACATTGTGAGCCAGTTATATATTATTTCACTTACAGGACCGAAGCCACTGGCGAGCAAAAGAACTCAGGTGGAGTTCATCCTCTCTGCTAAGGATGAGCCGAAAGATTGGGGAGCCAAGATCACATCTAAAAAGGTTTTTGTCTTGTTTTGTTCCTTGTTGACAAGAGTTTACAAACATGCTTTTTTGTAGTTCAAGCTATGTTATGTTAGTATCATCATCATTGCATTCCAGATGAACCCATAGGTGCTCCCAAAATAACCTGGAAATTTAGAGAAAACTCTGATTAGAATTTTGTTCTCTGCGCGAATTTAATGGCAGGGTTGGGATCCATCGGTGTGAGTAGTTATGGGATCCATTGGTTTGGGTAGATTTGAGATCCATTGGGGTGGATAGATTTGAGATCCATCTGTGTGGGTAGATTTGGGATCCATCAGGGTGGGTAGATTTGAGATCCACCGGGGTGGGCAGATTTGGGATCCGTCAGGGTGGGTAGATTTTTGCTCACAATTTTATCCAGGAAGTGACCATTTTATGGTCTTTCTCTTTTTGATCTTTAACTGCCACAAGTTCTTTAACATGTGCAACTGCACATGGACTTCCTTGTTTTTCCTCATAATCTGAGAGGGCTAGACATTGAATTTCACTATCCAGAGAACAGGAGAGGGTAAAGCTATGAAGAAATCATGGATTCAGTTTTTGAAAATTCCACAACCTGTGATAAGATTTGAAGCTGGGACCTTGTGTCCAGAGGCCAATGTTTTACCTTTAGTAATTCATGTTTTTTTGGAATAATGTGTGATTGAAGAATTCTCAAAGCAGATTTATGATTTATCTGAGAATTCTCAAAGCAGATTCATGATTTATCTAAGAATTATCAAAGCAGATTTATGATTTATCTGAGAATTCTCAAAGCAGATTTATGATTTATCTGAGAATTCTCAAAGCAGATTTATGATTTATCTGAGAATTCTCAAAGCAGATTTATGATTTATCTGACTCTAACTTTGACACTATTACCTGACATTAACCTAAATACCATTATCTACCTATCTATCTATTGACCTTTCGAGCCGTAGCCGGCCCATAGGGCGTAGATCAAGATACTCCTTCTCTTATCTGAATTTTTGTTCTAGCAGTTTTCAATTCTTTTAAAGATATTTTATCAAATCTCGCCATTTGTCTCTGTTCTGTGCAAGCAGCTCTATCTCATTGATGGATCCGATTCCTGCTGATTCCATTACCTCATTGATGGAGCCGATTCCTAAACACCATTAGCCTTGATATCAATCTTGACAATATTAATTCTGACATTAATCTTGACATCAATACCTGATATTAACTTAGATACCATTAGCCCTGACATCGTTACATTCACCTTGCCACCTTTAACTGACATTTTTGGGATGTTTATCTGGCATTACTTCATCAACATGGAGTCTATCCTCATCCGTCTTCATCTCTAAGTACCAGGTTGCTTTCTCTCTCATTCCCTGTTGTTTGGCCAGATTTATTTGTTACTAGGAACCCTGAGTACAGGTGGAGTAGTATATAGATAGCTCTGGTTCTGATACAGACAATCAGCTATGAGTCTCTGACCACTTTCAACTCTGGTGTTGACAATTCCATTCATCCTCTCAGTTGTATGTTAGTTAACATATCTCTGTTGTTTGTTAATTAGTAGATATCTCAGTTGTATGTTAGTTAACATATTATTTCTAAACCTTATCTTAATGGTTTGCTCATTTCATACCCACAAGACATAACTGTCTCTACTTGCAGGACAACACCATCAGCATCGATCTCTACACACCACCAACATGCTTTGTTGGCAAGTGGAAACTCATGATTGATGTCATCAAGAAAGAAGGGGAAGTTACTAATGTCTTTAGATACCAACACAAGGACCCACTCTATATCATCTTCAACCCATGGTGTCCTGGTAAGCTCTGGTTATGATTAGTCTATTGATACTCCTACAACATTAGAGCCATGATAACTCAGTGGTTAGTGAACTGGACTACAAAGGACAAGAGGTAGGGTTCAATTCCAACCGACGGCTTCCGGGTTCACCCAGCCTTAAATGGGTACCAGATTTTTTTCTGGGAAAGTAAAGCATCACATGCGTAATATCAACCACATTACCCCAAAAATCATGTGCTGAAGGTCTGTAAAATTTATGGTCGCTAACACCATATTCCCAATACATCACTTGGTGTGAAGGGGCTCTTTACTTTTTTTACTTCTCCTACTACATCAAACGTCATGAGATGTCCTTCATCTTGAATGTTTTCATGCTTCTGAGAGTTTTATCTAACAGATCATCATGTATTATTTTGTCCAAAGTTGGCTAAATGTAATTTGATTCATGGGTCAGTGTTTAATTAGGGGGACATTATGGTAAGACTTGAGTGTTTAACTAACATCTGGCAGTGTATCTGAGATAAGCGTTAGATAATTTGATTGAATGTACTTGCCATGGAAGAGCAGTGGAAGGGGTTGGATTTGATCATCTTGTCTGACTGGCTCTAGGGTTAACAAGAATATTATATATATATATATATATATTGTGTTCACCAGATTTTACCTCTGACGAAGCCCCTAGAGACTAGGAACTTTTTGCGTGTGAATCCGTTTTTCCCTGGCAGCCGTGTGCACAGGGGTCCCTTGCTGCACAGGCAGATAACTCTGACTTCGGAGGTACTCATGTTTTTTCCGTCGATGAGTAATCGACGTTTCAAGCCGGGCCTAGCTGATGAGACCAGGGGTGGTTGCCGCAGAGCAATCATAAATAAAAATCCCAAATAGCCAGGATTTGAACCCACAATCCTGGTGCCGTCTTCTACTTTTCAGCTCCCTGTGGAGCATAGGTCTTCAACAAACACTTTCCAAACTGTTCTGTTTCTTGCCATTCTTTTAAGATCGTTCCATGTCTTCCCCATCATCTTAATCTCTGCTTCTATCTGTCTTCTCCAAGAATTCCTTGGTCTTCCTCTTTGTCTTTTTCCTAGGGATTCCATAAAAGGGCCTGTTGTGTAATACTCTCAGTTGGCTTCCGTAGCGTGTGTCCTATCCAGCACCAACCCCTGGTATAGTGTTAACTAAATTATTCAAAAATGTACTTATGGGGAAAACAAAATAAGGACATTCACACCACAGCCACTGCACCTCATACAGTATTTGATAGGGTTCTTTGTTCTATTTTTGTCTTCTAATTTTAGTTTTCTAATTAACATATCTCAATTGTTTGTTAATTAGTAGATATCTCAGTTGTATGTTAATTAACATATCTCTGTTTGTTAATTAGTAGATATCTCAGTTGTATGTTAGTTAACATATCTCTGTTGTTTGTTAATTAGTAGATATCTCAGTTGTATGTTAGTTAACATATCTCTGTTGTTTGTTAATTAGTAGATATCTCAGTTGTATGTTAGTTAACATATCTCTGTTGTTTGTTAATTTGTAGATTTCTCAGTTGTATGTTAGTTCACGTATCTCTGTTGTTTGTTAATTAGTAGATATCTCAATTGTATGTTAGTTAACATTTCTCTGTTGTTTGTTAATTAGTAGATAACTCAGTTGTATGTGAGTTAACATATCCCTGTTGTTTGTTAATTAGTAGATATCTCAGTTGTATGTTAGTTAACATATCTCTGTTGTTTGTTAATTAACATATCTCTGTAGTTTAGCATTATAATTTAACATGTGCATGTTAGAAATGTTACAAAACATATTTTATTAATAAAATTGCATGACAGCACATCAGAACTAAATATTATGTTTTATATTGTGAAAAAGTCTATTGTGCTTAAGCATTGTTTCAGTTTACATATTCTAGAATTAGCCATATCTGAAGCTGGTCTAAATATAAAGTGTAGCATCATTACTTAGCTAAGTCATAATATTTAAATATAAAGTGTAGCATCATTACTTAGCTAGGCCATAATATTTAAATATAAAGTGTAGCATCATTACTTAGCTAGGCCATAATATTTAAATATCAAGTGTAGCATCATTACTTAGCTAAGTCATAATATTTAAATATAAAGTGTAGCATCATTACTTAGCTAAGCCATAATATTTAAATATAAAGTGTAGCATCATTACTTAGCTAAGCCATAATATGTAAATATAAAGTGTAGCATCATTACTTAGCTATGACATAATATTTAAATATCAAGTGTAGCATCATTACTTAGCTAAGCCATAATATTCAAATATCAAGTGTAGCATCATTACTTAGCTAAGCCATAATATTTAAACATAAAGATGTCAGTGCTCCCATTACCTCTTTTAGCCCTGCTGCCAGATACCAGTTTTTTCCTCAGCTGGACTGACTAGAGAGTTTGATTTTTGTATAATCATGTGAATTTTATGAATCGTGGACAATAGGACAACAGACAATAAAATCACTGGAGCTTGTAGAAATGTGGTTTTACAGAAGAATGTTGAGAATACCACGGGCAGCTAAGAAGAGCAATGAAAATGTTCTGAAAGAGGCCAAAGCAAAAAGAAAGCTAATTTCCAATATTAGGAAAAAACAATCATCATTTTTTGGCCATGTGTTGAGAAGGTAAAAGCTGGAATATATTGTGACAAGTGGGAAAATTCAGGGATGAAGAGATAGAGGGAAACAAAGAGAAAAGATACCAGACTGCTTAAGAGGATGGCATGGCAGAAGGTCAATAACATAATGATAAACAACTGTTGAGATCGAAGGTTGTGGAAAGACATGATCACCTACCCCAGCAGGCATGATACTTGATGATTGATGATGATGATAATCAAGTTAGAACACTAGCAAACATATTACAGACATCCCTGTGTGTGAGTCCAAGTGACAGCATTACTACCAAGCACCCTAGTTTCAATGTTACACACATTCTTGTGTGTGTATGTTATTCCAAGTGACATCTTTACTACCAAACGCCCTAGTTACAATGTTACACACATCCTTGTATGTGGTTGTGGGTGTGTGTGTGTGTGCATTCATATCCAAGTGACAGCTTTACTGTAAGGTTGCAAACTTAAAATAACCTGAAGAGAGCTATCAAGGATAAAATCTAGTGAACGGACATGAAAATATGATTTCTCCTGAGCTTGAACAAACAACACAAGAAGAGATATGACAAGGACAGACTTCTGTGAAGAAGAAATTTTGTTTGTTATTTTACAGATTTCATTTCCAGTTTTGGATGTGAATTGTAGTTGTTTTGAGGGTAATGAGGTCTCCAAACAACTTGTCCCTCTTGGGTACCATCGAAAGTCCAATGTTTGATGTTTTAGCATGAAAGTATCTACATTCATGAAGGATTGTTGTATCGTCACATCAAATTCTTTGTTTTAAAGAGGCCATGGTCAGATTATTTCATCTCACTTACTTGGTCCTTTTTATGCCATCTGGCACATGAGATCACCTCTCTGATGCCTCTTTTGATTCTTTCTCTTATTCTCTTGTCATCTGGGATCCAACACAGAGCTACACTGTATAGCTGTTGAGGCATTCTGGGAACATGTTCCACCCAGCATTATCTTCTCTGTAAGATCTTTATAGTAAAGTCATCAGTGCAAGTTTCCTTTGTGCAAGTCTTTGACGGAAGTAATGTTGACTTGGCAGATAAGAGAAATGACAACTCTTAGTCCCACTTTTCAATAAATAAATAATCAAAGCATAAACGTTCTATATAAATAAAATTATCCAATTTTTGGAACCTGCTTGAGATTTTGCTTTGAGATTTGAAATAAAGGCCACATGCCCTGTTCCAGCCACAGTGAAGTGTGTGGGTTTGAAGTTTGCATATTCTTGCTGATTGAATAAATAAAAATGGGGGTAGGGGAGACTGGTTGAACTTGAGGCAAGACGCCAGCCTCAAAAACAGAGAGGTTGTGAGTTCAAATCCTGGCTGCACTGGCTGGGATTTTTATATTATGATTTCTGTCTGCGGCAACCACCCTTGGTCTCAACAGCAAGGAATTGAGTTATCTGCCTGTGCAGCGAGGGACCCCTGTGTACACGGCCGCCAGGAAAAAATGGATTAACATGCAAATTCAGTTTCTAGTCTCTAGGGACTTTGTCAGAGATGAAAGCTGGCGAACGAAAAAAAAAAAATACTAAAAAATCATCACCTGAACCACCATTGTTTATGTACAAATGATTGGTTGGACTCCCTTGTTCACCAATCCCCAACACTCAAGTCTATAGGTAAAATCCTAAATGAATTCTTATCAGATGATGCTGTGTACATGCCAGAAGAACATCTGCTGAATGAGTATGTGCTCAATGAAACTGGCAAGATCTATGCTGGGAGCAAGACAAGCATTAGCGGCAAGCCTTGGAACTTTGGGCAGGTTAGAAGTGAATATTTGTAGCCAATTTCTTAATGGTTTCCTTATTATTTTACAAAATAATTTAGTTTGTATTCCTAGACATTGAGGGCCTTATCAAATACAACCAGATATTGTCACATACAGTGCCCTGAAACAAAAAGACATAACATCCTTTTGCAGACCAACCTAGAGGAAATGATTGGAAGAAAAGAAGGGAAAATGGCAGCAGCACTTTTAGATACAAAGAGTGGAACTATTTTAAGCACACAACTTTAATACAAGAGCTGGTAACAATAAATTTATAGGGAAAAAACAGCTTTGCAAATATAGATGGATGAAAGAAGGTGATGGGAGAGAAATAACTATTTCTATGAATATATCACCATGACGTGAAATAATTATGACAGATAAAAATGTCAAGATATTGATAAATAACAGTCTCTCATAGTATAGGTCCTGTATAATAGACTGACAAGTATAGATGAAAGGGTAATATCAAGAGGTGGCAATATTCTGAGAGTTGATCACCAAGACTAATATTTATGCTGCAATTTAATTGGAGAAGTAACTTTAAAAGATTCATAAATAACAGTCTCTCATAATGCAAGACCAGTCCAAGGGATTACGGCAATAAAGATGGAAGTTAGAAAGTGGACAGTCAAATAAGTATATCTGAATGTACCTTCAAGACATTTAACCCTATCTAGGAAGACCAGTGAGAAATGACAATTCAAAACAGCAGAAATAGGCTCAAGATGCAAGAAAACCTGTCCAATCATGGAACAGATGTCACCAGCATGACTGGCCAGCATTTCAATCACTTAAATAAAAATATGTTGTGGCAATAGTAATTATATAAACTGATTTGGAAATTCAAAAGCAATTAGCAGCTTTACATGAACAAAGCAACAAGTAAAAATCAGTGGTCTTACCTATATAATGTTTTATTTTTATCAGAACAGAATAGATGAGAACAACTTCAAGAGTTAAAGAGCATGAGTTGTGAATGTATGAGGAACAGCTACAAGAGATAACAAGCATGAGTTGTGAATGTATGAGGAACAGCTACAAGAGATAACAAGCATGAGTTGTGAATGTATGAGGAACAGCTACAAGAGATAACAAGCATGAGTTGTGAATGTATGAGGAACAGCTACAAGAGATAACAAGCATGAGTTGTGAATGTATGAGGAACAGCTACAAGAGATAACAAGCATGAGTTGTGAATGTATGAGGAACAGCTACAAGAGATAATAAACATGAGTTGTGAATGTATGAGGAACAGCTACAAGAGATAACAAGCATGAGTTGTGAATGTATGAGGAACAGCTACAAGAGATAACAAGCATGAGTTGTGAATGTATGAGGAACAGCTACAAGAGATAACAAGCATGAGTTGTGAATGTATGAGGAACAGCTACAAGAGATAACAAGCATGAGTTGTGAATGTGGAACAACTACAAACATACTAACATGCTAAATACTAATACAAATAAATATTAAAATAAAATGCGTAAAAAAAATACTAACACGATAAATGTGTTAGTAACTAAACGTAACTAAAATATATTCACATTAAAAAAGCCCTGAACAATGACAATTTTGTAACAGATCCAGTACTGAACAATGACAATTTTGTAACAGATTCAGTACTAAACAATGAAAAATTTGTTGTAACAGAAACAGTACTGAACAATGACAATTTTGTAACAGATCCAGTACTAAACAATGACAATTTTGTAACAGATCCAGTACTGAACAATGACAATTTTGTAACAGATCCAGTACTAAACAATGACAATTTTGTAACAGACCCAGTACTGAACAACTCCAAACTAAAAATAAATACAGTACTTGTTAGTTTTATGAAAAGTTAAAATTTTACAAGAATTGTACTGAACAACTTCTACACATCCAATAAGACAATAAGGTTGAAAAGAGAAAAGCTATTCAAAATAGAAATCTTGTTACAAACAAGACTGCCTTGTGGGTGAGACTTTTTAGTCAAAGGCTAGCAGAGCCAACCATAAACAAACCGACGGAAGGCAACAGAAAACCACCATCGTAACTTCTTTGTATAATCATGACTCACCACAACATGTGAAGAGTGCGAAACAAAATCAGTCCAGAAATTAGTGATGAACAGTGTGGTTTTGTTAGAGATAAAGGAACAAACAATGCCATTTATATCATAAGATCTTTAGTAGAAAGAGCCATAGAGGTGAAAACAGATCTATACCTATGTTTCATAGATTACACCAATGGCATTTGACAAAGTAAAGTACCAAGAAATAATCAACATTTTAGAAAGCATAAACATAGACAGCAAAGATCTAAGAATAATAAAGAACATGTACTGGCAACAAACAGCGGCCATAAGAACTGGAAACCAATTGGGAATGTTTCAACAAATAAAACAGGTTGTTAGACAAGGTTGTGTGCTGTCACCAGATTTGATTAATATTTATAGTGAGACTATTTTAAGATCCATAAGGGGCATGCCTGGAATAACAATTGGAAGACATAATATAAATAATCTAAGGTATGCTGATGATACAGTATTAATCGCTAAGAGTGAAAATGAGCTACAAGGAATGTTGGAAATTATAGTGAAAGAAAGCAAAAATAATGGACTCAGCCTTAATAGCAAAAATACAGAGGTAATAGTAACAACAAAGAAAAAGACATCACCTCAGTGCAAAATAAAGACAAGTGGAACAATATTAAAACAGGTAAATGAATTTAAATATTTGGGAACTTTGTTAACCTCAGATGGAAGATGTACAAAAGAGGTGAGATGCAGAATGGCTCAGACAAAAGCAGCTTTCCAAAAAATGAGAAAAATACTATGCAATCCGTTTTTGACAATAGAAACAAGAAAAAGAGTTCTTAAATGTTACGTAGAGCCAGTCTTAACATACGGATGCGAATCATGGACAATAGGACAACAGACAAAAAAATCACTGGAGTCTGTAGAAATGTGGTTTTACAGAAGAATGTTGAGAATACCATGGACAGCTAAGAAGAGTAATGAAAAGGTTCTGAGAGAGGTCAAAGCAAAAAGAGAGCTAATTTCCAATATTAGGAAGAAACAATCATCATTTTTTGGTCATGTAATGAGAAGAGAACAACTTGAATATATTGTAACAACTGGAAAAATTGAGGGACGATGAGTTAGAGGGAAGCAAAGAGAAAAAATACCAGACAGCTTAAAAGAATGGCTTGGCAGAAAGTCAACAACAGAAATGATAAATAGCTGCCGAGATCGAAGGTTGTGGAGAGACATGATCACCTACACCAGTAGGCCCGGTACTTGATGATGATGATGTTACAAACATCAGAAAATATAATTTGATACAAGGAGTGTTGTGACTTGAGAGAGTTCAGAATGTGTTTTACATAACGATAATGTTCTTGGGTAAAGGTGTAGAAAACGGCAGGTAATCTTATAATGGTGGATGTTACACATGATGGCGTGAAGAGAAAAGGTGACAATCATAACTTTTAGATATTTTAAGGAACACAAAACTATGTTGATTATTGACTACTACAGAAACAAGATGTGTACACATGAGGTGTGTCTCAAACAACAATCTATAAACATGTTTCCTGTCATGTTTTTTACAGTTTGAGAGCTGTGTCCTAGATGTAGCTTTACATATCTTGGACATCAGTGAGATAAGCTGGGCAGTGAGGGGCAACCCAATTCCTGTTGTTAGAAAACTTTCAGCAATGGTAAGTGTAGACTTCTGGACATAGATAAGCTGGGCAGTGAGAGGCAACCCAATTCCTGTTGTTAGAAAACTTTCAGCAATGGTAAGTGTAGACTTCTGGGCATCAGTGAGATAAGCTGGGCAGTGAGGGGCAACCCAATTCCTGTTGTTAGAAAACTTTCAGCAATGGTAAGTGTAGACTTCTGGGCATCAGTGAGATAAGCTGGGCAGTGAGGGGCAACCCAATTCCTGTTGTTAGAAAACTTTCAGCAATGGTAAGTGTAGACTTCTGGACATCAGTGAGATAAGCTGGGCAGTGAGGGGCAACCCAATTCCTGTTGTTAGAAAACTTTCAGCAATGGTAAGTGTAGACTTCTGGACATCAGTGAGATAAGCTGGGCAGTGAGGGGCAACCCAATTCCTGTTGTTAGAAAACTTTCAGCAATGGTAAGTGTAGACTTCTGGACATCAGTGAGATAAGCTGGGCAGTGAGGGGCAACCCAATTCCTGTTGTTAGAAAACTTTCAGTAATGGTAAGTGTAGACTTCTGGACATCAGTGAGATAAGCTGGGCAATGAGGGGCAACCCAATTCCTGTTGTTAGAAAACTTTAAGCAATGGTAAGTGTAGACTTCTGGACATCAGTGAGATAAGCTGGGCAGTGAAGGGCAACCCAATTCCTGTTGTTAGAAAACTTTCAGCAATGGTAAGTGTAGACTTCTGGACATAGATAAGCTGGGCAGTGAGAGGCAACCCAATTCCTGTTGTTAGAAAACTTTCAGCAATGGTAAGTGTAGACTTCTGGGCATAGATAAGCTGGGCAGTGAGAGGCGACCCAATTCCTGTTGTTAGAAAACTTTCAGCAATGGTAAGTGTAGACTTCTGGACATCAGTGAGATAAGCTGGGCAGTGAGAGGCAACCCAATTCCTGTTGTTAGAAAACTTTCAGCAATGGTAAGTGTAGACTTCTGGACATCAGTGAGATAAGCTGGGCAGTGAAGGGCAACCCAATTCCTGTTGTTAGAAAACTTTCAGCAATGGTAAGTCTTATTTTCTGGTGAGACTCAAAAAGTACTCTAGTTTAGCACTATAGGTTTGGAGAAAGTGATTTTAAATTATCTCACCTCGCAGTCCCTACAGTTGGTGTAGACATAATGGACTTGGTCAGTGATAGTGGTTGTCACATTCCATTGTGCTGTAAAATGATGATAATGAGGAAATGGCAAGAGCTGTTAACCAAAATACCAAGAACATTTAATATACTATTGCAGAAAGCAGGAGTTCTAAAAAAAAAAAAGACAGTCTCCAATTACCTTAAGTTCTTTTCTGTTTTTATTTGTAAAGAGTTCATGTATATGCTCAGTTTAAATGCAAGACCTACATTATGTTGATGGTCAACTCCAACAAGATTAGACACTCAACCTGAAATATAATGAACAAGTGGGGGTGGGGGGGTGGTTTCCCTTTAAAAAATAAATCAATGCCCCTCATGGGATTTGAATTGAGTATCTTGGGGGGGGGGGGGGGGGGACCTTAATGTCACAATACAGTGGCCCCCAAAAAATAGTTGTTAGAACAATAATACTAATTTACATATCCCTACAAACCTGATGGGTATATATGTAAACAGTTTGAAAGCACTATTGGATATTTAAATGTTTATAACTTGTATTTGATATGACTCATTCTACCTCTTGTAACTTTTATCTCGTTTCTTATATCTCTCGTTCTTTATTTCTTGTACCTCATAAGCATCTCATTCTTTCTTTAATACATTTCTCCATTCTCTCGTTCAGATCTTTAAAACCTGTATCTTTTGTGCTATTAATCAACAAATTCCTGAGGTGTTTACTAAGAGTGATTCCTCAAAGTATGAACACATGACACTTTCTAGTTTTCTTGCTGATGTTTGCTGCCATAGTAATGTTCACACACAAGTCATGTTGTGAACTAAATATGCTGCTCTAACTTTTGGTCTCTACTGGTCCTTTCTAACATCTTGTCAGTCTACACTAGTTGTTGATATCTTCTGCTTTCCTCATCCTTCCAGCCTTCCTGTGGAAGGGTTAAGGCATACAAATGCTAAGCTGCAGTAAAGCTGAATGTGAGGAAAAATTTAAAAAATTTTTTTTTAAATGGTATGTAAGAAGCTGTACGTGATAAGTGGACGACACAGACTAAACAACGTTTCGGCCCAATAGGCCTTCATCAGGAACAAACAAAAAGACACACACACAAAACTGATAATGAAACTTCCTGTGGAAGTCTTCTAATCACTCTCTGCCTCCTCTCTATATCAAGTATATCTCTAAGTGTTATCCTGAACTGTCTGCTATGTCTTTTAATATAATGACCACTCCTTAGCCACCCACCTGCTGTCATAATATCTTGACATTTCTCTTCTCTATGCCCACGTGTTCCAGTGAACATTCCCTGCTGACCTAGTCTATGTCTATCCATCCACACAGTTTGGTCTTCTAACCTTGACTTTTTAGCTGTGAACTTATTCTAATTTCAGTACAACCTTAATTTTCTCCTGCACTGCTACATATGGTATTAGTGACAATATTTATCTGTGACCAGCATCACATTTTTTTAATGATAATGGCTGATTATATATCCCTAAAATGGCCGTACGCTAATAGTGCAAGGCGAAATGAAGGAGTTTCGTTCATGACTTTGCAGCACCGGAGTGACTCCCGGAGTTACATGTTAGTCAGGAGGGATGTTGCCTGGATTCTCATACTGTGAGATTGAGGGTGGACATATGAACTGGTTTATAATTTCACAAATCCACATTGCAGGGAGATATTACAGTCTGTTGTTTGATGTGCGACAGGGATAATCCGACAACAAACTGTGTTTCATATGTTCGGATTTGGAGTCAAAAACAATGTCCTATCATCAAGTGCTATACAATTTTTAAAAATATGACAATCGTCATTTTCAGGAGCACGTGAACTTCTAGTCAATATGGTGGATAGGCGGCAGGAACCATTAAAAGCTATGCCTGAAAAGTGTTCCTTGTTGTAAAAGTAAAAAAAGTAAAGTACCCCCGTCACGCCAAGTGGCGTATGAGGAATATGGTGTTAGTGACCATAAATTTTACAGACCTTCGGCGCATGATTTTTGGGGTAATGTGGTCGGTATTACGCCCGTGCCGTTTCACTTTCCCAGAAAAAAATCCGGTACCCATTAAAGGCTGGGTGAACCCGGAAGCCATCGGTTGGGATCGAACCCTACCCCTTGTCCTTTGTAGTCCAGTTCACTAACCACTGAGCTATCGCGGCTCCCTGTTCCTTGTTGTAGTTTCCTCATATTCCAAGTCCGGCTTGTTGCAGGTGCTACTGAGTTAAGTGCTCTGTTCACACTGTCAGCTGTGTGTTTCATCTGTTTTGATCGTATTTCGATATTCCGATTGTTTATGATGAATGATGTATCATATGATGGAGAACAGATGGTTGTGTTCACTTTCTGTGCGGTTTCGCCTTATGTCTTTTAGCGTGTGCTAAGACTGCAATGATGTGGACTACAGCTACCTTTCTTTGTTTGAGAGATAAAATATTAATTCGGATGATTCCACTGGCATGGACGGTTGAGCAATTATGGATTTTAATTCATTTTGCAGTGATACCAGGGCTTTCCATAACCATAAAATTTTTTGATAATGTGGATCACTCCAGGCCTCCCTTACTTTTCTATTTAAATCTAATGTACCCATGCCTAGAGGTTGGGTGTCTGCAGAAGCATGTTGCACCCCCCCCCCCCCCCCACCCCAAACCAAAAAAAATTCTCAACATCAGGAAATTAAAACCTGACCTTTCTGATCAGCAGTGGGCACATTACCCACTAAACCACCGAGGCTGCTAAAAACAACTCTACATCCCAAGATATGATAAACTTGACAGTTTGGTTCTCAATTTCTCCTCACAGGTCAACTCTGTTGATGATGGAGGATTGCTGACAGGGAATTGGACGGGAGACTACTCTGGAGGTACATCTCCTCTCACTTGGACAGGCTCTGTTGCCATCTTGGAGGAATATTGGAAGAACAAGCAGCCTGTTTGCTATGGTCAATGCTGGGTGTTCTCTGGGGTTTCTACAACAAGTATGTATCATCATCTAGTATTGCATTTTGTATTAGATGATGATCAATCCATTAAACAAGCACTTAGCTTTTCTTCTCTGACTTTTTTTACATTTGTTTCTTCTGTTTTTCTGTTTGACTTGAGATTTTCCATAAATTGTAATCAATGTGCTTAGCTGTTTTAACATTCTCTGAGGTACCATGTTTCTGTTACATCCAGAGATCTTCTTTGTTGCTTATTAATTCTTCTTTCACTTCTTGTATGATAAGATAGGATTTATACAGCTTTAAAGAAGTTACTGAAGAATTGTTTTGAGACACCCACAGAGAGGAAATACCTGACTGATAAGGTGGATATCTATCTATCTATTGACCTTTCGAGCCGTAACCGGCCCATAGGGCGTAGACCAAGATACACCTTCTCCTATATGAATTTTTGTTCTAGCAGTTTTCTTTTAAAGATATTTTATCAAATCTCGCCATCTGTCTCTGTTCTGTGCAAGCAGTTCTATCTCATTGAGGGAGCCGATTCCTGCTGCTCTTGCCTCTCTCATCAATGTTCTTCTCAGTGTCTCCCTGGGTCTTCCTCTTTTTCTTTTACCTGTTGTTTCCCATATGAGGGCTTGTTTTGCTATTCGATTATTATCTCTTCTCATCACATGTCCAACGTATGACCATCGTCTTTTCTTTATTACTGAAGATATTAGTGGTTGATTGGCGATTTCTCTAATTTCCTCGTTTGTTTTGAATTCGTTCCATTCTATACCAAGTATTTTCCTTAGACATTTATTTTCGAATGCGTTCAACTTTGTTTCTATATCTCTTGTTGTTTTCCAGCTTTCACACGCATACGTAAGGGTTGATAGTACATTTGATTTGAATAGCCTAAGTTTTGTGTTTGTGCTAATGAGTTTTGATTTCCACAACTTTTCAAGGCTTCTGAAAGACATTGCTGCTTTAGCTATTCTGATTCTAATTTCTTTACTTGTATCCCCTTCTCGATCAATGTGACTTCCAAGATAGATAAAGTGATCGATCTCTTCTACTGGTTTGTTTTCCATGTATATTTTGTCACTTGTTGGAATTAAACTTTTCATGACTTTAGTCTTTTCATGATTGACCTCAAGCCCAATTTTGCTGGCTATTGATGATAGTTCATTTGTGTTTTCCTGCATCGTTTTTATCTGACTGCTGATGAGAACTATGTCATCAGCAAAGTCCAGGTCCTCCAAATGGTCTCCTTGTATCCATTCGATGCCTTTATTACCAGTGCAGCATTTCTTCATTATGAAGTCCATAACAATTCCAAATAACAAGGGCGATAAAATACATCCTTGTTTAACCCCAGTTTCTATTGGGAAACATTCGCTCAGTCCTTCCTCTGTTCGAACTGCACATGTAAGGTGGATAGGACAAACAATAATTTAATTTAAGGTCAAGATATATGGAAATGATGGACAGTTGTGGAAGTAAATGACTTTGAGTGCACAAGGTAAAACACTTGCTGTTGATGATAAAGATCAACATTGATTGCAGTAACAGACAGAATACTTTAGATGATGGAGCAACTTTAGTGTTGAAAGATTCAGGTAAATAATGTGAAAGCCATCATTTTGACTTCTAACAAGGAGGATTACATTCTTCTTCCAATAACCTAGGGGTCGTTGGACAGACTTTCTCTATTTCACTCTATCTTTAGTCATTTTTTAGGACTCTGCAAAGTCGAAGCATGTATATTCTTTGATATTATCTTCCCATCTCTTCTCTGCCTACCTCTCCTTCTCACCCCTTTCACAGTTCCTTGTGGAATGGTCTTTGCTAGATCAGATAATCGAGATACATGACCAAACCATTTCATTTTGTGTCTCTTCACAATAGTCAGAAGATCATCATGTACTCTGTTAACTTATTGTATCCTTTTGTCTAAATGTTCTGACATTTGATGTTCCTTTTATAAAGTTGTTCCTTATTCTTATTTTGTGTGTTATTTGCCCATTAGTCCATTTTCAGCTTTGTCAAGGTGAACAACAAAAGGTGTGGTTATTATTTATTTCTTTGTTTGTGTTCGCCAGCTTTATATCACTAGCCAAGTCCAGAGGGACTGAATTTTGCTGAATATCACTTTTTCCTATTTTTCATTCTGGCAGCCATGCTCTCAGGTGTCCTCCACCATACAGGCAGATATTCTCCCACTTCAGAGGTGCTCTCATATTTTTATTGTGGAGAGTTTTAATGTTTTGGGTAGATTTTTTCTATTAATTTTGCCCAGGGCAGCTGCCTTTTTTTGGGGGGCCTACTCTTTTTGATTTCCAGCTGCCGAGGGTTTTTAACATTCACAGAGTGCACACGGAACTCCTGCTTTACCTCTTGACCACCCAGGGGCCCCCCTCCCGCAGTTAACCTGGGCTGTGACCCATCCAGTTTGAAGGCAGAGAGTTTGTCATTTGTGTCTAACAAGCTAAAATAACCTGGCAGAACAAGATTACACTAATTTCTTAAAATCCTTTGATATATAATTAAATATTATCAGTCAATAATTGAAGTAATAAGTACATCAAAACTATTGACTACAATGTTGAATAAAAATTTGTAAAAAAGTATATAAATTATCAATTGAATGAAAATGAGTGAAAATTATCAAAATAAAATGTTTTAATTCTTATTCTAATAAAAATAAAATATTGAGATAGAAAAAAATTGTTTTTAATTTCAATGTTTGGAATACAGTGTTGAAACTCATCTGCAAGAGGTTGGCAAGATCTCAGCACTAAAAAACCTTTGGAATATGCCCAGTTTGCCAGGATGGTAGTGTCACTCCTAATGTTATATTTTCTGCAGTTACAAGCTGGCAGGTCCAGATTGGTTTGCTGTCTCATTAATATGCCTTTCAAAAATTTCAACTTAATTAAATTTTATTTATGTTTTTTTTAAAATACAGTCTGCCGAGCACTTGGTATCCCAGCTCGCAGTATAACAAACTTTGGCTCAGCCCATGATACAGATGGCTCCATCACAATAGACATCCATTTGTTGGCTAATGGAGAGCCAGATGATTTTTCAAATTCTGACTCTGTCTGGTATAATGTTTTGTGTTTATTGTTTTATTAATGCTAGCTTTCAATACTGTAGTAAAAGTTACTGCATCAAAACACAAGTTCCTCAAAATTTGACATTTTCCCATGTTCAAACATTGCGTCCCTCTGTGTACCTTCCTAATTAGCATTTCTAGTAACCCCTGTGTGTTTAATTTGTTTCCATCACAGTTTGAATTTTTGTTTGTTTGTTGAAATACTGAGATACATCATTTAATGCCAAAAAAAAAAAAAAAAAAAAATCATCAGTTTTAAAGAAATTGGCAGTTTTTCCTTTCCTTTCTTCAAACAACCCTTTGTAACTCAGGGAACACAGCAAATAACACTATGCAATCGCTGAACATACTGACAGACTTACAGTGATTGTACCGATAGACGTTGTAACATGTCTGGTCCATGATGTGAAACTCAGGTCATAAATCAACCTGAGTGAGGAATTTCAAGTCCCTGTGTTTTGCTAAGTGTGAACACTTGGGTCTGTGTCAAGAGTTCAGAGAAATTACTCTGTTTAGAGCACCAAATTTTACATTTAAGTGGTAGTAATTTTTACTAGCATATCGTGACTGGGAGAGTTACAGATAGGTATCATAAAATTAAGGGTTAAGATCTTTTCAATCATGAACTTTAGTACTATTTCTTCATGCATACTAGTTTAATATTTATAGATCTTATTTATTATAGATTTGTTCTAGCTCATCATAAACTTAGCACCACTTCTTTATGAGCACACTTTCTGGTACAAGGACGATGTTTGTACCAACCATGTCATCAGTTAAAATGTGCCATATGATCATTAAAAATTATGGGCACCAACACGATATTCTTCATACACTTTATGGCATGGAGAGAACCCCATATCATCTTTATTACTTTATAGAAACCTCTATATGGGACATCAATTTGAATATACTTAGTCCTCTTCTGCACCTATGGATTTGCCTGACGTACTATGATGTCAACGCTCTAACAATGAGAGACCATTAAAAGCATGAACTCCATTTCCAGCCTGCTAATGTTGTTGTGTTAATTGTTTTGTTATTTGTTACTGTTAACATTTGTAATCTGTTTTGTTACTTGTTGCAGTTAACATTTGTAATCTGTTTTGTTACTTGTTGCAGTTAACATTTGTAATCTGTTTTGTTACTTGTTACTGTTAACATTTGTAATCTGTTTTGCTATTTGTTAATGTTAACATTTGTAATCTGTTTTGCTACTTGTTACTGTTAACATTTGTAATCTGTTTTGTTACTTGTTACTGCTAACATTTGTAATATGTTTTGTTACTTGTTACTGTTAACATTTGTAATCTGTTTTTCTACTTGTTACTGTTAACATTTGTAATCTGTTTTGTTACTTGTTACTGTTAACATTTGTAATCTGTTTTACTACTTGCTACTGTTAACATTTGTAATCTGTTTTGCTATTTGTTACTGTTAACATTTGTAATCTGTTTTGCTACTTGTTGCTGTTAACATTTGTAATCTGTTTTGCTTATGTTACTGTTAACATTTGTAATCTGTTTTGCTTATGTTACTGTTAACATTTGTAATCTATTTTTTGTTTGTTCTCCATTGAAAGCTGGCTAGGACTCTGCAACAATTCTCACTGACATGGTCTCAAGTAGTTTTTATATTTCAAATAAAAAAAGAAATATTAATAACTAGATAGCAACACCAATAGTCTCTATGAACTGTGTACTGCACTTCAGGTAACAGCTGAGTCACAAATCTGCTGAACAATGGGGCTTAATGTTTCTGTTTGTTTCTTCAATATTATTATCATTAATGCATCCATTCATGTCTGTCTGTAGTATGATGTCTTTTTTTCTAACTATGGTTCAAAGGTAAAAGGAGAGAATGAGCTATATGTTTAATATAAGGTGACTGAAGTATTGAGCTTCGCCATAATAAGTACAGTTGAATCCATTTATATGCAACCTGTTATATCCTGATATAACGTCAATTTTTTTAATCCCTGAATTTTGTTCTTTATCCTATATTTTAACAAATCTTTTATAATGCTATTACCAGCCTATAAATTGGCTATAGTGCCTTTGGTGAAATCTGTCTAGCCATAGAAAAAACTATTAAAAGTGTGCACTTTTCTTGTCTGTGTGTAAATTGTGTGGTCGTGATGGGTTAGCATGACTAGTAAGACCTACTTGCACATGGCAGAAAGATATATGGTTTGAGAAACCAAGCATACAGTACAGGTTGTGACTACAGTTGTAGAAATGACCATGTTTTTCTTATTTGATAGGCCAGTGGCCAATAGGCTTTCATCATAAGGTCTGAGAATTGGTACACATAAAATTGTCGACATGTTTGTTTACAAGTGGTGGTTTTGGGCAGAATAGAAGAAGTCCTTTGCATACATGGTTTCAGTAAGCAAGAATAACCTGATTTCAGGAGCCATCCTTATTGAAAAAAAGAGCTGAGAGTCTAGGTCATACATTACCAACTTCAGCCTAAGTATGGGCTGGGTGAACCAAAAACATGCACAGGGAATTGCAATGAAAGTAGTCTGTAGTGATGCAGGGTTAGTTTCAAAAGAAACAACTGATAAATGAAAACAAAGTGAACTACTAGGAATTCTCAAGCAATTTGAACCCAAAAATATATACAATACTAATATAGTGTGTCTCAAAGCGCACATTCACATAAAAATGAAGAGCATGAAGTGGTTACAAGATTCCAAAGGACAGAATTTCTCTTTTGATCACTGCCTACAGGAATGGTGATGAGCTGCCTTCTTGCTATAGGAAAATATGAGAAGCCACATTGTTTTAAAAATATAAGAACACTGCAGACAGAGTACAAGTTTCAAATAAAAATCATGGATAACAGGGTCAATATTTGAACAATGAGCGTGCAAGCTGGACAGAGAATTATTGTTGCAAGAAAGAAGTATCACACTTTTTGTGGACAATTGCTCAGCTCATCCACATTTAGCATGTTAGAGAGATATTTATTTGTTCTTTCTGTCTTTAGACACAACATGTGATTATGCAAAATCAAATTTTTTGTAAGGGCCGTAACTGCACAACTTGTTTCTAAAGTTCATATAGTACATTCCCTATTATTAAACACAAATTTGATATAGCAAGATATGATTATAAGAATAATATTTTGATGGTCCTGATGATCTCTAAAGAAAAGACGATGGTTATATGTTGGACATGTGATGAGAAGAGATAATAACCGAATAGCAAAGCAAGCCCTCATATGGGAAACAACAGGTAAGAGAAAAAGAGGAAGGTCCTGGGAGACACTGAGAAGAACATTTATGAGAGAGGCAAGAGCAGCAGGATTCGGCTCCCTCAATGAGATAGAGCTGCTTGCACAGAACAGAGACAGATGGCGAGATTTGATAAAATATCTTTAAAAGAAAACTGCTAGAACAAAAATTCAGATAGGAGAAGATGTATCTTGGTCTACACCCTATAGGCCGGCTACGGCTCGAAAGGTCAATAGATAGATAGCTAGACTCATTATAACCAAATTACAGTAAAAATATAACATTTTTAATCATGACTTTTAGCAACTTACAATTTCTTGTTCTTTATTTTTGTTTAGGAACTTTCATTGCTGGAATGAGTGCTTCATAAGCAGACCTGATCTCCCAGCAGGATATGGAGGTTGGCAGGCCTTTGATTCCACGCCTCAGGAAACATCAGATGGTTAGTTACAGAAGAACTCATCATAATGTCACATTCATAACAGCAAAACTTATTTTTTTTTATGTTTTAAAAAATATAAATCATTCTACCGTCACATACCACCAGAACAAATCATCCTTGCATCACATTTCAGCAGTGTAACTCATTTCACATTTCAGTAGTGTAACTCATTTCACATTTCAGCAGTGTAACTCATTTAATTATCACATTTCAACAGTTAAACTCAACTTTCTTTCATTCCAAATCAAATTCTTGTTCGCATCATATTCTATCAGTGATGTATAAAAATAACCTATTCCTTGTTTAAACAAACATCTCACACTGTATTCACCGAGTGATGTATAAAGATGACCTATTCCCTATTAAACCAACATCTCACACTGTATTGCCCAAGTGAAGTATAAAGATAACCCTATTTCCTATTTGCTTGCTTGCTTGCGTTTGCCCTATGACTAAAGTATTCTAGAATATTCTTCATCATCCGCCCTTAAAAGGACTTTAAGTGGGCGTGTCTGCGTTGTGTTGTGGTTTGCAGTATAACTGTGATATTTGTGCCTTTCGGCCCAACACATCCGACTTCAGCACGACATTTTGAAGTACCGGGTTGCCTTCCCTCTTCGATCCCTGCTCGCTTGGCCAGACTAGACAGGTTAGTCTGTTACTAGAGGCATCGCGGAGAGGTGGAGCAGGGTCTGGATGGTTCTGGTTCACCGATCCTGGCGCAAGCCATCAGCTGTGAGTCGCTGACAACTTCCAGCTCTGGTGCTGGGAGGCACGCCTTCGTCTCCTATTCCCTATTAAACAAACACTACCTTGTCATACCTAGCCCATAAGCATGTGGGTGGTCATCTTGTTAGAGCTCAAGCCTTTCAGTCCAAAGATGCAGAACTCACTCCCAAGCAAAGACACCTGCTAACTTTAAGTGCAAATGGATTCCAGATTCATAGGAACTATACAAAAATGAAAAGCACTGGGCACTTCACCTTGAAGTCATCATCATCAAGTGCCGTCTCCACAACAACAGTTGGCTACCATGGAGTGCCATTCTGCTCTGTCTCTTGCTTTGATGGTGCAGGTTGTCATGGGCTGATTTGTCGATCTTTTGATGTTACTCATCCAAAAGATTGAAGTTCTTCACCTTTAAATACTCAGAAAATATCTTTTGGTTTCTCAAATTTCACACACATGATCTTACATGGTATGGAGGCTACCTTGACTCATAATCTTTGCATCTTCTTCTTCTTTTCAGCTCCCTGTGGAGCATAGGTATCGCTGTGGAGCATAGGTCTTCAACAAACACTTTCCAAGCCGTTCTGTTTCTTGCTATTCATTCTTTTAAGATCATTCCATGTCTTCCCCATCACCTTCATCTCTGCTTCCATCTGTCTTCTCCAAGAATATTTTTGTCTTCCTCTTTGTCTCCTACCCTGTGGATTCCAAAAAGGGCTTGTTATGTAACACTCTCAGTTATGCAATATAACCATTTATACTTATTTACTTACACAATATGCACAGAATAACCATTTACACTTATTTACTCACACAAAATAACCATTTACATTTACATACTCACACAATATAACCATTTACATTTACTTACTCACACAATACAACCATTTACACTTATTTACTCACACAATATAATCATTTACACTTATTTACTCACACAATATAATCATTTACAAATATTTACTCACATGTTATGAACATACAGAATCTTTGAATGGTGGTAGCTCATTATTGTACACCTGATATGAACATACAGAATCTTTGAATGATGGTAGCTCATTATTGTACACCTGACAGGTGTCTACTGTGGAGGTCCTACACCTGTGGCAGCTATCCTCAATGGAGAAGTCAATCTTCCCTTTGATTGCCCATTTGTCTTTGCCGAGGTTAATGCAGACAGAGTTTTCTGGATGCCAGACAAAACGGGAACGTTGAAATGCACATACATTGATAAAAAAACGTAAGATTTTCTCCGTATATAGAGAAAAAACAAAATTGCGTATCTTTTTCTTCTACCTTTTTAGCTCCCTGTGGAGCATAGGTCTTCAACGAACACTTTCCAAGTCGTTCTGTTTTTTGCCATTCTTTTAAGATCATTCCATGTCTTCCCCATCATCTTCATCTCTGCTTCTATCTGTCTTCTCTAAGAATTCCTTTGTTTTCCTCTTTGTCTTTTTCCCTGGGGATTCCAAAAAAGGGCCTGTTGTGTAATACTCTCAGTTGGCTTCCACAGTGTGTGTCCTCTCCAGTGCCATCGTCTTCTCTGTATCTCTTTATCCACTGGTATTTGCCCGGTACATTTCCATAATTCTATGTTTGTGATTTTGTCCTGCCATTTCCATCCTTTTATTCTGTGTAAGCATCCATTAATGAAAGTCTGTATCTTCATGATTGTCTATTTTGTTGTTCTCCATGTTTCACAGCCATATAATAGGACTGACTTAACATTTGAGTTGAAAATTTTAATTTTTGTATTTAACCTAATTTCTTTGGATTTCCATATGTTTCCCTGTGTAACGAAAGCTCCTCTTGCTTTTGATATCCTTATTTTGGTATCATTTTCTGTTACCCCCTTTTTATCTATATTACTGCCCAGATATATGTAAGATTGTACGTCTAGTAGAGGTAAAATTACATATACCAGCTTGTAAAGTTTTGAAATTCTATATTTTATCATTTGAAAGCTCTTGATATCATAAGCATTGAAAATTATTGAGGTTAACTTAGCAATAAAATTTAATTAATGAAGATGCTGCAGCTGAGTGGTTTGGGTGCTCACTATTGATCAGATAGGTTTTGGTTCAATTTCCAGATTTGTGGACATTTTTTTCAGACTAACGCAGAAGCTCAACCAACTTTTGAAAATTGGTACCTTATGGGTTGGCCTGGTGTGATACTGACCACGTTATATATAAAATGTGCTCAGTGGAAGAACATGGCCGCCTTATTCCTTAAGACATGGGCGGAGTCCTTATCCCTTACTGAAATTTCATACGGTTGAAATTATAGAGCACAGCAAATTAATGAGGATGAATATATTCAACATGGGAGCCACAATAGCTCAGTGGTTAGTGAACTGAACTACAAAGGACAAGAGGTAGGGTTCGATCCCAACAGATGGCTTCCGGTTCACCCAGCCTTTAATGAGTACCGGATTTTTTCTGAGAAAGTAAAGTGGCACGGGTGTAATACTGACCCGATTACTCCAAAAATCATGTGCCGAAGGTATGTAAAATATATGGTCACTAACACCATATTCCCTATATGCCACTTGGCATGACGGGGGCTCTTTACTTTTTACTTTTTTTAATATATTCAACATGCTGTAAATTGGTGAGGCTAAATATGTGGACAAATGTTTTTAAAACATTCACTAACTGTTGTATCTTTTAGTTTTAAAACATATGCAAAGAGCATAAGTGAAGAAAACAATTTATAATACAATTTTTAAAAGGGTTAAATTCATTAGATATTTGGTTAGAAAAAATGCCTGTAGAGGCAACAATGGAAAAAGAGGCTAACGAAAACACAGAAAAAAGATTTGCAATGTAATGACAGAATGCCCAAGAAAGCATAAACTATGTAAAATATCAAACTACTTAAAAGGTTTTGAAAAGAATCGGTTATCAGTAGCACAAGAACTGACTCATGATGATGGTAATCTTTTCTATTGGAGGTAGAGATAGTTACTGCTGCTCAAAACTGGTTTTCTCTGATTCCATTCCAGGTAATAGTTCTTGTGTCAGGCATTCTGTTTATGCTTTGTTGGGTTCCAAACGGGTGGCACAATCTCAAATATAGGACCTTTAGGACATTCAATAAAATAGATAATGAGATACACAAAATGTGCAAAAAGGCAAAAGAAGACTGGCTCAGCCAAAAATGTATAGAAATAGAAACTATGGAAAGCAAACAAGACCTAAGAGGAATGCACACAGAAATAAAGAGAATGACTAATAAAAATAAAAAAAGCCACAGAAGGTGGATGCATTGCAGACAAAAAAGGAAAAATGCTAACAGACAATAAGGATATCATAGATAGATGGCAGGAATATATAACAGAACTATTTCATGATCAAAGGGACAAGAAACCAGTTATAAAATGTACATAAGGCTATAAAATCTTAAAATCTGAGGTGGAAAAAGCTATAAAAACAATGAAAAGGGGAAAAGCAGCAGGACCTGAAAGCATACAGATAGAGATGATACAGGCACTTGAAGATTTTGGCATTGAAGTGATTACAGACATATGCAACGACATATACCACACAGGATACATACCAAATGAACTAAAAACATCAACTTTCATTGCATTGCCTAAAAAGAATGGTGCAGTTGAATGCAGTGACTTTAGAACAATAAGCCTAATGAGCCATGTTACAAAAATCTTGCTAAAAGTTATACAAGCAAGGATTCAGAATAAAATCAATACTGAATTAGATGAGCAGCAATTTGGATTTAGGAAAAATAGCGGGACAAAAGAAGCCATATTCTGCATGAGAACATTAATCGAAAAATACACAGAAGTAAGAACCAATATATGCCTGCTTCATAGACTACACCAAAGCTTTTGATAGAGTACACCACAAACAACTTATAGAATGCCTAAAAGAGATACATCTAGATGACATGGATATACGACTAATATGCAATCTATACTGGGAGCAAACAGCAATAATAAAATATAACAAAGAGTTCTCTACACCCATTGATATAAAAAGAGGAGTAAGACAAGGATGCATCCTATCACCAAGCTTGTTCAATCTATACACTGAGCAAATCTTTAAAAACATCTCAGAGATGCCAGGCCTACAAATTAATGGAAAGATAATCAATAACCTAAGATATGCTGATGATACTGTACTACTAGCAGAAAATCCTAAAGACGTACAACAATTACTTAATGAAATAAACACGACAAGCAAAAAATATGGACTAGATATGAATATCAAAAAGACTAAAACTATGATCATAAACAAAGAAAATACTCAAAACCCACAAGTGGATATCAAAATTGAAGGAATAGACCTTGAAACAGTTCAGAACTATAACTACCTTGGACATACTATAACCAGTGATGGAAAATGTACAACTGAAATAAACAAAAGAATAGGAATGGAAAAAGTAATTTTAATGTCATGAAGGACATACTAACATCAAAACAAATAACACCAGGGCTAAAACTAAGAATAGCAAAATGTTACATCTTCTCAATATTCCTATGTGGTGCTGAAACATGGACATTAGACAAAAAAACAGAACAGAGAATTGAAGCCTTTGAAATGTGGATATATAGAAGAATAGGTAGAATTGGATGGAAGGAAAAGAAAACAAACGATGAAGTCTTAAAACAACTAAAAATGAAAAGAGAACTTCTGAACACAATTAGAACAAGACAAATGCGACTCTTGGGCCATGTTAAAAGACACAACAGCCTACTGAAAGTAATCCTGGAGGGGAAAATACAAGGTAAAAGAGGCAGAGGCAGACCAAGATTAACATGGACGAGAAACATCAAAAGATGGACAAATCAACCGATGACAACCTGCACCATCAAAGCAAGAGATAGAGCAGAATGGTGCTCCATGGTAGCCAACCTTCGTTGCGGAGACGGCACTCAATGAATGAATGAATGAAAAGGACATTCTAGAAACTGAAAGAAATTTCTAACAGGCAAAGAATTGTGGTAAAGCTGGTGAGGAGGGAATGAGGTGACCACATTGTACCATGACATGAGAGAACAGAACAAGAAATGATGATGCTATCATTTTGTAAAACTGTCATAATACGCTGCTTACCTCAAACCCTTCAAGAAAATAAATGAATCTACAAATCTGGTCACTCAGAAGTCTGCTGCAGTGAAAGAGCTGATAGGCTTACCTTCAAGGGTACAGTACTGAGAATTAGACATCAAAAAAGGAACAGTATATTGAAGTCTTTCTCTGATTGTTTCTTTGTAGATTGGCACTCTGAATGGTGGAGGTGAAGTTGTGGTGGAGGTGAGGTTATGGTGGAGGGGGGGGGGAGAGTTATGGTGGAGATGAAGTTATGGCAGGGATGAAGTTATGGTGGAGGAGCAGTTATAAAAACTTGGAGCTAGGTTAAATGCAAGTAGGATGGGACAACAGAGTGGATGAGCCAGTGGTGTGTAATCATCAGTCTGCTTTCTACTGCCAGAGGGGTTCAGATTCTATGTGATGATATTTTTTTTGAACAAGCATAGCTTTAAGGTTCATCATCGATCTGCAATTTCTCCTTTCTTGTATTTTTGCCCGTTATAACCAAGTATTCCAACTTTCCTCTTCTCATGATGTCCCTGAAAAATGGTGATTGTTTCTTATCTTTCTTAGGAGCTCCCATTTTGTGTTTGCCTCTTTGAGAATTTCCTCATTTGGTCATTTTGACTGTCGGGGAAACTCTCAACATTCTTCTGAGAAATCCCACCTCTGTGGTCATCTTTCATTGGGGCTCATAGGTTTTGAAAATGGATGTCAGAGATTGTATTTGACAAAGTTTGTTGGTGTGATGTGACACCATCCATCATCATTCAAAAAAACGTGCCAATGATGTCATACCATTTGCATCATCCATAAAACATGCTAGTAGCCAGTGAAAAAATATGGACTCTAATATCAAATTTTTATTATTCTCTTAATATTTTGATTTTATAATCATCATGTTTCAGAAATTGTTATTATGTGCACTTTGCATATATTTGAAGGTATTGACAACCAGCTATGAGTCTCCTTTGAGTGCAGCAAGGTTGATTATTTTAATAGAAAATTGCTTCCTGCTTGCCTTCTTAACCCTGAATCTTGTATATTTCTCTATAAATGTATCTTCTTTCATCTCTCCAAAGAGTTGGAAATAGCATCAGCACTAAAGCTGCAAACTCTAATGAAAGAGAAGATGTCACTGCCAATTACAAGTATCCTGAAGGTTAGTACCCAGCGTTGTGTGTGAGTGTTGGCATGTGAGTCTGCACAGTGCCCAGCGTTGTATGTGAGTGTTGGCATGTGAGTCTGCACAGGCAGGATTTGAGAAGTATTCATTACATTTTTAAAGTCTATCTATTTATCTATTGACCTTTCAAACCATAGCTGACCCATAGGGCGTAGACCAAGATACTCCTCTTATCTAAATTTTTATTCTAGCAGTTTTTAATTCTTTTAAAGATATTTTATCAAATCAAGTTTTTAAGTAGAGACATTTAAAACAGAATTAAAGAAATAACACTTTTTTTTTAAATTCAAAAACTTTTTACAAAAATTAAATAAAAGTAAAAACTTTAATTGAGTATTTGGTTACATTTTCCAGAGCACCATCTAATGTTCTTCCCTAAAGTGTTGCCCTCTAAATAATTTTGCTTGGACCTGTTAGTGTTTATACACAATTTGCACTAGTAACCTGATAGTGATAACAACAATACACATATGAAAAGGGTACCAGGTTTTTCTTGAAGCTATGGTAGCAGCTATTAATATAATCCTCAATCATCTTTTGTACCTTTTTTTCTTTACTACCAATTTGAAAAACTAAACTCTTGATTGCTATCACATTAGTTTCATAGATTTGAAACACTAAACTCTTGATTGCTATCACTTAGTTTCATAGATTTGAAACACTAAACTCTTGATTGCTATCACTTAGTTTCGTAGATCTGAAACACTAAACTCTTGATTGCTATCACTTAGTTTCATAGATTTGAAACACTAAATTCTTGATTGCTATCACTCAGTTTCATAGATTTGAAACACTAAACTCTTGATTGCTATCACTTAGTTTCATAGATTTGAAACACTAAACTCTTATTGCTATCACTTAATTTCATAGATTTGAAACACTAAACTATTGATTGCTATCACTTAGTTTCATAGATTTATTTTCATTTTTTTTGTTTCTGTAGAAGGAAGTTAACAGTGTCATTCTTCCTAGTTAGTTGAGAAGGTCTGTAACATGAGAAATCAGTTAGGACAAGTATAGAGAAATACAACACAAAAGGAGAAACAAATGCCAAGGAAAGTAATTAATAAAAATTAATCAAAACCCATGCCCGTGTGAGTTTTCCCCCTTTATTATTAGCCTCACAAACATTTCATCTAACATACCATTGTCACCGGATCTCCTTCATTCTTGAGATCTGCAGATTTTGCTCTCAGATCTTCACATTTTTATGTTTGATCTTTCTCCTTCAGGTTCTCCTGAGGAAAGAGTGGCAGTGCTAAAGGCCAACCAGGTTGGGTCTACCAGAAAGGATATTTACAAGAAGACAGTTGATGTAAGTATACATGCTTGTTAGTCTCCTATCTTCTTGTCTTCCATTGGTCTTTTTTATAAATGCTATAAATGTGTTGAAGGTGTGACAAGGGAGTTAAATATTATCCACTGTATTCTATTCCATCTATTTTATATTTATTTAAACATTCCTTGACAAAAGAATATTTTCATATGGAAACATTCATATGAGAATTTTATATTTGTATCTATATTAACTGTACAGTGATAGTTAATGTGTTCCAATTATCAAAGAACTCATCTAGTTTTATTTTTCCAACTTGCAATGAAGTTGTATTGTGACAATAATTCACATTTCTTGAGAGACGGAAGAAGTTAAAGAGAGAGAGAGAGAAGATAGAGAGAGAGTTATGATCCTTTATCCCATATTTATAACTATTTATAATGATCCATTATCCCATGTTTTAACTATTTATAAATATTTATAATGATCCTTCATCCCCTGTTTGCAACTATTTATAAAGATCCTTTATCCCCTGTTTATAACTATTTATAAAGATTTATAATGATCCTTTATCCTTTGTTTATAACTATTTATACAGATTTATAATGATTCTCTATCCCCTGTTTATAACTTTTTATAAAGATTTACAATGATCCTTTATCCCTGTTTATAATGACCTTTATCCCCTGTTTATAACTGTTTATAATTATCATTTATCCTATGTTTATAACTATTTATAAAAATTTATGATCCATCATCCCCTGTTTATAACTGTTATAATGATCATTTATCCCTTGTTTATAACTGTTTATACAGATTTATAATGATCATTTATCCCCTGTTTATTAAGATTTATAATGATCCTTTATCCCATGTTTATAACTGTTTATAAAAATATATAATGATCCATGATCCCCTACACCAACAGTTATGGTTCTTGATGATGATATCCTTGTGATTAATTACTCTTTTGTATCTGCTAGGATGTCAAGTTCAAGGTAGTTCAAGACCCAGAAAACAGTTGGGTTGGTGCAACTTTCCGTGTTGGTCTCAGCATGAAAAACAACAGTACAGTGAAGCGCACCATTAGTGGTCGCCTTTTTGGCTGTACCGTGTACTATACCGGGGTCGCTGCAGACAAACTCAAATCAGTTCCTTTTACAAAGATTTTGCTTCAGCCTGGTCAAGGTACATCCAATTAAAATCAATACTCAGCTCAAATATATGACAGTAGTTTCTGCTCTAGGGGCTCTATTTATTTGTAATTTAATGTTGCAGGTAAAGGTGCTGTTGCATATTTTGTAGTAGAGGAGTATAGTCAAATATAATGTAGTAGGGGTTCAAAATAATTCAGCGTGTAATGTAGTAGAGGTCCAAAATGATTTGGCATGTAATGTAGTAGGGGTTCAAAGGGATTCAGCATATAATGTAGTAGAGGTTCAAAATGATTCAGCATGTAATGTAGTAGAGGTTCAAAATTATTTGGCATGTAATGTAGTAAAGGTCCAAAATGAGTCAGCATGTAATGTAGTAGAGGTCCAAAATGATTCAGCATGTAGTGTAGTAGAGGTCCAAAATGAGTCAGCATGTAATGTAGTAGAGGTCCAAAATGATTCAGCATGTAGTGTAGTAGGGGTCCAAAATGAGTCAGCATGTAATGTAGTAGAGGTCCAAAATGAGTCAGCATGTAATGTAGTAGAGGTCCAAAATGAGTCAGCATGTAATGTAGTAGAGGTCCAAAATGAGTCAGCATGTAATGTAGTAGAGGTTCAAAATGAGTTAGCATGTAATGTGGTAGAAGTCAGAAGTAATTTAGTATGTAATGTACTTGTGGTTTAAAGTTCAATGTGCAGTCTTCAGCCTGTGAGGAGAATTAATGAGTGAATGAACTTACTTCTCCAACAGAGAAGACACAAACGATGGAGATCAAGCAGGATGATTATGATGGAAAGTTGAAGGACTGTTGCATGTTGGATGTGACATTTTTGGCTCATGTTGATGAAACTGACCAGAACTACACCAACAAGGAAAACTATACACTCCGCAAGCCTCATCTCTCTGTCAAGGTCAGTCCAGTAAAATAGTCTCTTCAACAAATTTGTTCCAGCGTGTGAGATTATATTATTTCCGCATTTATTTTGTGTTGCTATTTTTAAAACGGTTTACATTACACTATTTTGGTGGGCCTGTACAGTTGATTTTAATATAAATTTATGTTCAGTTTGCTGTCATTTGTTTATAGCTGCTGCCATTTGTTAATAGCTGCTGTCATTTGTTCATAGCTGCTGTCATTTGTTTATAGCTGCTGTCATTTGTTAATAGCTTCTGTCATTTATAGCTGCTGTCATTTGTTTATAGATGCTGTCATTTGTTTATAGCTGCTGTCATTTGTTTATAGTTGCTGTCATTTGTTTATAGCTGCTGTCATTTGTTTATAGATGCTGTCATTTGTTTATAGCTGCTGTCATTTGTTTATAGCTGCTGTCATTTATTTATAGCTGCTGTCATTTATTTATAGCTGCTGTCATTTGTTTATAGCTGCTGTCATTTGTTATAGCTGCTGTCATTTGTTTATAACTGCTGTCATTTGTTTATAGCTGCTGTAATTTATTTATAGATGCTGTCATTTGTTTATAGATGCTGTCATTTGTTTATAGCTGCTGTCATTTGTATATAGCTGCTGTCATTTGTTTATAGCTGCTGTCATTTATTTATAGCTGCTGTCATTTGTTTATAGCTGCTGTCATTTGTTTATAGCTGCTCCCAATCATTCAACAAGTCAACAGGCTTGCACCTATTTTCGTCCTGCCTTTGCTGGAGACCTTCCCTTCTTGTAACTTTACTACTGTCATAAATCTTTTGGCTTGCAAGGACACGCAGGCTTTTCAGCCACAAAAAACATCAAAGGAGCTACATATGCAAACAAAAAAAGTAACTCCAAAATGAACAAAATTATCAACCATTTTTATTTAATTAGCATATAGAGTTGTTTTCTATCTCCCAAGAGAGAAAGCTCATAAGAATTTATAAACACCATAAAGGTGGGTTTATTTTCTATTTATTGAGTTTTCATCTCAGATGCCAGTCTGTAACATGCAAAAAGTGGATGCTTGATATGGACATCCTGCAATAATTCTTGTTTTATTTTTAATTGTTGGCTTCTGTGGCTGTTATTTTTACTTTACAGATGATCAGAAACAAAATTTTCATGGCCAATTGTTATGAAATTAGTGCTCTGCCCTTGTCCCGCTACATTTAGCTCATCTTCAAACATTTCTAAAAGAAAACCTAAGTCCACACATTTGAAATGAAAGCTGAGTACCTGGTAAAGCAAGAAGAACCTCATTATTAACTGCATTAAGGTCCCTATCCTAAATTGAATTTTCAGTCTAAATTTACTCCCATAGCCTTAGACTCTCCTGAATCACTCACAAGGCAGTGAGTTTGAACTACAGGTAGTAGCAGACATCTTCAGATGGTAGCAATGAAACCTAACCTGACCTGATGCCACATGTGAATTTAGTGTACAGGTTTTTTATAATTGTTATGATTTTCTGTTAATACCACACTAACTTGATCTGTGAAGATAATGATTGGGATAGACAGGTTTTCTTGTGATCCATCGGTACAGTTGCTCAGGATGTGATGAAATTGTGGTGTAAAAAATGCACAACAAATTAGATGTTTATTACACACAGAAGTTGTAACCTCATATTTGTATCAGTTAACAAAATATTTACTTGCATCACAATTTCTTAGTCTCTGGCCACAGACTGTCAAAACAATTATGGATTATTATGGCTGTGTTTATTGGGCAACAACAAAACTCAACACTTTTCTTGTTTCATGGTTATCTTTTATATAATTTTTAAGTTGGGCCAACACTCTGCCTGGTCACTTTGGCCTCTCTTTCATCTTTCAGGGGGCCTCGGTAGCCTAGTTTTGAAAACTACCTGACTGGACCACAGACATTCGGACAACCCATGTTTGATTACCGCTGGAAGCAGTGTGAATTGTACTCATAGTTAGAAAAAAAAATACCCCCTCGGTCGACCCAGCCACTGGCAGAAATGGGTACCAGGATATTATTCTGGAAGGTGAGGAATGCCGCCTCGCATCATGAGTTTTTATGCTTGAAGTGACACTATCCAGAAGTCTCTGAACACTCCTGAATAGGTGGCCGATCACATATGGGTCAAAACTCACGTGCTAAGATGCCGATTCAAGTCTTGTACTTTACCTTTCATCTTTCCTCTAGCATCCACAACATGGCAGCTATTTTGTGAATCTGTCCTGAGCAGTCAACCCATCAAGTTCTCACATCTTCTATTGATGCCGATCTTGTACACATTTAACATTCTAGAAGTTCAGCACAATCCTTGACAATTTCAGGCACCCAGTGAAGCTATGGTTGGCAAAGAGTTCAAGATTGATGTGTCATTCGCTAACCCCCTCAGCTCAAGCCTGACTGGATGTTCTGTGACCGTTGATGGAGTGTGTCCAGCAATTAAGTTTCCTCAAGGGTTAGCATATATTTTTGTTTGTTTTTGGTTAGTTCATGACAGATTCCTTCTCAACATAATGGATTCATCTATTTACAATTTTCTATTTTTAGTAATGATGGTGATGAGTTAAATGCCAACAACTGAAACTCTGCCATTAGCTCATAGATGAAATGTGTGTGTGTGTGTGTGGGGGGGGGGGATTGTGGCAGACTGATGTGCCTTCTTTACCCAGTGCTTAGGGTACTTGACTGAAGCTATAATTATAAATAGAGAAAACACGCAGAATGTGCTGGCTAATGTGAAGATAAATTGGCAGAACCTACAGGGAATTGACTTTAGCCATCCTGGAAGTGTCATAAAGTGGTGGAAAATATGAGAGAAAAAATTAGATAAGAAATGGAATAGCAAAGAGTGTTTTTAACAACATGAAATGTTTAATTAAATCAAAGCAAACAGTATCATGGCTAAAGCTGAGAATATCAAACAGTTATATCATCTATTCAACATTCATGTAAGGTGAAGAAACATGGACATTAAATACAATAAGCAGCAAAGAAAAAAGAAAAACCTTTTGAATGTGAATTTCTAGAATGATCTGGTGGACAGAGAAGAAAAACCTTAATGAAGGTTTGAAACAACTGAAATTGAAGAAACAATCAATTTGAATTATGCAAATAAAATTTTTAGACACATAGAGAGATATAATTACCTAATAAACACAAAAAGAGATATTATAATAAACTAATAGACACATAGAAGCGACACAATAAATGACTGGATACATAGAAGAGGCTCAATAACCTCTGAACACATAGATGAGACACAATAACCTACTGAAAACATAGATGAGACACAATAACCTACTGGACACATAGATGAGACACAATAACCTACTGAAAACATAGATGAGACACAATAACCTACTGGACACATAGATGAGATACAATAACCTCTGAACACATAGATGAGACACAATAACCTACTGGACACATAGATGAGACACAATAACCTACTGGACACATAGAAGAGGCACAATAACCTACTGGACACATAGATGAGACACAATAACCTCTGAACACATAGATGAGACACAATAACCTACTGGGCACAGTAGTAGAAAATTCTTTGTACAGAGCTTTGCAGGAGGTAATCTGATCATCAGAAGAAAACCCGTCGAGCAAGTGTTTCGGTCCTTTAGCTTCTTGACACTTTAGGGGAGGTGTGCCCGCCTGGGTCATGACTCCCATGCGTCGACCTCCTGTTGCATTGCCCCTAAGGCTTACACCGTAAGTGTATGACTCCATGACTTTCATTACTAAGCTTATTTTCATTGGTTGACATATGATTGATTACTAACCTTATTTTAATTAGTTGACATGTGACTTTGATTACTAACTTTATTTTCATTGGTTGACATGTGACTGTGATTATTAAGCTTATTTACATTGGTTGACATTTAACTTTGATTACTAACCTTATTTTCATTGGTTGACATATAACTTTGATTACTAACCTTATTTTCATTGGTTGACATATGATTGATTACTAACCTTATTTTAATTAGTTGACATGTGACTTTGATTACTAACTTTATTTTCATTGGTTGACATGTCACTTTGCCATATTTAACTCTAAGCAAATTTTAAAAATGTTTTTTTTTCTAACTGCTACCTCTTTTCATCTACAGAATTGTTGCTCCTTCTGGAACTTTCACTGCAACACTTCCCATCACCCCAACAAAAGTTGGCAAACTGGAGATAATCATCAATTTCAACTCTTCACAGCTTGAGGATATCAACACATCTTGTCCAATCTTAGCTCAGCCTTAATTTGGTCTGTGACCAATCATTTTTTATGGTTGCTGTAATAAATACTGTTTTGTTTTTTTAAATTATATTTTTATAAACCGATTGTAAGCCTTGATTACTTATCTAAAACTGTATTTTGTAGTTAATAGAATTTAATCTTATTTTGAATTTATTTATTTTTTAGAAATGTGATGATTAATTTAATGTAATAATTTGGCAGAGAAAACATCCACTTGTTGTGTGGACATCATAAGGGTAAGAGTGACAATATGACTTAACTAACAATCTTTTAGAAGAAACTGTGTGGCTACAAGGGAAACTTGCTATATTTACCTGTAAACTATATGTAAGGAGTCACTATGTGATTATATGAGAGCAAAAAATTGAGAAACAAGACAAAGTTACCCTTAGTGATATCTCTTTCTTTTGGTGTTTAATAATTTATTGAACTGTCAAAGTGTTTTAAATATGAGAAAATGTATAAACTTGAGACTTTTACAATTTCCCTCACTGATAATATAAATATGTATAGCTCCAGTAGCCAATAATTGTGTAAAATCTGCTATAATATATACTTTGTTTAGCATAATTGTTATATCTGGTTACTAGACAGCAGACCAACCAATTCTAGACATGTTGATAACATAATAAATCAATCACATAATGAACCAATCAATTCCAGACATGTTGATAGCATAATAAATCACTCACATAATGAACCAACTAATAGTGCAAATGAACTATTCTATGTTCACTCAACTATCCATGTTATCAGGTTTATTTATCCAACAGCACAACCAATGAACTATTTGTTCAAAAATCTCATCCAGTAAACCAACATAGCAGTTATTCAATAAAAACTCACATAACTTACCAGTCACATAACTAACCATTCACACAACTAGCCAATCAAGTAAGTAACCATTCACACAACTAGCCAATCAAGTAAGTAAGCATTCACACAACAAGCCAATCAGGTAAGTAACCATTCACACAACTAGCCAATCAAGTAAGTAACCATTCACACAGCTAGCCAGTTGTACTTTTAACCTACTTTACCCAAACTACGAGAACACCCAAAAAACATTTCAATCAAATGTAATAAAACAGTAAATTACATTATGTGTTTTAGTTCAACAAAGTAAAACTTATACGGAGATCACCAACCATTCCATAAAACACAAAATTAACAATTAATGATTGTAACATAAAAACCAGTTCCAAACAGGTGTTTAAATAATAAATTAGCCAATATTCAAAGTGTCAGTAATATTAATTTGGTCACAATTCCTTTTATAATGTGTGTGTTTTTTTTTAATTTGGTTGTTGCAATATTGCATGCGAAAGACTACTTGTTTTAAATTGTGCCTTCCTGTTTTGAAGCAGAATACAAATGCCTACATGATTACACTTTTGTGATAAATTGTTTCTCTTTACAGATCCTCTAGTATTGAAGACATTGCTGTGATTGTTGGTGATAGTTTATTATCATGACATTAACGTTACCTTGAACTTCTTCAATATAGCAGATAGATAGATTTATTAATTGAAATGTTATTGTTTTTAATTACATGTATAATACAAAAGGAAATAAAATCAATATTTTTAACAGCTTTGTATAAGAATAATACATAAACTATACACAAAAATAACAGCTATTTAAATTAAAATAGTAATTCGGATGATTCTACTGGCACGGGCGGTTGAACAATTATGGATTTTAATTCGTTTGCAGTGATACCGGGGCCTTCCATAATCATAACAGCTATTTGAATAAAATATCAGAACACTGTGTGTAAACCAGTTCATGTTATTTTTAATCACCATCAATTATTTACAAATCATTCAAAATTTTCTTGGAAATTTGCAAAAACATTTTTTCAAGCAAACATTTTTTATTTCTTTTTTTTTTTAAATGTGTTATTTGTGAATGCTCTAAAGCTAATTATAAACGCACAAACTGTGAACCTCTTCAGCTTTCTAGAAATCATATCATTAGACATTTTTAGTCTATTATCAACATTCTACAAGATTTTCAAATAATTATTAATTAATCTTAACACTTTATTTAGAACTTTGAAAGTTTGAGATTTATTTATTAGAATATCTTTCACTTTACACCAAATATATTTTTTATGAAGTGTTAGACATTTTTCTAAATAATTTATTGAATAAATTAGTTTAACACAAAAATGTGTAATTCCTTTGTAAAATTGAGAAGTGTGGCTTTCATTTACTGAAACATGACTACCTGCTCGAGTAGCTGTCTTTGATGTGAATATTGAAAATAAAATGAATTCTCAAATTAACTTTTTAAAAAGTGCCATAACCTTTTCAGCATTTTCTCCTACGTGGAATTTGTGGTGTAAAGAGTGGCTCAGGATGTGATGCTTTCCCTTTTTTTGTGATGAAGTTCGATTGAGCTTATATAGCTTCTTGTGTTCAAGTTTTGGCTGGAAGATTTACAAAAATCTGGTGAACAGTGAAATAATTGTGTGTTTTATATCAGTTTTACCGTTGAACATTCCATGCAGCAAATATGAGGCCATTCAGGCAAGTTTTAGTCATCTATTTACCATGATTCGTTTTAATTTCACAATATATCTTATCAATGTTCTGGAACATGAAGGATAGCTAAATATAGACTGCCCATGTTTGACTGTGAGCCTTTACATTTGTAACAAATATCACTTATTTTGTTATGTAAATCTTCAACTCACCCATCCTTTATTGTAGATGTCACCACTGGCACATCACTGACACCTCGGACATTCATAAAAAATGTGTCACTCTTTGTGGCTAATACCATTCATCATCTCTGTCCAGCTTTCTTGGAACATGATGATGATTAAATAGATAACATAGTTGCAGTGTTTTGAACAGGTGTCATTATCCTGCTCTAACCAAAGGTCTCCTTAAAACAATGAATGACTGGACCACCAACTCACAGATATTGCAGAGTTCTGTGCTCTTATTGCAACATCACACAAGAACACTGACTATAGTGACAGGCTACATTAAATTAACTAATGATTGTATCCCCAAGCAAAAATTGTACAAGGAACTTATGGGATCACGTCACCAAAACATGTCATGGCATCTCTGAGAGGCTCCATCAGTAAAGACTTGCCTGTTCTAGAATCACAAAGAAAGAAGAAAATTGATCTTTTTTTTTTAACTCTCACTGTATTGACATATATATTTTTACACCCACTTCCATCTATGCAATAACTAGATATATAATCTATTTCTGACTTCCTTTATTTTCTATTGTGGTCATTTGCATTAAATCAATAATTATATAATCCATTTTTAAATACTTTACTTGCATAGTTAGCATGGCTTTATAAAACTGTTATTGTTCTGAGATGTATATTTTATATATGTGAATCTTTACTTGGCTTATTAAATGCTTAATCTTATTACAATTTATAAGTTTGTTCTGTTTCAATTATTGCTTGTTTCAAAACTGAGCTTAATTTACTTAGTTGTCCAGAAATTAAAAACAAATGATTTGTCTCCATTATGAAGGTTGAGATCTCCCAATGATAAAAGACACTTTACAAGACTCAAATGAATCAAGAATGAAAAAGTTGAATATTACATGAGGTTAGAACAAATGAATCAAGAATGAAAAAGTTGAATATTACATGAGGTTAGAACAAATAAATCAAGAATAAAAATAGATGAATAATACAAGAGGTCAGAACAAATAAATCAAGAATAAAAATAGATGAATAATACAAGAGGTCAGAACAAATAAATCAAGAATTAAAAAGATGAATGCCATGATTAATACAAGAGGTCAGAACAAATGAATCAAGAATAAAAATAGATGAATAATACAAGAGGTCAGAACAAATAAATCAAGAATTAAAAAGATGAATGCCATGATTAATACAAGAGGTCAGAACAAATGAATCAAGAATAAAAAAAAGTTGAATAATACAAGAGGTCAGAACAAATGAATCAAGAATAAAAAAAAGTTGAATAATACAAGAGGTCAGAACAAATGAATCAAGAATAAAAAAGATGAATAATACAAGAGGTTAGAACAAATGAATCAAGAATAAAAAAGATGAATGCATGAATAATACAAGAGGTCAGAACAAATGAATCAAGAATCAAAAAGATACAAGAGGTCAGAACAAATGAATCAAGAATAAAAAAGATGAATAATACAAGAGGTTAGAACAAATGAATCAAGAATAAAAAAGATGAATGCATGAATAATACAAGAGGTCAGAACAAATGAATCAAGAATCAAAAAGATACAAGAGGTCAGAACAAATGAATCAAGAATCAAAAAGATGAATAATACAAGAGGTCAGAACAAAAAAAATTACGACCACAGTTATAAGTTTTTAAAAGACAAAGAGAAAATGAGCAGGGAAGGGAAAACGGCGGTCTCCAAATAAAACAGTGACTACACTCAACAGAAAATGTAAAACTTGGTGCAACTAAAAGATAACCCATAATGGCTTGAGTCAGAAAAATCATGAATATTACTGAAGTAATTATTCTTGTGCACACACCTTTCATTCACTGGGTGCTGTCTCCACACATGGAGCACCATTTTACTGTCTCTTGTCTTGATGGTGCATGTTGTCTTAGGTTCACCTGACAACCTTTTTATGTTGTCAGTTCACTTCAGTCTTGGTCTGCCTCGTCTACCTTGTACCTTCAATTCCTAGATGACTTCTAGAAGGGTATTATGTCTCTTCACATGTCCAAACATTTTCAGCTGATTCAAAACTTCCTTGTTTGTCTTCTTTTCCTACCACCCAATTGTTCTATAGATCCACATCTCAAAGGCTTCAATTGCCTGCTCTGTTTTCTTATTTAATGTCCATGTTTCTGCACCATACAAGAATGTTGAGTAAATATTGTATTTTGATATTTGTAGTTTTAGTTCTGATATTTGCTTTGATGTGAGTATATTTTTCATGTTGTTAGAATTGCTTTTTGCCTTTCCTATTCTTTTGTTTATTTCTGTCATACATTTTCCATTATTTGTTATAACATGTCAAAAATAGGTATGTTCTTGAAATCTGTCTGGGTTTTCCTATCTACTTTGATACCGACTTGTATATTCTATGTGTTTCCTCTGCTTATAACTCACAGCAGCAGAGCTGGAAGTTTTCAGTGACCCACAGCTGATAACTTGCTCCAGGATCGGACCAGAACCACCCAGACCCAGCTCCATCTCTCCGTGGTGCCTCCAGTAACAGACTAACCTGTCTAGTCTAGCTAAACAAGTAGGGATTGAAGAGGGATGACATCCCGGTATTGAAAAATGTTGTGCTGAAGTTAGATGTTTTGAGCCGAAAGGCGCAAATATCACAGTTATACTGCAAACCACAACACAACGTAGACACGTCACTTAACGTCCTTTTAAGGGCGGATGAGGAAGAGGTATACTCCTTTAGTCATTGGGCGAACGCAAGCAAGCATATTCTTTGCTTGTCTTATTTTGTTCACTAGGTGTTATGGTCTTCTGGATTTTCTGCCAGCAGTATCATCAGCATATCTTAGATTGTCTGCCAGCAGTATCATCAGCATATCTTAGATTGTCTGCCAGGAGTATCATCAGCATATCTTAGATTGTCTGCCAGCAGTATCATCAGCATATCTTAGATTGTCTGCCAGCAGTATCATCAGCATATCTTAGATTGTCTGCCAGCAGTATCATCAGCATATCTTAGATTTTCTGCCAGCAGTATCATCAGCATATCTTAGATTGTCTGCCAGGAGTATCATCAGCATATCTTAGATTGTCTGCCAGCAGTATCATCAGCATATCTTAGATTGTCTGCCAGCAGTATCATCAGCATATCTTAGATTGTCTGCCAGCAGTATCATCAGCATATCTTAGATTTTCTGCCAGCAGTATCATCAGCATATCTTAGATTGTCTGCCAGCAGTATCATCAGCATATCTTAGATTGTCTGTCAGCAGTATCCTCAGCGTATCTTAGATTGTCTGCTAGCAGTATCATCAGCATATCTTAGATTGTCTGCCAGCAGTATCATCAGCATATCTTAGATTGTTTACTAGCAGTATCATCAGCATATCAGATTGTCTGCCAGCAGTATCATCAGCATATCTTAGATTTTCTGCCAGCAGTATCATCAGTATGTCTTAGATTATGTATCCGCTGATGTTTAGTCCTGGCATTCCCAAGAATGCATTCCGTGTGCTGAGTGACTCAATGAATCTGATTCGCACGTTTAGTCAGGCCTAACTCATCATCATAGGTTGAGATCAACACAGAGATCCAAGATTTACGGGATCACCATGTATGTCCCAGGCCTTGCTGGTACTGAGGGCAACGACAGAGTGAAAAGACTGGCCGGTTCGGCAATACTAGCTGCTGGACAGGGCAGATACAGTCGAACCTGGTCTTAGGACCACCTGTTTAAAGCGTTTCCCTGGTTATAGGACCGGGTCTACAATTTCCCCGAGTTTTTTACTATATGCTAACACTGATTACGGCGCTCACCGTATGACGCGACCAGAGACCAGGCTAATTAACTGCCGCCAATGTTATTTATCCCGTTTACGACACGCGGGTAATCCGATGGGAGCCATAAACGATCGACAAAGGTGTCTACAGGTGTCGAGGTTTTCCCGTTTTTAGTGAGTCCCAGATTACAGTGGGACGTGTTACGTTTATCAGTCAATACTGGTGTGAGAAAAACGGCAGACACAGATCTATGATTCGTGAAGTGACATCACTTCGCGGTTCCGTCTAGACCAGAGTAGACCATTGCGTGGCCCGTATAAATTACAGGAATTAACTAAAGAATTAGTTATTGCCCGCTTAGAGTGTATTCACGTACATGTACAGTATCTCAGTGAATTATTTTTGTGGATTTTAAAAGTGTTACACGCAATATAGGAAATGGCCAGTGTCAAAAGTGTAAAACCAAAAGCATTAACGCTGGAAGAACGAATATCAGTGATTCGACAAAATATTTTTGTGTGTTTAACTATCGTGTTTTATGAAAAGTGTCCAACCAGTGGCTATTGTAGACCGACATGTGCACTATGTTCTAATCATGGATTACGCTGATTTGCAGGTTAGTTTTCATAGTGCTTAGGATAAATTTTTTTTTATCGCTCTATTTATTATGTGAAACCTGTGAGGCAGGACCACCTGTCCTATGGGACCAGTTTTTGAAAGTCCCGTGAATGGTCGCCTTAGACAGGTTCGACTGTATTAACAATCTACAAGAGATAGGTCAAACAAAGGATTTGGCAGAAGTATAAATATATAACTATCTAGACTCTGAACTTTGAATGAAAACCAGTATTATCAGAACAGAGAGATATTCTGGATGAATGAGAGGATTTATCAATCCGCACCCAACTGGTACAATTAGTCGCTGTGTGCTGATGAATATTTTGAGATCGGAGCACATGGATGTGACCAGAGTGCTATGATGATCCTAATTTAACATAACATAATCACTATGTCTTTAAATATCTGCTCAGTGTATAAGTTGAATAGACATGGTGATGTACACCTCTAGACGTAACTATTAATAAGTTCAAAGAAAGCATTCGTCAGCTCAAGGCTGGTGACATCTCCATACAGCTTATCCCAGAATTGTACCAGTGATGGCCACAAAAGCCCTCTGTTCATCATGTTGAGCATGATTGTAGCAGATGTTGAACAGTCATTTTGTCTGTGCCACAGTCACACTCATCAGAGGTTCCTATTCTTTGGGTGTTGAAAATATTGTATTTCAATCTGTTGTGGCCAGTTTAGAGTCCAGAAAATGTTATTTTTCTTTTCTTCTATTGATCTGGTAGTAAGCATCAATATTAACCCTGGTGTTCTTTTATTCCATTTGTTCATGTAATTATGAACACAACAAACATGGGCTCCAACAACTTATGGCAGCAAATAGAATGTCTGTGATGTCACAACATACTCTGAAAGCACAAAGGAAAAGTAGAAGCTACGGAAATGTGTTTGTGTAAGATCCTAGGCATCTTGAATGTATGTTGGCACCTCTAAGGAAGCTACTGGACCAGTTGGAGCTATATCATGTTTGTGTAAGACCCTAGGCACCTCTAAGGAAGCTACTGGACCAGTTGGAGCTATATCATGTTTGTGTAAGACCCTAGGCATCTTGAATGTATGTTGGCACCTCTATGGAAGCTACTGGACCAGTTGGAGCTATATCATGTTTGTGTAAGACCCTAGGCATCTTGAATGTATGTTGGCACCTCTAAGGAAGCTACTGGACCAGTTGGGGCCATATCTAAGTGAGAATGTTACATTTAATGAGAATTTGTGACAAGGAAGGAACTTTCAGCTCAAGCCAAAAGTAAACATTGCCAGAGCAATGACAAACCATTTTGACTGGCTATGATTTCCACATTTACTTGGGCTGAAAGGCTTATCCTTCGTCAGGATGTTCAGACATCAGTGTTGAATAAAATGGTCAATCTATCTGTTGCCTCACCCTACAACTTCCACACATCTTTAAAACACAAACATCGATTCAGGGTTCAGTCTTCTTTATATACATTTATTTAAAATTGAAGCAATGCATTTTTAAAAAAATCAATGAACAAAACTCAACCGTCTCAAGTGTACAAGTTGCATACAGAAACATGCATTTCTAGTGCACATATTTTAAACATCTGAACATTGTGCATAAATCCAAGAGAAAGAAACAGAACGATGCACAGTGGAACAATTACCGCACCCCATGAAATCTTATATGAAGTACAGACTTGTCTATGACAAATATGAAGATCTTAGAAATCATTCCAACCTCTATCTATTCTTATTCTACCTTTCAGCACCCTCTGGAGCATAGGTCCGGAAGAAACACGTTCCAGGTTGTTCTGTTTCTTGCCATTCTTTTAAGATGATTCCAGGTTTTCCCCATCATCTTCATCTCTGCTTCTATCTGTCTTCTATAAGAATTCCTTGATCTTCCTCTTTGTCTTTAAACCCTGGGGATTCCAAAAAAGGACCTGTTGTGTAATACTCTCAGTTGGCTTCCGCAGTATCTCTGTCTATCTATTGATTGACTAAAAATATTCCATATCTGGCAACTCAAACTCAGCACATTGGACAATCTATTTGGAGATATCACCAACCTTGAGCTGACCAATGATTTCCTTTTGAACAGATAGGCATGCTAGATCATTCTCTTGCAATATAAACAGACAACAAGCTCCAAAGACAACCCATTCCACACCATCTTTCAGAATTCAAGGCTCAATGATACAGACAACTGTCAGGTTCAGGTATCCCAGAAACACTTTCTCAAGCAACCTTTATTTCTAATGAGGTAAATGTAAGAATTGCCAGGACAAGCAATGAATTTGAAAGACTTAACAAATCTGAGACAGCACCGATTTCGTTTAAACAATTTTTCAACTGCCTAATTAGATTCTCGCAAAACTGGACTCTACACTACAATCCTCTCAGTGTATGATAGAACATGGTGCCAGGTACAGATATGCTGAGATAGGGTGGCTGTTAATTTTTAGGCATGGTGCAGTAGTGGCAAGTTATGTGACAGGAAGTGAGGACCATGTAGACCACATCACAGCAGGGCTCATTCTCTTTTACTTGGTACAGTGAAGAATGGCATGCTGGGAATGGGACTGACTTGTTATCATACCATCACTTTGCTGTTCACAATATCCAATCCAATCTATCATCATCAAGTTCCATTCCTACTGGCATTGAGCCATCATTGCTTATTCATTATATTGGTGACTTTCTACCAAACCATTCTCTTGAACTGCCTGCTATCTTTTCTGTTTCCATTGATCAATTTTTCCAGTTGTCACAAAGTATCCCAGATGTTCCCCATGGCAGCCAAACATAAATTATATTTTTCTTTCCTCATGATATTGGTATAAGCACTAGGTTTCTGCTACTTTCAGAACATCGTTAATCATTGTGACCATCCATGGTATTCTTAACATTCTTTTGCATATCACATTCGTGTGACTTCCAACAATTTTCTAGTCTTTTGTCCAACGGTCTAGGATTCACATCTATACATTAAGACTGGCTCCTCTTAATGCTGAAAAACTTATTAATTCAACAAAAATGGGATGTACTATATACATTTTTTCTTACACTTTTTGGAAATGCAAATGCCTGAGCTATTCTGCACCTCACCTCTATTGTACAGCTACCATCTGATGTACACACTTTGTTCCCAGATGTTTTAATTCATTGACTTGTTCATAATTTACCCCATTTACTTTAAATGGTGCATTAAAAAAATTGTATTTTGCTGCAACCTTCTGTTTTATTGTTATTGAGATGAAGGTGTTAATTTTTTGTTACTTCTCATCACTATAATCTCAAACACTTTCTGTAGCTAATTCTCACTTTCATTCCAATATATATCAAAGTACAAAACTGTCTTACATTTACAACGGTGATCAAAAATACACAAATGTATCTAAGTACAAAATATCAGACTTCATTTTCAACACAAAACCACAATTTATCTAAAGTTTGTGAACTTGACAAGTACACAGCTAGAAAACAAAGCTCAGATGTGCAAACTCATTTCCCTCCCATTTGAACAAGTATGGCCGTGCTATCTCTTGCTGGTGCTACCAAGCCTCAGGTCCCTTTCAATCTCAAACTGTCTTTGATCAGCTCTGTTGAGAAATGCCATTCTCTCAGTATATCTGTAATGAAATTGTCAACATTTATAAATTACCAACCAAAATGTGCGTCTCAACAAGGTTTACAACAAGGGGATAATAACAGCAGGGTGAGGCATAGATTAATGTATCTTCCCTCCCCTCCCCAAATAAAAGAGAACATTCAATTCATATAAATATTAAAATTAATAAGACAAAGGCAGTGACATGTCAGACATGATTAATTATGTCCTATGTGCCATCTTGACTTCAAGATCTTAAAAAGATGACTCATTTATAGAAACATCAAAAGTAATTTGTTTCTTTCCAGAGAAGAATGTACAATTTCCACACACACAACTACAAAGTTATCAATTATTCCAAGTTATTTTATCATGTTCCTTTTATAATTCATCATCATGTGCCGTCTCCGCATCGTAGGTTGGCTACCATGGAGCGCCATTCCACTTTGACCCTTGCTTTGATAGTGCAAAGATAATTTTATAATTATCTAATCAAATGTTCTTAAAAACAAAGTATAATGCTCATGGACTTCCAATTTGTGCAGCAGACCAAGATGGCCACCTAGTCAAATCAGTTTCAGGACTGGTGGCATTTTTTATGCTTTCAATTGATTTTTTTACTAGTTTGAATTTTAGTTTGTGGAGACAGTGGTCGACCACCGAAATGAAATGTGTCAGAAGAATGACAGGAAACAGTTTAAGGGACAGAGTAAGAAACACCGACCTGACGAAGAAACTCAAAATTGAACCAAACATTGAATACATAAAGAAACAACAGATAAATTGGTTCTGCCACATAAGAAGACAAAAAGAACCAACAATGACTCAAAGAGCCATAAACAAACGCTACGAAAACGCCAGATTAAGAGAAAGACAGAGAAAGAGATGGATAAAGGGAATACTAGGAATGATAACACCAGAAGAGGTCAACAAAAGAGCAAAGAATCGCAGATTGTATCTCCCCTCGATGCCAACGGCAATGGAGGAAGGATAGAAGAAGAGGAAGGAGACAGTGGTAGTAATCCGGTCGCATTCACCTGACCAGTCAATGTGGCTATTGTGCCAATGCATGGAGATTCGTGCTGCAGGCAAAAACCAGTGATCGAAGTGGAATGGTACCAGGTGCTAGTTTTCCTGAAGGATACAATGTCATCTGTGTTTGATAGCAAATTCGCTACCAGCTGGACTGTGGTCTGATAGAGTTTTATCGAAGTGGAATCCTGACTTCATTTGTTGGGACAGCATTTCTTGGGGCACGCTCAACGACAAAAATCTCACAAAACTCGAATTTGGTGTCCGCACTTTAAATTTGTACCATTGGCGATAACCGTTTCGGCAACCTGGTAATGTGATCATTAGCTGTGCACCCTTTAGAGATGCTAATGTGTTCTAGAGTCTACATGAAACGGTACATATAAGTCAGCATTTAAAGGGACAACAATTCATCTTGCACACAGACAGAAATTGATACCTACCCTTGCTTTCCTTTGTTATAAATCTTCAAATCTTCATCAATGCCTTCTTTTGTCTTAAATGCACTCCAATCAATCTTAGATTTTTCCTGAAAAATGTATCAAACAAATACAGATAATGAAGCTATTAGCTTTTATTTCAGTCCACATGAGGGGAACATGCTTGAAGAGACTTCCAGCCATTAAAGAATTATCTACAAAAGGACAGAGAATTTATTTAAGAGAACTAGCACAATTATTCACTAAGACACTTGTGCAAAATCTGGCACAAATTTGTTAAGCATTCCCTGTCTGTCCTTATTTATATGAACTTTTTTTTTTTACGCTTGTGTGCAGGGAACAATAAATATTTGCATAAACTACACATCTATACATAGATGACCATTTGTAACATTTCAGTTCTATAGAATATGTTCAGTGGTAGAACCATTTTTTAAAATTAAAAGTATTATGAAAAGAGTGTGAAACAAATAATGAAAAATAACTTTTTAATTAATATGTGGATTTGTTGTAAATAGAAACAGAAACAATTGTATAAACATCATAAGGATATTAGAATGGGCAGTTGAAGAACAGAACTGTAGAGCTTTCTGCAGAATCTGCCTTCAAACAGGTCTTCCTTATCTCTCGTCCCGAGGCACTCACTCCTACACTGGCTTGCTGCCAGTTCCAACTACTACAGACAAGTAGTGCCGCCAAAGTATGAACTATCAGGCCTACTGTCAGTACAAACTTCTACAGACTAACATTGCTACCAAAGTATGAACTATCAGGCTTACTGTCAGTACAAACTTCTACAGACTAACATTGCTACCAAAGTATGAACTATCAGGCTTACTGTCAGTACAAACTTCTACAGACTAACATTGCTGCCAAAGTATGAACTATCAGGCTTACTGTCAGTACAAACTTCTACAGACTAACATTGCTGCCAAAGTATGAACTATCAGGCTTACTGTCAGTACAAACTTCTACAGACTAACATTGCTGCCAAAGTATGAACTATCAGGCCTACTGTCAGTACAAACTTCTACAGACTAACATTGCTGCCAAAGTATGAACTATCAGGCCTACTGTCAGTACAAACTTCTACAGACTAACATTGCTGCCAAAGTATGAACTATCAGGCTTACTGTCAGTACAAACTTCTACAGACTAACATTGCTACCAAAGTATGAACTATCAGGCTTACTGTCAGTACAAACTTCTACAGACTAACATTGCTACCAAAGTATGAACTATCAGGCTTACTGTCAGTACAAACTTCTACAGACTAACATTGCTGCCAAAGTATGAACTATCAGGCTTACTGTCAGTACAAACTTCTACAGACTAACATTGCTGCCAAAGTATGAACTATCAGGCCTACTGTCAGTACAAACTTCTACAGACTAACATTGCTGCCAAAGTATGAACTATCAGGCTTACTGTCAGTACAAACTTCTACAGACTAACATTGCTGCCAAAGTATGAACTTTCAGGCTTACTGTCAGTTCCAACTTCTATAGAATAGCATTGCTGCCAAAGTGTGAACAACTGTCTATCACCTGATTAGTAAAAAGAGAGAAGAGAGTAAATGGGACAGTAGTAAAACGAGCTGAATAACAAGAGTTTGTACAACAGAGATGAAGTGCAGAACAGCTTAAGCAAAGGCTACATTCAAGAGACACTAACAGATATTGCTCAACCCAGCAGTGAGAATGGAAGAAAGAAAAAGGATTCTTTGCAGCTATAGGCAGTCAGGTCTAACATTTAAAGTAAGTTCTGAACAACCACTATACAGAGAAGTGTTGGTCTCTCCCAGACCTTCAGGACAGCCATATCTGGTATCACTTCAATCACAAACAGAAATTATCTGACTCATTTTAAAAGTTCTAAAAAGAGCACTACCAGCCTAAATACCAGACATTTACCATAAGGTGACAAGAAATGAAACATGAAGTGATATAAACATACCAGTGTCCCCATTTTGGATTTTTTGTTGATCTTACTCAGTACACTACCAAGACCACTAACTGCTGGCCTTTTTAGTTCAGACCTGAAATAAAATAGAAAACATGTGACACCACTAGAAACAAATCACCTACTGATCCTTTTATAAACATGTCATAAGTATATGAATTTCTGCATCCCATAAGGGTTTGTTGGGGCACTTTGAACAAACTTCATCCACTTTCTCTTTGTATCAATATCTTTAGTCATTCTTTGGGTCTAAGTCTGTCCATTCTTTGATGCTTTCCAATCTCTATGTCTACCTCACCTTCTCCTACCTGTCATGGTTAGTGAACATCAAGTGTGGTCATTGTCAACCAGGGCTGTGACCAATCCAGCATGAAGTCAGAGCACAATGCTGTGCAAATTTCAGACACAGGTGTCAAAAATACAAGAACAGAGAAAGCTCTTTAGCAGAGATGTATGTCAGGCCAAACAGTGCCTTATCCGTCTGGGTTTGGTGAGAGTCTCTGTCTGTCTACTAATCAGGTGCTGTTAGTTTTTCACTCTTTGGCAGAAACCCCAGTCTGAGAAAGCTGCAGGTCTGTTTTAGTTAGTTATGTCCTATATAAAGTGTTGCAAAGATAGACGGCCATGGTGGGTGTAGGTTTTGTCTTTCTTCCTTCAGTTAGAGCATCAAGTTATCTATGTTCTACAGTTTCAAAAGGATAAGGACAGTTACATTGAGGTGCATTTTTAAAATGCAGGTATCTAATCCAATATGCCCTGTCATAGTTTCCCCAAAAATCATATGCCAAAGGTCTATAAAAATTATGGTCACTAACACCATATTCCATACACGTTACTTGGTGTGATGAGGCTCTTTACTTTTTTTTTACTAATAGGAGGCAAGCAGACAATAAATATGTTAGAATTTCACAATTTAACTTGCCTTATTTAGCTTGATAAGGACTTTCTAAGTGCTTCAGCGATTGCAACAGAATCTCTGCAGAAGGCATAGTCTAACAAATGTCTGTTTCATTTTTGTGCCAGGGAACAGGTGTAGGAGTTAATGTGCCGTTCATGCTGAGAGACTTGTCAGTTTGGTTGAGCACAGAAGTGTGATGCTGACATTCCAAATACCCTTGGGGGGAAGACTCAAATAACCCAAAATCTTGGCAGGAATCCAAAGACTTCTCAACCAACAAAATATAAGTGTCATTAGTCGTTACATGCTGAGGAATATGCTGTGTAGCGATCTGATAAAATGAAATATTTTTAAAATTAAAATAAATTATGTCAATGGCTGTGACTACTTCTTGGTCAAACTGCCAGTGAATTGTCACAATGGCATCATAAATGGTTACAGTTTCTGCCCCACACTTAGAACAAAAGTATTCTAAGAGTGCGCTGAAGTCTCAACAGGAGTCATCTGGGGATTTCAGATGAACACATTATCTTGCAAAAGTAGTGGCCTTGAAAGCTGATCCATCTTTAAAAGCATGGATTGCATATATAGGATAGCTGCCTTGTATGTGTTTTTAAAGCTTTCCATACGGAAGCTTCTTATCGACGCAACAGGAGAGATTTCAGAGACAAAATTGTTCATGGTTTTAAGAATCAATCTACATATTTATATTTATCTAACATATTATATATGAATGTTTAGATAATTGAACAAGGTATAAGATTTCACCAATATCCAGATGATATAAGTCATATAAAAAGAATATGGTTTGATGGCATTCACATACTAATCAAATTGAGCGTGGTGCACTATGCAGCAAAATGTACGTTGTCGAAATCGCATTGGCACACAGTGCGGCGAAACGTATGGAAAGAGTTAAGAGCAATGGTAAATTTTCTTTAGTAGCATCTCTTTTTATTGACAAGAGAGTAAAGAGATTAGTAAAGCACAATTTTTCTACCCATTTGGTTAGAGCATCTACAGAAAAATGCAACCTTGCTTGTGGCTGCTGTTGCACATTCTTCCGTACTCCACAAGACCAAGCCATCAGCATACATTGTTGTTTTAATCCATAGGTTATGTTTAGTATGAAAGACTTAAAATATCACAAGTAAAGAAATAATTACAAATAAATTCTAGGGTGTGGTGTACCAAAGAGCACAGCAGCATAAGAAAACTCATTAACAAATAATTTCACAATGTGAAAGGCATTACCCAAATGAGCCTGGACCTGGCTGAGCTGAACTTTTCGATGTTTCTTCATTAGGTTTTTCCTGCTTCTTTTGTTCTGCTTTAGCTTCCTTTGAGTCAGCATCAACCTCTTTTGTTACCCTGTGATAAATGATAAACATGTTATTAACATATGGCACTGAATAAAAATGGAATCTTCCAAAATTAAAAAAAGGGGCAACCTTTTTAATCTGTACAAATGAAGTGCAGTCTTCTCTTCTTTTATGACTTCTACTCTTCATCATCAACCCTTTATATGGATGTATTGTGTCACTAGTTTACAGAATAAATGTGAAACGTGTGCCTGTTTGGCCTGACACATCAGTCTTTGGTACCAGGTTGCCTTCAATCTGTGATCCCTACTTACTTTGTCAGACTGTTTCCAATGTGAGATGAAGTAGGAAGGTTCAGTTCCGTTGTTTACCAGTCCTAATGTACACAGTCAGTTATAAGTTGCTGACTGCTCTCAGTCTGGATACTAAGTTTTCTATTCATGACCTGATAAGTGCAGTCAGCTCACTTGTTCAATAGTTTATAAAATGTCTCCTTTTACTTTGGAAACATATGAGAATTATATGAGAATATTATGATTGTATTATGAAGATAGTATGGTAGAAAGTATTAATATACCATGATTTATGGTTGACATTTACATTTTAAATAAGACAAACTGTCTTGTTGAACTCAAAAGTGGTACAATATGAAATTGATTTAGTACAATATAAAATTGATTCTGGAGATCATCATCAAGTACAGTGCCTGCTGACATAGGTGATCATATGTCTCTCCACACAATTTTCCATCTCGACAGTTATTTATCGTTTCTGTTGTTGACCCCTTTGCTTCCCTCTATCTCTCTTCATCCTTAAATTTTCCCAGTTGTCACAATATATTCCAGTTTCTAGTTTGTCACCATACCTTGTAGGAGTGTACGTTACACAATTCTACTGGCTACTTGCTAACAGCTTTACCACAGCACTGCATTTATTTGCCCATTCCCTGCACATATTTAACAATGCTAACTAAATTTGTTAACTTTACTTTGACATTGTGATAGCTAAACCTGTATTTTTGTAATGTGCACATATATAATATTAATATGTACATGACAATACTCACTTGACTTCTTCCCCAGCAAAGTCAAATATTCTTGTGATTGTTACCTTCCCAGTCCTTCCACTCACAACACCTTCAGATTTGGCTACTGGGTCATTTCCATTAGATGTTTTTACCTAAGAGTATTACATAAAATATTATTTTGATAACTACTGCTTGATCTAAAAAGCAAAATGTCTACAAGAAATGAAAACTGAAACTATGACCCATATTGTGTTGCATCAAGTGCATTTAACAATATTTTTGGAGTATTTGGAGAACAAATATACTTAATAAGCACATAGAAGCCTTGTTCAAGTCCTGTGTGATACCTGTGCTAACATGGATGAGAGATCTACTCAAGCTCTAGAAAAAAAGACTAATTGCCTTCCAAAATAAATCTCTAAAAACTTATACTGGTTAGACTGAATACCAAATAGAGACAAACAAGAATATTGTCAAGCTTTGTTAAGAGAAGACGCTGGAATAAAATGAATCCTTTATATAAGAATCCCTTGCTAAGCCTTCATGTGAACCCCAGGTGGTAAAAGAAAACAAGACCACGAGAAACTATGCAAAATAATAACAAGTGCTATGGCTTAAGAACAAAACAAGACCTACACGATCTGGCAGTGAACCATTAGACATGAAGAGATGTTTCTGCCCTACGCGACATATTCAGATGAATCAATTTACTACTTTAAAAAATGCACCTGCAATCCATTTTACTTGACTGATTAATGTTATACCCATCAATTTGTCAACAACTTGTGACCACATGCGCATAAAACTAGGTGAACAAGTCTTTGCTGCTCCTTCTACATCTACACTCAGCCAACTACTCTACTTCATGGCATGTCTTTAAAAGGATATTAAGTGGGCACGGACACTGTTGCGGTTTCCAGCAACCTGCAACATTTGCGTACTTCAACCCAATACATCCAAGTCTCCAGCATGGCACTTTTAAGAGCCAGGATGCATTCCCTCATGATTTCTACTCCTTTGGCAAGACTGGTTAGTCTGTTTGAAGGGGCACTACGTAAAGTGGCATAGGGTCAGAACAGTTCTAGTTCACTAATTCAGGTACAAGACTTGATACTTCCAAACTATTTTGAAAGGTTTTTTTAAGTCAAATTGATGAACCAATTGAAAGAAAGAATGAAAAAGAAGAGACTCACCTGTGAAACCAATGAGCCTGATGACCCAGTGAGACGAGGAGGTTGCTTTACATCAGACATAAAACTTGACCACAAATCATCTGCTCTTTTCTTTTCATTATCTTTTCTCTTGTTTTCCTCTTCTAAAGCGATCTGTTCTGCAAGCTCCTTTCTTCTTTTAGACTCAATTTCATTCTCCTGCAGTATGTCTGTAGCACCCTCTGAAGTTGCATTACCATCTTTCTCATCAAGTTTTATTCCTCCCCTGCGTTTTCTGCAAAATAATCATTGTTTAAAAAGTCAGGAGTAGCCACCAATATGAGGAACATAGTGTCATTGTACCTTCCCATGACTGTCAAACATTGATTTACTATACCAGGCCACACTATTTCCTTGAAGATTTTAACATTTCTTCTAAAGGTTGCCACATGCCACTGACTCTTCAATCTGGAGGATGTGGTGAGCTGCAATGGTTTTCTTGAATTTCCATGTTCTGCTCCATCAGTGCAGAGAACCAGGGGATCCTCACCTCATATGTGAATGTCAACAACGTGGCTGAAAGCGGTTAACATCTCACATCTGTTTGTGCCAGCATCAGTGAACCGGAACTACCCAGAACCTACTACACCTCTTCATGGTGCCCCTAAAACTGGACTAAATTCTCCAGTCAGACAAATGAGCAGAGATCAAGAGGGAAAGTAATCATGACAAAAGCACCATGATAAAGTTGGGCAGAAAGGTGCAAACATCATAATCAGCCATAAACAATAACAAAATATCTCACTCCCCACTTGATGACCGTTAAAGGTTAGACAATGAAGACAAACATGTTCTTTAGTTGACAAGTGAATACAAAGAAAACCTCATTAGCCAGCTTTGTTTATGCATGATTTTTGTAGGGAGACCACTTGGAGTGGGGGATTTTTTCTTGAAGACAATCTTGGGTAACACATTTTCATAAATTTTATTAAACCTTAACTGTGGTGAGTTACCAATGTAAAAAAACATGTCACATTTAGGAAACAAATTTAGCTAAACTGGTCAGCACAGGAGTACATAAACCAACTCACCACTGCTGCTTAAATCAAATTATGCATGCTCCAATCAATCATCTGTAAACACATGCATTAGGTAAGGAGAGGTAACAACTGGAAAGAGTATTGCCAATTATCTTTATAATACTGGACAATGCCTAGTCAGAAAGCCTTCAGCAACTCATAGCTAACTGCTGATGTTAAGATCAGTGAACCAGAACTGATCAAGATCTTACACCATCTCCCCCACAGCAATCCTGGAAAAAGATTAACCAATGCTGCCAAGCATGTGTGTATTGATGAGAGGAAGCAAAACAATTCCAAAAATGTCACGCTGAAGTCAAACGTGTGTAACTGAAGACACATTAAAACCCCAGCACGGATATTCATATTTACAAATCCTAATTATTTAATATCCAAAGTAAAAATATAATGACTATTTGTTGTGAACAGAAAAAAAGGAATGAAGTTATTTAGGGTGACATAATGTACTTATTAATAATAATAAATTAATAAACCAAAATATAGAAAATAACTACATCACGATACCATCATCAAAATTCACACCTCAAAACACAATTCCTGAAATTTGGCAGTTTGCTGTCAGCAACTATAGACCTTTTCTACTTCAGGTGACCCCTGAGTGTTGGATTTGTTTCCTTTTATATTGGATCAGACAAAAATGTATGCACAGTAAAAAGTACTCCTCATCGTCATCAAGTGCCGTCTCCGCAACAAAGGTTGGCTACCATGGATCGCCATTCCACTCTGTTTCTTGCTTTGATGGTGCAGGTTGTCATAAATTGACTTGTCCATCTTTTGATGTTACTCATCCATGTTAGTCTTGGTCTGCCTCTTTTACCCTTGTATTTTCCCTTCCAATATTACTTTTAATAGGTTGTTGTGTCTTTTAACATGCCCCAAAAATATCTCATTTGTCTTGTTCTAATTGTGTTTAGTAGTTCTCTTTTTATTTTTAGTTGTTTTAACTTCATCGTTTGTTTTCTTTTCTTTCCATCCAATTCTACCTATTTTTCTATAAATCCACATTCCAAAGGCTTCAATTTTCTGTTCTGTTTTCTTGTCTAAAGTCCATGTTTCTGCACCATACAGGAATATTGAGAAGATGTAACATATTGCCATTCTTAGTTTCAGCCCTGCTGATATTTGTTTTGTTGTTAGTATATTTTTCATGGCTTTAAAATTACTTTTTGCCATACCTATTCTTTTGTTTATTTCAATTTTACATTTTCCATCATTGGTTATATAGGGTGTTTATAAAGTCTCACTACACTTGGTATCTAGGTCAATTTGAAAAAAATGTTTATGACGTCATCACAATATGTGCTCAATGGTAAGTTCACTTGTTGCGACAGTTTTCTTAATGACTTGTCTGGACTTTTAAGGATTCTGTCTTGGATATCTAAACATATTTCATCATTCACAGCAGGCCTACCAGATCGTGGAGCATCTTCCACATTTCCAGTAGCAATAAACTTATTCAACAAATTTCTAACCGTAATGCGATGAGGAGGTTGTTTATCAGGAAATCTTGCTATAAATCTTTGAACAACTACCCGTGTGTATCGCACAATTGACAGTGGGTGTAAATATTGTGATGACGTCATAAACATTTTTTTTTCAAATTGACCTAGATACCAAGTGTAGTGAGACTTTATAAACACCCTGTAGTATGTCCTAGGTAGTTGTAGCTCTGGACTGTCTCCAGATGTATTCCCTCAACTGTGATATTTAATTGTAGGTCTTGATAATTTTCTTTGTTTATGATCATAGTTTTAGTCTTTTTGATATTCATTTCTAGTCCATATTTTTTGCTTGTTATGTTTATCACATTAAGCAATTCTTGTAGGTTTTTTAGATTTTCTGCTAGTAGAACAGTATCATCAGCATATCTAATGTGTATGCCTGTAATGGGAAGGTGAACACACGACAATGGCAGAATCTCTTCGAGTTCGATGAAGAGAATGTCATTTTCTGCGGAGACTTTAATGCTAGAGGAGACCAGTGGGGCAATGTCATAACCAACAAGCAGGGAGAAGACCTAGAGAACGCACTGGTATCGGCCGATTTAGTGTGCTTGAATGATGGAAGGGCAACAAGAATGGCCACTCGAACAGGGGACTCTGATAGTGTCATAGACCTGGCACTGGTGTCTTCCACCTTCGCACCGGTTTGCAGGTGGAGTGCACTGGGGTTCCACGGAAGTGATCACTATCCATGTGTCCTCCTAATTGAGAAAGGCGGAAATAAAAGCCAGAGAAGAAAGCTCCACACATTCAACTACGAGAAAACAGACCAGGACGTCATTAGCAAAATCAGACATAGGAAACAGAGCGCCCCTCGTAGGAGGCAGGAGAGATGGACGCAGCCACCCTGGTGGAACGTAGATGTCGAGGAAGCTTGGCGGAGCAAGAGACAAACGGTCAAGACATGGCAGAAAGCTAGAAGGTTTGGTAGAACACAACCTGAGCTCTTGAAGCGTCTGAAAGTAGAGGTCGACCAAAAAATGATGCACTTTAAACTAAGCGCTAAGCAGGCTAAGGATGCCAAATGGGATGACTTCTGTAAAAAAGTGTGCTCAGAAAAATCGCTAGCCACATTCTGGCGCCTTCATCGGTGCATGAATGGCACACCACGACACAGAGGTATACCAGACTTTCAGAGCACAGACCGGATATGGCACAAATCTGATGATAGCAAAGGGAAGGCCCTGCTTGCCCGTTACATTGAGCAGACGGACCAAAGAAATGAGGCTGTAAGAATGAGGATACGGGGATCTTTGTCAAATTTGTGTAAGGATGTAGGGCTGGAAGAAGATCTCACAATCACAACCGATACCATTTGCGCGACACTTAAAAGGTCACACAACACTGCTCCTGGTCCAGATGGTGTTCGGTATGATGACATAGGCGATTTAGCTGATGACGACTTGACAACACCGGCCAATGAGTTTAATGCCAGTATTCGGAGTGGCCAGATTAAGGAGGAGTGGCTACACAGCTACTTACTACCGCTACCGAAGCCAAACAAGGACCATTCTCAGATCAGTGCCTACAGAATCATCACAATGCAGAACACTGCGGGCAAGCTGCTGGAGAAAATAGTTGCCCGTGTCCTCACGTGTCGCCTTGAACAGAAACGCGTATTCCCATCCACACTCTGAGGTTATAGATATAACAAAGAGACATGGCTCAATGCGGCAGTATTTGCCTATGACGTCTTCGAAGGCTTCCACAGACGAGAGGAGACATGTGCTGCTGCTATAGATCTGGAGGATGCATACAACAGGGTACCATTTGAATATCTCATGCATATGCTTCTCAAACTGGCGGTGAACCCCTTCCTCATAAGATGGATCGCCGCGGCACTGTTTCAGAGGAAGGTAATACTCAGATGTGGAAGTTGGTCTTCCGAGCCAACATCCATTTGTCCTGGGCTGCCACAAGGCTCACCATTGTCACCAGTTCTATTTAATGTGTACACAATAACGATCACGGCCCAACAGCTGGATGGGAGGGGAAGAACTATGACTTTTGCTGATGATATTCTGGTATATCGACAGGGAAGAGACAGACGGGGAATCGCCTCCACAATGCAAGACGAACTCGATCGCATTTCTTCCTGGTGTGGGGTTTCAGGTGCCTTGGTTAATCCTAATAAAGCATCAGTTTCATGGTTCTCCCTTAACAATCATATCGTTAATACGACCACACCGGTAGTACGAATGGGAGATGATGAGGTGACCAGGGACAAGTTGATGACATACCTCGGAGTTAAGTTTGATCGCAGCCTGTGTTTTCGGGACCACGTCGACCATGTGATAACAAAATCCCGCAAAGGATTAGCCGCCTTGAAGGTCATGGCAGCTGCCAACATCGAGCAGAGGCTACTTACTCTTCTGTTCCAGGGATTAGTCCTCGCACCAATCGAGTATGCCCTGGACATTCTTACTGTCAGTACGACTCAAATTGATAGGCTGGAGAAAATACAAAATGAAGCCATGCGCATTATTCTGGGATGTACGAGGGACACTCCCTGTGTGGCAATGAGGTATCTTCTTGACTTTCCAACCATGGATGACAGAATCAAGATCTGGAGAGCACGAGCATACCTGAAGATTAGTACAGATACAGAGCATCCATTGCACCACGTGCTCAACACAGAGAAAGGTACCAGGCTAAAAAGAGGCAAATCATGGGTGGGCCGAGCAGAAGATGTCATCAAACAGGTCTGTGGGCTTACCAATCTCAGCGTTGGTGAGGAGTGGATACCGGTGCCTACGTCATTCAAGGGGACTTTCTCATGTATTGTCACACTCGACAGGAAAAGTAGGGAACAGAACCCGGTCGTGGTTAATGCTGAGGTCAACGGTCTCATCTGCGATAACACCGATGAGAAAGATGCAGTCATCTATACAGACGGATCTGTAAGACGACACGAAAGAAGTGCATGGGCATTTACAGCACGTTCGGCAGGCAGAATGGCCAAGGAAGACAGTGGTGCATACGCCATGACCACGAGTAGCATGACAATGGAGGTGATGGCAGTGACCAAGGCATTCAAATGGTTAGAGTCTCAAGACTACATCCACGCATGTATACTGAGTGATTCGATGAGCATGATTAAAAAAGTGGAGGCGGGCTTTGTACGCATGCAATGGGTAGAGTCGTTGCAGAAATCCAAAATACGTAAGGTCACCTTTGTCTATGTCCCTGGACATGCGGGAGTGCGGGGAAATGAGAGAGCTGACAGGTTGGCTAGCTGCGCTGTCGTTGAGGACGGGCAACCGATGGATCGGGCGGACATCATCAATGCACTCCGAGATGTGGGAAGAGCACGGGACTTCGACAAACACAGATCAACGTCGCTTCTTCAGATGATGGAAATGGGAGTTAAGATGGGCACAGCCAGAAATTAGAAACTTGGTGGCGTGTAAGAAGACTTATCAACCAACATAGAACTGGAGTCGTCAGTCGCTGGACACTGAGGGAATTGCTGAGGAGGGGATCTGAGCACCTATGGACATCTTCGGAGTGCAATGATGATGACCCGGAAATAACTCAATAACTCAATCTTAGGTTATTGATTATCTTTCCATTAATGTTTAGGCCTGGCATTTCTGAGATGTTTTTAAAGATTTGCTCAGTGTATAGTTTGAACAAGCTTGGTGATAGGATGCATCCTTGTCTTACTCCTCTTTTTATATCCATGGGTGTAGAGTTCTCCTTGTTATATTTTATTATTGCTGTTTGCTCCCAGTACAAATTACATATCAGTCGTATGTCTGTGTCGTCTAGATTTATATCTTTTAGGCAGTTTATAAGTTGTTTGTGGGTTATTCTATCGAAAGCTTTGGTGTAGTCTATGAAGCAGGCATATATTGGTTTGTTTACTTCTATGTACTTTTCAATCAATGTTCTCATGCTGAATATGGCTTCTTTTGTCCCACTGTTTTTCCTGAATCCAAATTGTTGCTCATCTAATTCAGTATTGATTTTATTCTGAATCCTTCCCTGTATAACTTTTAGTAACATTTTTGTTACCTGGCTCATTAGGCTTATTCACTGCATTCAACTGCACCATTCTTTTTAGGTAATGCAATGAAAGTTGATGTTTTTAGTTCGTTTGGTATGTATCCTGTATGGTATATGTCATTGCATATGTCTGTGATCACTCCAATGCCAAAATCTTCTAGAGCCTGTATCATCTCTATCTGTATATTGTCTGGTCCTGTTGCCTTTCCCTTTTTCATTGTTTTTATAGCTTTTTCTACTTCAGATTTCAGGATTTTATAGTTGTATGTACATTTTATAAATGGCTTTTTGTCCCTTTCGTTATGAAATAATTCTGTTATATATTCCTGCTTCTATCTATTATATCTTTGTCTGTTAGCATTCTTCCCTCTTTGTTTGCAATACATCCGCTTCCTGCAGCTTTTTTGTCTTTATTAATCATTCTCTTTATTTCTGTGTGCATCTCTCTTAGTTTTGTTTACTTTCCATGCACCAAAAAGTACTACTCGTACAAAAAGGGCTGTTAACCATTAAATGATTACATCATTAGTTACCCATGTCTCTGCTTGGGCAAACACTCAGCTGTGTAGCAAAAGTTCAAAGAAAATCTTTGTTTTCCAAACTCCAAATCTAACAATTAAGTGAGTAATTTTAACCAGGGTATTGTAAAATCGTGACTCATGGATAGGTAACATAATCTAGAGATAATTGACAGCTCAGTGGTACCTTGTGTTAATAAGGTTTCTTTTCTTGGCTTTTGACTTTCTCTTCTGAGATGTTTCTTTAATTTCTGAGTCATCATCTTTCAGTAATGATAAATCTTCTTCATCTCCTGAGTTTTCTTCTTCACTAGCTTGTTCACCCTCTAAAGAATAAAAAAAAAATTATGAAATTAAATTATTACACTCACACTTTGAAGATAAGGAGACCACCTGATTCATATAACAAGCATGCCAGTATGCCAAGTTTAAATATATTACACCATTGACATAACCATTTTTTTAAAATAACACTCAAACAAGATTACAGAATACCTTTTTCTGCACTCAAGTACTTTCATCATGCAAATCTAATTCTCTGATGTCCTGGACCACAACAATGGAGTTGGGGACAACACCATGACATGAGATGAGCAGGTCATTTGGCCAATAAGTGTCCCCTCATTTTTGTCCATAAACCTGTGCCATAGCTGGTACCCTCCACCTTTAACAGGCTGGATCTTAAATTGACGTAGATGTTTTCCTTCTCGGGTGGGATGTAGGCTGGTCAATGCTGTTGAGCCTGCCCTGCCTATCATTTCTGCCTGGGTGTTCTCCCAATGGTGAATGCTAGGCAGAAATAGAAGTGGTTTGCTTTCTGAGGTGTCCTTCCCCATGGATAGAGCTTTGAATGCAATTACTACTAGCATAGCTATCCCTGCCATTTGGAGCATTATCTGGTGGTGTACTGCTACACCCAAACTATCCTGGAAGAAGAAGCCTTCCATACCAAATGTTCAGTCACCATTATTTACTTGCTCAAACACATCAAAAGAAGAAATTATCAATTATATTTCTATCATCTCACTTCTGGTACCAGTTTAAAAACTAGAGCTCACCTTATCCATGGCACAAGAAAGTAGAAAGAATGATTATAATATTAAATTAATAACCCCTAGAAAAATAGAAGCATAATGGCAATGACTGGGAAATGAGGATATAAACCCCGGCACAAAACACATCATAAAAAATGAAACATTTTGGACCCGGCCATCTCATTAAAATAAATGAAATTTAAACAATATGTTAACTAATTATGATCTTTTTGTATTTAACACTTTATGTACCATACAGGGGGATGCACCCAGCCCAAAGAGAACCGAGGGAGAAAAAGACTGAAGGATACCACTGTCTTAAAAATCACATTAAAAATGTAATTATTGAAAAAATCTACATGTATTACACCTCAAATAAAAGAAGATTGAAGTAGGAGTACATATGTGGTAAAATAATGGTTAAAATAATATAATTGATACAAAAAATATCTCAAAATCTGCTATAAATAAATTTTTTCTCATTTCACTTACCAGATCTTGCCATGTGATCGATCATATTCTCATTGTCTTCTTATTAAATCCTTTCAGAATTAATCATTTTGGACAAACACACAATTTTCTTTCACAATTAGCACAAAAAAAAGCTAATAAGATGTATATTTTTATGTTTATAATGTTGTGTCACATGACATGACAAAAGTCACTATATTCTCTTAAACAAAAATGAGGAATGTGTGCAAAAAAAAGTCAACTTTTATACATTGAGACCAAACCATAATCAAATAATATAACACAATTTGTTCTATGATTCGTTACAAATATCAGAATCGATTCTAAAATTGTTCGCAATATATATCTTGATGCATCTCGCAAAAATCATATAGTTTTACTACAAAGTAATCTAATCATCATGTACCATACTGGTTGGCGTAGGCGATCATGTCCTTCCACAATCTTCTATCTACAGTGCATCATATCAGTTCTGTTGTTGACTGTTTTTCATGCCATGACACCAAGCTATCCAGTATTCTCTCTTTGTCGTCCGCGATCTCTCTTTCCTTTTATTTTGCCAGTTGTAACCAAGTATTCCAACGTTCCTCTTCTCATGGTGTTCCCGAAAAATGCAGATTGTTTCTTTCTGATGTTTTTTAGGAGTACCCTTTTTGTGTTGGTCTCCTTGAGAATTTCTTCATTGGTCTTTTTAGCTGTCCAGAAAAATCCCATCTAATCTAATACCATTGCCTAATGTCAAATTCTGTAAAAGTAAACATTTTGCTTGAGATTTTAACTAGTTTTCAACTTTAAAAAGTGTCTAAATAAGCAAGTAACAAAACAAAAACTTGGTGACCATCAGCCGTACAGTCCACAGGTCCTTTTTACAAAAATCCAGCTGGACACTTATCATTGTTAGTTAGTGTTAATGACTTAATAATGAAGGAAATTATTAGTAATTACTTTTTACACAACTGAAGGCCATGCTTCTCTATTCAGAGATCAACCTAAAAAAAAATCTGAGCCAGTTTCAGAGGGATTGAGTAGAAATATGACAATCAATAAATCATCACAAAAAAATGTAATTTATGAGTTTAGCATCTTAAATTATTTCATTTTGGAGTAACATCCCTTTGCACTTAATTCAGCCGTTCTCTCTCAATAGAATAGGAATATCCAAAATCTAACCCTAAGCCTTGTTGAAAAGATAAAATTAAAAGCATAAAAACTAGAAACTGATGCATTCAAATATGTGTTGTCATTATATTAAATAAATTATCATATATATAATTCATAATAATTGAGATAATTCATAAATTTAACAAATATCCTGCACAATCTAATTATGTAATAAAATCAACATTATGTGCCATACCGGTTGGCGTAGGTGATCATGTCCCTCCACAATCTTCTATCTACAGTGCATCGTATCAGGTCTGTTGTTAACTGTTTTACATGCCATGACACAAAGCTATCCAGTATTTTCTCTTTTTCCTTGTATTTTGCAGTTGTAACCAAGTATTGCAAATTTCCTCTACTCATGATGTGCCCGAAAAATGTTGATTGCTTCTTTCTGATGTTTTTTAAGAGCTCCCTTTTTGTGTTGGCCTCTTTGAGAACTTCCTCATTGGTTTTTTTATCTGTCCAGGGAACTTTCAACATTCTTCTGAGAAATCCCATCTCTGTGGCCTCTAATCTTCTTTTCATTTGTTTGTCTACTGTCCATGATTCACTTCCATAGGTCAGAATTGGTTCTATATAGCACCGATGAACTCTCTTTCTCATTTTTATTGACATAGATTTGTTGCATAAGATATTTTTCATTTTCTGAAATGCCATTTTGGCCTGAGCTATTCTGCTTTTTATTTCTGTGGTGCATCTCCCATCTGATGTTATTATTGTGCCCAAATATTTCGAACGTTGCACTTGTTTCAGATTTGTCTCGTTTATTTTTATGCTGCATGATGGTGGTGATTGTTTCTTCGATATAACCATTACTTCTGTTTTCTTACTATTCAGACTGAGACCTTTCTTATTGCTTTCTTTTACTATTATGTCTATCATTTCTTGTAGTCCATTCTGTCTCTGCTATTAAGACTGTGTCATCCGCATATCGCAAATTATTTATGTTGTGACCGTTGACTTCAATTCCTTTTTTTTCTATTGATCTCATAATATATTCGCTGTAAAGTGAAAACAAATTTGGCGACAGAACACAGCCTTGTCTGACTCCTTGCTTTATATAATGGAATTGTCCTGTTTGGTTGTTAATTCGTATAGCTGCTGTTTGTTGCCAGTACATGTTTTTTATGATTCGCAGATCCTTGCCATCAATGTTTAATTTCTCCAGCATATTGATTATTTCCACATGCTTTACTTTGTCAAATGCTTTCGTGTAGTCTATAAAGCACATATATAGATCTTTCTTTACCTCTATAGATCTTTCTATCAATGTTCTTAAGATGTATATTGCATTACTGGTGCCCTTTCCTTCCACAAATCCACATTGTTCCTCACTTATTTCTGGTTTTATTTTGTTCCTTACACGTCTCATAATTATTCTTAGTAATATTTTAGTCATATGGCTCATGAGACTAATAGTGCGATGGTCTTCACAATCAGTGGCTCCTGACTTATTCGGTATGGCTACAAAGATAGATTTTAGTAGATCTTCGGGTATGTGTCCAATGTTATATATGTCATAGAGTAATTTTGTTATGACTTGTATTCCCAGCTCTCCTAATGCATTTTTCTCTTCGATTGTTATATTGTCAGGACCTGGAGCTTTGCCTCTTTTCATGTGTTGAATTTCGTCCTCCACTTCACTCTGCATTATTGGTGGTCCTGTGTCTTTATTTGAATTGTTTAATTCTGGTCTTTCATGATCATAGAGGTGACTGATATATTCTGTCCATCTTTCCATTGTCTTCTCCTGTCCCATTATTATATTTCCTTCCTTTGATTTCACACATCCTGAAACTTTGACTTCTTTTCTTCCTGTTCATTCATTTAACTGATGTGTGCATAAATTTTGAGTCTTTCTTTTGTTGTTTTTCAATTTCTTCACATTTATGTTTTAACCATCCTTCCTTTGCTTCACTGCACTTGTTTTGGATCTCTTTGTGCAATATTTTGTATTTCCGTTCTTTCTTATGTTTTCTTCTTTCGTCCATTAGTTGTAATATTATGTAATAATGTATAATGTAATAAAATAACTTACTTAAAAAGTATATATATATATATATATATATATATATATATATATATATATATATATATATACACACATATATATTAATTTTGTAATAATTGTTGTAATCAACATAAACCGATGATGAAAAACTACATAAAACAGCCCCGCTCCAACTTGCTGGTACCGAAAGACACCAAACTCAGCTACTGGAATGTGCGAACAATGTACCAGCCAGTGAAAACAGCACAAATTTGCAACAAAATGAGGGTATGATCTTGATATTCTAGGTATTAGCGAATACGGATGGCCTGGCACAGGTAAGAGCTTTTTAAACAATCAACTGCACATCATTCACTCTAATAACTCTGGTAGAAGCGATAACCACCATGCTGAAGGCTATGTCATGAACAGCAGAAAGATTGATGTAATCTAAATCTGGGAACCAATTAATGAAACTGGAACATTACAGCCTGATTCCAGTCGAGATATTTTAAAATACTATACTTTGATCTACTCTTGTATGATACCAGTGCTAACAAATATGTGTCATGAATGTGAATACCTGGAAATCCACCAAGACTAGAGAGGAAATTAAATACTTTTGAAGGCAAACGTAGAATCTCAATGAGCTGGAAAGAATACATTTCAAATGAACGGATAAGAGACCAGAGACGAATTTTTAAAAAATATGTGAGCCACAAGAAGAAGGCATTGGGAAGTACATCAGCCATGTACTGAGAATGAATGAAGAAAGAAAGACTTCCCCGACAGGTATTCATGTGGAAACCACCTGGTAAAAGAAAACAGGATAGACCAAGAGAATTGCTACAGAAGGACAATTACTAAGGGAGGCTCAACCATGCTACGACTCAAGAACCGGCAGCAAACCGTCAATTATTGAATCATGGAGAACTATGTTCCGCCTTATTAAATGTGCCGTTCCTCGGTCCAAGAGGAAAATGAATAAACACTTAACTAAACACTTGTTAACTGTTAACTAATAATAAATAACTGTTGTTAGTAGTATGTGTGGTAGTAAATATTAAATTAATAAATCAAAAATAAAATAATGTGACTGCACTGACTCATGCTGTGTTTTGTTCAGTGTGTAGCCACTAGAGACAGACACTACAACAAGTGTGAAGTAGTAAATAAAAGTTAGAAAGTGTAAAATAGAATTAAATTTTTTTTAATTTTTTTTTTCAAGAATAATACTCAACAAAACACTCAAATATTGAACACTTTGACGCCTTTTGTGCTTTCACGCTTTCATTTTTAAAGAGTCAAACTTTCTTTCACTTTTTGCTTCAGTGACCAGTCATGAATGAACTAACTACCACAACCACACTTTTCCGTTTTAACTTTTAACAACTTGAACTTGGACTACGTTTGTAAGTAACAAGTTGTAAAAAAAAAAATTGTTCGTAAGCTTTGGCACCCTAAATGCAGTTTTAATCTCTCTATTCCTTACCTGATGGGACATAATCTAAATCTTCCTCAGAATCGTAACTATCCTGGTCCGACATATTTTTCTGTCAGAGCCAGCCACTAGAAGGGACCTCCTGACGCTGGCCGTCTGCTGCTGTCGTCTGTTGCCTCCTTCTGGCTGGGAAGCGGCCAGGTATTCCTTCACATTGCTTGTTCCATCCATTTAGAATCAGAAAAAGAATTTTCTTACAAAGATGTCATCACTTAGAAGACAAACGAAAGTACGTATCCTTCCTAGTTGTAGTTATTTTTTTTAAATATAATGAATAAATAATAATGAGTGGAATTACGCTATGGTATCTTTTTTTTTTTAAATATTTTATACATTAGTGTAACTGTGCAATATGGCATATTTTATTCGAAGACGAGAAAGGAAGAATAAATATTTTCATTTTGAAATTGTATTATTATACTGTTGTCAAATTTATGTGTCTTTTATTATTTTGTAATGCATGACTTCTTCGGTTGATTCTTAAAACAACAGTTTATTGTCTCCAGTGTGTACTTTTATGAGATTAGATTCATATTACTAGTCAAACGATTCGGTTCAGTGTGTGTACAGTTTATTTACAGTGTAACAGTAGAAGCAGGCCAGGCATGGTTTGTGTTGTAGTTTGTTTACTTCTTCTGTGTACTTCCGACGGAAAAGTTACCGCAGCGAAATTCCACTCATCATTGGACTTTTATATCAGCGTTGGTGAGGAGTGGATACCGGTGCCTACGTCATGCAAGGAGACTTTCTCGTGTATTGTCACACTCGACAGGAAAAGTAGGGAACTGAACCCGGTCGTGGTTAATGCTGAGGTCAACGGTCTCATCTGCGATAATACCGATGAGAAAGATGCAGTCATCTATACAGACGGATCTGTAAGACGACACCAAAGAAGTCAGTGCATGGGCATTTACAGCACGCTCGGCAGGCAGAATAGTCAAAGAAGACAGTGGTGCATACGTTATGAACACGAGTAGCATGACAATGGAGGCGATGGCAGTGACCAAGGCATTCAAATGGTTAGAGTCACAAGATTACATCCACGCATGTATACTGAGTGATTCGATGAGCATGATAAAAAAAGTGGGGGCGGGCTCTGTACGCATGCAATGGGTAGAGTCGTTGCAGAAATCCAAAATACGTAAGGTCACCTTTGTCTATGTCCCTGGACATGCGGGAGTACGGGGAAATGAAAGAGCGGACAGGTTGGCTAGCTGCGCTGTCATTGAGGACGGGCAACCTTTGGATTGGGCGGACATCATCAATGCTCTCCGAGATGTGGGAAGAGAACAGGACTTCGACAAACACAGATCCACGTCACTCCAAAAAATGAGAAACTTAGTGGCCGTGTAAGAAGACTTATCAACCAACATAGAACTGGAGTCGTCAGTCGCTGGACACTGCGGGGAGGGGATCTGAGCACCTATAGACATGTTCGGAGTGCAATGATGATGACCCGCAAATAACTCAATAACTTCCAATGGAAGTTCCATTAATGTCAATGAATGAATGTGTGTTGCAGAAAATGTACTTGTATTCATTTTCAAATTAAATAATATAGTAGGCTATAGGTGGTCTGCTATAGACCTACATTTTAATTTATATACTATGAATAAGTATATTCTTCGAATATATCGAATATGTATAAATATCAAATAATTATAATAGGTAGAATGATAAGATCATCATCATCATTGCACACTGAACATGTCCATAAGTGCACCTATCCCCTCAGCATGTCCTGCAGCAGTTAGCGATGATGACTCCAGCTCTATGTTTGGTAGATAAATCCTCTTATTTGCCCACTAAGTCTCTCGTTTCTGGCTATATCAATTTTTACTTCCATCTCTTTAATTCAAAGGAGTAATATGGACTGTTGGTTATCAAAGTCCTGTGCCCTTCTTGCATTTCGGAGGGTGAAAAAAAGTGTAATTATTTCCACATGATTCGTTGGTTACCATCTTCAATGACAGCACAGCTAGTATAGCTCTCTGCTCTTTCATTTCTCAGGACTCCCATATGTCCAGGGACGTAGATGAAGGTGACTGCATATTGTTGACTTCACACCAACAACCCTAGCAACCAATTAACAAACACCTACAGAAAACTAGCAAGAGACAAACAAGCAAGCAATAGAACCAGAAGACAAACCAGATACATCACCCACCAATAGATTCATGGAAGTAATGGCCGAAAGCATCACCACCAGAACTGTTGTGAGAAAATGATTCTCCAACTGGCAAGATCTGAGAATGCAACCAGGCAAACTGATCCACAAACCCAGCAGCGATAGAGAATGGAGAAAATATCTCACCTTCTGAACAATCAGTTCCTGTCTGTATTAACATTGAAAGTGAAACAGATGAAGAAACCCTTACACCACCCCCCCCAAGATAGATACATCAACTCCAAGAAAAGGCTTCCAGTAGACATAACAAAGAAAATGATTTCACAGCGTGGATTATCAAAAATGTTAACAATCCTATTATTGTATGTCTATTTTTAAATATAATAAATCTTCTTTTTCGTAGCATTCACCCGTTAACTGGGCATGGACGTGTTGTGTCGCTAATTTATGGCACAGCCGCGATATCTGTGCCTTTCGTGCTGACACATCTGTCTTCAGCATGGGTGGGTAGATTTGTTTAACAAAACTGTGCCCAGATAGTGGCCATTTTGGCTTGCTCTTTTCGAATTTAAAACTGCCAAGGGTTCTTTAAGCGTGCGTGGGTGCTCGCAGGACCTCCTGTTTTTTGCTGTTATCCAAGAGGGCTAGATATCAGATCTCACTACACAGAGATGAGAAGATTAAAGCCACGAAGAAACCACAGGTTCAATTTTTTTAAATTCCCACCGCCTGTAGTGGAAATCAAACCCAGGATCTTCTGTCCATAGGCTGATGTCTTACATCTAGACCACCCAGTTACATAAATATAATGTTTCATTCTTTACAGGAGAATTATATGTGCTGCCATGAAACTGACTGCTTTATTACCCTACATATGTGATCAAAAAAATGTGTGATACTTTAATTTGTTTACAAAGATATAAGCAGTTTGTATTTTGTAAACTATAATTTTGTGTTTAATTCCATCTGTTGTAAATGGCAGGAACAATCACGATACTTTAGATAAATATTGAAGGTCTCTGATCAAAATTACACAAGAATGTTACACTCTACATGCAAGCCATGCTTCATTCTCAAACAAGAAACAAGCAGAAACACATATTTCACAGCACAACTAGACTAGAGGTACTCTTGCTTTAGTCCGGCCATCCACAGTACAACCAAGCTAGAGGTACTCTTGTTTTAGCCCAGCCATCCACAGTACAACCAGGCTAGGGGTACTCTTGTTTTAGCCCAGCCATCCACAGTACAACCAGGCTAGAGGTACTCTTGCTTTAGTCCAGCCATCCACAGTACAACCAGGCTAGAGGTACTCTTGTTTTAGTCCAGCCGTCCACAGTACAACCAGGCTAGAGGTACTCTTGTTTTAGTCCAGCCATCCACAGTATAACCAGGCTAGAGGTACTCTTATTTTAGTCCAGCCATCCACAGTACAACCAGGCTAGAGGTACTCTTATTTTAGTCCAGCCATCCACAGTACAACCAGGCTAGAGGTACTCTTATTTTAGTTCAGCCATCCACAGTACAACCAGGCTAGAGGTACTCTTATTTTAGTCCAGCCATCCACAGTACTACCAGGCTAGAGGTACTCTTGCTTTAGTCCAGCCGTCCACAGTACAACCAGGCTAGAGGTACTCTTGTTTAAGTTCAGCCGTCCACAGTACAACCAGACTAGAGGTACTCTTGTTTTAGTTCAGCCATCCACAGTACAACCAGGCTAGAGGTACTCTTATTTTAGTTCAGCCATCCACAGTACAACCAGGCTAGAGGTACTCTTGTTTTAGTTCAGCCGTCCACAGTACAACCAGACTAGAGGTACTCTTGTTTTAGTTCAGCCATCCACAGTACAACCAGGCTAGAGGTACTCTTACTTTACTCCAGCCATCTTCTTTTGCTTCTTCAACATCAGCTATTGTTTATGTATTTAGACCAGCTTGGGTCACAAACAAGACGATGCATTTGAGGTCATCACCAGTTTCCCAGAGGTTGTCATATTTGTGTTCTTAGGGTGATTAGAGTGCTGCAATCTTGTAGGATATGCTGTGTAGTTTTGATGCTCCACAGTCATATGTTGCAAAATCACTGAGTCCTATCTTGTGTAGGTGTGCTCTGAAGCCACAATGGCCTGTATTAAGTCTGAATATCTTGATCTGCTCATGTCTGCTAAGTTTATTTAAGCCATCATGTTCTGGATCAAATCTTCCATGTAACTCTCTCCATTCTGTTTCCTGACTTGCTTCAAGATTGTACGGCTGTGTGGACTTGGCACCTCAGGTGTATTGAGAGTTTGTGTGGAGCGCCTTTGCCTCTGCTCTAAAATTTTTGCACCTTTCTCCGGCTGGAAGAAAATGTTTCTGTCTTTACACTTGGGTATGTTATATAGTCCAGGCATCCACAGCAGAAGATCAATAGTTTCAGTTTTACAGATATCAGGAAAATGGACAAAGGAGATAGTGTCAGCTATAGCTCATGCACAAATGAAAAGACGATTAGAGGCCACAGAGATGGGATTTCTCAGAAGAATGATGAAAGTTCCCTGGACAGCTAAAAAGACCAACGAGGAAATTCGCAAAGAGGCCAACACAAAAAGGGAGTTCCTACAAAAACATCAGAAAGAAACAATCAACATTTTTCGGGAACATCATGAGAAGAGGAAAATTTGAATACTTGGCTACAACTGGCCAAATACCGGGAAGGAGAGATCATAGATGACAAAGAGAGAAGATACTAGATAGCTTTGCATCATGGCATGAAAACAATCAACAGAATTAATACGATGCTCTGTGGATAGAATATTTTGGAAGGACATGATCACTTATGCCAAACAGTATGGCATATGATGATGATAACTCATGTAAGGGACAATGACAGAAAGATGCACCATGTATCAAGGTGGTTACAAGGGAGTGGTGATCTTGCTAATGGACTTGAACAGGAGACAGAACATTCCATTAGGCAGAGGTTTTAACTGCATTCTAACGTACATTGATATTGGAGAAGTTAGGGCACAAATAAGGTATAAAGTACGAGATTGAACCGGCATCTTAGCACGCGAGTTTACACCCATATGTGCCTGGCCGCCTATCCAGAAATATTCAGATATTTCTGTATAGTGTAGCCTCAAGCATCGAAACTCAGATGTGAAACGACATTCCTCACCTTCCCAGGGTAATACCCTGGTACCCATTTCGAACATCGGTTCGGACAACCCGTGTTCGATTCCCGCTGGGAGCAGTGTGAATTGTACTCGTGGTTGGAAAAAAAAAATATCCCCACGGTAGGGCACAGATATGGAGAACAAACAAAGAAGACATCAAAGGCTTGATACGTGACATATGCATACATATTCACACCTGCACACGGTACAGATGTCATACACAGAAACTACACTCAGAACAGGGCAATAGGATTTATGATCCATCTACTCACCTTAACAGTCAGACCAGACACTTTAAATCACAGACAACTGCATATACACATACTCAATCCAAGAAGCCACCACAAGGAGCAATGCTTTCTAAAGACAATCACAAAAGAAATTCCAAGCAGACAATACATGACAACAGAACAAAATGTACAACACAATAGACTATTAGGAAAAATAATTGATTTACATGGCAAAATACAGACAAACATTACAGAAATATTTGAAAACTCCAGGATATACACTTGTTACCAAATCCTGCATTTCCTCATTGATGACATTTGAACAGGAGTGTGTTCATTGTGAATAAATTGTAGTGTGTGTGGTGCCTAAATGTTGTATATAGCTGAGTGGCAGTGTTCCCTAGCATTTGGCTTTTCGTGGCAAGGTGCTGTGCCACCAAGTACAGGTTCGATCCTGCTTCGGTCCATATATTGTTCTTTGTTTTTTTTCTGTTGATTATTTGTCATTTTTTTTCCCGAGTGCTGTAAACATACCTCTTCCTCTGAATTGATTCGCTGTTTGTACCTAATGCACCTGACCTGTCATTTGGCTGAGGGTGCCTACATAGTATGGTTGTTATTTGTATTTGTTAGTGTACAGTATCTGTGAGTTCTCACAGGATAGTTGGAAATGTGTTGGTGGTATACACTGGAATAGTGAGTAGTAAAGAAATGAAGAGTTTGAGTGGAGGTAGCAAGAGTGACACAAGGAAACTAACCACACATACAGGACACAAGGAAACTATTACATGTTATCAAGAAAGACAAATCACCTAGGTTTGATAGCCTCACAGCAAAATTCTATCAGCATTTCATTACTATCCTACGTCCTTCTGAAAAAAAAAAAAAGCAGCAAAATTTCATTTACAAAGAAAAAAAAACTACCACCAAGTTTAATTTCTGCCAAAGACAACATTGACAAGACACTTCACAAAAACTACAGACCCATTGCACTACTCAATGTAGACTACACAATTCTAACTAAAATGTTGACAAACTCAAACCTTTCATATCATCACTCATACATCCAGGGTAGAAACACTCACCAACACATAAACTTTATACTAGTCTGACATGCAGGAAGGCTGAGCAAGGAAACAAAGTGACCAACAACAAAAAACACCAAAGCAGACATCAGTATATACACAAGAATAACTTTAATTGAAATCAATCTGTGAGCTTTCACACTGCATAAACTTTGATTATAGTCCTAACCTCAAAACATTCAAACTAACCCTTTTGCTTTGTACAAGAAAACTTGCTGTTTTTAGTTCAAAATTAAATATCCCTAGATGCAAAACAGTAATATAATCCAGAGGCAACAAGGAATAAACTATGACAAAAGTTATAATTCATTAAAGAAATTATAAGAGAACACTTCAGAAACTTTTGTTACCATTCTATTTTCATCTTACTACTACTAATGAAATAAGATGGCGCTAGATATGACACATACTGCAGAAGCCAACTGAGAGTATTATACAACCAATCCTTTTTTGGAAATCCTCAGGGGAAGAGAGAAAGAGGATGGGACAACATGGAACAACCTTATAAGAATGGCAAGAAACAAAATGGCTTGGAAAGTGTTTCTTAAAGACCTCTGCTCCACAGGGAGCTAAAAGGAAGAAAAGACTTCTAATGATATCATAGTTTAAAGGCAAAAATGGTGAGATAACAGCTGATCAACTGTATTATTTATATGAATGATAAAATGTGTTTCCAATGCATCTGGCTCAGGAACAGCAAACTGATCAACGTAATCACCTCATTGGGTACTCCAAAATCAGCTAAAAGCTTCCCAACTATAGAAAGATCACCAATGCAGTCAGTTACACTGGCTTTTTTATATTGTAAAAGAGTGTCGAGGGTGCCAGTATGGAGAATCCCATTAAATCTTCCGGACAACATGGTGTTTGTGCAAGATACCAGCGGCCACCATGGTAGGGCCAACAACTCAAAGTCAATTAAGACCTAAATTCATCTCCAGCAAGAAGGTTGCGCCAAAACAGACTGGCCAATGAGCTGAAGATAGCAGTAGTCAAAGTATCTCTTGGATGTCCCAGCACTGGTCTGATCTGTCAATATAGAAGACTTAGTATTGCAGTACTCTGGATGTCCCAGCACTGGTCTGATCTGTCAATATAGAAGACTTAGTATTGCAGTACTCTGGATGTCCCAGCACTGGTCTGATCTGTCAATATAGAAGACTTAGTATTGCAGTACTCTGGATGTCCCAGCACTGGTCTGATCTGTCAATATAGAAGACTTAGTATTGCAGTACTCTGGATGTCCCAGCACTGGTCTGATCTGTCAATATAGAAGACTTAGTATTGCAGTACTCTGGATGTCCCAGCACTGGTCTGATCTGTCAATATAGAAGACTTAGTATTGCAGTACTCTGGATGTCCCAGCACTGGTCTGATCTGTCAATATAGAAGACTTAGTATTGCAGTACTCTGGATGTCCCAGCACTGGTCTGATCTGTCAATATAGAAGACTTAGTATTGCAGTACTCTGGATGTCCCAGCACTGGTCTGATCTGTCAATATAGAAGACTTAGTATTGCAGTACTCTGGATGTCCCAGCACTGGTCTGATCTGTCATATAGAAGACTTAGTATTGCAGTACTCTGGATGTCCCAGCACTGGTCTGATCTGTCAATATAGAAGACTTAGTATTGCAGTACTCTGGATGTCCCAGTACTGGTCTGATCTGTCAATATAGAAGACTTAGTATTGCAGTACTCTGGATGTCCCAGCACTGGTCTGATCTGTCAATATAGAAGACTTAGTATTGCAGTACTCTGGATGTCCCAGCACTGGTCTGATCTGTCAATATAGAAGACTTAGTATTGCAGTACTCTGGATGTCCCAGCACTGGTCTGATCTGTCAATATAGAAGACTTAGTATTGCAGTACTCTGGATGTCCCAGCACTGGTCTGATCTGTCAATATAGAAGACTTAGTATTGCAGTACTCTGGATGTCCCAGCACTGGTCTGATCTGTCAATATAGAAGACTTAGTATTGCAGTACTCTGGATGTCCCAGCACTGGTCTGATCTGTCAATATAGAAGACTTAGTATTGCAGTACTCTGGATGTCCCAGTACTGGTCTGATCTGTCAATATAGAAGACTTAGTATTGCAGTACTCTGGATGTCCCAGCACTGGTCTGATCTGTCAATATAGAAGACTTAGTATTGCAGTACTCTGGATGTCCCAGCACTGGTCTGATCTGTCAATATAGAAGACTTAGTATTGCAGTACTCTGGATGTCCCAGCACTGGTCTGATCTGTCAATATAGAAGACTTAGTATTGCAGTACTCTGGATGTCCCAGTACTGGTCTGATCTGTCAATATAGAAGACTTAGTATTGCAGTACTCTGATGTCCCAGCACTGGTCTGATCTGTCAATATAGAAGACTTAGTATTGCAGTACTCTGGATGTCCCAGTACTGGTCTGATCTGTCAATATAGAAGACTTAGTATTGCAGTACTCTGGATGTCCCAGTACTGGTCTGATCTGTCAATATAGAAGACTTAGTATTGCAGTACTCTGGATGTCCCAGCACTGGTCTGATCTGTCAATATAGAAGACTTAGTATTGCAGTACTCTGGATGTCCCAGCACTGGTCTGATCTGTCAATATAGAAGACTTAGTATTGCAGTACTCTGGATGTCCCAGTACTGGTCTGATCTGTCAATATAGAAGACTTAGTATTGCAGTACTCTGGATGTCCCAGCACTGGTCTGATCTGTCAATATAGAAGACTTAGTATTGCAGTACTCTGGATGTCCCAGCACTGGTCTGATCTGTCAATATAGAAGACTTAGTATTGCAGTACTCTGGATGTCCCAGCACTGGTCTGATCTGTCAATATAGAAGACTTAGTATTGCAGTTCTCTGGATGTCCCAGTACTGGTCTGATCTGTCAATATAGAAGACTTAGTATTGCAGTACTCTGGATGTCCCAGCACTGGTCTGATCTGTCAATATAGAAGACTTAGTATTGCAGTACTCTGGATGTCCCAGCACTGGTCTGATCTGTCAATATAGAAGACTTAGTATTGCAGTACTCTGGATGTCCCAGTACTGGTAAGGCCTATTGATATAGTTGTATTGCAGTACCTCTAGAATGAGTAAGTTTTAACTTCTCCAGCAGAACCTGAGAAAGCAAAAATGCCACTGGGTATACAAGCTAACAGTTTTGTGTTGGGGCGGGACTTTCTATCTACACATTAGTTTAAAAAAGTGACCATTTTGTTCCCTACAAGAAGAGAAGAAACACTTTTCACAGCCATCATAGATGACAGATTTGACTTTCAATAATTACAATGTAAAAACATTGTGCAATTATGGAAAAACCTTAATCTTAGATCTATAGATGAAAAAATGAGGCTCAGCAAGAAGTGCATGTTATTTTGTATTATACTTCAATGCGTTCTATGTTTACTGTTATATCCATTTTATAAAAAAAAAATTGCCTGCATACTGAGTCAGAGACAACTCATACTTTATGTTCGTTTCTGAGTTTTTTTAAAAAAAAACCATATAATTTTTGTTATGATTAGAGGTAGAGACAGACCACCCAGTTCTGCCTGCTTGTGTTCACCCGTTGATTTAATCAACTAACCTTAAAAAAACGTTATGTGAAAGTGTATATACATTGTGTTATAGTTTGTCGTTAAACTGTGATATTTGCGCCTTTCAGCCCAATACACCTGACTTCTGTATTGCATTTTTAAGTACGAGCTTGCCTTCCCTCTCTATCCCTACTCACTTGGCCAGATTGACTGCTTAGTCTGTTTCTAGGGGCACAATGGTGAGGTGGAGTAGGGTTGGATAGTTCTAATTCACTGATCCTGGTACAAGCCATCAGCTTTAAGCTCTGCTGTGGGTCCCCCATTCCCCACCCCTCTTCCTTTTTCTGGTATTGTCATTCATCCATTGTCTGACAACTAGAATAGTTGGTTTCGGTATAAAGTCCTAGATTAGGGACATTATTTCATTTTGGAAGAGTAACGTTCCTTTGCATTGCATAATTACATTGCACTTTATTTGGTAGGTGTAAACATGACATAAAGACTCTGAACATAGACCCTGTTGCCTGGGAAGAAATAGCTGCAGACCATAATATTTGGAAACACACTCCAAAGCACCAACTCAAACAAGAAGCAGACAGATTCACAGAAAAAGAGAATACACTGCGAAAAAAAAAAAAAAAAAACATTTCTATTGGTGCTGAAAAATTCATAGTTTTCTATGACTGATGGGGACTACTACTACTAATCTGTTATAAGAAGAACCCTAATTGTAGTGAAAAGAGAAACACAAGGGTAAAGTCTGATGTATCCTAACCCAAAAATAAAATAAATTGCATTAGTAATGAACACAGATATAATTTTTAGTATTTGAGAACCACTATGGTCTTCTTGTGATGCCAACTAAAGGAAGATCACTTTAAATTATGTCCCTAAACTAGGAATTTATCATTGGTTTGCATCATGCCCTAAATTTTCTAAAAACAGCCATCCTCTGGGCCCTGTCTACATGTTCTCACCAGTCTGAATCCTATAGTAAATACAGCTTCTTTCTTGTGTCCCCTTTTGAGTTCAGATGGCTGTGATCTGTTTTTGCTGTCTTCTATTTCTTCAGCACTTACCCATTAAGTGGGAGTCAATGCATTCAAATCCAAAATATCTGCAACTTTTAGCGTGACACATTCATCTTTGGCATGAGTAGATTTGCTTAACAATTTGGTCCTGGCAGGAGTCATTTTGACCTTTTTTTTTTTTTCTAAACTGCCAAGGGCTCTTTAATATGCACAGTCCACACAGGAGCTACAGTTTTGCGGGGATATTTCTTGGGGATTTCTGTGCCTTCCGCAGTTTTATTCTTATCTTTCCAACTACTGGTACATGGTCACTATTGCAATCTGCTCCTGGCCTTGTTTTAACAGATGCTAGCCCATTCCTGAATCTTCTCTGTACCAGTATAAAATCTATTTCATTGTGTACTTTTTTTTTTTACACACATACACAATCATATACATTTACATACTGACATTACTAGCTTCGGTCAAAAAAGTTTCTTTCAGGCTGCACTTTGAACTAGCAAGACATTTTATGACATTTTCTACTCTGAATACAACAGGAGAAAGACACCTGGTGTGTGGGCCTGTCCCCCCATTAGAATGCCAAGAAGCTAAAGGTCCAGACACCTGGGAGTCATGACCCAAGTGAGCCTGTTTCTCCCCCCTCCCCCCGTTAGCGTGCCAAGAAGTTAGAGGTCAGAAAAACTAGCTCAGAAGTGACTAAACTACCTCCTGTTACAAAGTTTGATAAAAAAGGGTTCCTTATCACACAACATTTATGAATTATCTTACACATTTGTACATCTGATGTACACATAACATGCATTCATCATTGTCAATCAATGAGGCAGACATGCTGCCACAAATACAACAAGTAAAACTATAATGAATATTTATCACATATTTGCCAACATTCACAATGATCATACAGAAATAATGACATAAAACAAAATGTAAAAGAAAGGATTATAGCACAAACATGACTTATTTAAAGTTAAATAAACAATACAAACTTTTCCCCAAATGAAAAATACAAAACAACAATGTTCTCAAATACTTACATGGGTGAAGAGGCACAGTAACAAAAGTGATGTAAAAATAAGCAACAACAAATGGACCAAACAAAGAATGAGCAAAATGAGAAAATCAAGGTGAATTGTTTCACCATATAACTACAATATTATCAACCTGATGTAATGATTTACTTTCTGTTATCGTTAGACAGTCACTAATATAGCACAGTGTTGATTTACTTTCTTTTATCGTTAGACAGTCACTAATATAGCACAGTGTTGATTTACTTTCTTTTATCGTTAGACAGTCATTAATATAGCACAGTGTTGATTTACTTTCTTTTATCGTTAGAGTGAGACAGTCACTAATATAGCACAGTGTTGATTTACTTTCTTTTATCGTTAGAGTGAGACAGTCACTAATATAGCACAGTGTTGATTTACTTTCTTTTATCGTTAGAGCAAGACAACTGTTAGCATAGTGGTTAGTTCGTGGGCTTCCTGATTAAAATGGTTGGGGTTCAGTTCCAACCTGACACTCCCCAGTTGAAGTGAAGAAGTAATGGGTACCTGACTCATTGAATTGTGGAAGGTATTGGCAGATTATATGTGTTTCAATCAGTCTGCTTTTGTTGTTGTGTTCTAGGGAAGATCATATGTGGGCCAAAATGTCAAGAGTTATGTATTGTTCTCCTATATCATGCTATCACCATATGCCGTGTTCAACTCTTTCCCAACAAACCAACGTTAACACAATTATTTGCCTGTTCCTAACTTTTATGCCTTTCTTGCTTGTGTGTAACAACCACAACCAGTTTGTCTATAACAACCATTAGTATTATGTGTAATGTCCAACACTAATTATCAGGTTATGACACTTACACTGTTATAAAATAATGAGAGACCTGATCACTTCATTTTCCAAGCCATTTTTTGGACAGTAGAATAATTTAAGAACCACAAAAATCGAAGAATGTTTGAAATTACTGTATCAAAAATGTCTCTACACCATCCATTATAATATAAACCTGTATTCATAGCAAACTGTATATGTGTGTGAATTTGAGCTATTTGAGCATTTATCTTATTATATATATTTGTACACAAACTTTTTTTTAAAGTGACGAAGTAGAAAAGTGACTAAGAGATTGAAGGTTTGGTTCTGAAGTGATAAGTTTAATTTGACCGTGATAAACCCTAGATTACGATATACCTATCTGTCTCTAACGTGTTTATGATACCGTAGTAAAAATTACCACCACTTAATTGTAACATTAGGAGCTCTAAAAATAGTGTTTTCTTTGAACTTTTGGACACACAGCCGTGTGTTTACACTAGGATAGACACATGAAAGTTGCATTTCCTGTCTCAGGTAGATCTAATACCTGAATTTGACTGCAGGGGTCAGACATGTTAAAATGTCTTTCGGTATGAACGGCGCAAGTCCATCAGTATGTTCAGCTGCCTCTTGGTGTTATTCGCTGTGTTTCCCGAGTTACAAAGGGCTGTTTGATGTCAGCCGACAACCAAGGAAATTTTCCTGGAATTTAATTTCTTGATAATTGGCTAAATTTTTTTCCATATTATAAGAGATCATACCTCATGAAATCTAAAAAAAAAAAAATGCAACAATGGAAACAAATGCAACACCCAGGGGTTACTGGAAGTGGTAATTTGTAAGGTACATGGAGAGATGGTAATGTTTGAATGTGACAAAATGTCATATTTTGAAGAATTTGTGTTTGATGTAATTTTTACTATGAGGATACTGTCTCTTAATGACTGGAGAGATTATAACAGTGTGAGCATTTAGCGCCTCATCTTCAAATAACTGTGGCTTACCTCTGATATTTACAAAACACTTCACAACTCCTATATCACAATTTGTTATAAGACTATTTTTACACTATTTCATATTCAGTTTTCTAAAAAAGACAAAACATTCTCAGCAAATATGCATCATAAACAAAATAATAAATGAAACATTCAATCAATATATTTTTTTAAATACATAATTATTAAATAAATTGCATTAAGTTCTAGCAATGAATGTCGGTATAAGAATAATGCATATTTTAATCGGATGTTAATTTTCAGTTATTAATAATGTTTATCCTATATAAACACACACAACAACTATTTCAGGCAAGAGAATTTACAACAGCAGACAATAAAGACATTTAGATGCCAGAAATAGTCGTGTCACTTTTAGAGGCAATTGCTAATTAACCAGTAATAACGCTGGACACCTTCTCATGTGCAAATATTGAATTTCCTGGCTTAGAAAATGCTTTTTTATTTTGCTATCCCTCAAAAAGCACTACAGTATAAATTAATTCATCAGTATGAACCCAAACACAATCCTTTACTATTTTCATTCATTTGTAATTATTAATTGAACTTTGGGTGTTTCTGTTGATGAAATGAAACACCATTTCCATAAAACTGTTATAAAGTTTTTTAGTTACATGCTACATATAATCCATTATATATAACCTTATGACTATGGGCTCATGTCCATTTTGTTTTTCTTTCTGTGGTAACAACTCAATTCTGCAACAATTTTAATTGATCTCCTTATGATCTGATTGATGAGAAGTTCAGCAAGCAAATCATTTCTGCTATAATTCAAGTCCATTTTCATTGCGAAGAAATTATTCTGACTGTGATTATATCTGATCCTTGAAAGTCAAAGTGTTAAGGAAAGCGTGGCAGTAAACAAGCATCAACAACAAACTAACATAGATGTGAACTCCCAGTTGTCAAAATACACAACAGAAACCACAGGGACAAGAATGGGCAACTACCACACAACTGATCTAGAAGGGAACAGGCAAATAAATGCAGTGCTGCAGTAAAGCTGGTATTGTATCAGATCTAGAACGTTTAGACTATGTCAATTTAAGTCTCAAAATTCACAACAAGACCAGGGGACATCATGGCTAACCTAAGAGGTTAAGACACCAAGACCATGTCCAGGGCACATCATGGCGAACCTAAAGGTTAAGACACCAAGACCATGTCCAGGGCACATCATGGCGAACCTAAAAGGTTAAGACACCAAGACCATGTCCAGGGCACATCATGCACAGGGAAATAAAGGTAGGCTGGTGATGTATGCAAGTCCTGATGGAAAAACTTGAAACAACCCTGATTAGGAAAGGCAAAACTAACTACAAACAGCTGCTCTTTGTAGGAAATAAGGAAATATAAATGTCTAGGGAAGCTGCCTTCAGCATGTGCTTGTTGAAGAAAGGTGCATGAATCACAATGTACAAAACACACAGCAATATAATTCATTAATTAGTGACGGAGGGCCTACATTCTTTGACAGAGCCATGTGCTACACTGAAAATGTATTAACTAGCACCACAGCAACAAGCAGCATGCCAGGCTATGGCAAAGCTGAGTTAGATACAATAAAAGGCAACAGCTATGATGTTTCAGCTTTGTGAACAAGACAAGAATAAACAATGTTCAATAACAATGATTTGCTTTGTGAACAAGACAAGAATAAACAATGTTCAATAACAATGATTTGCTTTGTGAACAAGACAAGAATAAACAATGTTCAATAACAATGACTTGCTTTGTGAACAAGACAAGAATAAACAATGTTCAATAACAATGACTTGCTTTGTGAACAAGAGAAGAATAAACAATGTTCAATAACAATGATTTGCTTTGTGAACAAGACAAGAATAAACAATGTTCAATAACAATGACTTGCTTTGTGAACAAGAGAAGAATAAACAATGTTCAATAACAATGACTTGCTTTGTGAACAAGACAAGAATAAACAATGTTCAATAACAATGACTTGCTTTGTGAACAAGACAAGAATAAACAATGTTCAATAACAATGACTTGCTTTGTGAACAAGAGAAGAATAAACAATGTTCAATAACAATGATTTGCTTTGTGAACAAGACAAGAATAAACAATGTTCAATAACAATGACTTGCTTTGTGAACAAGAGAAGAATAAACAATGTTCAGTAACAATGACTTGCTTTGTGAACAAGAGAAGAATAAACAATGTTCAATAACAATGACTTGCTTTGTGAACAAGACAAGAATAAACAATGTTCAATAACAATGACTTGCTTTGTGAACAAGACAAGAATAAACAATGTTCAATAACAATGATTTGCTTTGTGAACAAGACAAGAATAAACAATGTTCATTAACAATGATTTGCTTTGTGAACAAGACAAGAATAAACAATGTTCATTAACAATGATTTGCTTTGTGAACAAGACAAGAATAAACAATGTTCAGTAACAATGGCTTGCTTTGTGAACAAGAGAAGAATAAACAATGTTCAATAACAATGATTTGCTTTGTGAACAAGACAAGAATAAACAAAGTTCAATAACAATGAAAACATGTAGTCTTGTCTTGTTGGCAAAGCTGAAACATCCCAGCTGATGTCTATTACTGTATCAATTAGTACAAGTTCACTCCTTTAACTAGCCCAAATTTTCAATCATTTTTGGTTGTTATGTGTGCATCTTTACAAGTGCAAGGTCAAATAACTGTGTTGTTTTATTGCTTGATATTTCTGGTAAAAAGGTTGTGACTCCATTTTTGGTCTATGCTAAACTCTACTGACTTCTAACACTTTAAAAAGTACATAGTTCCTGTTACGTCTCAAGGAATATGGTTCTGGTGACTGTACTTTTCAATGAAAAATTACACACTTTATGGGGGACGGGACACCAGAAAAATTTCCACCATCTTCAGAAAAATATCTGGTACCCATTTTCAGATGTGGTCTTAAAAGTACATTACATAATTAGCTACACAGAACCTGCATGTGCAGTCACTATCACAAAACACAATGTCTTTTTCTGATATACCAATCTAATCCCCAATCCATTAGGACTGCCTGATACTGTCCAAACATGAAATCTTGAATCAAGTTGTCCAAGATCTTTGGTTCCTATAACATTTGGTGCCTAACCAACAACATTCATAAAGCCAGCACCAGACCTGCTAGAAATAGGCTGCCCAGCATTTCAAAGCAGGAGTATCACAAAGACAAGAGGAGTCTTCAAAGATTCATTATTTTATGCCATATAAAATGCGCCTTTTCCCAAATTGTCTACTTTTTAAAACACTGCATCTCTTGGTATTGCGGCTACTTACACACAATATGTTGTCGTTGGTGGATATCTTTCTAGTAATTTAACGCAAAGGCACAATGTCTGCACCAATAATTCACTTTACAAGGAACAGAAGAAAAGTCCTTGAAAGCATATTTGAAAAAAAAATGGTAACTCATTAACCTCAGCAAGTTGCCACCTACAGTGGTTCATATTTTCTTTCAATATATCCAGGCCAGAGCAGATTATAACAGAAAAAAAAAACTGAATTGTTACTTTTTGGCCGTTATTAGTTATACTAACGTTCTTTGATGGCTGATATAAACAAAGTAGTCTCGAAAGTGTGTTTATGTTTTCAAAAATCCCTCTAGGTGCATTTTATATAGCAAAAATTATGGTAGACATAGCTTGTTACAACAGCACATAAACATTAGACTTCGAATAGTTAATAAAATACACGCAAAATACAGAATTCAAATCCACTGCCAGTTACAGGTATGAGAAATAATATAACACTAATACCTTCATGATGTTTGTTAAACTGTCACCAAGGCAACATTCTGAATAAAATGATCCTCAATAAGTTGACACGACGTCACAGCTTTCTCCATTCAATGAAATAAAAGTCATTACTGCACCTTTAAATGTGCAGCCTATGATAAACCCATGACAATAACAAAGATCTGCCTTATCTCATAGCACTCTAGGATGCCCACATTTCCAATTCCCGCATGTCATCATCATCCTCTTTTGCGTGAGCTGAGGGAGCAGATAGCAAATTTATTTATCAGTTGATAGAATGTAGCAAATTATATCACTTTATTAATAAGTGTTAAGTTACAGAGTTATATAAACTATACAAGTAAATGGTGAGTTGAATAATTATATATTCTTGACCTTCCCCTTTGCCTTCTCCCATGGAGATTATAAAATAGGGCTTGTTATGTAACATTCTCATTTGGTTTCCGCATTGTATGTCCCATCCAGCACCATTGTCTTTGTCTTATCTCTTTGTCCACTGGTATTTGGTACTTTCTCAATGTTCTAAGTTAGTGATTTTGTCCTGCCGTCTTCATCCCAAGCAAATATATATGCATACAACAGCCTGAGAGATAAGATCAGAAATGAAAAGTTACGAAAAAAAGATTAGGTATGGAACCAGCTATTGAAAACAGGAAACGACAACAGATCAAGTGGTTCAGGCATGTGATAAGGCATAAAGAACTCAAACTAATATAACAAGTTACAACAAATGATACAAGATCACCAGACCAAGAAAAAGGTGGATAAACTGAATACTAGAAACACTTGGAGGTATAACAGCAGAAGAGGCAAATAGATGAGCAAGAAGCTACAAACTATATCTCCTCTTAACACAGGAAGGCAAATGAGTAAAGAAAGAAAGACAATATATTTTTTTAAAAATAATAATATATGAGTAGAGAAGTATATTCAAGTAAATGGAGAATTAGGCGTCGGAAATAATATACTTGTATCTTCACTGTTAATACTAGGAGGTGATTATGTGCTGAGATTTGAAGAAATCACACTTACACTTGGCTGGCCGTGGTTCTATAGGTTCTGCTGTTGGCACACTTGGTAGGTCCTCCGCTCCGTGTACCTCCAGTAGCTGCTTGTCGAGTTCCTCCTGTTCCAGCTCCTCCAGTTCAGCCAATAACTCATCCTGCACATAAACATTACAGAACTAGAATTAAGTGTAACTAAACTTTATGAGAGAGAAGAATTAATCTACATTTTAGCAGGAACACAACAGGTTCATTTAAACTGTTATAGAAAACTGTCTTATGGGCAAACTTGTTGAGGCAAAAATCATTCACATATCATGTATAAGGAATATAATTACTGGAAAAATAAAATCACACAAAATAATTTTTATTTGCTTGATAAAGAGTTGATAACGACACTGACCTGAGGAAGAAACTCGTAATTGAACCAACCATTGAATACATAAAGAAACAACAGATAAATCGGTTCGGCCACATAACAAGACAAAAAGATTGCTTCGCAGATTGTATCTCCCCTCGGCGCCAACTGGCAATGAAGGAAGGATAGATGAAGAAGATATTTTCTATTTTGTGAACAATTACTGGAAATTATTCTATTCCTACTCAGCAATTGAGCATAGTAACAATTAGTCTCCTCTGTTTTACATTTAATATACTGTAGCTTAAGAAAAATAAACAAACAAAATAGCTGTTCCTATACAATAAAAGCTGAAGATGTATAGACTAGACCAGTGATTCTCAACCTTTTTTCGGTCTTTGCCTCCTTCTGACTTTATATTCTCCCCATGGCCCCTTTCCAGCCTTGTTTTTTCCCCGTGGCCCCCTTGTCATGTCATGACAAAAATAACTATTTTTAAACATTTATTTGCAAATAGAACGCATATTTTTCATATGCATAAAAAAGAAATGTATGCTTAAAATGATGTGGCTGTAATAACAACAGATCATCACCTGACAAAATCAAGGATTCCCCTATTGTTGTGCAAGGTTTTCCTTCTTTGGATATCAATTTTAACACTTTGTAAGGTGCGATTAACCTTTGTCATTTCAATTTGAAGATTTCTGAATGAACATTGAAAGAATTTTGTCACTGTCAATAACTAATAATTGTAATTAACTAATGACACAATTCTCTTTGACTGATATTGTTAAAAAAAAAGAAACCAAACTTGCCTCGTCCATATCTCGACCAAAGCCAACAGGGTTTGAAATGGCTTCTGAGATTTCATTGGCCACTTCTTGTTGCTCTGCTACATCATCCATCAAATCATGGACCTGATCAACATCCCTGAAATTAAAAAAGAAAATAGATAACTGACATTAAAAATGTATATAAAAGATTTATGTACAAAGTTGATTAACTAAATATATTATGTGCGTCTAACTGAGCTAAATTTCATACTAATGTTGTGCCTCCTCTTTCATTCATAAGACATATAAGTTTGTCTTCAGTAGTCTCAGTTACATTTATTCTGGTTTGGTTTCATTAGCTCCTGTCTCTAATGTTATCTTCCTTCTGAACTCATTAGAGGACAATAAATGGCCTTCCCTTTATTCTTTGATGGACAATAAATGGCCTTCCCTTTATTCTTTGATGGACAATAAATGGCCTTCCCTTTATTCTTTGATGGACAATAAATGACCTTCCCTTTATTCTTTGATGGACAATAAATGACCTTCCCTTTATTCTTTGATGGACAATAAATGGCCTTCCCTTTATTCTTTGATGGACAATAAATGGCCTTCCCTTTATTCTTTGATGGACAATAAATGGCCCTCCCTTTATTCTTTGATGGACAATAAATGACCTTCCCTTTATTCTTTGATGGACAATAAATGGCCTCAACTTTATTCTTTGATGGACAATAAATGGCCTTCCCTTTATTCTTTGATGGACAATAAATGACCTCTTTATTCTTTGATGGACAATAAATGACCGTCTCTTTATTCTTTGATGGACAAAAAATGGCCTTCCTTTATTCTTTGATGGACAATAAATGACCTTCTCTTTATTCTTTGATGGACAATAAATGGCCTTCCCTTTATTCTTTGATGGGCAATAAATGACCTTCCCTTTATTCTTTGATGGACAAAAAATGGCCTTCCTTTATTCTTTGATGGACAATAAATGGCCTTCCTTTATTCTTTGATTAATAATCAGATCACATTCTGCAAACATGGCTGGAATATCTAATAGCAATTATTTCACTTATGTCTACAGAGATTGTACCTAGGGATATTTGTAGATAGTTTTTTCTTAGCACAGAGAAGGGTCTGAAGTATTTTATTTCAAGTAGCAATAGGTGTATTTTTTTTGTTAATGGTTGTTGTCACTGACCATGATTGGTATCAATACCTTCTTTTCCTGCTGTAATACCTCCCAGTCAACTACTAATTCTTCAACATCCACCCTTAAATGAATGATAAACTGTCAAACACATCCAACTTCAGCAAAGCATTTCTGAGCATTAAGTTGCCTTTCCTCGTTCATCCTTCCTCGCTTGGTCATACTAGCTTATTTCCAAGCCCACCGCAGGGTCTTGATCAGCTATGATTCACTGATTATGATGCTAGCAAACAACTAAGAGTTGCTCACAACTTCTAGCCCAGGTGCTTTCACCATCCTGGACCCACTGGCATCAATATGATAGTATGAACATGCATCTTTATCAGACCACAACCTTTGGTCATCATATTTATTAACAGGCTTTGGACAGGTGACAGGAACTGTTGAGGCTCTATTTCAAAAGTGTTCTTTGTTGCAGTTTCCTCATATTCCATGTCCGGCTTGGTGCCTGAGTTACTGTGTTTAGTGCTCTGTGCACACTGCAAGCTGTGTATTTCATCTAGATCGTGTTTTGATATTCTATGTGTATATATATATATATAGTTTACGACGAATGATGATATCGTATGATGAAGGACAGCTTGGCTGCGTTCACTTTTCTCTGTTTCGATCCTACATTGTGGTGAGATGTTAATTTGGATGATTCCTCTGGCGCGGACGGTTGAGAAATTATGGATTTTAAATCGTTTGTAGCACTACAATTTATTAACATAACATTTTTAATAAAACAAAAATATATTTCAATGACATGTCATACATCAACTTCAAAAGAAGAATAGCGCCCTTTGACACTCACAAATTATTATGTGCACCCTTTAGAGCTTTAGCAGCAACACCCATGACCTTGAGAACCTCTGTATTCGTACTAGCATTTTCCAGTGCCTCTCGTTGGAACTCAATTGTAGATAAGGTGCCATCAATTTGCTGCAGCTGTTTCTCATAGCGCTTCTTTCGTTTCAGAGCTTGTAGAGCAACTAGAAATTCAGATAGCAAAGTATGAGCATTCTAAAATACAACAATTTCAAACACATCTCCTACATCTATTGAGACAATTAATCAGTAAAATAGTTTAAGAGATTTATTCTCCTCACAAAAAAACTTCCTTTATTATTTTCTTTCCTCATTCACCTAATGACAACTCCTTTTCATCGTCTGCCCTTACAAAGACATTTAGTGGACACAGTTATGTTGTGGCCTACCACAATCTGCAACTTAAGGCACAAAACATCCGACTTTTGTTCTTTTAGTCAGGGATCTCCTCTTACTGATGAGCTTATTAATAAGGACGATGATCTGTAGTTGGTGTATTTAGTAAAACCATTGTTGATAGCTTCTTCTGTTGCATTCGCCTGGTGCCTATTCTTCATTCATATATGCCTTTAAGAGGGTGATAAATGAGCACAGATTTGTTGTGTTACAGTTTACAAGCTATGATACTATGTCTAGCCCCAATGGGTAGTGAGATCCAAATGTCTAGCCCTCTCTGTGTAGTGAGGTCCAAATGTCTAGTCCTCTCTGTGTAGTGAGATCCAAATGTCTAGCCCTCTCCTGGTAGTGAGATCCAAATGTCTAGCTCTCTCTGGGTAGTGAGATCCAAATGTCTAGCTCTCTCTGGGCAGTGAGATCCAAATGTCTAGCCCTCTCTGGGTAGTGGGATCCAAATGTCTAGCCCTCTCTGGGTAGTGAGATCCAAATGTCTAGCCCTCTCTGAGTAGTGAGATCCAAATGTCTAGCCCTCTCTGGGTAGTGAGACCCAAATGTCTAGTCCACTCTGGGTATGAGACCCAAATGTCTAGCCCTCTCTGAGTAGTGAGATCCAAATGTCTAGCCCTCTCTGAGTAGTGAGATCCAAATGTCTAGCCCTCTCTGAGTAGTGAGATCCAAATATCTAGCCCTCTCTGAGTAGTGAGATCCAAATGTCTAGCCCTCTCTGAGTAGTGAGATCCAAATGTCTAGTCCTCTCTGAGTAGTGAGATCCAAATGTTTAGCCCTCTCTGGGTAGTGAGATCCAAATGTCTAGTCCTCTCTGAGTAGTGAGATCCAAATGTCTAGCCCTCTCTGAGTAGTGAGATCCAAATGTCTAGCCCTCTCTGAGTAGTGAGATCCAAATGTTTAGCCCTCTCTGGGTAGTGAGATCCAAATGTCTAGCCCTCTCTGAGTAGTGAGATCCAAATGTCTAGTCCTCTCTGAGTAGTGAGATCCAAATGTCTAGCCCTCTCTGAGTAGTGAGATCCAAATGTTTAGCCCTCTCTGGGTAGTGAGATCCAAATGTCTAGCCCTCTCTGAGTAGTGAGATCCAAATGTCTAGTCCTCTCTGAGTAGTGAGATCCAAATGTCTAGCCCTCTCTGAGTAGTGAGATCCAAATGTCTAGCCCTCTCTGAGTAGTGAGATCCAAATGTTTAGCCCTCTCTGAGTAGTGAGATCCAAATGTCTAGCCATCTTAGATAACATAAAAAAAACGGGAGGTTTCATGTGCATGTTAAAGATCTCTTGGCAGTTAAAAGTAAAAGAAAATAGGCCAAAATAGCTGTTGTCTTGGAAAAATTGTTAAGCAAATCTACCTATGACGAAGTTGGATGTGTCAAACCCAAAGATGCATATATCGAGGTTTTGCCATAAACCAGGGATACAAAGCATCCACGCTCACTTAACGGGTGTATATCTTCTTAAGTGTGTGAAATTTCAAGATGGTAAGATTGACATTATGTATTTTACGATTTTTCCCCATTCAAAATGCAGTCGCTGACTGGTATACGCACACAAATGCTGAATGTGTAAAAGTTTAAATAAATCCACTAATATAAAAAAGTATGTTTATTTACATTCAATGTTTTTACATCAGTGTGTGAAATTTGAAGGTGAGAAAAGGGAATTTTTTATGGACATAATTGCAGAGTTAACTTCAATAACTCTGTCTGTTATGGAATTATAAAAATAGATAATTTTACCGCAGTCTTATATAATACTTGTCATATTCAATCAATCTTGACCTTTATGAAGTGAGGGGGAGGTGACCTAGATTTTTTTATTTGATTATCACAGTTATCCAGTCACATTTATTATTAATAAGACCTCTTTTATCATAAATGATGAATACCAAGAAAAAACACTTTTTTTATATATATAATTGATGTACAGATTTGATTGAGATATTTTTGAATTCTCACAGTCAAGTTAATTAAGGCTATTTAGCTATTATTGTATTTTTAATTTTTGACAAAAAAAATAAAGTACCTCGGTGATTGTGAACGTGATAGCTGGTAAAAATTCAAAATTGAGGGGAAAAGACTAGTAGACTTCTTCTTAGACATGAACTGTTACTGTTAGCATATGCAATTAATAGACTATAGTAGAGTATAATAGAGTCAAACTGGATTTTGATTTTTTTCAAAGAATGATTAGAATGATGAATGACACTGACAGTCATGAATAGAAGCCTCCTAGTAGATGGAAACAGCGAGTCATTATACAAGACGTAAGGCAAGGCTTACAAGTTCATACACAAAACAAACAAAATACCTCTTTTATTTTTCGTTCCGTTTTTTCTTGCGATAGCGATCTCTGCTTCGATCTTCTTCTCTAAGAAATCGGATTTCTTCATTAACATTTCCTCCACTTCTCGTAGCCTCTGAATTCCCTCTTGGGGTGTAGGCGCTTTGTCTTTTTTACCATCTCCGAACAGTTTCTTTAGAAGACTCATTCTTGTTTAACTGATCTGTTCTTAAACTTACAAAGACGGAAATACCGATAATTGATGGCTCTAACCGTGAATGAAGAACTGTAGTGTAAACAACAGTGGTCAGGAAAACGGTGGTGACAGTGACTCAAAGCAGGAAGTTGGAAACATTCAGACATTTAGCCTCACTCCGGGGCATCGGTACAGCTTTACTCCCATTGGTTAAAAATATGATCATCATCATCATGCTGTCACGCTGTGTTGTCTCATCATCTTTGACTCAATCTTTTAATTTAGACGCTACCTCTATACTCGACCAATGTCATTTCGCATTCAGATCTCTTTTGAAATAACTGGGAAAAAATAGAACAAGAGTCAATCGAACAAAAGATTATGAGCAGAAAATTAACTGGACACAAAACTAGATGCCAGCTGCAATTTAGAAAATTTTGGCGCGGAACCAGTAAAGAAAGGTGAAACCAGGAAGATAATCATAAAGAGTAGGGCTCCGATTTTATTGCATGTCATATTTTTACTTGAGATTTTAGTTCTAAAATGCAAGTTTATTTCAACAAGTTTCAAGCCTTTCTCAACATTATGACGCTGTTTTAATTGATTATATAAATTCGTATTTTGGGTTTTATTATATTATTTTAGGTTTAGGTCATATTTTGACCAAATTGGATCCTTCTTCTGCGATCATGACTGTCAGAGTAGGATTCCGGACTCTCTCGCGAAGGCAGCTGTCTATTTAAGTGATTCGGTTGCCCTGTATAGTTTCTCTTCCAGGGAGGTGGGTGTGGTCCACATTGTGCTTCTCAGGTCTGTGTACTGGGGCAATGTTCCTGTAGAACATGTTTTGTTGTCCAATGTGCAGTCGCACAGGCTGGTAATACCAATTCTGAGATCCAAATTGGATCCATAAAGCATATATTTGGTTATGTTTATATAGTTAATGACCATTTCCGCCGTGGTGTTGACGAGCGCCTTCGCTCAATGACATTGATTAGCTTTGGTTGAGAAGAAATAACGACATTGATCTAAATTTGTGAAACAGAAATCAGGACATTGATCATAATTTGCTAAAGAGAAATCACGACATTAATCACAATTTGTTAAAGGGAAATCACGACATTGATCACAATTTCTTAAAGAGAAATCACGACATTGATCACAATTTGTTAAAGGGAAATCACGACATTGATCACAATTTGTTAAAAAGAAATCATGGCATTGATCACAATTCGTTAAAGGGAAATCGTGGCATCGATCACATTAAAAAAAAAAAGAGAGAGAAATCACGACATTAATCATAATTTTTTTTTAAAGAGAGAAATCACGACATTGCTCACAACTTCTTAGTGAGAAATCATGGCATTGGTCACAATTTGTTAAAGAGAAATCAAGACATTGATTGCAATTTGTGAAAGAGAAATCACGACATTAATCACAATTTGTTAAAGAGAAATCATGGCATTGATCACAATTTGTTAAAGAGAAATCATGGCATTGGTCACAATTTGTTAAAGAGAAATCAAGACATTAATCACAATTTGTGAAGGAGAAATAATGACATTGATCACAATTTGTGAAGGAGAAATAATGACATTGATCACAATTTGTGAAGGAGAAATAACGACATTGATAAAAATTTGTGAAGGAGAAATAACGACATTGATCACAATTTGTGAAGGAGAAATAACGACATTGATAACAATTTATGAAGGAGAAATAACGACATTGATCACAATTTGTTAAAGAGAAATCATGACATTGATCACGATTCGTTAAAGATAAATCATGACATAGATCACAATTTGTTTAAGAGAAATCATGACATTGATCACGATTCGTTAAAGAGAAATCATGACATTGATCACAATTCGTTAAAGAGAATTCACGACATTGATCACAATTCGTTAAAGAGAATTCACAACATTGATCACAATTTGTTAAAGAGAAATCATGACATTGATCACAATTTGTTAAAGAGAAATCATGACATTGATCACGATTCGTTAAAGAGAAATCACGACACTGATCACAATTTGTGAAGGAGAAATCACGACATTGATCACAATTCGTTAAAGATAATTCACGACATTGATCACAATTTGTTAAAGAGAAATCATGACATTGATCACGATTCGTTAAAGAGAAATCATGACATAGATCACAATTCGTTAAAGATAATTCACGACATTGATCACAATCTGTTAAAGATAAATAATGACATTGATCACGATTCGTTAAAGAGAATTCACGACATTGATCACAATTTGTTAAAGAGAAATCATGACATTGATCACGATTCGTTAAAGATAAATCATGACATAGATCACAATTTGTTTAAGAGAAATCATGACATTGATCACGATTCGTTAAAGAGAATTCACGACATTGATCACAATTCGTTAAAGAGAATTCACAACATTGATCACAATTTGTTAAAGAGAAATCATGACATTGATCACAATTTGTTAAAGAGAAATCATGACATTGATCACGATTCGTTAAAGAGAATTCACGACATTGATCACAATTTGTTAAAGAGAAATCATGACATTGATCACGATTCGTTAAGAGAATTCACGACATTGATCACAATTTGCTAAAGAGAATTCACGACATTGATCACAATTTGTTAAAGAGAAATCATGACATTGATCACGATTCGTTAAAGAGAATTCACGACATTGATCACAATTTGCTGAAGAGAAATCATGACATAGATCATACGAGGCGTGTTCAATGGCATCAGCCAGAACTGCACCAAGCGGACATGATCGGAGGCATGATGATGTCATATTTGACGTAATAAGCATGCACCAATGTGCAGCTGTGAATGTGTTCATTCTCCGCCTAGTATTCACTGGATTTTCTGCAGATCGTTGGAATAATGGCCGGTGAGATATGGAATTCGTCCAAGGTGATCATGGAGTTGGTTTTGAACCATCTGCTGCATTACGAAGAGAAGCGTGATGCCTTTCTGTTGCGCGTAGTGGCAGGCTATGAGTTGTGGTACCACCACTACGAGCCGTGCAGTAAAACAGCGAGCATGCAATGTAAACATTCCAGACCACCATAACCCCACAAATTCAAGTCACAGGTTTCCGCTGGTGAGGTTATGCTTACCGCATTTTTGGACCATAGAAAGCTTCTATTAGCAGGCTTTAAAGAGTCTACAAAGACACGCTAGACAACCTTCATACACCAATCAAGAATAAGAGACTTGACATACTTTCGCGTGGCGTTGCACGACAATGCTCATTCACATATCGCAAACATCGTGCAAGAAGTGTTAGCAAGGAAACGGTGGGGAGTTCCACAACACCCAGCCTACAGCCCCGATCTGTCAACACGTGACTTTCATTTGTTCGGACCCTTTAATTTTTTAAAGGGACAACGATTCGATTCCGAAGCAGACGTCATGGCCTCGGCGACAAAATGGTTCAATGAGTAACCAAAGTCATTTTTCTCGGAAGGCATCCGGCCGTCTACCCAAACAGTGGGATGCGTGTCTAAATGTCTATGATGACTTTTTCTAAAGAATCATGGCGAGTATTTGCTTCGTAACAATTTTTTTAAAATTTAATTCTGCAATACCTGCTGATGTACCTTACATATGTGGGGTGTGATGTCCGCTCTTGACATCACCAAAAGGTATTTAAAGCGTTCATAGCCTCTCATTTGCCAGGCTCAGTGGATATCGGATGACAAAACCTTTCTGTTTTGACAAAATCCTCCCCGGTCTTGATGGACTAAATTCAACTCCACTGGGCAACTGAGTCCAAGGCCACACCTACACGTAGTCCCCCTGTTATCGCAAAGTTGGTCTTGGACGCGACCGAGCTTCCAGTGGTATAACTAGGCCGGGAGGAGGTGAGCCCCTATAGATGCAGGGCTAGCTAGAGCACACCGACATGTGGTATACGCCATGGCCCTCATCTAATCACCCTCACTCTCCCTTGAGTGAGTGTCTTATCTTCTATCTTATTATAATTTCTATAGGAACCCCTTGTGGACAGGGTGAGAGCTTCAGCGAAACCGCCTCGAGACCATCTACTGACATACTTGAAGACAAATGACTCTAGCACTGACTAGAAGTCCATCATGTTTCTTTTTAAGTCCTGTAGTACATCAGTCCATGTTTCTTTTTAAGGCCTGTAGTACATTGCATTGACACAAGTGACCCAGGACGTGACGATCCTCTGTCGATACATTTGGCCCCCATGTGATACACCTGAATGAACGGAGTAAGTGCCAGTGACAGTAGGTGGCGGGGAATGGGCTGTTGTGAATCCGGCTTGAATACAGGGCCTAGAAAGAGAACACATGGATGGATGATATGTCAGCAGAGACAGAGACACAATACATGCCATGGATGGAATTGAGGCGAGGATTTGCAAAACCTTCACCCTGGGGTAGGAAGATAGCCCACAGGTCTCCCAGTTTTAACTAAGGGCCTAAGGGCATCAGCTCAAAGGTCGCTGGATCCATAACAACAACAACCTTGCATATGTTTGTAATATAGCCGCTGAGGCAGGTTTCATTTGAACACGCCTCATAATTTGTTAAGAGAAATCAAGACACAATAAACTAGGATGAAGCCACACAAATTGTCATTATTTCGATGAACCAAAAATTGTGGCAGTTTAAACGAGATAACGACTACAGTCAACGTTTGAGATGAGGCAATGTTCATCACTCAGATGAGATAACAATTGTCACACTTTTAAAGATACGACACTTACATCCGGTCACACCATTCAGATAATATCAATAAATTATTAAAACTTAAATAAGGTAATATTAATAGCTTCCTTTAGTCAGAGTTGACTATAGTAGCTTCCGTCAGTCAGAGTTGGCGATAGTAGCCTCCGTCAGTAAGAGTTGACTATTGTAGCTTCTCTCAGTCATAGCTGACTGTAGTAGCCTCCGTCAGTCATAGCTGACTATAGTTGCCTCCGTCAGTCATAGTTGACCATAGTAGTCTCCGTCAGTTATAGTTGACCATAGTAGTCTCCGTCAGTCATAGTTGATTAAAGTAGCCTCCGTCAGTCATGGTTGACTATAGTAGCCTCCGCCAGTCATAGTTGATTATAGTAGTCACCGTCAGTTATAGTTGACTATAGTAGTCTCCGTCAGTCAGAGCTGACTATAGTAGCCTCCGTCAGTCATAGTTGACTATAGTAGCCTCCGCCAGTCACAGTTGACTATAGTAACCTCCGTTAGTCATAGTTGACTATTGTAGCCTCCGTCAGTCATAGTTGACTACTGTAGCCTCCGTCAGTCATAGCTGGCTATAGTAGCCTCCGTCAGTCATAGCTGACTATAGTAGCCTCCGTCAGTAATAGCTGACTATAGTAGCCTCCGTCAGTCATAGCTGACTATAGTAGCCTCCGTCAGTCATAGTTGAATATAGTAGCCTCCGTCAGTCATAGTTTACTATAGTAGTCTCCGTCAGTCATAGCTGACTATAGTTGCCTCCGTCAGTCATAGTTGACTATAGTAGCCTCCGTCAGTCATAGTTGAATATAGTAGCCTCCGTCAGTCATAGTTGACTATAGTGGTCTCCGTCAGTCATAGCTAAATATAGTAGCCTCCGTCAGTCATAGTTGACTATAGTAGTCTCCGTCAGTCATAGCTGACTATAGTTGCCTCTGTCAGTCATAGTTGACTATAGTAGCCTCCGTCAGTCATAGTTTAATATAGTAGCCTCCGTCAGTCATAGTTGACTATAGTGGTCTCCGTCAGTCATAGCTGAATATAGTAGCCTGCGTCAAGCATAGCTGACTATTGTAGCCTCCGTCAGTCATTGTTGACTATAGTAGCCTCCGTCAGTCATAGCTGACTATAGTAGCCTCCGTTAGTCATAGCTAACTATAGTAGCCTCTGTCAGTCATAGCTGACTATAGTAGCCTCCGTCAGTCATAGCTGACTATAGTAGCCTCCGTCAGTCATAGCTGACTATAGTAGCCTCCGTCAGTCATAGCTGACTATAGTAGCCTCCGTCAGTCATAGCTGACTATAGTAGCCTCCGTCAGTCATAGCTGACTATAGTAGCCTCCGTCAGTCATAGCTGACTATAGTAGCCTCCGTCAGTCATAGTTGACTATAGTAGTCTCCGTCAGTCATAGCTGACTATAGTTGCCTCTGTCAGTCATAGTTGACTATAGTAGCCTCCGTCAGTCATAGTTGAATATAGTAGCCTCCGTCAGTCATAGTTGACTATAGTGGTCTCCGTCAGTCATAGCTGAATATAGTAGCCTGCGTCAGGCATAGCTGACTATTGTAGCCTCCGTCAGTCATAGCTGACTATAGTAGCCTCCGTCAGTCATAGCTGACTATAGTAGCCTCCGTTAGTCATAGCTGACTATAGTAGCCTCCGTCAGTCATAGCTGACTATAGTAGCCTCCGTCAGTCATAGATGACTATAGTAGCCTCCGTCAGTCATAGCTGACTATAGTAGCCTCCGTCAGTCATAGCTGACTATAGTAGCCTCCGTCAGTCATAGCTGACTATAGTAGCCTCCGTCAGTCATAGCTGACTATAGTAGCCTCCGTCAGTCATAGCTGACTATGGATTTTGCAGCGGCTCCAGTAATGTTATTTTTGTTTCTTTACTTTCTCCGTTCTCTTGTTCGATGAATCTGTCTGCTTCTTGCTTGAGTTGGAGCTTTAGAGTATGTTTCGAAAATTGCTGTTTGCAGCTATTTTTTTCCAGACTGCAGGGTTTATGTTTAGTCTTCAAAGGTGACATTAATATGAAGTACAAAAATATATTTAATTTCCAATTTGTGTATCCTTATTTATTTTCTAACCTGCCATGTATAGTTGGAAGTCTAGTTCCTGTTATTGTATTGTTTACGTGCCAAATAGAAAGTTAGTTTATACGCCCCAACGTTGTAATGTATGTTGAGTGTCGTCATTTATCACCTTAAGGTTGTAATGACCTTTGGCGCCTTGACAGACGGTTGGTAGCAAGCAATCATGATAAGTCTGTAGTTTGGTAAAGCATTAGTGTCTCATACTGGTTGCTGATTTACTGAACATCTTCTCTCGTGGCTGAATTTGCCAATCCTGGACAGACAGAATCCTTCCACAGAACGAACAAGGTGTATTTGCGGTACCTGGCCATGTCTCTTTTCTCTTGAGCCTTTTGTCTTCTGAATTTGATATCAGCACTGTCTCGAAAGTTGCTGTGCCATTTTTTATTTTTGCTCTCCATGTGCTACGATCTGCAGCCACCTTTTTCCCAGTTTCTTCACTGATAAATAAATTCCCCAAAGGAAGCCCTGCAAACATCCTCATATCTCAGCACTGGTCTGCCATTTGGTCTCTTTCCATCCTTAGTTCGTCATACAATATTTGTTTGGGAATACGAATGTTTGCCATACTTCTTACTTGGCCCAGCCACCTTAGTCTACGAATCGAAAGTGTTGCCATGATCGATGGGAGTTTGGCTCATTGTAAGACATTAAAGTTCGTTACTCTGTCCTGCCATTTGATGTTCATAATCTTACGAAGGCAACGTATAGGAAAGCAGTTTAACCTTTTCTCCTGCCCTGCATAGGTAGTCTAAGTTTCTGATCCGTATAGAAGTGTACTAAGCACACAACTTTGGCAAATCTGAATCTTAGTCCTGAGTGTTAAATTGGTGTTGGCCCATACTCTATCATTAAGTTTACCAAATGTGGAAGCTGCCTTTCCAATTCGGGAATGTATTTCTTCTTCAAGGGAGACATTGGTTGGGAACATACTAAAGGTTGTAACATTTGCCCTTGACCTACGTTCTTTTTTTATTTTGGTTTGTTTATTCTTACTCTAGTAATCACCATCCATACACAGTTACAGATCACTCGGTGATACGGCAATAGATCAAACTCTCATCTCTCTCTCTCTCTCTGCGATTAGGACTCAATCAGAGTAGGATTCCAGACTCTCACATGAAGTCAGCTGTCAGGTTAAGTGTGTTGATCGCCCACACAAACAGAAAATATCACATTTAGAGTCTGCCAGATCCACTCTGACTGAACACCCGTTAAAACGTTGCACTGTGTTCTGCGCCAGTGGCCCAGTGCATCCGATTTCAGCCAACATTTTATTCAGGTTTGCTTTCCTTAGCATTTGATTGTCCCCAATCTTTCTGCAAGGCAGTAGATTGTCTTTTCTGTAGCGGGATTCTGCCCTTAGATGGTCGGCCCTCCCATGTTGACGAGCACCATCTGCCCGAGTCACTAGAGGTGACTAACACAGACATGCACATACAAAGATATGAGATGTGACTAACACAGACATGCAGACAGTGATACGAGGCATGACTAACACTGACACACACCAAGATATGAGATATGACTAACACAGACATACACGCAAAGATATGACACATGACTAACATAGATATGCACACAAAGATATGAGATATGACTAACATATATATGCACACACAAAGATATGACACATGCCTGACATAGACATGCACACAAAGATATGAGATATAACTGACATAGACATGCACACACACAAAGATATGAGATGTGACTAACATAGCCAGGCACACACAAGGATATGAGATGTGACAAACACAGACATGCACACCCAAAGATATGAGATATGACTAACATAAACATGCACACAAAGATATGAGATATCACTAACCCAGACATGCACACAAAAAGATATGACACATGGTTAACACAGATACACACTAAGATATGACTAAACACAGACACGCATAAAGATATGAGACATGATTAACACGGACACACCAGGATATGAGATATGACTAACATGACACACACCAAGATATGAGACATGGCTAGCACACACACACAAGCTAAGATATGAGCCATGGCTAGCACAGAAACACACTAAGATATGAGTCATGGCTAGCACAGAAACACATTAAGATATGAGCTATGGCTAGCACGGAAATACACTAAGATATGAGCCATAGCCAGCACAGAAACACATTAAGATATGAGCCATGGCTTCACGGAAACACACCAAGATATGAACCATGTCTAGCACAGAAACACATTAAAAGATATGAGTCAATGATATCTCTCTGTGGCAACCACCCCTGGTCTCAGCAGTGAGGCCCGGCTTGAGACGTCCATTACTCATGGATGAAAAAAATATGAGTACCCCCGAAGACGAAGTTATCTGCCTGTACAGCGAGGGACCCCTGTGCACATGGCTGCCAGGGAAAAACAAATTAACACGCAAAATTTAGTTTCTAGTCTCTAGAGACTTCATCAGAGGTAAAAGCTAGCGAATGCAAAACAAACAAAAAAAATTAGCAGAAAAGTTGGTTTTGAAGATAACTATTTTATCTACCAGTTATTTTCAGTTAGATGTAGTCTCTAAGGCAGTTCAGTGTTGATTTCAACATCTGGGATACAGTTGACACCAAATTGTTCTGACCTTGTCAGACATTTGGATCACTTGGTAGCATGAAGAGAGGAAGCATGTTACATGGGCATCAACTTGTCTCTTTTTTTTCTGCCCATGCTCCCTCCCTGGAGAGAACACTATAACTCCACCATTTTGACATCAACTCTCATCTGGAGTGATAGATTCGAAGTGAAGGATGGTATGAGTAGAAATGATGACCTACTTGAAGCACAGATTAGATCGTAGGTATGGTTTAGATTGACCGTCAACGTGCTTACTTTCTCATTATTTTCTTATTATGTCGCTTAGCGAATCGCATTTGAATGCAACGTGTTTTTTACCTTGTAGTTTGGTTGTCTGTTGAGGAGATCTAGGGTGGCACTGAGGTTGATTCTACCTTTTCTGTAGCTCCCACACACCAACATTCATTGTATATCTCCGCCCCTGCTAACTACCACAATCATTCTTCAAGTAATTGTTCTAGAGCCCTTGACCTCTTGACCTCTCACCCCAACAACCAAGGGACGTAACGATCACATCCGGTCGGAAGGACTGACCACGTAAACTAATTTCTGATCTTGACCAGTCACTTCTTCGTTTTCTGTTTGTGCTAATGCAAGTTATCTAAACTGTACCTTCAATGTATTAACATTCGTGCAAGCTGATGCAAGTTTTCTCTCTTGGATTCTGTATAAAACCCTGGCTTGCAATAAGGCAACAGACGTATATTTAATAGCAATATTTTATAGTGTTTCAGTGTTTGTTAGTAGTTTCAATTTGGAGGTAAACAAAACAAAGCAGGAAATTAAAAGACTTACTTTTTATTATTTCAACTTAATTATAGTTAAAATGTAATGTTTTATTTTATAAATGATAATATTAAACTCTAGTCTAGTCTTAAGTCTACACTAAACAGTCAAAATATTTCCACAGCTATACTAACTACAGGACGACTTTCTGGACTTTCAACGTTTAATATTTATTTTATATTAATTATTAGTAATTTTTATTTAAATTAGTCTTTTTAAAAAATATTTTTTATTATTCTGGTAAGGATAAGGCTCCCCATTCATTCAATCAAATAGGATGGGAGGCTTTCCTCGCTAGTTATTAGTTACATTTCAGATTCCCAGTATAACTTTATGGTAGGGTGTAAAGTAGTAATTGTAAGAGTTAGAGTGGTAGTAGAAAATAAACCTGGTTACATGTGTATGATCTTCTAAGATGACATTTGAAAAGTAGACACTAAAAGCGTATATTGCTTAATATACTACAAATTAGAGCCGGGAATGGTTAGCACACTTTAAAAAAAACATAAGTAATATTCATTTTATTACTTACAATAATCAATAGTAATCACTGATGGTGAAGCAATATGTGATAATAAATCATATTATATTTATTATATGTTAACAACATAACAATAGAAAAGGGTTGAACACACCTGAAGAAAAAATAGCAGCCTGGAGACAAAAATACATTGGTCGATAAACTATTTATACTCTAGGTGCCCTTAACACAACTGTGTTGTGCTGCTAACTCTGGAGATCAACCAGTCTAGTCTAAATTAACCACAAAGATATCAAGCGAGAAAATAATGGATTCTTCTAGATGGAGCCTCACATTACTATTGTCACTGTTCATTATAAGCTCCACCATCTCAGCTCAGGGCTCACTTAACAGGGAAAAGCGTGCACCTACCAATAACATACAGCAAATTCATAAACAATCGCCACCTCCTAATATTGCACCAAGTGCAGATGAATCTGTACCAGCTGTTCAGACAGGGAATGCTAATGTTGATGGTGGTAAGCCAAAGAAAAAAGAGAAAATTGCAGATTCTCTAGAGTGTGCAGCTGATGTGAAAATGTTCTGCTCTGACAAAGTAAGCAGTAACAACATTCTTGTACTTGATTGTCTGCAGGACAATGAAATGGTAAGCTGTAGATTGTGTTTCAAGAAAGAAATAATATTTTTTCTATTATTAAATGTAATTACTGAAATTACAGAAGTTAACTTTTAGCGTTTTTTTTTTTTTTAAGTATTCGCCAGCTTTCACTTCTAGCAAAGTCCCTAGAGACTAGAAACTGAATTTTGCGTGTTAATTCATTTTTCCATGGCAGCCGTGGGCACAGGCAGATAACTCCATCTTCGGAGGCACTCATATCTTTTCTGTCAATGAGTAATTGATTTTTTAAGCTGGGCCTTACTGCTGAGACCAGGGGTGGTCGCTGCAAAGAGAAATCACAAATAAAAATCCAAACTGGTGCAGCCAGGATCTGAACTCACAACCTCTCTGTCCAAAGACCCTCTTGCCTCGAGACCAACCAGACTCCCACTTTTAGTGTAAATTTGCTTAACATTAATTTGGGGTAAGATGCTCAGCTGAACCTGGGCTGAAGGCATCCAGCTAATCCTGCCTGACTGCGTGCATCAGTTTTAGTGGCAATGATTGATGAGAATCCTACCTGACTGCTTGCATCAGTTTTAGTGGCAATGATTGATGAGAATCCTACCTGACTGCTTACATCAGTGGCAATGACTGATGAGAATCCAACCTGACTGCTTGCATCAGTGGCAGTGACTGATGAGAATCCTACCTGACTGCTTGCATCAGTGGCAATGACTGATGAGAATCCTACCTGACTGCTTGCATCAGTGGCAATGACTGATGAGAATCCTACCTGACTGCTTGCATCAGTGGCAATGACTGATGAGAATCCTACCTGACAACTTGCATCAGTGGCAATGACTGATGAGAATCCTACCTGACTGCTTGCATCAGTGGCAATGACTGATGAGAATCCCACCTTACCTCTCCACAATGCCTGACACATTTACATTACTACACCTGGGGTCTGGGTGGTCTAGAGATAAGATGTTGGCCCCTGGACAACCAGGGTTGAACTGAAGGTTCAGGGTTTGAGTCCCACCACTGGTGGTGGAATTTTAAAAAAATCAAATCTGTGGTTTCTTTATGGCTTTACCCTTCCCTAGGCTCTGCATAGTGAGTTCAGATGTCTAGCCCTCTCAGATAAAGGTGAAAAACAGGAAGCCCTGTGTGCATTTTGTGCACATGAAAAATCCTTGACAGTTGGAAATTGAAAAGAGTAGAGCAAAAATGTTAAAAAATTAGTCCACAATTTTGTGTTAAATAGCTGCCGAGATCGAAAGTTGTGGAGAGACATGATCACCTACGCCACTAGGCCCGGTACTTGATGATGATGATGATTTTGTGTTAAATAAATAAATATGTTTTCATGTGATGTGTGAACACCCACTCACATCGTACTTACACACTCCATAGTGAAATATACAAATCATCAACTGCTACTCAGTTGTATCTATCTCTAACAACTTCTAAGTCCTTTAAAACTGCCCAGGATGGATATAAGCTTCTACATCATTCTATGACTAACTGAACTTCATGCTTCTAATTTGTTGGCTGATCTTTCTACTTAAATTCTGGCTATCTACATTTTACTGTCCGGTTGTCAGCCATTCTCTATAATATCTGTCTCTCTAGGACAATTTCTGATACTAACCTTACGTCTTGTCTGTTTGAGGTGCCAGCAAGAACTGATTGGTCCAGCTGTCTAGTTTGGCTCGTCACTTCATTATGTGACTTTCACTTAATCACACAATCTCGAGATATCCTTCAAAATTGACCAGTGTGCAACGTAACTGAACAATTTGACATCTTCCGGTCATTCTCCTTTTAACTCTTCCAAATTCCACTCTCTTAGTACATCTTTTAACCCTCAAACCCAAGATCTGGTACAATCTGTGAACATTGTGGCTAGAGAAAACAAGGAAGACCAATACAAACTCTGACATTCTGTGAACATTGTGGCTAGAGAAACCAAATAAGATCAATAGAAACTCTGAGAACAATTAATAGAGAGCACACAACTATGGGCTATAGAACAAACAAAACCTCAAAAACCCAGCAGTGAGTAACCAGATATTGAGAGTTATCTTGTACCACCTCCAGCTCAAGAGAAACTAACTAATCTTATGGAAAGTTAACTCTTCCTTGAAAGTTATTATTTGGGGAAGCCTATAAATCTGTTTATAATAATTTGTACTGCTCCAGTTATTTCTAATCAATGAACTTTTAGTGGCCAGTGATGTGGCATGGGTAAGAGAAAAAGAGGCCGACCTAGAGAGACACTGAGAAGAACATTGATCAGAGAGGCAAGAGCAGCAGGAATCGGCTCCCTCAATGAGATAAGAGTTGCTTGCACAGAACAGAGACAAAAGGCGAGATTTGATAAAAGATCTTTATAAGGATTGAAAACTGCTAGAATAAAAATTTAGATAAGAGAAAGAATATCTGGGTCTATGCCCTATGGGCTGGCTACGGCTCGAAAGCTCAATAGATAGATAGGTAGATGTGGTATGAAGGGGAACAAAGTATAGCATTCCAATGTCAGATTTAGATATGTTTTTTTTCGCTCATGAAAGTTTAACCTTGTTTTTGTTAATAACTTTCAGATCATTAACAAGCTGTCAGACAGTTGCCACAGTGTGAGTTAACATTGCTGTTGTAGTGTTTTGTCTAACCTCAAGTTTAGTCATTTAAAAAGTATCTTATATTCCTTGCTTGCCCTTAATCATGAGCTGACAGAGGAGCTAGTGGCTGACCTAGCTTGTGATATCTTCATTTTCTTCTTCAGTGTTCAGCTACTGCTACACATTTAGATATTTAGAACTGCATGGGTCACAAATAAGATGGTGTTTTTTAGATCTTAACCGGTTCCCCATAGTTTGTTATACAGTGTTGTTTCTGTGGGCCATGTTTGTGTTCTTAGGGTGTTGAGAGTACTGCATTCTTGTAGGATATTCTCTGGTGTTTGTCTGGATGCTCCACAGTCACATGTTGCAAAGTCACCTAAGAGAGGGTGTAATGTGAGGCCACAGTGACTTGTTCTGAATATCTTGGTCTGCTTGTGGTATCTGATTAGATGGGAATAACTTGTTAGTTTGGTAAAATAGCTTTCCTAAGAGAGACACCTCTGTCAACAAACAACTGCTGTCTTGCAGGAGAAGATATCCAAAAGTTAGGGAAGCAGTCCTGACCAAATGCATGATGCAGATGAATGAACTGAAGCTCAAGTAGCAAAACACCTCCTCCCATCATTACTCACTATTTTGTGTACCTCAAAATATCCTGATTTCTACCACTTGGGGGGGGGGGCATTCACCTCTGTTTGAGAATCTCTGATGTAGATTAAGTTTATTCGTTTTTTCTTTAAATTGTCATTTGTGGATATTCTTTGAAAGAATAATTTAAAATTACATGACAACAAATAATTTAGGACATTTGCAGTAACTCTGTTTGCCCAGATTTTGAGCCAGAAAATGATGTTATAGCATAAGGGAACATTTTATATTTATCCTAAACGATAATAAAACCTGTCTGTATATCATTGTGTCAATGTTTATTATTATCTCTGTCTATTGTAAAATCTGTATATAACAATATTTTATTGTTTTTTGGACAATTTTTTGTAATGTAAATATAACATGGATATATTATATACTTTATGGATAGTATCTCTGGGAATATAAACTGAAGCTGACGAAAGATTCGAGGTTTGAAGATGCATCAAATGAAGCATGTGCCAATGAGTTAAAAGATGTAAGTAATTTAAAAATCAACATTTTTTTTTCACTTTTACACCAAATGGAACAATACATCATTTGTTTTTGTATAACCTTGAGACAATTCCTTAGTGGTTTGGTTTAACTAGTGTTGTTTCTTGTGATTAACAGAATCGTGCTTGATGTAGACTTACTCTTCACTCATCTACTGGTTTCTAATTTGAGCTGCAATTTTGAAGTTGATTTTTTAAAAATGAGACACTGCCTTCTCTTCTGCTTTTCTTTGCCACTTGTTATTCTTCGTCCTAATTAGCTTCTGTCTCTGTGTATTCCAATCATTCATATGTTTAGGCCCATAAAAACTCTTGACTGTTGTGTTGGGCTTTCACAGATTGTGTTGGTAGTAGAATTGTGAAGGAAGTCACTTGTGCTTTTACATTGACTACAAGTAGTTTGACCATAGAAATCATGGAGGTTACAAAAACACTAGCTTTGCTTGATACGCAGCCATATACACTTGTGTTTCTGCAGTGACTCAATGAATATGACTAGAAAAATCTCACAACTGGCTGTGCTCGGTGGCGGCGGTGGTTACAGTTTCTGGGGAAGTCTATTTTAAAAAAGTGTCTGCTTAATTTCTGTGCAAGGGCATGCAGATGTAAGAGGTAATGAATGTGCTGACAGACATACCAGTTTTGCTGATGCCTCCTGGTGAGGAAGGGCTTTGGACCACTATGACTTTCTGAATGCCTTCAAGGATGGTGGATGGAAAAACAAGTAAAAAAAAAAAAAATTACCTGAATTTGCAGCCTTGCGCAAAATTTCATGAATATCATGTCAAGGTGGGAGATGCCACATGAGAGCGCTACACATGAATCCAAAGAAAAACTTGTTAACCAACACAACACCAGTGTTATTAGTTGCTACACATACTTTGGAGAAGATCTGAGCAATTATGGACTTGTCCTATGTGAAATTAAGATGACCTGTCAACTAAAGTAAACTAAATGTTTCTTTTGCTGTTGGTGTACCATCTTTGTTTTTACTTTCACCCGTGTTTGTTGTTGCTGTCTTGTTTCTTCTCACTAGTACTTATTTCATAGTCATCTGACAGCAGTAGCAGAATGATGCTTCTGTTTATGCAAGTCTGACATATGAATGTCTTATTGCTCCTTGTTCATGAATGACAGCATCAAGTTAGCATTCTGTTTCTCATCACCCTGTCACATCATCACTCTGCCACATCATCACCCTGCCACATCATCACTGCCACATCATCACTCTGCCACATCATCACTCTGCCACATCATCACTCTGCCACATCATCACTCTGCCACATCATCACTCTGCCACATCATCTCTGCCACATCATCACTCTGCCACATCATCACTCTGCCACATCATCACTCTGCCACATCATCACTCTGCCACATCATCACTCTGCCACATCATCACCCTGCCACATCATCACTGCCACATCATCACTCTGCCACATCATCACTCTGCCACATCATCACTCTGCCACATCATCACTCTGCCACATCATCTCTGCCACATCATCACCCTGCCACATCATCACTCTGCCACATCATCACCCTGCCACATCATCACCCTGCCACATCATCACTCTGCCACATCATCACTCTTCTTCTGCTGTGAAGCTAACAGTTCTGGCTGTAGAACATGTTTTGATGTTTGTTCACATTGCTGCATTACCTTAAGACTCACCAACAATCATCAAAGCCACCCAGATAGAGAACAGTGACAGCTCGATCGTTATCAACATCAATGGACATACAATAAAATGTATCAATTTTTGAATTAGAATTTTCACGCTTGCTTATTTTTATAATTTTGCAGCAATTCTTTATTTTAAACTGTATATTGCTTTGTTTTCTTTTAATAAATTGATACTATTCTTCTCATTACCTTATCTCACTAATTTTCATTATTTCTTTCAGCTGCTTGCTAACTGTCCATGTTTGTCCATCATTATCATCAAGTACCATGCCTACTGGCGTAGGTGATCATGTCTCTCCACAACTTTCTATCTCAACAGTTATTTATCATTTCCATTGTTGACCTCCTGCCAAGCCATTCTCTTAAGCTGTCTGGTATCTTTTCACTTTGCTTCCCTCGTTTCTTCATCCCTTGATTTATCCAGTTGTTACAATATATTCCAGCTGTTTCCTTCTCATTACATGGCCAAAAAATGATGATTGTTTCCTCCTAATATTGGAAACTAGTTGTTTTTTTTTTTGCTGTGGCCTCTTTTAGAATGTTTTCATTACTCTTCTTAGCTGTCCATGGTATTCTCAACATTCTTCTGTAAAACTACATTTCCACATCCTCCAGTGATTCTCCTGTCTGTTGACCTATTGTCCATGTTTCACATCCATATGTTGAGACTGGCTCTACATAACATTTAAGAGCTCTTTTTCTTGTTTCTATTGTTAAAAATGGATTGGATTCTTCATCATACATCAGTGTAAACTAAATATAACAAGTGACAGTTATAATTTTGATATTTATTTAATTTAATCAAATTCCTTCCACAGATTCCAGATTGCACATCACTGGACAAAGGGGAGGTTATACCGTGCCTTATTGAACATTATGAAGAGATCAAGTCCAAACCATGCAGCCTCTTTCTGAACAAAATGGCCAGCGTTATTTTCAGTGACTATCGATTCATGAACTTCTTCTACCGCGGTTGTAAAAATGATGTTAAAAGTTTGAAATGTGGAAGACTTGAAGCACCAAATAATGCGGATGCCGTAAGTTTTTATTGAAAAGTTTTTCTTGCAAAAATTGTTAATGTAAATATATAGCCAACAGTTGACTGTACATAATGATGGGAAGAATATACTCAACAGACAATATGTAAAGTCAAGGTTACCCGCCAATTAGCTTTGAATCTGCATATGCAAGTCTGACATATGAATGTCTTGATGTATTGGTGCTTGAATTACTTTAATAAACATCTACGATTAATGTGTGAGCAGCAGATGGGAGACAGAATTGAGGCCTTTGAAATAATATAGACTACAGGTAAAAGGGGCATAGCCTGTGAAAATAAAAGTGAACTAATAAAGCAGTTCAGGAAAACTGAGATTGATGTGGGGACTCTTAAAGAAATGAAATTGTATAGTGATGTCTATAGCCTTCAGCTGGCAAAGGCTTTCTTCGAACTTATTAATTGTTTAAAGCCAGTGTAATGCTGCCAGTGTTATTTAGGAAGTTCTATTTTGCTCAGGAAACGCTGACGTAGTTTTTAATTTTGTCCCGTATTGTAAATATCATCATCATCATTAAGTACTATGCCTGCTGGCTTAGGTGATCATGTCTCTCCACAACTTTTGATCTTGACAGTTATTTATCAATTCTGTTGTTGACCTGCTGCCACGCCATTCTCTTAAGCTGTCTGGTATCGTTTCTCTTTGCTTCCCTCTATCTCTTCATTCCTCAATTTTCCCAGTTGTCACAATATATTCCAGCTTTTCCCATCTCATTGCACGGCCAAAAAAATGATGATTGTTTCTTCCTAATATAGGAAATTAGCTCTCTTTTTGCTTTGGCCTCTTTCAGAACATTTTCATTACTCTTCTTAGCTGTCCATGGTATTCTAAACATTCTTCCGTAAAACCACATTTCTACAGCCTTTTTTAAATATATCACATGCTATAGTCCATTCAGAAATTCATAATCACACCTGATAACCGCTTGTTATTTTGGTTTCAAATTTTGCATGCAATCTTAGAATATTGATGACGCAAAGATTTTGGTATTTTTTATTCCACAAGCACAACAGATTTTGCACATCAGCGAATTCCTTTAATCTTTTATGACGATATCACACAAGTTGGTTCAAATTTTAGAGTTTACAGTAATCGTGTTAAATTTTCCAGTTTACTGCAATTCTTGTCAGAGGCGTATCTACATAGTGCTTAATTGTGGGTGTTGTTCCTTATGTGTATTTGCAAACATGAATTCAATTGGTTACAATTAGTCTTGTCCTTCGGTCACCATTAGACCCCAGGACGTCCTAACTGCAGCTGGAATTGAATTCATCTTAATTTTAATCATTCCGAATCTGACGATTCCAAGAGGTTGATAATCATTACTGGCTGGACAAATAGTAATCCATCTTGTTTCCAGTACTCATCTTCCACCCACAGCACATGTTCAACACACTTCTTCCAGAACGAAATGTCTATTTTTGAGAGAGACTCGCGTGTCAGAACTTCAACATCACACATTTTAAACGTCCTGTTTTGTTCTGCAACTTGTCCTTTGACGTGAGCCCAGACAAGTTCGATTGGATTAAGGTGCGCATGATATGCAGGGAGTCGAAGAGAGGTGTGGCCGTATTTCTCAATGATTTTATCAACATGGTACACCTTTTTCTTATTCGTATTCTTCACAAGTTGTAACAATTCAGGTTTTAAATATGTGTCATCAAATTTGACATTTTCATTGGCAAGCCATGTCCTAATTTGCTCTTTTGTATTTGATGCAGTAGGCACTTTGTCTTCCTCTGATACGACATTGTGGTATGATGCATTATCCATGACTATGCATGAAGGTCTCTCCAGGATTGGTAAAAGATCGTTCTCCAACCAGTGCCTGAAAATGTTTCCATTCATTTCAGTATGGTACTCCCTACTGTCTGTACTTTTTGATTGGAAAATAAGTCCTGCATCATGGACAAGGCCGTTTTCAGTGCTTCCAGCATGTGTTAATATAATGCGCTGGCCTTTGATGCTCGGAATTGTTCTTTTGAGTTTGCCATTTACTGACTGCCATTCTTTAGCATAGGTGTAATGTGCGTTGACCCATGATTCGTCCAAATATACAATATCATACCGTTCACTCCGCCGCTCACGGATCTGTCTCAGGTATTTGCTTCGAGCAATGACCAAGTGTGGTTTTTCACAAATAATATTCCTGCCCCCAACAGTTTTTCTGAAAGTGAAGCCGGCTCCTCGCACAATCTTCCATAGAGTACTTTTAGAAATGTCAATATTGCAGTCTGCATGCAATTTTAATTTCAAATTCCTGAGAGTAACAAGTACATTATTTGCAAACATTTTCAATATCTCACGTTTTATGACATCCATGTCAAAGCTGTAGACTTTCCTTTTCCTTCCTTGATTGACATGAGTGCACTCTGAGTCTTGTTTAATCCAACGAGAAAATGACGATCTATTAAGACCAAGTGCGAGTTGCGTTCGTCTCTCTGGGTCATGAATATCACAATATAAATGCCCCATCTTGGATTCCCTAAGGAAGTGCTGATATAGTAAAAAAGTAACCTTTTGCATAGTTATAAATTTGCATTTCAAACTCATTGTAATTTAGATATAAATGTTGATATTTAAAGTCAACAAATTGTCTACTGAGTCTTCACAAAATTAATAAAGATACGCATTCCCTTCGGTAATTAATGCCAAGGCCGTGGTGCGTCATGTCGTTCAATAACAATTCAGTTTTGTGCACGGGTTAGTGTTTTTGCAATAGCCAAACTATTTTACGTGAATGACCGCACCAAATTAATGTATATATCCTAAAATGGTGTCAAATTTGAACAGAGTGAATTTAATATAGCCTAAAGAAGAAAACTTTTAAACTAGATCAAATTTCTCAGAGCAAAAAATATTTCTATAACGTCATCAATATTCTAAGATTGCATGCAAAATTTGAAAGCAAAATAATAAATGGTTATCACGCAAAACTAATTCAGGTGTGATTATGAATTTTTGAACGGACTATAAGCTAGTGTATTTTCAAGGGATTTAATTTGAATGTAATTACCTGTCATGCCTAGTGATTTCCCTTATCTTATATTGTTCACAATATAAAGAAATTTGTGATGTTTTGAAAGTTTTCGATCAGCTAATTCATGTGTAGAAGTGGAAAATGGCTGTAAGGTGTGAAGTATCAAGAATACCTAATACAAATTTTATAAAAATAACAGAGAGGACTAGAAAATAATGTTTTAAGAACTTTGAATGTGTTGGACTAGTAGTTTTAGTAATGGAGAAACGAACAAAATAGATAAAATAGAGTGGTTAAAGCTTTATATAATTAATGGACAGCACAAATTTCAATGCCATTTTAGCCCAATAAGCCTTTAACACCACCCGAAACCACCCGACTAGTCTAGCGACGTTCGGACAACCCGTGTTCGATTCCCGCTGGGAGCAGTGTGAATTGTACTCGTGGTTGGAAAAAAAAAAAATACCCCCACGGTCGACCCAGCCGTTGGCAGAAATGGGTACCAGGGTATTATCCTGGGAAGGTGAGGAATGTCGCTTTGCATCTGAGTTTCGATGCTTGAGGCTACACTATACAGAAATATCCGAACATTTCTGGATAGGCGGCCGAGCACATATGGGTGTAAACTCACGTGCTAAGACGCCGGTTCAAGTCTCGTACTTTACCTTTAAGCCTTTAACAGGAACAACATACAGATATGTAAGTAAATAAAATTAGCCCTACATAGCTAACTAATAATGAAATATCTAAAACAAAATAATCTTGAACTAGAAAAAGAAATAAAAATATCTTCCCCACGTAATGCACTGAGGCCAGGAGGAAAATGAATGCTGGCTAGTCTGCACAGGATACCTGGTGTTGCTGACCAGCTAATGGGAGGGCCAAACACAGGTGGAAGGGGTCTAAAAATATGTGGGGTGAGGGGGGTATTTTATTGGTTACCTCAACTATAATGCCACTGGCAATGTCTATGTGTATCTACATATACACAACCATACGAGAACGCACAGACCTGTGCACACATATACACACACATATATGCATATATATATATATACACACATATATGCATATTTATATATATATATATATATATATATATATATATATATATATATATATATATATATATATATAAATATGCATATATGTGTGTGTATATATATATGTGTATATATATATATGCATATGTGTGCACAGGTCTGTGCGTTCTCGTATGGTTGTGTATATGTAGATACACATAGACATTGCCAGTGGCATTATAGTTGAGGTAACCTATAAAATCCCCCCCCCCCCCCCCCCAATATTTTTAGACCCCTTCCACCTATGTTTGGCCCTCCCATTAGCTTGTCAGCTACACACAAACACCCATATGTATATGAGTTAGATACATTCATGCCTTCTGGGATCAGCAAACCCATTTGGGCAATATTGCGATTCTCCATGCGAACCGGCTGGAGTGGCAAAGGACAATACCAGTGATACTGATGTCATTTTTGCCCTTGTTGTTTGAGGAATTGAAATGGGACGCCACTGAATGCCAGTATTCTGCTGAACATTCTGAAGGTGTTTACAAAAATGTGTCCGCTAAGCACACCCCCCCCCCCTACCCCCCGACTCGCCAATATAAGTCATGTGGCATCGTTGTCATATGACGTCATAAATGATAATGTGGGACGCATATGTGAAATCATCCTTGATCTTGAACTGTCCATTGGAAAATAAGACAGAGTCAGTGTGGAGCACAAAAGCGCAGGTAATACAATCATGTCCACAGGGGACTGTACCCAAGTCTTTATGCTCGAAGTGAGGGAGATGGTTCATGATCAGAATGTCTCTCAAATTCTTGTTGCATTTGAAGGCGACCATAGGAGGATCACGGAAAAATAGTTGAAGGGTTGGATCAGAGGGGAGAATGGAATGGTAACTGTTGAGTATTCTCACAGCAGCTAAGTTGTGAGGATGGTAGATGAGGGTGAGTATTGTTCTAGTGATGGGGTGGTTTGCAACTTTAATTTTCTCCTGCACTGCTACATAGTTACCCAAGATGAGATACCTCTTTTGTCTTAAAGTTGAAGTCTATAGTTAAGTACTTGAAGTCTTAGAGAACTTTGGAAAAACTCATGACAGTTGGTGGCAGGGCATAAGTACAGCAAGCCTTGCCTTGTTACAGCATCTTGAATTGAAGGAGGGCTTAGACATTAACTTATGTCCTATGCTGACGTGACAATTCTTCCGTTGAGCTCCAACTTAGGAAATATCAGCACAACAAACATTATTTGCAGACATCACTTATACAAACATTGATGTGAAATGACAGGGGTCCATAGTTTGCTGCATCAATAGCTCAATAAAATTGAGTAGCGCATGAAAAAATTCTTAAAGCAAACCTGCAGTTTATTGAATATTTGGCATTGTCAGATAACTGATGGGAAACTGAAGAAGAAGCAAACACATTGTGTTCTTTTATTAGTTTTTCATTTTTTTTATTATTTTGATTTTTTTAAATTATTAAATTCTTTCTGTATAAGAGAGTTACTATATATTAATGAGAATTAACATGAAAACCACGTAGAGTGAAATCAAAGCTGGATAGATGCAATAAAAGACAGGAACTGGGATGTTCAACTTCATGAACAAGACTGAAGTAAACAAAAAAAAAACATCATTGCTATATAATACTCATTCTCTGTTGTCATCATCATCATGTACCCTGCCGGTTGGTGTAGGCGATCATGTCCTTCCATAATCTTCTATCTACAGTGCATCGTATCAGTTCTGTTGTTGACTGTTTTCCATGCCATGACACCAAGCTATCTAGTATTTTCTCTCTTTGTCGTCCGCGATCTCTCTTTCCTTTTATTTTGCCAGTTGTAACCAAGTATTCCAACTTTCCTCTTCTCATGATGTGCCTGAAAAATGTTGATTGCTTCTTTCTGATGTTTTTTAAGAGCTCCCTTTTTGTGTTGGCCTCTTTGAGAACTTCCTCATTGGTCTTTTTATCTGTCCAGGGAACTTTCAACATTCTTCTGAGAAATCCCATCTCTGTGGCCTCTAATCGTCTTTTCATTTCTCTCTGTTGTAGTCAGATAGAATTATGAGTCTGCATGTCCTTTTTTAACTTTTCATATAAATATACCCAGCAAAAATAATTTATTTTTTTCTGCAGCATTCACATGCTCAAGAGAATACACTGATCTGCCTAAACAATAACAGAAAAGAACTTAGCAAATCCTGCAAGAAGTCTTTGCTGCGTGTAGCTGAACTTCAGTCTGAGGACTTCCATCTGGACAGGCCACTTTATTATGCCTGCAAGGGTGACCGTGAACATTTATGCTCTGACGTTATGGCTGGAGAAGGTGCAGTGTTCAAGTGCCTGTACAAACATCTTGGTGACACTAAATTGACTGATAATGTGAGTTTCATTTATTCTTCTTCTACCTTTCAGCTACCTGTGGAGTATAAGTATTGAACAAAAACTTTCCAAGTTGTTCTGTGTTTTTTGCCATTCTTTTAAGATCATTTCATATTTTCCCCATCAACTTCATCACCTGGCTTCTCCATGAATATTTCTGTTTTCCTCTTTGTCTTTTCCCCTGAGGGGAACACACAGTTACAAGTGTGTACATACAAGAAATGTGCACACAGTTACAAGTGTGTGCATAGCTACAATAAGCGCATACACAGTTATAAGTGTGTACATAGTTACAACAAATATTACATAGTTAAAACAAATATGTCCATAGTTACAACAAATGGGTTCATATTTACAACAAATATGTACATAGTTACAACAAATGGGTTCATATTTACAACAAATATGTACATATTTACAACAAATGGGTTCATATTTACAACAAATATGTACATATTTACAACAAGTATGTACATAGTTACAACAAACATTCTGAGAAGTTAAATTTGTTGAGTTGGTGAGATGATAAAAATGTTGCCTTCAGTTAGAGAAATTTACATATTAGTGAGAATACATTTTACATATTAGTGAGAAAGAATTTGACATATTAGTGAGAATACATTTTACATATTAGTGAGAAAGAATTTGACATATTAATGAGAATACATTTTACATATTAGTGAGAAAGAATTTTACATATTAATGAGAATACATTTTACATATTAGTGAGAAGAATTTTACATATTAATGAGAATACATTTTACATATTAGTGAGAAAGAATTTGACATATTAATGAGAATACATTTTACATATTAGTGAGAAAGAATTTGACATATTAATGAGAATACATTTTACATATTAGTGAGAAAGAGCTGTTAAATGCTGTATTGAGTGAATCTTGACAAATAGATATGTTATAAATAGTTAGTGAGCTGACCTGAAGCCACCTATTTGTTGTGTTTTACAAGGAATGATAAGAATCCATAGACAGTAAAGTAACAAACAATGCTCAGCAAAGCAAAATTACTCAGGGCGTAGCAGTCCATAAGAATAAACAAACAAATGATGCCATCCTGAAGTGATCACTTCGCAGGTTAAACTATAGCACAGCAATATCCTCAGGGAGCCGCGATAGCTCAGCGGTTAGTGAACTGGACTACAAAGGACAAGGGGCAGGGTTCAATCCCAACCGACGGCTTCCAGGTTCACCCAGCCTTAAATGGGTACCAGATTTTTTTCTGGGAAAGTAAAGTAGCACGGGCGTAATACCAACCACATTACCACAAAAATCATGTGCTAAAGGTCTGTAAAATATAGGTTCACTAACACCATATTTCCCTATACGCCACTTGGCGTGATGGGGGTATTTTATTTTTTTTTACTTACAGCAATATCCTCCTCATCCAATCAACATTCAAGCCATCCATATTCCCATTGCAGTAAAACACATCAGGGCTTATATTGGCCTCATAGGTAATCTAAATAGAGTCTAACAATCATCTGTGACACTGATAGATGAACAACAAGAATGGCCATTTCGGATGAGAGAGTATCCTAATATCAACAATTTTTACATAATTAAGATTTTAAAAACAAAACATGGATTTGATTTATTTTAAAATTGTCAGTGTCGTAGGAAACTGGAAGAAAGACAACAGATGATAGCGGAAGATATTAAGATTGACAAATCATTCTATGCTGCCTGTAAGGAGGATATTGAAATCAATGACTGCACAAAGCAGGGAGGCAGGGGTGATGGTGTTCATGAAGAGAACCTTGACAGAAACTCCATTTTGCTCTGTCTAGAGGAAGCACTAAGCAACAGTAAGTCATCCTGTGACTGTTTAAATTTGTTTTCACCTCTTAGTGTTTCATAAAGGTGCCACCAGTTAGCACTTGTTTCTTTACTATTAGCTACATAAAGTAATGGATAAAGAATGAGGATTTCACAGATCTGTATACTCCAATGAAGGTAAATGTTCTTGTGAAATTCTACATTTGCTTGAATTGTTAATGGAACCTAATACTTACATTTCCAACTAGTTATATTGTTTTGAGTGTCAACTTTTAAAGACTTTCCACATTTATAATTCATTTTCGTGTTTGATTCCAATATGGACCTTTTGGGTTGAAACATTGTTTTGTCCTGGCCGATTCACCAAGACTGACCTTCTTCTTCTTCTACCTTTCAGCTCTCTGTGGAGCATAGGTCTTCAACAAACACTTTCAAAGCCGTTCTGTTTCTTGCTATTCAAGATCGTTCCATGTCTTCATTTTCATCTCTGCTTCTATCTGTCTTGTCCAAGAATTCCTTGGTCTTCCTCTTTGTCTTTTTCCCTGGGGATTCCAAAAAAGGGCCTGTTGTGTAATACTCTCAGTTGGCTTCCGTAGTGTGTGTCCTATCCAGTGCCATCGTCTTCGCTGTATCTCTTTATTCACTGGTATTTGACTAGTACATTTTCATAATTCTATGTTAGTGATTTTGTCCTGCCATTTCCATCCTTTTATTCTGCGTAAGCATCCATTAATGAAAGTCTGTCTCTTCATGATTGTCATTTTAGTTGTTTTCCATGTTTCACAGCAATATCTGACTGACTTAACATTGGAGTAAAACATTTTTATTTTAGTATTTAACCTTATTTCATTGGACTTCCATATATTTCCCAGTGCAACAAATGCTCCTCTTGCTTTCGATATCCTTATTTTGGTATCATTTTCTGTTCCTCCCTCTTTATCTATATTACTGCCCAGATATATGTAAGATTGTACGTCTAGTAGAGGTATTTCTCCTATTATTATTTGATTATTGCCAACTGCATTAATTCTCATAATTTTGGTCTTATCTCTATTAATCTTCAGTCCTAGCTGTTGTGATCTCTCATCAAGTATGCTCATTTTATCTTGCATCTGTTGATGGTTGTGTGATGGGACAGCTATATCATCAGCAAAGTCTAAATCATCAAGTTGCTTGGTCAGTGACCACTGGATTCCATTTCTGTTGTTTTGAGTTCTTTTCATAATCAAATCTATGGCCAGTAGAAAGAGAAATGGAGATAAAAGGCATCCCTGCCTTACTCCTGTTCATATTTCAAATGCTTCTGTAAGCTGCCCTTCATACATTGTTCTTATCAGTTCATTCCTCAGCTTTGTTCGTAATCTATGAATCCAATATAGAGTTGGGTCTGTAGTTCTAAACTTTGTTCAACTATTATACGTAGGGTAGTTATTTGATCAGCAAGATCAATACAAGACTGACCTAGTTATAGTTATTTTCTTGTATGGAAGAAACCCCACTATTTAACCTCAGCAATGGCAGCTGGGATAACCAGTTATCTTTTTTCATTGTCAAAGCTTCCATAGTTTTCTTTTTAATTGTCAAAGCTTCCATAGTTTTCTTTTTAATTGTCAAAGCTTCCATAGTTTTCTTTTTAATTGTCAAAGCTTCCATAGTTTTCTTTTTAATTGTTTAAATTTCCATAGTTATCTCTTTAATTGATAAATCTTCCATTGTTATCTTTTTTCATTGTCAAAGCTTCCATAGTTACCTTTTTAATTGTTTCAGCTTCCATAGTTATCTTTTTAATTGTCAAAGCTTCCATAGTTATCTTTTTGATTGTTTCAGCTTCCATAGTTATCTTTTTAATTGTTTCAACTTCTATAGTTATCTTTTTAATTGTTTCAACTTCCATAGTTATTTTTTTGATTGTTTCAGCTTCCATAGTTATCTTTTTAATAGTTTCAGTTTCCATAGTTATCTTTTTAATTGTTTCAGCTTCCATAGTTATCTTTTTGATTGTTTCAGCTTCCATAGTTATCTTTTTAATTGTTTCCGTTAACATTGTTATCTTTTTAAAAAAGCTGCCTCACAGCAGCATTCTGGAAGCTATCAGTGACTAGAGCATGAGATGACAAGAACAATTGAGGTAGAAGTGCCTCACTGCAGCATTCTGGAAGCTATCAGTGACTAGAGCATGAGATGACAAGAACAATTGAGGTAGAAGTGCCTCACTGCAGCATTCTGGAAGCTATTGGTGACTAGAGCATGAGATGACAAGAACAATTGAGGTAAAAGTGCCTCACTGCAGCATTCTGGAAGCTATTGGTGACTAGAGCATGAGATGACAAGAACAATTGAGGTAGAAGTGCCTCACTGCAGCATTCTGGAAGCTATTGGTGACTAGAGCATGAGATGACAAGAACAATTGAGGTAAAAGTGCCTCACTGCAGCATTCTGGAAGCTATTGGTGACTAGAGCATGAGATGACAAGAACAATTGAGGTAAAAGTGCCTCACTGCAGCATTCTGGAAGCTATTGGTGACTAGAGCATGAGATGACAAGAACAATTGAGGTAGAAGTGCCTCACTGCAGCATTCTGGAAGCTATTGGTGACTAGAGCATGAGATGACAAGAACAATTGAGGTAAAAGTGCCTCACTGCAGCATTCTGGAAGCTATTGGTGACTAGAGCATGAGATGACAAGAACAATTGAGGTAGAAGTGCCTCACAGCAGCATTCTGGAAGCTATCGGTGACTAGAGCATGAGATGACAAGAACAATTGATGTAGAAGTGCCTCACAGCAGCATTTTGGAAGCTATCGGTGACTAGAGCATGAGATGACAAGAACAATTGAGGTAGAAGTGCCTCACAGCAGCATTTTGGAAGCTATCGGTGACTAGAGCATGAGATGACAAGAACAATTGATGTAGAAGTGCCTCACAGCAGCATTCTGGAAGCTATTGGTGACTAGAGCATGAGATGACAAGAACAATTGATGTAGAAGTGCCTCACAGCAGCATTCTGGAAGCTATTGGTGACTAGAGCATGAGATGACAAGAACAATTGAGGTAGAAGTGCCTCACAGCAGCATTCTGGAAGCTATTGGTGACTAGAGCATGAGATGACAAGAACAATTGATGTAGAAGTGCCTCACAGCAGCATTCTGGAAGCTATTGGTGACTAGAGCATGAGATGACAAGAACAATTGAGGTAGAAGTGCCTCACTGCAGCATTCTGGAAGCTATCAGTGACTAGAGCATGAGATGACAAGAACAATTGAGGTAGAAGTGCCTCACTGCAGCATTCTGGAAGCTATTGGTGACTAGAGCATGAGATGACAAGAACAATTGAGGTAGAAGTGCCTCACTGCAGCATTCTGGAAGCTATTGGTGACTAGAGCATGAGATGACAAGAACAATTGAGGTAAAAGTGCCTCACAGCAGCATTCTGGAAGCTATCGGTGACTAGAGCATGAGATGACAAGAACAATTGATGTAGAAGTGCCTCACAGCAGCATTTTGGAAGCTATTGGTGACTAGAGCATGAGATGACAAGAACAATTGATGTAGAAGTGCCTCACAGCAGCATTCTGGAAGCTATTGGTGACTAGAGCATGAGATGACAAGAACAATTGAGGTAGAAGTGCCTCACTGCAGCATTTTGGAAGCTATTGGTGACTAGAGCATGAGATGACAAGAACAATTGAGGTAAAAGTGCCTCACAGCAGCATTCTGGAAGCTATCAGTGACTAGAGCATGAGATGACAAGAACAATTGAGGTAGAAGTGCCTCACAGCAGCATTCTGGAAGCTATCAGTAACTAGAGCATGAGATGACAAGAACAATTGAGGTAGAAGTGCCTCACAGCAGCATTCTGGAAGCTATCAGTGACTAGAGCATGAGATGACAAGAACAATTGAGGTAAAAGTGCCTCACAGCAGCATTCTGGAAGCTATCAGTAACTAGAGCATGAGATGACAAGAACAATTGAGGTAGAAGTGCCTCACAGCAGCATTCTGGAAGCTATTGGTGACTAGAGCATGAGATGACAAGAACAATTGATGTAGAAGTGCCTCACAGCAGCATTCTGGAAGCTATTGGTGACTAGAGCATGAGATGACAAGAACAATTGAGGTAGAAGTGCCTCACTGCAGCATTCTGGAAGCTATCAGTGACTAGAGCATGAGATGACAAGAACAATTGAGGTAGAAGTGCCTCACTGCAGCATTCTGGAAGCTATCGGTGACTAGAGCATGAGATGACAAGAACAATTGATGTAGAAGTGCCTCACAGCAGCATTTTGGAAGCTATTGGTGACTAGAGCATGAGATGACAAGAACAATTGAGGTAAAAGTGCCTCACAGCAGCATTCTGGAAGATAGCGGTGACCCACAGCTTGCACCAGGATCAGTGAACCAGAACCATCCAGATCCTGCTCCACCTCTTCATGGTGCCTCCAGAAACAGACTAACCTGTCAGTTTGGTCAAGCCAGTAGGGATTGAAGAGGGAAGACAACTCGGTACTCAAAAATAACATACTGAAATTGGATGTGTTGGGCTGAAAAGTGCAAATATCACAGTTCTACCGCAAACTACAACACAACATACCTACACCCACTTAACACCCAAGGACATGTGACGAAGTGAACAATTAATTCATTTAGTACTCATCGGGTGAACGACAGAAAGAAAGACAACAATTCATGAGTAAAGTTATATAAAATTGTACATCCGGTTTTCCCATTAACAAGTATTGATTTTAAACACAAATAGCTTGGGCTGCCTCTTGTTCTGTGTGTTTTGTTTTGTTTGTTTGTGGATTTTTTCCAGTACTTTAAAAAAAATATCCATGTCTCTGTGTCATTTTTTTGTCTCTTGTCTTCAAATTTTCTATTTGTAATAAATATTAATTAATTAATTATTATTGATTATTGTAGTACAACTTTAAGTTTTTAAGACAGGCTTAGTAATGAAAGAAATAGATGAAAGAGAAAGATTTTTGAAAGCGTGAGGGAACCATGTAATGTTTAGAGAGAAGGAGAGAGGGAGAAAGAGAAAAACAATGTGCATGCAGGTTCATCCAGAAAGTTGTAATATCAGTTAAGGAATAATAATTAGTTTTTGTATGTTCATTTTTTTGTGTTCAGGAAAGAATTTAAAACAAGAGTGCCTGCGAGAGATGTTTGAGTTGCGTTCAGAGCTGATGCAGGATTATAGGGTCAACCCTGAACTGACCACAGCATGTGAGGATGAAATTAAGAACTTCTGTTCTTCCAGTGATGCTAATGTTCTACAATGTTTGATGAAAGAGATTGCACAAAATAGACACAACAAGCACAGATTCAGTCCAGAGTGCAAAGCTGAGGTTTGTATTTTATTTAAAGCATTTTTAGTGAGGAGTTTTGATGGCTGAGTGGTTAGCATTCTCGCTTGCTGATCAGAGGAGTCCAGGTTCAGTTCCCAGTCAAGGTGGAGTTTTTTTCCCTTACCAACAAGGCCCCCGGGTTTACCCAGCTTCTATAAATAGGTAGCAATTTGATTGGATAGTAAAAGTGGCCTGGAGTGATATTGACCACATCACTTAAAATTATCCTGTGGTCATGGAAATTTATGATCACTAACACCGTATTCCCCATATGCCTAGCAATGGTGAACCTTTACTCAACTATTCTTTGTGAGTTATGTAATTATTGTTAAGTTAATGTGATAGTAATGTACACATATGAGCAAACACCACGTAATAAATATAAAAATAAGTAAATAAATAACATATATCTTTGTGCACCCAGTATGATACACTGAGAACTTCCTGCTAGACATAAGTGAGCATATGAAACTCTTTAACCCTTACACAAACATTGCAGGACACCATTCATCAAAAGGAAAAAAAATTGCACATAAATACATGGCAGATGAGAGAATAAAATCAACAAACATGTGAATACATCAGTAATGAAAGTAATGTTGAAGAAATGAAAAAACAACCAATTCTTGCCCCACCTCCATACATGGCCACTCTCAACAAATACACTTATAAATGATGCCAAACAAGAATCTATAGACTGCTGATGTTGACATGAAGTAGAAGAACTTGTTTGTTTCTGAGTCCAGAGGGACTGAATTTTGCCTGAATATTACTTTTTCATATTTTCACACCAGTAACTGTGTGCTCAGATATCCCTCGCCATATAGGCAAATATTCTCTGACTCTAGAGGTACTATTATTTTTATTGTTTAGAGTTTTAACATTTTGGGTAGATTTTTTTCCTATTAATTTTGACCAGGCTGTGGCCATTTTTTGCCTACTCTTTTCAGTTTTAAACTGCCAAAGGTTCTTTAATGTGCACATAATGTACACTGGATCTCCTGTTTTACGCTGTTATAATTGAGAGGGCTAGACATAGGATTTCACTACCCAGAAACCCGGGGAGGGTAAAGCCATGAGGAAACCACAGATTCAGATTTTTAAACAATTTTCCACCACCTGTGGTAGGAATCGAACCTGGAACCTTCTTGTCCAGAGGCAGATGTCTAGACAACCAGCCCACCCCCTTCCCCCAGAAGAGTTTAATATCTCAGATACAGGAAACATGTGACAGATCTAATCTATTTAGTTTCAGGCCGTATCCATAAACTATATGTTAATTTTGAATCTATATATGATGTTTTCTATCATTTCACTCAATCAATCCAGCTATGTTCTGGTGAGATACTCGTTTCAATCACTGAAATAACTCAGTCCACTCTCCAACACACCAACTTTACTTTGCAGTAACATTATATTACATTTTTCTTCTGCATAGACTTTTAGACATTAGTCTTATTAAGTTCTTATTAGTTTCATTGATCAGCTCAAGTCTGGTGACACATCCCCATGCAGTTTGTCTACATAAAGTATTAGTGATGACCACACTTTTAGACTTCGATGTTAATAAGTTGTAAGAGAGCATTGCTCAGCTCAAGTCTGGTGACACCCTCCATGCAGCGTGTCCAGATATGGTAATGATCACAAGCATTTTCTCTGTTTATCATAAGTTGAGCATGTTTGTAGCAGGTGTTCAATACCCTTTTTGCCAAGGTAATATTCATCAGTCTCCTATCCTCAGGTGTTGAAAAGATGATACCTCGGTCTGATATGACCTATTCAGAATCTTTAAAATGTTGCTTGTTCTTGTCTGCTGTGCTGGTAATAAGCACATTTTTTCTGGTGACCCCACTTATTTACTTGTATTCTATTTGTTGATGTATTCATTATTAGCAAACCTCTTTGTTTCATCATTGGCTGTACATGTATCGTTCTGAAATAGTTGATCATCTCTCCTTTGTGAACTTGTCATCGTTTCCAGGAATGTTGTAGTGAGATGGAACCAATTGAATCTTTTGGAACTGTCACCTGTATTGTTGACTAGGACGTGCACAGATTAACCTTGCCACAGAATTTACCATGCATTTTGGAATAAGCTGTGATAAGAGGTGGAGCGAATAAAGGGAATTTCTGACTGTGATGAAACTGGTTCGATGGATAGGATAGAATAGAATCATTTACATTGCTGTCAGAGCTTGAAGAAGTGATTCTATTGATCCCAGAAACTGTTGTGAAATGTGTCAACCATCCAGCTAGCAGCATCAGCTTATGCATGAGAATGGAATGTTTTCATAATTGTTCGTGCCCCATGCACCAGCAAACACTATTATATCTTTTCCTACTGACTCCCTGTATTATATCATTTCCTACTGACTCACTGTATTATATCTTTTCCTACTGACTCACTGTTTTATATCTTTTCCTACAGACTCACTGTATTATATCTTTTCCTACTGACTCACTGTATTATATCTTTTCCTACTGACTCACTGTATTATATCTTTTCCTACTGACTCACTGTTTTATTTCTTTTCCAACAGACTCACTGTATTATATCTTTTCCTACTGACTCACTGTATTATATCTTTTCCTACTGACTCACTGTTTTATATCTTTTCCTACAGACTCACTGTATTATATCTTTTCCTACTGACTCACTGTTTTATATCTTTTCCTACAGACTCACTGTATTATATCTTTTCCTACTGACTCACTGTATTATATCTTTTCCTACTGACTCACTGTATTATATCTTTTCCTACTGACTCACTGTATTATATCTTTTCCTACTGATGACTTGCTGTTTTTTTTTTCCATCTAGTCCTGTTTGTCTGGCTAAACCTGTGTGTCTCACACACCTCACCAGTACTCTTTATGTTTTTGGCTACAATTTTGTGTGCTGGTTTCATATTTAAAAGTGCAGAGTTTTGTGTTCATATCTAAAAGTGCTGAGTTTTGTGTTCATATTTAAAAGTGCCGAGTTTTGTGTTCATATTTAAAAGTGCCGAGTTTTGTGTTCATATTTAAAAGTGCTGAGTTTTGTATTTTTCAATCAAGATCTTTTTTCTTTTCTAAATTGTCATTTGTATGCATATGTTTGGGGTGGGGGGGGGGTGGGATTTATTCTGCAACATGAGAATGTGTGTATGAAGGGCAGACCATTCTGCAATATGAGAATGTGTGTATGAAGGATAGACCATTCTGCAATATGAGAATGTGTGTGTGAAGGATAGACCATTCTGCAATATGAGAATGTGTGTGTGAAGGATAGACCATTCACCATTCTGCAATATGAGAATGTGTGTGTGAAGGATAGACCATTCACCATTCTGCAATATGAGAATGTGTGTGTGAAGGATAGATCATTCTGCAACAATAGTGTGTGTGTGTGTAATATAGAGTTCTGCAGTTATAGAAAATGAGAAAGTATGTGACCATTTTGCAATAAGAGCAGATGGACTTTTGCTACACAGATGTGTGTTTACCCAAACAGAGACACAGAATTCGGATGCTGTAATCATTTAGATTTATGGCCTGAAATTGCACCCCATCTCACCGTGGCCACCAGAGTTGTTACGTTGTCTATTCACACAGTGGCCATCAATCAAGCCATATTTTTGATTCCCTTTAAGCGTTATTCACCGTCTATCCCATGTTACAAATGTTTGTTTGATGTTTTGCCGACGGCCAAGGACATTTCCCCTGTCATACGAAAAGCAGGAAAAAACAGATTTCTTGAAAAATTAGCCAAATTAAAAAAAAAATACAACTCCTTTTATACGATTGTGTAGTACTTTTTTGTGCAGTAATTTTGTTTGTGTCTGATCCAACATGAAAGGAAAGAAATCCAACACTTAGGGGCCATCAGAAGTAGTAATTAGGAAGTTACTGGGAGAAGGGGAATGCATGCAGCAAAGTGTCCAATTTTAAGAACGTGTATTTTGAGGTGGTAATTTCTATGATGATATTATAATCTAGGGTTAAAAAGTTATATTTGTAGAACATTAAAGAGTTATATTTGTAGAACATTAAAGAGTTATATTTGTGGAACATTAAAGAGTTGTCTTTGTAGAACATTAAAGAGTTATATTTGTAGAACATTAAAGAGTTATCTTTGTAGAACATTAAAGAGTTATATTTGTAGAATATTAAAGATTTATCTTTGTAGAACATTAAAGAGTTATATTTGTGGAACATTAAATAGTTATATTTGTGGAACATTAAAGAGTTATATATGTAGAACATTAAAGAGTTATATTTGTAGAACATTAAAAAGTTATATTTGTAGAACATTAAAGAGTTATATTTGTAGAACATTAAAGAGTTATGTTTGTAGAACATTAAAGAGTTATATTTGTAGAACATTAAAGAGTTATATTTGTGGACATTAACGAGTTAGATTTGTGTAACATTAGGTGTTCAAGTTGGTTGAGGTGATTAACCCAGGTGAGGACATTCGTCTTGATGCTCCCCTCATGCGTGCCTGTGGGGATGTGGTTGCCCAGGCCTGTTCTGAATATGATGCTGGCCAAGGAGAGTAAGTTATTTGTATTCCTGACTACTTCTGTTAGGCTTCTTCTTTGTTTCCTCATCTGCCTTTCAGCATTGAGGGGAAAGACATTTTGTTGTATTCTTTCTACTCTTTGTCAGCTTCTACTATTGTCAAGTGCCTGATTACTTCTAACATTACATCCATCCATTCATGTCTGTTGTTTTTGTCATGTTTCTTGATATTCTTGTGGATTGTTGTTAATTTTTTCTGTCTTATGTGGTCAAATCATTCAGTGTGTTGTTTATATAGTGTACTTTATTGTCTCCTTAGTTCTTCATTTCTATTTTTGTCTGTAACTAACTAACTAGCTAGCTCCAGTAATGTATTTTGTTTTAATGGTGTTATATCTGTTGAACTCTTCACGTCATTGTTTATTTAATTTAGTCAAGTGCATTAAATAAGAAATATTTTAAAATTAAACAGCTGCAAGCATCACATTCTTTTTATAATGAGCTCTTCTCTTTTTAACTTTCCAGTGTACATATACACTTCGTATGAGATCTGGACTTCTGATTGGCATGACAAGCCAAGATGGCTGCCTAGTCAAATCAGGTTTGGGACTGGTGGTCATTTTGCTGCAGTGTGTTTTCAAATGATTCTTTCTGGTCTGGATTTTTGTTTGTAGAAACGGATGGTTCGGTCACATTTATCTGATCACAAATTCTACACAGTTTTTATGCCAGCATGCAGAGATATGTGCTACAGGGAACTTCCAGTCTATGGTGGATAGGCTGCGGGAAAATGAAAAATGTTCCTTGTTGCAGCTTCCTCATATTCCTGGTTCATTGCAGGAGCTACTGAGTTAAGGGCTCTGTGCACACCTTGAGCAGTGTGTCTCATCCGTTTTGATCATGTTTCGATATTCCAATTGTTTACGATGAATGATGATATCGTATGACAGGGAAAAGTGGCTGTGTTCAATTTCTGCACAGTTTCCTCTTTTGGCGTGTGCTGAGACTGCAACGATGGGGACAACAGTTACCTTTCTTTGTTTGGGAGATGAGATATTAATTCAGATGATTACGCTGGCACAGGCGGTTGAGCAATTATGGATTTTAATTTGTTTGCAGTGATACCGGGGCCTTCCATAACCAAATAACCAAAATAACCAAATGTGCTACAGGCAAATGTCAGTTGATTGAATTTAAATGGTTGCAGTCCCTGGCTTTGTCCTGCGACAGGATGTGTAATCTGTGGTTGATTGCAGCTTGACTGGCTGGATTCATTGTTTCACTGAAGTGGATGTCTGGCTTTATTTGTTGGGCAATGATTCTTGGGGGTTGTTTATTGACCATGAAGTCTACATGGATTCGGCGTGGTTGTATAGAGGTTGTGCTACCTGCGACAACTTACAGCTTCTCTAGCGTGCTTAATGAGCTGCGCACCTTTTTTATGAATGCGACATGTTCACTAGAACAGTATGAATGATCAGGATGAACATTTTGTTGGTTGCTAGGCCAGGGACATAGCATATATAGGAGTGCCCTGCTTGCAGTCATGCCTTTTCATTCTACTTCTAAAAGTCAAAAGTTGTATGACATCTGAGCACTTATGGACTTTGACTGGCGTGCAATGAGGATGACCTGTGGACTTAACTAAACTAAGTACATAGACAGTCACAAGATATATAATAACCATCTTCCATTACAAGAATGTTGACAACAATTTAATACTAACTGACAGTTTGTGCTGGATTTAAGTGTGGTTTGTCAGGCTCACTCTCTGGGTATGATCTATTGAAGTCTTTGGCAAGACACAGCCAAAGCAAGTACACACAAATACGCATTCCTGCATAAATAGTGTAGAGTGGGCAGCGGAGTGGATGAAAGCTTGTCATTTGTCAATCAGGTGGACTCTGGTTTGAATTCTGATTCTCAAAAGTTATTATCATCTTAGCACTTAAAACAAACTCAGACTCTTGGTTATTTATATATTCTGATTGTTCTCATGGCTCACTGGTTACTAGCATCAAGAGGGTGTCTCTAACTCATGGCTCATTGGTTACTAGCATCAAGAGGGTGTCTCTAACTCATGGCTCATTGGTTACTAGCATCAAGAGGGTGTCTCTAACTCATGGCTCATTGGTTACTAGCATCAAGAGGGTGTCTCTAACTCATGGCTCACTGGTTACTAGCATCAAGAGCGTATTTCTAACTCATGGCTCACTGGTTACTAGCATCAAGAGGGTGTCTCTAACTCATGGCTCACTGGTTACTAGCATCAAGAGGGTGTCTCTAACTCATGGCTCACTGGTTACTAGCATCAAGGGGATGTCTCTAACTCATGGCTCACTGGTTACTAGCATCAAGAGGGTGTCTCTAACTCATGGCTCACTGGTTACTAGCATCAAGAGGGTGTCTCTAACTCATGGCTCATTGGTTACTAGCATCAAGAGGGTGTCTCTAACTCTTGGCTCACTGGTTACTAGCATCAAGAGGGTGTCTCTAACTCATGGCTCACTGGTTACTAGCATCAAGAGGGTTTATCTAACTCATGGCCTATGGTTACAAGCATCAAGAGGGTGTCTCTAACTCATGGCTCATTGGTGACTAGCATCAAGAGGGTGTCTCTAACTCATGGCTCACTGGTTACTAGCATCAAGAGGGTGTCTCTAACTCATGGCTCACTGGTTACTAGCATTAAGAGGGTTTATCTAACTCATGGCCTATGGTTACAAGCATCAAGAGGGTGTCTCTAACTCATGGCCTATGGTTACTAGCATCAAGAGGGTGTCTCTAAAGTCTAGACAGATAGGCAAAAATACATATTTTAAGGAAATGAAATTTATTAACATTTTATTCACTTGGAATATTAAAAATGTCTTCAATATGATTTCTATCATTTACGATGCAAATGGTGATGCACTTTGCAAAATTCACTTGAACTCGATATAATAAATTAGCATTGCCGTCAAATTTAGCACATTCACTCTTTATGCGTTCAATCAAGTTTGTAACATCTGTGGTTTTCATTGAGTTCACCTTCTCCTTTAGCTTACCCTAGAAAAATAAGTCAAGGGGGCTAAGGTCAGGTGAATGAGAAGACCACTCTTCTTCCAATTCAGTTAGGGAAATTGTCATTCACAATTCTTTATGTATTTTTGCCTGTGTGTCCAGACTTAGAGACACACTGTGCAATGAGTTTTTTTTTTATTTTAATTAGTTTTCTTCTTATTGAGAGTTACTGCAGCACTCTCTCTCTCTCTCTCTCTCTCTGTTGACAGTGGATGTTGCAAAATAGAAAGATTGCTTCTCTTTTTGAAAAGATGGCGCCTGGCTTATTTCAAAAATCTTTTCACAAGTTTCTTTTCTGTTCATTCTAGTGTGATCACATGCCTGCTTGAAAATCTGGATCATGAGGACATGACGGATGAGTGTGAGGATGAACTGCTCGTTATACAGTACTTTGCAGCTCGAGATTTCAGGTGTGTCAAATAGACTTAATTAAAATATTGTAATATTGTCAGAAAATTAATGTCTTGTGCAACAAGTATTTGTCAATAGAAATGAGAAAGAGAGTTCATCAATACTATATAGAACCAGTTCTGATCTATGGAAGTGAATCAAGGACAGTAGACAAACAAATGAAAAGGTGATTAGAGCCCACAAAAATAGGATTTCTCAGAAGAATGTTTAAAGTTCCCTGGACAGCTTAAAAGACCAATGAAAACATCCTTAAAGAGGCCAACACAAAAAGGGAGCTCCTTAAAAACATCAGAAGGAAACAATCAACATTTTTCAGACACTTGAGAAAAGGAAAGTTTGAATACTTGGTTATAACTGGCAAAATACAGGGAAAAAGAGATCACAGATGACAAAGAGAGAAGATACTAGATAGCTTGGTGTCAGGGCATGGAACACAGTCAACAACAGAATTGATATGATGCACGGTGGATAGAAGACTGTGAAAGGACATGATGGTCTCCACCAACTGGTGTGGCACATGATGATGAAGAATATTTTTTGTTCCATAAAATTATATGGTAATTGAATAAAAAATTTTCATGATTGATGTTCAGGGACATCAGGTTATAAAACTCAGTGATTGGTGGTCAAGTCTTCAAGTTATAAACCTCAATGTAACACAGGCCGCTAATAAATAATAAATTATGAGGAAGATGACATTGAAATAGGAAACTTTCTATACTGAGCTTCGCAGCAGGAGGCAATCTGATTATCAGAAGAGGACCCTCCATCAAGCAAGTGTTTCGACTGACCTGGGTCATGACTCCTAGGTGTCGATCTCCTGCTGCATTGAACTCTATACACTAATAGTATATTTGGCACAAAATAACTACACTAATTCTACACAACACTTCTGGTCGAATCTACAGTCTATACACAGTTGTATACTTACTTGTCTTAGCTTTAACCCAGTACATTGATGCTTTCCTTTTGGTGGCACCCATCTAAAATGGCTTGTATTTGGAATGTCCTTTTATATATACTCACGTACACCGTGCTTTTTGTCATGGCTTAATTTGGCGGGAAGGAGTGGATATGTAACTGATAATAAGTGATAAAGATAGGTCGACTTCGGAACTCCATTACTTTGAACTGTTATTGGAAACTTTGGGTGTGGCTCTCCCTCGGTCGATGATGTAATTTCTTATCGCTTTTCATGCATGCCTTTTATATTCAAGGATTAAACTTTTGCTATGCTTTTGACTTACCTGGGAGTCAGGAGCAGTCATCAATATGTAAATTAGTTGCCTAATTGTCTGAACATCAGATTATTCGGAGATTGTTGATATGTCTCGGGTTTGCCAGATCCAACATCATGCTCTTTTAACTGACTCAGCAATAGCAATCATTGTTCTTGTTCACATTCCCCTCTTAATAATATATTATGAGAGTTAAAAAAAAAAGTAAAGTACCCCCGTCACGCCAAGTGGCGTATAGGGAAATATGGTGTTAGTGACCCTATATTTTACAGACCTTCAGCACATGATTTTTGGGGTAATGTGGTCGGTATTACGCTCGTGCCGCTTCACTTTCCCAGAAAAAAATCCGGTCCCCATTAAAGGCTGGGTGAACCCGGAAGCCATCGGTTGGGATCGAACCCTACCCCTTGTCCTTTGTAGTCCAGTTCACTAACCACTGAGCTATCGCGGCTCCCTAAAAGTAAAGTGCCCCCATCACGCCAAGTGGCATATAGGGAATATGGTGTTAGTGACCATAAATTTTACAGACCTTCAGCACATGATTTTTAGGGTAATGTGGTCGGTATTACGCCCGTGCCGCTTCACTTTCCCAGAAAAAAATCCAGTCCCCATTAAAGGCTGGGTGAACCCGGAAGCTATTAATTGGGATCGAACCTTACACCTTGTCCTTTGTAGTCCAGTTCACTAACCACTGAGCTATCGCGGCTCATTTTTAAGATAGTAGGGCCTCTTTAATAGGTCATAGAGAGATGAGGTCGTGAATCCTCTGGCACTAATGTCTATTAAATGTTCATTTGAAGTGATGAATATTAACATTATATACTAGCAAATTCATTAACAATTCTAATTTTTTTAAAATGTGACTAGATGAAACATTTTAATTTCTAATTCATTTAAAAATACATATAGTTCTTACTTTTAATTCTAATATTTTTTAAAAAGTCAATTCAGTTTAAGCATTTAAAACTCTCATTTGTTTTAAAGTAGATCAGTTTAAAATATTTAAAGCTCTCATTTGTTTTAAAGTAGATCAGTTTAAAATATTTAAAACTCTCATTTGTTTTAAAGTAGATCAGTTTAAAATATTTAAAACTCTCATTTGTTTTAAAGTAGATCAGTTTAAAATATTTAAAACTCTCATTTGTTTTAAAGTAGATCAGTTTAAAATATTTAAAACTCTCATTTGTTTTAAAGTAGATCAGTTTAAAGTATTTAAAACTCTCATTTGTTTTAAAGTAGATCAGTTTAAAATATTTAAAACTCTCATTTGTTTTAAAGTAGATCAGTGTAAAATATTTAAAACTCTCATTTGTTTTAAAGTAGATCAGTGTAAAATATTTAAAACTCTCATTTGTTTTAAAGTAGATCAGTTTAAAATATTTAAAACTCTCATTTCTCTAAATGTGGAATGAGATGAAATATTGTAGTTTCCAGTTGTTGTAAAAGTGGATTCACATAACTCTTTGCCTTCCCAGTAATGCTCACACTGCGCTCTTTCAGGCTCGTGCAAAATAGGGTTTTACAAATCTAATTTAGATAGTTCAGTTCAAACCAACAAAATAATCATGAGGGGAAAGCGTTAAAGAATCATTTCAGGGGAAAAGGTTTGTTTACATTACTCAGAGAAAAAACACGAGTAAACGATAGATTAAAAAAACCAAAGAATAATAGACAGCCTGAAACAGAATCAAACTTGTCGTGGAATACAGGTTCGATCCTGCTTCAGGCTGTCTGTTGTTGTTTGTTTTTTTCTGTTGATTATTTGGGGATTTTTGTCCAAGTGTTGTAAACATACCTCTTCTCCTGAAATGATTCATTGATGTGCCACCTCGGACAGTCTCAGTTCATAATAATATTCATTTATGATTATTTGTCTATGGATTCACTTAATGAATTCCATCTGTTATTTTTTTTTTTTTTGCAGGTTGGATTTTCACTTGTTCAAGCAATGCCACGCTGATGCTATTGAACTCTGTCATTCCGACGGCTTCAGTGAACCTGCTTCTGTGAAGCCAGATGAAGGCTCAATTATTTTCTCCTGCCTACATCGTCATTTACGATCAAGTGACCCTAATGATAAAAAGGTTTTTTTATTTCCTGGTTGTCACTAGAGGACAATTGGTTTTATTTGAATTGCTGTACAGTCCCATAATTATTTATTTTAAAGAAGAAGGAATGAAATATTGTGTCTCATTTATTCATGGTTAATATTGCACAATTTTAGAAAAAATTGTTTCATGATTGTTAACAGGCCAGAGGCAAAGGTCTCTCACAGCAGCAGAGCTGTCAGGAACCCACAGCTTATGTCTTGCACCAGGATCGGTGAACCAGAACCATCCAGACTCTACTCCACCTCTTCGTGGTGCTTCCAGAAACAGACTTGTCTAGTCAGGGCAAGCGAGTAGAGATCAAAGAGGGAAGACAACCCAGTACTCAAAAATAATATACTAAAGGTGGATGGGTTGGGTCATAAGGCGCAAATATCACAGTTCTATTTTGCAAACTACAACACAACATATCTATGCCCACTTAACATCCTTCTAAGGACGGATAATGAAGTGGACATCAACCCTTTAAGTAGTCATATGTTGGACAATGAGGAGGAGGAGTAAGGTTGTCAGGCTGACTTGGAGAGATGTTCATATATTTTCACAATTCCCAGTCCATATTATTGTTTGTCATTTTTGTGTGTGTTTTTTTCACTGTGATTACTATTGTTTATCTTAATGGTTTTCTGTTCTCCCTGTGGTTACTATTGTTTATCTTAATGGTTTTCTGTTCTCCCTTTTCTGTAGCTTTGTTATCTGTGCATGTTCTAAACTTCATCTGTGTATCAGATGAAAGTTTTTGTTTCTTTATGAAATCGGTGAGAACTTTTTGTAATATGTAATATTCTCACAACAAATCATTACCATCCAGAATACATCAAGTTTATAATAAAATAAATGGAGTTATATCTATCTTGTTAAAAACTGTAATCACTGCACTTCTTGTAGGCTCAATGGTACTCCTTAACCAAATAGTAAACCATTTACGGTGTTGATGGTTCTTATAAGTCATGAGGTATGAGCAGCTTTATCTCTATTCTTACTAATTATCTTACTCTATTCTTATCTGTTCTTGTGGCATTCCTTGACGTCACTGTGTCTCAGGTTCTGGGGCAGTGAAAACATTCAGATGTTAACTCTGAAGGCACCGGTAGTTGAAACTTTAGTTGTGTACCTCATTGTGTTAAAGTTAGGAAATCAACCGACATCACATGGATTGTAAAGCTAGTATTTGATTACTGAACTGCTTTCACATTCCACCAGAGAAATGTTCTGGAGTAGTAGATAGTCAAGGTAGCAGAATCGTTCCTTTAGGTTGTCAAGTTAGCAGAACCTTTATATAGATAGAAGAGTCAGCACAATTGTTTCTTTTGATAGAAGAGTCAGCACAATTGTTTCTTTTGATAAAAGTGTCAGCATAATTGTTTCTTTTGATAAAAGTGTCAGCACAATTGTTTCTTTTGATAAAAGTGTCAGCACAATTGTTTCTTTTGATAGAAGAGTCAGCACAATTGTTTCTTTTGATAGAAGTGTCTCACAATTGTTTCTTTTGATAGAAGTGTCTCACAATTGTTTCTTTTTTAGAAGAGTCAGCACAATTGTTTCTTTTGATAGAAGAGTCAGCACAATTGTTTCTTTTGATAGAAGAGTCAGCACAATTGTTTCTTTTGATAAAAGTGTCAGCACAATTGTTTCTTTTGATAGAAGTGTCAGCACAATTGTTTCTTTTGATAAAAGTGTCAGCACAATTGTTTCTTTTGATGTAAATCTTTCTTTTTAGCTGAAATGACCTAAGTAACGTTGAAACAAATTAGACCCTTAATATGACGCAAATGATTCCCTTCCTGTGATAAAAATTCCAGTGTTTCTAACCTACATTCAGTACTTTTCCCCTTGTCTTGCAGCTATAAAAACAATTATTGTTTATATAATGCCACCGGATTGGATCCAAGATGGTGGATTTGTTTTTCTCCCACTTGGTGTAAAACTATTGATCAGAGGTTTAACAAGTCGCTATCATAAAAATGCTTTTGTTAATGAAATGAAGATAGAGTTGCTTGCACAGAACAGAGACAAATGGTGAGATTTGATAAAAGATCTTTACAAGGATTGAAAACTGCTAGAATAAAAATGTAGGTAAGAGAATGAGTATCTGGGTCTATGTCCTATGGACCAGCTATGGCTTAAAAGGCCAGTAGATAGATAGATAATGCAGCAGACATGTGTCCTGTCTTTTGTTTCAGGTCATCTCACGAATTTGCTAAAATAACAATTGCTACCTAATAACCTATTGTTGATGACTTTCAATTTTACCAACGTAGTGAGCACAAAAATATGTTTCAACTTCGAATGCAAATTTAACAATTGAAGCAGTCAAGAAAATTATGACTTACACTTTTACTCACAGAAATTATTAAATTGTATAGCTGTATAAACAAACATAGATTTAAAATGTTAATGAGAGGTTAAATGTCATGAATTAAGATATTATTAATATCACTTAAGAACATCAGCGCTGTGAGCACAAAAACAGATCTTCTCCGGATATATGTTTAACATCAAGAGTCCAGTGTTTTTCTACCCAGTCACTAGTGTTTTGCCATAATTTTTTTCTTCCTGAAAGATACTTCTTTCACTAAATCTTTCATATTTTCACTATAACAAGTTATAGACATATATATTAGGCATCAAATTGAAGGGAAAAGGACACAGATTCACAATCAAAAACATTTTGAAAAAAAAATTGAAGGATAAGAATTTAAGCAATTAAGAATAACAATTTTTGGAAAAAACATTTTTTAAATATAAAAGTTGGTACTCACCTACCCAAAGTGGGTGTACATTTTAATCCGACAGTATTGGAAATATTTTTCCATGTAAATATATCCACTTGTGAACAAATTAGGAAAGTTTCACTATCCTATAAATACTAGTTTGCACTATACACACAATTCTTCATGGTATGTCATTTTTATGTGACATTTTTTATGCACTTAAGAAGAGAGGGGTGGTAGTAAACTAAATATATTACATGGGTAAATAGATTACATTTAAAGTTTATGTACAATAGTTACATAACCGCAACATTTAATTTAATTTATTTACAAGTCTGAATCAAATGTGGACTTTGTGTGCCACAGTTTGAAACAGTGTTTTGGATGTAGATGCGGCCTATCATCACATCCTTCACAAATAAAATTAGTCCATCTTGGGACAATAGGTTTGCTACAAACCTTACATCTGCGATCCTTGCTACAGAGCTACTAAAACTAACATCACCGAGATCACTACCAAATTCAAAGTTCTTATAACATAATTCTCTAGCTTTTTCTGCTGTTAATAATAACACGAATCAGCTGATTGAAGACTTTAGAAAACACCACAAATTTTGACGATTTTGTGAACAAATTAAACCCACGTTGAACAGTCGAAGCATGTCTAAAGACAGGAAATTCTATTAGAGTTATATCCCTTGCGGATATGGTAGCTTAAAATATGTAGTATTTACTATAATGAAACAAAATGAAAATAACCATGTCAGCATTCGCTTGGCAAAATGTAAGTAAGAAACCATGACAGCGTTCACACAGACATTTGGAGTTAACAAAATTGGAGCGTTCAAAAAAATTATGACTTTCACTTTTACTCACAGAAATTATTAAACTATACTGCTGTATACAAAAATCTAGATTCAAAATATTAATATGAGAAATTAAATGTTATGAATTAAGCAGATCATAATATAAAATATATAGTCCCGGTGTAATTTTTTCAAGATCGGCGCGCTTGACAAACATTCCAGTCAAACTTCGGGACAGGGAATTCCGTATTTGACGTTCCAACTGTATAAAACTAAGGTAGATATTTTAAAGCGCAAGCGTTCATATGTGAGATAGACCAGGTCAGCATAACTGATTCTTTAGATAGTCCAAGTCAGCACAATTGTTTCTTTAGATAGTCCAAGTCAGCACAATTGTTTCTTTAGATAGTCCAAGTCAGCATGATTGTTTCTTTACATAGTCCAAGTCAGCACAATTGTTTCTTTAGATAGTCCAAGTCTGCATGATTGTTTCTTTAGATAGTCCAAGTCAGCATAACTGATTCTTTAGATAGCCAAAGTCAGCATAGTTGTTTCTTAGATAGAAGAATCAGTATAATTGTTTCTTTGAATATATTCAAACTTCTTCTTTTCCATGAATAATTTGCATTGTGCATCATTAAATTGTAATTTCTGTTTTACGATTTAGCCTTCACGTTCATGCACCCATGAGATGAAACGAGTTATGAGAGAGAGAGCATTTAGGATGAACCTAATGCCTGAAGTGGAAGCAGCTTGCTTGACTGACCTCTCCAGCCATTGCACAGATGAAGATGAGCACAGGAGATTTGGAGGGGTATGTTTGTGTTTATAATCTCTAGCATTGGAAATACTTTACTCTTCTTCTTGTTCTTCCTTTCAGCTCTCTGTGGAGCTAAGGTCTTCAACAAACACTTTCAGCTCTTTGTGGAGCTAAGGTCTTCAACAAACACTTTCAGCTCTCTGTGGAGCTAAGGTCTTCAACAAACACTTTCAGCTCTCTGTGGAGCTAAGGTCTTCAACAAACACTTTCAGCTCCCTGTGGAGCTAAGGTCTTCAACAAACACTTTCAGCTCCCTGTGGAGCTAAGGTCTTCAACAAACACTTTCAGCTCTCTGTGGAGCTAAGGTCTTCAACAAACACTTTCAGCTCCCTGTGGGGCTAAGGTCTTCAACAAACACTTTCAGCTCCCTGTGGAGCTAAGGTATTCAACAAACACTTTCAGCTCTCTGTGGAGCTAAAGTCTTCAACAAATACTTTCAGCTCCCTGTGGAGCTAAGGTCTTCAACAAACACTTTCAGCTCTCAGTGGAGCTAAGGTCTTCAACAAACACTTTCAGCTCTCTGTGGAGCTAAGGTCTTCAACAAACACTTTCAGCTCCCTGTGGAGCTAAGGTCTTCAACAAATACTTTCGGCTCCCTGTGGAGCTAAGGTCTTCAACAAACACTTTCAGCTCCCTGTGGAGCTAAGGTCTTCAACAAATACTTTCAGCTCCCTGTGGAGCTAAGGTCTTCAACAAACACTTTCAGCTCTCTGTGGAGCTAAGGTCTTCAACAAACACTTTCAGCTCTCTGTGGAGCTAAGGTCTTCAACAAACACTTTCAGCTCCCTGTGGAGCTAAGGTCTTCAACAAATACTTTCGGCTCCCTGTGGAGCTAAGGTCTTCAACAAACACTTTCAGATCCCTTTGGAGCTATAGTCTTCAACAAACACTTTCAGCTCCCTGTGGAGCTAAGGTCTTCAACAAACACTTTTCAATCCATCCTGTTTCTTGCCATTATTTAAGGCCATTCCATGTTTTCCACACCCTCTTCATCTCTGCTTCCACCTTTCTTCTGCAAGTACATTTTTACCTTGTTCCTTCTCTCTTTTCTCTAGGGATTCCAAAAAAGGGCCTGTCATGTAGTACTCTCAGTTGGCTTCCGCAGTGTGTATCCTATCTAGCACCATTGTCTTTGTTGTATCTCTTTGTCCACTAGTGTTTGGTACATTTCCATAATTCTAAGTTAGTGATTTTGTCCTGCCATTTCCATCCTTTTATTCTGTGAAAGCATCCATTAATAAAGGTCTGTATCTTCTTTACTCTTACTAAAAACTAAAGAAAAAGTTGCCACTATGCCTTGCTAGACGTTTGGGGAATATGATGCTTGTGATCATATTTTTCCATGACCGCTACACATTTTTGGGAGATGTGATCGGTATCACGCTAGAGTCGGTATTACTTCCCAGACAAATCACTGGAAACCACTTGACTGGACTACCGACGTTCAGACAACCCATGTTCGACTCCCGCTGGAAGCAGCGTGAATTGTACTCGTGGCTGGAAAAGAAAAATACCCCCACAATCGACCCAGCCATTGGCAGAAATGGGTACCAGGTTATTACCCTGGGAAGGTGAGGAATGCCGTCTTGCATCTGAGTTTCGATGCTTGAGGCGACACTATACAGAAATCTCCAAACATTTCTGGATAGGTGGCCGAGCACATATGGGTGGTAACTCGCGTGCTAAGATGCCGGTTCAAGTCTCGTACTTTACTTTACTTTACTTTACCTTACCTTACCTTACCTTACCTTACCTTACCTTACCTTACCTTACCTTACCTTACCTTACCTTACCTTACCTTACCTTACCTTACTTACCTTACCCTTACTTTACCTTACTTTACCTTACTTTACTTTTACTTTTACTTTACTTTACTTTACTTTACCCACTGGAATCCATTTTTAGAGGCTGGGTGAACCCTGGGGCCTTGTTGGTCAATATTTGCAGACTCACACCAGAGAATATGAGTCCATAATGTTGATACAAGAGAATGTGAGTCCATGATGTTGATACAAGAGAATATGAGTCCATGATGTTGATACAAGCGATTGTGAGTCCATGATGTTGATACAAGAGATTGTGGAGCACACAGACTTGAAGCATGTCCTACAGATACACAAAATATGAGTCCATGATGTTGATACAAGAGAATGTGAGTCCATGATGTTGATACAAGAGAATATGAGTCCATGATGTTGATACAAGCGATTGTGAGTCCATGATGTTGATACAAGAGATTGTGGAGCACACAGACTTGAAGCATGTCCTACAGATACACAAAATATGAGTCCATGATGTTGATACAAGAGATTGTGGAGCACACAGACTTGAAGCATGTCCTACAGATACACAAAATATGAGTCCATGATGTTGATACAAGAGATTGTGGAGCACACAGACTTGAAGCATGTCCTACAGATACACAAAATATGAGTCCATGATGTTGATACAAGCGATTGTGGAGCACACAGACTTGAAGCATGTCCTACAGATACACAAAATATGAGTCCATGATGTTGATACAAGCGATTGTGGAGCACACAGACTTGAAGCATGTCCTACAGATACACAAAATATGAGTCCATGATGTTGATACAAGAGATTGTGGAGCACACAGACTTGAAGCATGTCCTACAGATACACAAAATATGAGTCCATGATGTTGATACAAGAGATTGTGGAGCACACATACTTGAAGTATGTCCTACAGATACACAAAATATGAGGCCATGATGTTGATACAAGAGATTGTGGAGCACACAGACTTGAAGCATGTCCTACAGATACACAAAATATGAGGCCATGATGTTGATACAAGAGATTGTGGAGCACACATACTTGAAGCATGTCCTACAGATACACAAAATATGAGTCCATGATGTTGATACAAGAGATTGTGGAGCACACATACTTGAAGCATGTCCTACAGATACACAAAATATGAGTCCATGATGTTGATACAAGAGATTGTGGAGCACACATACTTGAAGTACATCCTACATATACACAAAATATGAGTCCATGATGTTAATACAAGTGATTGTGGAGCACACAGACTTGAAGTACATCCTACATATACACAAAATATGAGTCCATGATGTTGATACAAGAGATTGTGGAGCACACAGACTTGAAGCATGTCCTACAGATACACAAAATATGAGTCCATGATGTTGATACAAGAGATTGTGGAGCACACATACTTGAAGTACATCCTACATATACACAAAATATGAGTCCATGATGTTAATACAAGTGATTGTGGAGCACACAGACTTGAAGTACATCCTACATATACACAAAATATGAGTCCATGATGTTGATACAAGAGATTGTGGAGCACACAGACTTGAAGCATGTCCTACAGATACACAAAATATGAGTCCATGATGTTGATACAAGAGATTGTGGAGCACACAGACTTGAAGCATGTCCTACAGATACACAAAATATGAGGCCATGATGTTGATACAAGAGATTGTGGAGCACACATACTTGAAGCATGTCCTACAGATACACAAAATATGAGTCCATGATGTTGATACAAGAGATTGTGGAGCACACAGACTTGAAGCATGTCCTACAGATACACAAAATATGAGGCCATGATGTTGATACAAGAGATTGTGGAGCACACAGACTTGAAGTACATCCTACATATACACAAAATATGAGTCCATGATGTTAATACAAGTGATTGTGGAGCACACAGACTTGAAGTACATCCTACATATACACAAAATATGAGCCCATGATGTTGATACAAGTGATTGTGGAGCACACAGACTTGAAGTACATCCTACATATACACAAAATATGAGCCCATGATGTTGATACAAGTGATTGTGGAGCACACAGACTTGAAGCATGTCCTACAGATACACAAAATATGAGGCCATGATGTTGATACAAGCAATTGTGGACCACCCAAACATTTTGCAGGTATGTATCACTCTCAACCACCTAAGAACTGACAAACTAAGGACTTTCAGTGAGGACTTCAAACACACCATCTTGTTTGTAGTCTGTTAGATGTTTAAATGCACAGCAAAAACTGATGACAGAAGAAAAGGAAGAAACATGGCTGAAATATTTCTTTTTAAAAATTTTTTTTCTTTTATTATATATTCATTTGTTTTTTTTAAATTATTATTTTTTAATTTAACCATTAATTATGATACCTATCTGTAACTCTTCCACTTACGATACCTTAGCAAAAATTACTACCTTTTAAATGTAACATTAGGTGCTCTAAAAATAGTAATTTCTCTTAACTTTTGACACATGCATGGCCTTGTGTTCACACTAGGCAAAAACACGGGGACTCAGAATTTCTGGCTCAGGTTGATTTGAGTTTGACCTCAATGGACCGGACGTGTTACAATGTCTATCGGTACAGTCACAGAAACCCTGTCAGTATGTTCGGCTACCTCATAGCATTATTCGTTGTGTTTCATGAGTCACAAAGGGTTGTTTAATGTCAGCTGACAACCAGGAAATTTCCCTGGTCACAACAGAGAATAAAAAAAAAATTCTTGAAAATTGGTGATTGCAAAATCGATGTATCTCACGAAATAATAATAATAAAAAAAAAATCTGACATCAATAGAAACAAATTTAACACTCAGCATGTTTGACCTTGGCAAAATGTCACATTTTGAAAAATTAGTATTTTGATGCGGTAATTTTTATGTTGGTATCTTAATCTAGGGTTAAATTAGCAAGTTAATATATTGCATGCTATGTTTAAATTTGAAGGGTCAGAACAGATTTTAAATTGTTAGTATATAAACCTATTTAGTTAAAATTATGGCAGTAAACTATGTTTAAAGAGAGAAATGACAAGTCATCCCCAAAATATCAACTATAATCAAGAGAAGAAGGTCGTCATATGTTGGCCTTGGGATGAGAAGAGACAACTAAAGAATCTCAAAGCAGGCCCACAAATGGGGACTAGAGGGTAAAAAATAAAGAGGCCGGCCTAGAGAAACACTAAAAGAAACTTTAAAGTGAGAAGCATCAACAGCAGACATCAGCTCCCTTGCTGAAATTGAGCGACTCTCCCCAGAACAGAGCCATGTGACGAGACACAATGTGGATCCTGTGCAAGTTCTGACATTTCAAAGATCATTGGACACAAGAGTCTACAATCTTTGTCCTATGTGTCGTCTTCGGCTCAAAAGGACAATAGATAGAAACTATTTATTTGTAGTCTCTTTACTCACTTTGTCTATTAATGTTTGTAGGAGATGGAATGTCTGCAGACAGTTTTTGAGTCGCTGTCAGAAAAATGTAAGGCGGCAGTCAGAAATTTCACACAAGAGGAATCTGCGAATATCGAACTGGACAGAACTCTCATGCGGTCTTGTCTTTCCATGGCTAAAAGATTCTGTAGTGTAAGTTTTATTTTTATTATTATATTTATTGAATCACATAAATTATTCTTATACATTTAATAGCCTGCCTGAATACTTATATAGAGTCAACCTCTTATACATTTAATAGCCTGTCTGAATACTTATATAGAGTCAACCTCTTATACATTTAATAGCCTGACTGAATACTTATATATAGCCAAATTTCTTATACATTTAATAGCCTGTCTGAATACTTATATAGAGCCAAATTTCTTATACATTTAATAGCCTGTCTGAATACTTATAATAAAGTCAAATTTCTTATACATTTAATAGCCTGTCTGAATACTTATAATAAAGCCAATTTCTTATACATTTAATAGCCTGTCTGAATACTTATAATAAAGTCAAATTTCTTATACATTTAATAGCCTGTCTGAATACTTATAATAGAGCCAATTTCTTATACATTTAATAGCCTGTCTGAATACTTATAATAAAGTCAAATTTCTTATACATTTAATAGCCTGTCTGAATACTTATAATAGAGCCAATTTCTTATACATTTAATAGCCTGTCTGAATACTTATAATAAAGCCAATTTCTTATACATTTAATAGCCCATCTGAATACTTATAATAGAGCCAATTTCTTATACATTTAATAGTCAATCTGAATACTTATCTCCTAAGAAAGTAGTATTTCCAGACTAACAGGTCTTTCCTACCCAGATTTGTATCTGTTATCCTTCTTGTTTGTTTTTTCCTGAACGTTGAAGGAAATTACACTGTATAAGAAAACAGCAGAAAATATGTCACAACAGAAAATACATCAAGTGGCAGTGTCTCACATATGAACATTGAAGTCAGGCAGCGCTAGGTGTATGAGCTCAACTACCAGACTTCACATCAAAAGCATGCTCAGGAAGCAGACCTTAGTAAAAGAAAGGATGAGGAGAAATCTCCACCAACAATCCACACAGAAGGATAATCTTAGCTTGAAGCAATCATTAGTCGTCAGGGGAGTAATTACGTAAAAGTTTCATATCATGAGTCAAATAACCTCGTGATAATTATACTAGAGAGAGTAGACTCCAAGGTCTCATCATGACAGTCAAGGTACAATAACCTTGTGATAATTATACTAGAGAGAGTAGAGTCCAAGGTTTCCTCATGACAGTCAAGGTACAATAACCTTGTGATAATTATACTAGAGAGAGTAGAGTCCAAGGTTTCCTCATGACAGTCAAGGTACAATAACCTTGTGATAATTATACTAGAGAGAGTAGAGTCCAAGGTTTCATCATGACAGTCAAGGTACAATAACCTTGTGATAATTATACTAGAGAGAGTAGAGTCCAAAGTTTCCTCATGACAGTCAAGGTACAATAACCTTGTGATAATTATACTAGAGAGAGTAGAGTCCAAGGTTTCATCATGACAGTCAAGGTACAATAACCTTGTGATAATTATACTAGAGAGAGTAGAGTCCAAGGTTTCATCATGACAATCAAGATACAATAACCTTGTGATAATTATACTAGAGAGAGTAGAGTCCAAGGTTTCATCATGACAGTCAAGGTACAATAACCTTGTGATAATTATACTAGAGAGAGTTTGAGTCCAAGGTCTCCTCATGACAGTCAAGGTACAATAACCTTGTGATAATTATACTAGAGAGAGTAGAGTCCAAGGGGTCCTCATGACAGTCAAGATACAATAACCTTGTGATAATTATACTAGAGAGAGTAGAGTCCAATGTTTCCTCATGATAGTCAAGGTACAATAACCTTGTGATAATTATACTAGAGAGAGTTTGAGTCCAAGGTTTCATCATGACAGTCAAGGTACAATAACCTTGTGATAATTATACTAGAGAGAGTAGAGTCCAAGGTTTCCTCATTTTTTTTTTTTTTCCGTTTGCCAACTTTGACCACTAACAAAGTCCCTAGAGACTAGGAACTGAGTCTTGCGTGTTAATCCATTTTTCCCTGGCAGCAGTGTGCACAGGGGTCCCTCGCCACACAGGCAGATAACTCTGACTGCGGAGGTACTCATATTTTTTCCATCGATGAGTAATTGATGCTTCAAGCCGGGCCTCACTGCTGAGACCAGGGGTGGTTGCCGCAGAGAGAAATCATAAATAAAAATCCCAACCAGTGAAGCCGGGATTTGAACCCACAACCTCTCTGTCTTGAGGCCGGTGTCTTGCCTCAAGACCAACCCGTCCTCCATTAGAGTAGAAAGAGTAGAGTCCAAGGTTTCCTTGTGACAGTCAAGGTACAATTATCTTGTGATAATTTTAGCATATATGATGATGGTACTATAATACTAGTAGAAAATCCTAAAGATCTACAACAATTACTTAATGTAATAACACATGACAAGCAAAAAATATTGACTAAATATGAATATCAAAAAGACTAAAACTATGATCATAAACAAAGAAAATTCTCAAGACCTACAATTAAATATCAAAGCTGAAGGAATACATCTGGAGACAGTTCAGAGCTACAACTACCTGGTACACACTATAACCAGTGATGGAAAATGTACAACTGAAATAAACAAAAGAATAGGTATGGCAAAAAGTAATTTTGATGCCATGAAAATGATACTAACATCAAAACAAAATAACACCAGGGCTAAAACTAAGAACAGCAAAATGTTACATCTTCTCAATATTCCTGTATGGTGCAGAAACATGGACATTAGACAAGAAAACAGAACGGAAAATTGAAGCCTTTGAAATGTGGATTTATAGAAGAATAGGTAGAATTAGATGGAAAGAAAAGAAAACAAACGATGAAGTTTTAAAACAACTAAAAATGAAAATAGAACTACTAAATACAATTAGAACAAGACAAATGAATTTTTTGGGGCGTGTTTAAAGACACAACAGCCTAATAAAAGTAATATTGGAAGGGAAAGTACAAGGTAAAAGAGGCAGAGGCAGACCGAGACTAACATGGACGAGTAACATCAAAAGACGGACAGTTCAACCTATGACAATCTGCACCATCAAAGCAAGAGACAGAGTGGAATGGCGCTCCATGGGAGGCAACCTTCGATGTGGAGACAGCATTCAATGATAATGATCAATTATCCTTGAGAGAGTAGAGTTCAAGGTTTCCTCGTGATTGTTTATTTCTTGTTTACAACCCTCTCCTCAGGATCAATTAAACAGTGATAACTTGCAATTAGAAGTGCTCGATTGTCTCATTGAACACAAAAATGACAATGACATGCAGGAGAAATGTGCTGCCAGTCTTGAACACCATCAGATTGTAAGTACTTTCATCATTTCACCATCAGATTGTAAGTACTTTCATCATTTCATCATCAGATTGTAGTTACTTTCATCATTTCACCATCAGATTGTAAGTACTTTCATCATAAGATTGTAAGTACTTTCACCATCATTCCATCATCAGATTGTAAGTACTTTCATCATTTCACCATCAGCTTGTAAGTACTTTCATCATTTCACCATCAGATTGTAAGTACTTTCATCATTTCACCATCAGATTGTAAGTACTTTCATCATTTCACCATCAGATTGTAAGTACTTTCATCATTTCATCATCAGCTTTTAAGTACTTTCATCATTTCACCATCATATTGTAAGTACTTTCATAATTTCACCATCAGATTGTAAGTACTTTCATCATTTCACCATCAGCTTGTAAGTACTTTCATCATTTTGCCATCAGATTGTAAGTACTTTCATCATTTCACCATCAAGTTGTAAGTACTTTCATCATTTCACCATCAGATTGTAAGTACTTTCATCATTTCACCATCAAGTTGTAAGTACTTTCATCATTTCATCATCAGCTTTTAAGTACTTTCATCATTTCACCATCATATTGTAAGTACTTTCATCATTTCACCATCAGATTGTAAGTACTTTCATCATTTCACCATCAGATTGTAAAATACTTTCATCATTTCACCATCAGATTGTAAGTACTTTCATCATTTCATCATCAGCTTGTAAGTACTTTCATCATTTCACCATCAGATTGTAAGTACTTTCATCATCAGATTGTAAGATTATTTTTATTGCCATAAAAAAAACGTTGCCATGTGTATGAATGAAGATGTCTCGAGGAAACTACATTCCTCTCATTCTTTAGATTGATATTTTACTGGAGTGTTTCTGATTAAGATGCTGAACAAAGATGTGAATGTTCTAGAACAGTCTCTACTTATGCTACTGATATTTTAATAAAATAATGTTTATGAACAAATATATTATACTCAAGTCTTGTTTCAAAACTGAGAAAAGTTACCAAGACTACTTAAATATCATCAATAAACAGCTGTGACGTGCATTAAAGTGCACCGAGGACAGTACTTAAATCCCTGCGAACATCTGTAGGTTGAGGCACATTAGAAGACTGGTATAAAAATAGTTCAGACAAAGAATGGAAAGAGACACTCCACAACAAAGATAAAATACACCATAATTTATTTTTAATTTTTGACAATGGAGGTAAGGAAAGCAGTTTTTGAGTGTTATTTAGTACCAATATTGACATATGGAAGTGAATCCTGGAGAGTCAAATAACAGATAAGAAAATCATTGTCTGCCTCAGAAATGTAGTTTTACAGGAGAAAGTTGAAGGTACCACAGACAGCCAAAAGAAATACAAGGACGTTCTGATATGTTTCCAAAAAGAACTTGTTACCATCAGAAGGAGACTATCATTTTTTTAGTGGCTACTTTGTAATGAAGGGGAACATCTAGAATGTTGTGACCAACTGGAAAGTTTGACAGGGGATGAAGTGACATAGGGAAACAGAGAAGATACCTGATGATTCAAGAGATTGGAATGATAGGAACTCAATAACAGAATCAACTCTAAATTAGGATGATGGAACTTTCATTACATTCTGTAGTACAAAATACTGCTACTTAATTGTAACGTTAGGAGCACTAAAAATATTATTTTCTTTGAACTTTTGATACACAACTGTGTGTTTTACCAATTACACACAGAGGGAACTCAAATTTCCTGTCTCACGTTGATTTATGATGTGAAATTGATCACATAGACTGAACATGCTATTTGTTTATTCAGATGGATGGCGTAAATTCGTCAGCGTGTTCAACCACCTCAAAGCAATATTTGCTTAGTTTGCTGAGTCACAAAGATTTGATGTTGCAGACAGCTGAGAACATTTCCCTTTTCAGAGGTGGGAAAAAAAATAGAAAAATGATCAATTTGTTGAGATTTGGTGAATTTTTCTAGTTTTATAGGATCGTATGTCACAAAACAGAAAAAAAAAAAAAGAAATCATCCATCAATAGAAACAAATTAAACACTCAGGGAATCACTGGTGAGAAAGGAATCTTGTAGACAAGAAATAATATAATAGCTGTGCTCCTGTGTCTATCATTTTCTTTTATTGTGCCAACACATGCTGTCTTTGTGTCTAGCTTTTTCTTGATTGTGCCAACATGTGCTTTGTGTCTTATCTTTTTATCTTGATTGTCCCAAAATATATAGTGTCTTTGTGTCTTATTTTTTTTTCTTGATTGTCCCAACATATGCTGTCTTTGTGTCTTATCTTTTTATCTTGATTGTCCCAACATATGATGTCTTTATGTCTTATCTTTTTTTCTTGATTGTCTCAACATATGCTGTCTTTGTGTCTTATCTTTTTATCTTGATTGTGTAAACATGTGCTTTGTGTCTAATCTTTTTTTTATTGATTGTCCCAACATATGCTGTCTTTGTGTCTTATCTTTTTATCTTGATTGTCCCAACATAGGCTGTCTTTGTATCTAATCTTTTTTTCTTGATTGTCCCAACATATGCTGTCTTTGTGTCTTATCTTTTTATCTTGATTGCCCCAACATATGTTGTCTTTGTGTCTTATCTTTTTATCTTGATTGTGCCAACATGTTGTTAAAGAGTTGTAATTATTTTCTCTTATTTATTTGTCTTGATATTATTGTTCACTGACAGCACCTCACATTAATCGCAACGTTAATCATGACAGACTATTTTCAGCATACATATATCATAATCATTCTTTATTGACTTCTAATATTCTGGCATGTGATACAATATAGTCAATGCACTTCTTGAATTAATGTTCTTAATTCTGGACATCTTGGAGGCAATCGCCAGTGGATATGATTTGTCCACAAGTGCTTATCTTTGTGCAACATGTAACATTCAATCTCTCTATCAACATACTTACGATTATAAGAAATATATGCAGCACAGCTTGTAATCTCTCAAAACACTTTCACAACTAAAGTTCATATGTTCATTATTTATTTGTTCTGTTTTACTGTCTACTGCTCAACTAATGTTCATATGTCACTGCTATTTTTACTACTCTCTATCAACTTACTTGATAACTTCTAAACTGACTTAAAACTACAACTTGAAGATTCTTTTTGTCCTGGTTCTAACTTTCTCTGACTACACTTCTAGTCTTTAAATTTCTAATCTTCTGAGCCTAACTAACTGGCTCAACTTTCTAATCTTCTGAGCCTAACTTTTGGTCTAACTTTCTGGCTCAACTTCTGGTTCTTCTTGACTTAACCTATTGTGTTGAAGTTTAAATACTCCCAACATCACACTTCGCATGAAATATCTTCAGCCAATGAAATTGTCGCAAAGTGACAACTTGCAAACTTTTGATCACTCGTGGAGTCCATCAACTCTCATTCTTCTTACCAAAATTTGACCTATGTCTCAAAATTGTCAAAACAAACTGTTTGTGACCATTACACCCTATGGTCAGTTTTGACCTCTCTAAGTTGCAAAAAAATCATTACTTCATGACTTTGACCTGTCCTGATAGTTGTTTGTCAAAACTATTTATCAGACGGCCAAAGCCATGCGGTCAATACATGCGTTTATTTATTCCCATTTCCACAACCACCTGCATGGAAATTTCCATTCCCACAACCATTGTGTCTATCTTTTTTCTTGATTGTGCCAATAATGCTGTCTTCTATCTGACTTATGTCAACTATGCTGTTATCTTTTCATTATCAGTATTATCAGCAATTTGTAAGTTTCTAATCATCAACATAAAAGAGCTTCACATTATTCTCTTTAAATATCCTCTATAATTTACAGATTTCACTGATGGACTTTAGGTTCAATGCCAAGTTCTATGAAGTCTGTGAAAACTCTGTGTCACTCTACTGTCATGCCAAAAAGACAAAGTAAGTTTAACAAACATCTACCTCATATGAGCCATGCCTGCTGACAGTAGTAGCCTCCATCAGTCATAGTTGACTATGGATTTTGCAGTGCCCCTAGGACATTTTTTTTTTCGCTGTGTATTCTCTTTTTCCATGAATCTGTCCACTTCTTGCTTGAATTTGAGCTTTAGAGTATGTTTCCAAAGATTACGGTCTGCAGTTATCTCTTCCAAGGCTGAGAACTAAGAAGTGGTAGTTAGCCACCACAGAAATGTGATGTTTAAAGGAAGTGGTTGGAATGAGCTGAAAAAACAAAATGGCTCCATAAGAGAAGTGATTTGAAATTGTGCAGAGATGCAATATAATGGTTGCACATTTGAAGAAATGCACTGTGATTCTATGTAATAAAAGACATATATACATCGGAGGAGGGGTGCAGAACTTGATGCAGACCCAGATTTAGTGACAGTATTAAGGAAGCACTGCAGTAGCATCAATAGTTGAAGCTGCCAAAGAAGCAAGAGTTTGTTTGTTTTGGACTTGCCAGCTTTTGTGGCACGCCCATGTAACTGGGATTGGGTTTTGCATGAAAACCTGCTTTATTTCCTGTACACTCTGGCAGTTTGAGCAGGTGTCAGACACACATACAGGCAGATCTCCTCTGACTTTAGAGATACTCATCTCATCCAGTCTGACATCTTGCCTAGATTTTTCTGATAATTTTGCCAAGATAGTGGCCTTTGGCCTACAGTTTTTGAACTTTAATTGCCAGGGTTCATTAGTATTTGCTGTTTGCACATGGGACCCCCTGTTTATCACCATTGTCTGAGAGGATGTGAAGAAGAAAGACAGAAAACATTTTGAAGATGTGGAAAAAGAAAACAGAAGAATTTATTTTATAGAACATTTTCAGCTTTGAGCTATATTGTAATGCACATTTTGTCTTTGTTTTTTTAAGGTCTGAATTGTCATAAATCCCAAACAGGCTTATTTTGTATTGAGAACTATTAAATCAACAGGGGAGAGAATGCACACCAAATGCCAAATCATAATCAAGTACCATGCCTGCTGGCATAGGTGATCATGTCTCTCCACAACTTTCAATCTCGTCAGTTATTTATCATTTCTGTTGTTAACCTTCTGCCAAGCCATTCTCTTAAGCTGTCTGGTATCTTTTCTCTTTGCATCCCTCTATCTCTTCATCTCACAACTTTCCCAGTTGTCACAATATATTCCAGCTGTTCCCTTCTGATTACATGGCCAAAAAATTATTATTGTTTCTTCCTAATATTGGAAATTAGCTTTCTTTGCTTTGGCCTTTTTCAGAACGTTGTCATTACTCTTCTTAGCTGTCCAAGATATTCTCAACATTCTTCTGTAAAACCACATTTCTACAGTTTCCATTGATTTTCTTGTCTGTTGTCCTATTGTCCATGATTCATTCACATCCATATGTTAAGACTGGCGCTACATAACATTTAAGAACTTTTTTTCTTGTTTTTATTGTCAAAAATGGATTGCACAGGTTTATAAGTTTTGCAGACCTTGTTTAGATGTGCTGAAATTTACATTCTTATGTGTAAATTCATTCAGCATTTTCTTAAAGGAAACCTGAAATGCACATTTTGAATGGCCAGGGGGTTGCTGCAACATCTGTAAATAGTAACCTAGCGAGAATTACGATATACTTCTATATCTTGAAGAAGACAAATCTGTTCTAATTATCTGACAGAAGGGAATAAATTGTGACTTAGGGTTGATGATGATATAAATAGATATTTTCAACACCAAAACAACACCATTTTACTCCATCAAATCTCAAGTATAACAACATCAAACATTTGTGTACATACTTGTTATAAGCACACTTTTTATAGGTTTCAATTGTTACTGACTTATTTTAACAATTAGTTTTCCATTGTCATTAACCTATTTTAACAATTAGTTTCCCATTGTCATTAACCTATTTTAACAATTAGTTTTCCATTGTCATTAACCTATTTTAACAATTAGTTTTCCATTGTCATTAACCTATTTTAGCAATTAGTTTTCCATTGTCATTAACCTATTTTAGCAGTTAGTTTTCCATTGTCATTAACCTATTTTAGCAATTAGTTTTCCATTGTCATTAACCTATTTTAGCAGTTAGTTTTCCATTGTCATTAACCTATTTTAGCAATTAGTTTTCCATTGTCATTAACCTATTTTAGCAATTAGTTTTCCATTGTCATTAACCTATTTTAGCAATTAGTTTTCCATTGTCATTAACCTATTTTAGCAATTAGTTTTCCATTGTCATTAGCCTATTTTAACAATTAGTTTTCCATTGTCATTAACCTATTTTAACAATTAGTTTTCCATTGTCATTAACCTATTTTAACAATTAGTTTTCCATTGTCATTAACCTATTTTGACAGTTAGTTTTCCATTGTCATTAACCTATTTTAGCAATTAGTTTCCCATTGCTATTGACCTATTTTAACAATTATTTGTCCTTTGTTATTGACACACTTTTAACAATGAATTCTCTACAGTTTTTGCCATTCTTGTAACATTAGTTCCATACTGTTATTGATATACTATTAGTTCCCTAAAGTTACTGATGTACTTGTAACAATAATTTCCCTGCCCTTTCACTCCTCCAGGTATGATGTAGTAGCTTGTTTGAGTGAGATGATCAGAAATGACACTATCAGGGAAGTACAACATAGGGTTGATGACAGCTGCAGACAGCAGCTCAAATTTGAAATTCTTCAGCGGGTAAGATGTCAGTTATTGTTCTCTGGTTTCCTTCTACTACCTAAAAGCTGACATCTTCATGACGCCCTAAATATATCATTTCTTTATTGAAACTTATGTTTGGCTGGAATACTTTCTATATTAGTTGCCAACAGTCATGGAAAATGGCACTAATACCATGTTTTCTTAATGTCATAAGGTGCGATGTATATCCTTTGTCTTATTTTTTTTGGAGAGCATTGCCTCTAATCAATCAGGAAGATGTTACATAATATGAGTGGACAAAGGAAAATGAACTCCAGAAACAATCTCTTTAGAAATCAAACTCCAGGAAATTTACCTTTATTTGTCAATTAATAATCAATACATCCATCACTGCAGCTGACACATTCAGACTTGAGTCTGAACTATGTCACCTCAAACAGAAAATAGGAAAACGAGTTAAGTATATGGTCAGCTTAACAGTAATGAGGACAACACATGTAAATGGTAAAGGAAATCAACTCATCTCCATCTTGCTTAACTTGTCCCAGATCCAGTGATGGAGTCTTGATACAGTCTGTCTCATTTTCAAACATTATTACATTTCCTCTCTGATGGTTTCACTGAATGGTCTTCTTCTTCTCTTTCCTTCTTCATTTGCCTTTCAGCATCGAGGGGAGATATAATTTGTAGTTTTTTTGCTCATTCTGTTGGCCTCTACTGCTGTTTTCCAGTGTTTCTAATATTCAATCAATCCATCTTTTTCACGGTCAACTCTTGAATTTGGTGTCCTTGTAATGTTTATTAAAGGCTTGTTGTATTGTGTTTTGGTCTTTCTGACTTACCACATGGTCAAACCATTTTATCTGTTGTTTCTTTATGTATTCTATGGTGGGAATTATTCCTAGGTTTTTTTCTCAGTTCTTCATTTCTGATCTTATTTCTCAGGTTGTTTCCCATTGTGAGTCTTAACACATTTCACTTCTGTAATGATTATTTTTGTTATTGTTCTTTAGCCTAGATCTGACATTGGTAGCACAACTTTGGGATAAAGGTTGTGTTGTAGAGTGCCTGTTTTGCCTCCAGTTTTATTTGCTTGTTGGACAGCAATATTTATAGTTGTCCAATGATTTGAAAAGCTTTGTGTCGACCAAATAGTCAAATAGATAAATGTTTTTTTTCTTCTTTTTGCATATGCTTTACTTTTTATATACAACCATTTTTTTGGGCTGCAAACTTGTAATGTTAATTGTGTTATCCTTTATTATCATAAAGCTGCTACCTTACATTTTATTTGTTTTCTCATGCTGTCACTTCTCCAAGTCACCAATATTTATGGCAGTTTTTTGTTATGTTTTATTTCCTGTCATTGTTTTGTAATTGTGTCTTCAGGGAGAGTCACTGGACCTGGATCCTGAGCTTGGTCGAAGTTGTAAGACTGAAATTCATGACTTTTGTCAGCACATGGGAAATGGAGAGGGAGAGGTGAGCAAACATTTCTGTGTGTGTTATTTTTCATGTGATAGAATTTCAAGATTCTTGGATGCAGTTTTTAATTGGATAAAACTTCAGGATTCTTAGAATTGGTTTTTAATTGGATAGAATTTCATGATTTTTTTAATACAGTCGAACCTGTCTAAGGCGACCATTCACGGGACTTTCAAAAACTGGTCCCATAGGACAGGTGGTCCTGCCTCACAGGTTTCACATAATAAATAGAGCGATAAAAAAATTTTATCCTAAGCACTATGAAAACTAACCTGCAAATCAGCGTAATCCATGAGTAGAACATAGTGCACATGTCGGTCTACAATAGCCACTGGTTGGACACTTTTCATAAAACACGATAGTTAAACACACAAAAATATTTTGTCGAATCACTGATATTCGTTCTTCCAGCGTTAATGCTTTTGGTTTTACACTTTTGACACTGGCCATTTCCTATATTGTGTGTAACACTTTTAAAATCCACAAAAATAATTCACTGAGATACTGTACATGTACGTGAATACATTCTAAGCGGGCAATGACTAATTCTTTAGTTAATTCCTGTAATTTATACGGGCCACGCAATGGTCTACTCTGGTCTAGACGGAACCGCGAAGTGATGTCACTTCACGAATCATAGATCTCTGTCTGCCGTGTTTCTCACACCAGTATTGACTGATAAACGTAACACGTCCCACTGTAATCTGGGACTCACTAAATACGGGAAAACTTCGACACCTGAAGACACCTGTGTCGATCGTTTATGGCTCCCAGCGAGACGGAGAAGTACTGGCTGGTCAGTGTATCGTTATCTCGGATTACCCGCGTGTCGTAAACGGGATAAATAACATTGGCGGCGGTTAATTAGCCTGGTCTCTGGCCGCGTCATACGGTGAGCGCCGTAATCAGTGTTAGCATATAGTAAAAAACTCGGGGAAATTGTAGACCCGGTCCTATAACCAGGGAAACGCTTTAAACAGGTGGTCCTAAGACCAGGTTCGACTGTATGTGGTTTTTACTTTGATATAATTTCAGGATTCTTGGAAATAGCTTCTTTTATTGTGCGTTTCTTTGTTTGTTTTACAAGTTGACTGAAGGGTGTCTTTTCTTTAATGCAGTTTGACAGCTTTAATGCCATGATCCTGATCACACACACACACACACCCTCTCCCCAACAACACCACCACCACCACCACTAAATAAAAATAATCAACAGCTCTTTTATTTCTAGTAGGTTTATGTGACTACGGGTTACACTAAAAAGATAAAAGTACCCATAATCCTCCAGGGTTTTTGTGTTGCATCATGGGGCAGACAACCTAATCTGCTCAGTTAAAAACTTGGAATAAACAATTGGAGCTTGGTGGAATACAGGAAGATATAGGAAGATATATGAAGAGGGAATTGATTGACCATGGCAAAATGTCAAATTTGGAAGAATTTGTGTTTTGATGCTGCAATTTTTATAACAGTATCGTAATTTAGGATTAAATTGGTTGTCAATTAAGCAACATTGAGTTAGACATTGGAAATAAAAAAGGTTACACATAATCTTACATTGCAACATTTGCACAACAAAAATGGTCAGATGTGTAAAATAAGAACTAATATTTATGTTTAAATGGATGACATAAATAATTATATAACATTTGACAATTTTTGATTAACATTTAACAATTTGTGTTGCATATAACCATCTAAAATTAAATGCTTTTGAAAAGAAATGTCTTCATAGGATCTCAAACATAAGCTGGAAAGAATACATTTAAAATGAACAGATAAGAGATGAATCAAAACAAGAATATGTGTCCCACTTTAAAAGAAGGCGGCGTTGGAGATGCATTTGTCATATGCTGAGAATGAATGAAGAATGACTTCCTAGTCAGGCATTCATGTGAAAACATTCCGGTAAAAGAAAACACAGTAAACCAAGAAACCTGCTGCACAGAACAATTAATAAGGAAGGCTCAACCATTGGACTAAGAAATAACCAAGAATTACAAGAACTAGCAGCAGATTGTCATTTTTGGAGAACCATGGCTTCTGCCATGTGTGCTGTCTACGGCCCAAGAGGAAAATGAATGAATAACCGAGTGATGCATTTTTAATGACAGCTGGTGTTTGTATGTATATGTATATATATATATATTCCTTTTGTCTGAATAGATTAGTAATCTATTAATGAAGTGAAGAAATGACATCACATTTAGTTTTCACTTTGTTGAATTATACCACTATTGTATACTGTACAGTTTGCAGTGTTTACTTCATGCCAGTGATTTTAAGCAGCTTTATCTTCACTTGCCAGGTTGTAGAATGTCTCCGAGCTCACAAAGGAATGCTAAGTGCCACCTGCTATCAAGTGCTTTTTCAGAGAGAGGTACAGATTTTCTTTAATATACAAAGTTTACAAGTTGTTACAAAATATATGCACCGTAAAAATAAGTAATAACTTAAAACAGTTCAGATATATTTGTCAAAATATAGAAACCATTGTTGGCACTTCAAGTCCTTCATTACTAACTAGAACAATGTGGATTATTGAAAAGTCAATAGAAAAGAAAATTCTATCTATCTATTGTCCTTTCCAGCCGAAGACAGCACATAGGGCAGGACACAATCTCAAAAACAGAAACCTTGCGTGCCAAAATCTGTTTCCATAACAATACTTTTTACCATGACAGCTTGTCAAGCCATCAATCAACCTCCTTAGTCGCCTCTTACAACATGCTTGGAAGGTCACAGTGTCACTAATCTTTACTAATAATGAGGCCCTGTAACACACATGAAGGAAAATTGGAGCCCTAGAAATGTAGATTATTGATAAGATAGTAGAAAAGAAAATTGGAGCCCTAGAAATGTAGATTATTGATAAGATAGAAAAGAAAATTGGAGCCCTAGAAATGTAGATTATTGATAAGATAGTAGAAAAGAAAATTGGAGCTCTAGAAATGTAGATTATTGATAAGATAGTAGAAAAGAAAATTGGAGCCCTAGATATGTAGATTATTGATAAGATAGTAGAAAAGAAAATTGGAGCTCTAGATATGTTGATTATTGATAAGATAGTAGAAAAGAAAATTGGAGCTCTAGATATGTAGATTATTGATAAGATAGTAGAAAAGAAAATTGGAGCCCTAGATATGTAGATTATTGATTAGATAGTAGAAAAGAAAATTGGAAATAAATAATGCAGCAACTGAAAACGAAGGTATAATTATTGAATACGAGAAAACTGATGAGGTACTTCGGACATAGAAAAATACAGAACATTGTACTGAAAGTCATCTTAAAAATGAAAGATACAGGGGAAAAGAAACAAAGGCAAATTATGGTTCAAAAGGACTATCGTTAGCAAGAGGTGAAAATTAGCCATAGAGCGTGCCATCAGGCAAGAGACAAAGTAGAATGACATCCCATTGGGCCAATATATGTTGCAAAGTCAGCACATAAGAATAATAAAAAAGTAATATATCCAATAACATATAGCTCGTCTTGGGGAAGGGAGATAATATTTCACTGTTCTAGGCTACAACATGTGTGGGCGTATGTTGCTCTTCCTCATCTTAGTGAACTAGGAGAGGTATGCATTTCTTTTTAGTGGGTTAATTAGAAAATGTTCATTTACGTTCAAACCCACATCACTATATCATTAAGCCAGTGCGTTACCGCTATGCTACTCATACTCTCTTGACAATGGTGTAGATACTTATCATCATCATCATCAAGTACCGTGCCTACTGGCGTAGGTGATCATGTCTCTCCACAATTTTCGATCTCGGCAGCTATTTATCATTTCTGTTGTTGACCTTCTGCCAAGCCATTCTCTTAAGCTGTCTGTTATTTTTTATCTTTGCTTCCCTCTATCTCTTCGTCCCTCAATTTTTCCAGTTGTTACAATATATTCCAGTTGTTCTCTTCTCATTACATGGCCAAAAATGATGATTGTCTCTTCCTATTCCTAATATTGTAAATTAGTTCTCTTTTTGCTTTGACCTCTTTCAGAACGTTTTCATTACTCTTCTTAGCTGTCCATGGTATTCTCAACATTCTTCTGTAAAACCACTGATACTTGCAGATACTTATATAAACTTATAAACAAATGGTATTGGGGGGGGGGGGGGGGGGGTGTAAAAGAAACATGTTGACAGCAGAACCGCAAGTGGTCGGAAACTCATTGCTGACTACTTGCACTAGGATCAGTGAGTCAAAACTATTCGGATTCTGCTCCACTTCTTCACTGTGCCTCTAGAAACTGACTAGTAGACCTGGAGCAAGTGGTAGGAGACATTTAAATTGATATTGCCATTAACAATTAGGCACATAGTATGAGGAGGGGAGAGTATACCTGCATTACCTTTTTCTACAGTGCTTCCCCTTTAAGTGGGTGTGGATGCGTAGTATTGCTAGTTTACAGCAAGCCATGCTTGCTTGCATTTGCCTGATGACTAAAGTATTCTAGAGTATTCTAGTAGACTATAGAATTCCTCTTCATCATCTGCCCTTAAAAGGACGTTAAGTGGACGTGTCTGCGTTGTGTTGTGGTTTGCAGTATAACTGTGATATTTGTGCCTTTCGGCCCATCATATCCGACTTCAGCACGACAGCAAACCATGATATTTGCACCTTTCAGCCATAATACATCTTTCTTTGGCTTGGGTACATTTTTTATTGCTGAATAAATGTGCCCTGGCAGTGACCATTTGAAATCACTCTTTTAAACTTTTAGCCACTAAGAGTTCTTTAACATGGGCAAAGTACACATGGCACCTCCTGTTTCCACTGTTATACAAGAGTTCTAGACATTAATGTCACTACCCATAGGCCAAGAGAGGATAAAGCCTAACAAGAACCATGGATTTGAAGAGAATAATTACACCTGGAAAGTGATCTGAACCCTGGAACTTCTTGTCCAGAGGTTGATGTCATACCTTGGACCGTCCAGTCATTCCCTCTCCCTAATGCCTGCATCAGTTTTGCATTTTTATTGGCTGACTGTTTCTTGATTGTCTATTTATTGCCAGTGTTTCTTTGTTTCTTATACTCACAGACTTCATTGCAAATTTTTGTAATTTCTTGCATAATGTTTTAACTCTTTCCCCTCCCAATAATTTTGCTGGTTTGAGCTGAATTATCTGCCTTATATTTGTGAAACCTGATGTCACCAATGTCAAAGTTCTGTTATAATGTTTTTTAAATAAGGTATATCTTCATATAACATATCAAATTAAAGGTGGAATATTGTACAAAATGGAAATATTTCTTTGACATAAAATCATTTTGGTAAATATTTAAAATGTGAAGAAAGAGGAAAATGAAGGTTGAAAAATTGACAGACACCTCGATCACAAAACAACTAAATAAAAATATAAACATAAACATAATATTTCTTATGGAAATTGTTAACTTACATTTTACAGATGTTGTAGTCTTTGAAATAATCCGTGGTGAAATAGGATTTCGCCTGTTTTTCATTAAAAGTCATGATAACAGGACATAAACACACAAAAACATGCACAAACTGAGGCAAAATTTCAAAATCTAAGGGATTTTTTTCCATCACATGGTTACTTATAGGTTTCGAAAGTGGATACATAGAAAGGTGAACTACTCTACTATATAACTAAGCACGGTAAAACTGTGAGAAAGAGATAAGTAAGAATTATTCAGTCATTTTGCTTTGGGTTGAGAGTGTGTTGGAATTCTGAGCACATGGAAGTGCAGCGGATTGAGCATTACTGGGAAGGAAAAGAGTTAACTTACTCTACACTTGGCATAGATCATTTAGTACAGAAATTAGTCTTTGCATTCGGGATCTGATTAATTTTGGTTCTCCGTTGTACTTTTCTGCGTTAAAGTATAAATGATGATCTACTTATTACATCTGTGCCGCTAAAGCGAAGTTGTATGCAGGCAACAGTCCTTTTTTGACAAATCAAGTGTTATGAATGCAACCTTCCAACGTTTAGACTTGATCTGCGCTTTACGTCACAGTGGTGCTGTTCATGACCGTTGTTGGAATTCCTTGGCGCAAGTTATTTCCATGTTACTTATTAATGTAAAGTACTTTGTCAGCCACAGTTTTATCTCTTTAGGAAATTTGCACCGTGTTTTGTTCGTCGTAAGCTGCTTTTACTAGAGTAATTAGAAATCTAAAGGGAGCGAAATTGTGTGTACAACATTTTTGTGTGCTACGTCATCGTAATGGCTCATCATACATCCCTAGACCGGCCGTACAATAATCTTACGGTCTGTTGTTTGATGTGCGACGGGGATAATCTGACGACTAACTGTGTGTCTAAATGTTCGGAATTGGAGTCAACAACAATGGCCTAACATCATCAAGCGCTATACATTTAAAAAAAAAAAAATACGACAATCATCATTTTCAAGAGGACGTGAACTTCTAGTATATTGTGGATAGGCGGCGGGAACAATTGAAGGCTATGCATGAAAAGTGTTCCTTGTTGCAGTTTCCTCATATTCCAAGTCCGGCTTGTTGCAGGAGCTACTGAGTTAAGTGCTCTGTGCACACCGTGAGCTGTGTGTCTCATCCATTTTGATCACGTTTCATATATTCCAATTGTTTACGATGAATGATGATATCGTATGACAGGGAACAGTTGGCTGTGTTCACTTTCTGCGCGATTTCGCCTTATGTCTTTTGGCGTGTGCTGAGACTGCTGCGATGGGGACTACAGTTACCTTTCTTTGTGGGAGATGAGATATTAATTTGGATGATTACGCTGGCATGGGCGGTTGAGCAACTATGGATTTTAATTTGTTTGTAGTGATACCAGGGCCTTCCATAACCAAATAACCTAATTAGCCTTTGTTTCCAATGTTAAGTCAGTCCTATTATATGGCAGTAAAACATGGAGAACAACAAAATTGACAATCATGAAGATACAACTTTCATTAATGGATGCTTACACAGAATAAAAGGATGGAAATGGCAGGACAAATTTACTAACATAGAATTATGGAAATGTACCAGTCAAATACCAGCAGATAAAAAGATACAGCGAAGACGATGGTACTGGATAGGACACACACTGCGGAAGCTAACTGACAATATTACACAACATGTCCTTTTTGGAATTCCCAGAGAAAAAGACAAATAGGAAGACCAAGGAATTCTTGGAGAAGACAGATGGAAGCAGAGATGAAGGTGATGGAGAAGACATGGAATGATCTTAAAATAATGGTAAGAAACAGAACTGCTTGAAAGTGTTGAACACTTATGCTCCACAGGGAGCTGAAAGGTAGAAGAAGAAGAAGAATTAGTCTTTGTTTATAAATGTTCTTTGTATAAAATTGCTTAGGTCTTTCTATTTGTTCATTATTTGAAACTCTTCTCTACTTTTGTTTACAGAAAGATGATACCTTGTTTGGGGACTACTCCTTGCAACATGTTTGCAAAAACATGATCAAAGTATGTCTTATGTTCTTACATCATATCTTATATAAAGCAGTCATATAGCATGTGTCTTGTGAAATGTAAAATCTACTTGACTAAAATTAAGCATTTGAAGATGAGGGAGCCAGTATTCTTCCTTGTGTATATTACATTATATAAATCTGCAAGTACTTTTCTCCTTGCTCTTATTACCATATATAAATCTGCAAGTACTTTTCTCCTTGCTCTTATTACCATATATAAATCTGCAAGTACCTTTCTCCTTACTCTTATTACCATATATAAATCTGCAAGTACCTTTCTTCTTACTCTTATTACCATATATAAATCTGCAAGTACCTTTCTCCTTACTCTTATTACCATATATAAATCTGCAAGTACCTTTCTCCTTACTCTTATTACCATATATAAATCTGCAAGTACCTTTCTCCTTACTCTTATTACCATATATAAATCTGCAAGTACCTTTCTCAAACACTGTTATTACCTTACATAAATCCACAAGTACCTTTCTCCTTGCTCTTATTACCTTACATAAATCCACAAGTACCTTTCGCCTTACTCTTATTACCTTACATAAATCCACAAGTACCTTTCTCCTTTGCTCTTATTACCTTACATAAATCCACAAGTACCTTTCTCCTTGCTGTTATTACCTTACATAAATCCACAAGTACCTTTCTCCTTACTCTTATTACCTTACATAAATCCACAAGTACCTTTCTCCTTGCTGTTATTACCTTACATAAATCCACAAGTACCTTTCTCCTTACTCTTATTACCTTACATAAATCCACAAGTACCTTTCTCCTTGCTGTTATTACCTTACATAAATCCACAAGTACCTTTCTCCTTGCTGTTATTACCTTACATAAATCCACAAGTACCTTTCTCCTTGCTCTTATTACCTTACATAAATCCACAAGTACCTTTCTCCTTGCTGTTATTACCTTATATAAATCCACAAGTACCTTTCTCCTTGCTGTTATTACCTTATATAAATCCACAAGTACCTTTCTCTTTGCTGTTATACCTTACATAAATCCACAGTACCTTTCTGCTTACTCTTATTACCTTATATAAATCCACAAGTACCTTTCTCCTTGCTGTACCTTATAAAAATCTGCAAGTGTTTATTTCTTTTATTTGTTTTGATTTGAAACTGTCCTTCAGGACTTGAACATACATCTTTAGTACATAAAACCAGCACTTCTATATCAGGCCACTTTACTAGCACTAATTTACAAGGCCACTTTACCAGCACTAATATACAAAGGCACTTTATTAGCACTAATTTACAAGGCCATTTTACAGCTCTAATAGACAAGGCCACTTTACCAGCACTAATATACAAAGCCACTTTACCAGCACTATTATACAAAGCCGTTTTACCAGCACTAATATACAAAGCCACTTTACCAGCACTAATATACAAAGCCACTTTACCAGCACTAATATACAAAACCACTTTACCAACATTAATATTGTACAAAATCACTTTACCAACATTAACACATATAAAATAAATATAAAATTGTATTAAGTAGCTGAAGCTAAGGAGAGAAGAGACAAACTACGATGCTTTACAGCAAAAGCCTTCATCAGGTACAAACAACAAATATAACTACAAAAACACACACAAAAGTTAAGTCTTTTCTGTCTCAAAAGGGCCATGTGGAATGGTTGGCTTGTGGTAGGTATGAATGACAATGGCCACAATGTCAGTATTAGTATGTGTGTGTGTGTCCTGATTTTTTCGCTAAACCTGCGCCATGGCTGACTCACTGTCTTCAGCAGGCTGGATCTTGGTTGGGCGTAGGAGTTTATCTTGTGGGGTGGTTGCCATCCAGGGTTGTTGGGCTCACCCTACCCATGGTTTCTGTCTGCTGTTTTCTCCAATAGCCTCCCCTTCTCCCAATGGTAGCTGCTAGGCAGCACTGGTTTATTTTCCGGGCTGTCCTTCCCGATGGATAGAGCTTTGAATGCGGCTCTTACTTACACTGCCTGTCTTATTTTTGGACATATGGGACGTATTTTAATTCATGCAACAGTTGTACCTGTTGCTCCCACCCCGTCCTGGTAGGTGAGGCCTTCCATCTGGTCTTTGGTTCATGAGGTTAGATCTGCAGCCCAATTTCATTGATGAAGCTGGCATTTCTCTCCAGGTCTAATGGCTGCCCCATAGTTTCTGCTTTTATAACTCAATTTAACAGCCATATTTGACAATCATCATCATCATCAAGTACTGGGCCTACTGGCGTAGGTGATCATGTCTCTCCACAACTTTCAATTTCGGCAGCTATTTATCATCTCTGTTGTTGACTTTCTGCCAAGCCATTCTCTTAAGCTGTTTGTTATTTTCTCTCTTTGCTTCCCTCTATCTCTTCGTCCCTCAATTTTTCCAGTTGTTGCAATATATTCCAGTTGTTCTCTTCTCATTGCATGGCCAAAAAATGATGATTGTTTCTTCCTAGTATTGGAAATTAGCTCTCTTTTTGCTTTGACCTCTCTCAGAACATCTTCATTTCTCTTCTTAGCTGTCCATGGTACTCTCAACATTCTTCTGTAAAACCACATTTCTACAGACTCCAGTGATTTATTTGACAATAGACTCTGTTATTTGGTTTTGTTGCAGAAGTAAGACAAATTCAACAGCTCTGGTTCGATCACAACAACAACATGTTATGTTATAAGGCTGTGTTAAATTACCTCACTAAACTTAGCCACCATGTGTGGACAAAAGAGCAAGCGAGGAACCAGTAATCCTGTTATTACATCATCCCCAGCTACGAGAATCCCATTTCTTATTTTGTTTTATGAAAATGATGTAAAAGTCAAGAACCCCATCATGCCATGAGAATGATATACTGTAGACAATTATGTTCACCTCTTACCTGAACCGTCTTACAAATGAAGAGGTTCAAAACAGAATGAGGCTGCAGCAGAAGTTCATACAAGGACATCCTGGCCACCTCAAAGAAATGTAAACTGGGTTTGTATGGCCATATATCCATCTTCACATCTTGTACCTGGCGTAAACTAATTAGCAGGGAACACTCACAGGGAATACATGCATGTCTATTTCATATGTAAAATAATTACTTCTTAAATGTGTATTTCATGTGTAAAATAATGACTTCTTAAATCTGTATTTCATGTGTAAAATAATGACTTCTTAAATCTGTATTTCATGTGTAAAATAATGACTTCTTAAATGTCCATTTCATGTGTAAAATAATTACTTCTTAAATCTGTATTTCATGTGTAAAATAATGACTTCTTAAATGTCCATTTCATGTGTAAAATAATTACTTCTTCTGTAGAAATTCTGTGACCCTCATGCAGAAGAGGCAGACATTTTGAAGTGTTTGATTGAAAACAAAAAGAACTTTCAGAGTTTTGGTGATAAGTGTCGACGGTTGGTTCAAAGTCGTCAGATTGAACAAGCTCAAGGTCAGAGTTCACCTCCAAATACACTTAACATTAATGCTGCCTTTTGTAATATTTCTTTATTTTTTAATTTTTTTTTTTAAAACATAAATGTAATTAGATTTCTTTGTCCTCTTTTTTCTATTAGACACGGTTAACATTGCACTCCTTGTCCATTAATACAACAAGAGCAACAGTAGTATATTTGTGAAAGCTACTCGATCCAACCAGGCAACACATTTGAATGGTGCAAGCAGTACCCAAGATTAGCAAAAGCTACTCGATCCAACCAGGCAACACATTTGAATAGTGCAAGCAGTACCCAAGATTAGCAAAAGCTACTCAATCCAACCAGGCAACACATTTGAATGGTGCAAGCAGTACCCAAGATTAGTAAAAGCTACTCGATCCAACCAGGCAACACATATTTGAATTGTACAAGCAGTACCCAAGATTAGCAAAAGTTCCTCTGATTCACCCAACCAGCATGCTATAAACAAAAGATCCTGGGTTCAGTTCTCACCATAGGCAGTGTGAAAAAAAATCAAATCTGTGGTCTCTTTATGGCTTAACCTCCACTCACCCTCCTGGTCTCTGAGAGTAGTGAGATCCGATGTCTAGCTATCTCTGATAATAGTGAAAAACAGGAGGTCCAGTGTGCATTCTGTGTATGTTAAAGAGCTCTCAGCGGTTGAAAATCAAAAAGGCTAAATAAAGCCTCTGCCCCATGGCAAAATTGGTAGGAAAAATCTACCCCAAAATGTTAAAAACTCTCGCTGATAAAAATGACAGTACCTCTGAAGTTGGAATATCTTCCTGTATGGTGAGGGACACCCGAGTACATGGCTGCGAGGATGAAAAATAGCAAAAAGTGATATTCTCGCCAAATTCAGTGCCTTGGGACTTTGCTGGAGATATAAATCTGGCGTACACAAATAAACAACAACGATAACCCTTATTTTTTTTTTCTTCAATTTCTTCTTCCACTTTAGCTCAGTAACTTTAGTTGTTTTCTTCATTTGACACCACCATCATCATGAGCTTGCCAGCACATCTTTCACTAATATCTATCTTAACTTACAGATGTTGAACTCAATCCTCACTTGCTGAAGGCTTGCAAGCTTGACATCCCCAAGTTCTGTGCAGATGTTTATAGGGACAAGCTGGCCAACAAAAATAAAGATCTAGAAGGAAAGGTCATTGATTGTTTGAAGAAGACTTATGCTGTAAAGAATAAGGTAGGAGTACACTTTGTTTGCTTGGGTCAGTCATTGATAGGACATGATTGTTTGAAGAAGACTTATGCTGTAAAGAATAAGGTAGGAGTACACTTTGTTTGCTTGGGTCAGTCATTGATAGGACATGATTGTTTGAAGAAGACTTATGCTGTAAAGAATAAGGTAGGAGTATACTTCGTTTGCTTGGGTCAGTCATTGATAGGACATGATTGTTTGAAGAAGACTTATGCTGTAAACAATAAGGTAGGAGTACACTTCGTTTGCTTGGGTCAGTCATTGATAGGACATGATTGTTTGAAGAAGACTTATGCTGTAAACAATAAGGTAGGAGTACACTTCGTTTGCTTGGGTCAGTCATTGATAGGACATGATTGTTTGAAGAAGACTTATGCTGTAAACAATAAGGTAGGAGTACACTTCGTTTGCTTGGGTCAGTCATTGATAGGACATGATTGTTTGAGTCTGTGATACAATCATTGATAGGACATGATAGTTTGAAGAAGACTTATGCTGTAAAGAATAAGGTAGGAGTACACTTTGTTTGCTTGGGTCAGTCATTTATAAGACATGATAGTTTGTTTGAGTCTGTGATACAATCATTGATAGGACATGATAGTTTGTTTGAGTCTGTGATACAATCATTGATAGGACATGATAGTTTGTTTGAGTCTGTGATACAATCATTGATAGGACATGATAGTTTGTTTGAGTCTGTGATACAATCATTGATAGGACATGATAGTTTGTTTGAGTCTGTGATACAATCATTTATAGGACATGATAGTTTGTTTGAGTCTGTGATACAATCATTTATAGGACATGATAGTTTGTTTGAGTCTGTGATACAATCATTGATAGGACATGATAGTTTGTTTGAGTCTGTGATACAATCATTTATAGGACATGATAGTTTGTTTGAGTCTGTGATACAATCATTGATAGGACATGATAGTTTGTTTGAGTCTGTGATACAATCATTGATAGGACATGATATTTTGTTTGAGTCTGTGATACAATCATTTATAGGACAAGGTTGATTGTTTGGTTGAGTGATACAATCATTTATAGGACATGATAGTTTGTTTGAGTCTGTGATACAATCATTGATAGGACATGATAGTTTGTTTGAGTCTGTGATACAATCATTGATAGGACATGATAGTTTGTTTGAGTCTGTGATACAATCATTGATAGGACATGATAGTTTGTTTGAGTCTGTGATACAATCATTGATAGGACATGATAGTTTGTTTGAGTCTGTGATACAATCATTTATAGGACATGATAGTTTGTTTGAGTCTGTGATACAATCATTGATAGGACAAGGTTGATTGTTTGGTTGAGTGATACAATCATTTATAGGACATGATAGTTTATTTGAGTCTGTGATACAATCATTTATAGGACAAGGTTGATTGTTTGGTTGAGTGATGCAATCATTTATATCATAAGGTTGATAGTTTGTTTGAGTCTGTGATACAATCATTTATAGGACAAGGTTGATTGTTTGGTTGAGTGATGCAATCATTTATAGGATACGGTTGATTGTTTGGTTGAGTCTGTGATACAATCATTTATAGGACAAGGTTAATAGTTTGTTTGAGTCTGTGATACAATCATTTATAGGATAAGGTTGATTGTTTGGTTGAGTGATACAATCATTTATAGGACAAGGTTTCATAGTTTGTTTGAGTCTGTGATACAATCATTGATAGGGCAAGGTTGATTGTTTGGTTGAGTGATACAATCATTTATAGGATAAGGTTGATTGTTTGGTTGAGTCTGTGATACAGTCATTTATAGGATAAGGTTGATTGTTTGGTTGAGTCTGTGATACAATCATTGATAGGGCAAGGTTGATTGTTTGGTTTAGTGATACAATCATTTATAGGATAAGGTTGATTGTTTGGTTGAGTCTGTGATACAGTCATTTATAGGACAAGGTTGATTGTTTGGTTGAGTGATACAATCATTGATAGGACAAGGTTGATTGTTTGGTTGAGTGATACAATCATTTATAGGACAAGGTTGATTGTTTGGTTGAGTGATGCAATTATTTATAGGACAAGGTTGATTGTTTGGTTGAGTGATACAATCATTTATAGAACAAGGTTGATTGTTTGGTTGAGTGATACAATTATTTATAGGACAAGGTTGATTGTTTGGTTGAGTGATACAATCATTTATAGGACAAGGTTGATTGTTTGTTTGAGTCTGTAATACAATCATTTATAGGACAATTTTGATTGTTTGGTTGAGTGATACAATCATTGATAGGACAAGGTTGATTGTTTGGTTGAGTCTGTAATACAATCATTTATAGGACAAGGTTGATTGTTTGGTTGATTGATACAATCATTTATAGGACAAGGTTGATTATTTGAGTTTGTGATACAATCATTTATAGGACAAGGTTGATTGTTTGAGTCTGTGATACAATCATTTATAAGACAAGGTTGATTGTTTGGTTGAGTCTGTAATACAATCATTTATAGCACAAGGTTGATTGTTTGGTTGAGTGATATAATCATTTATAGGACAAGGTTGATTGTTTGAGTCTGTGATACAATCATTTATAGGACAAGGTTGATTGTTTGGTTGAGTGATACAATCATTGATAGGACAAGGTTGATTGTTTGGTTGAGTGATACAGTAATTGATAGGACAAGGTTGATTGTTTGGTTGAGTGATACAATTATTTATAGGACATGGTAGATTGTTTGGTTGAGTGATACAATCATTTATAGGACACGGTTGATTTTCTGGTTGAGTGATGCAATTATTTATAGGACATGGTAGATTGTTTGAGTTAGTGATATAGTCATTTATAGAACATGGTAGACTGTTTGAGTGAGTCAGTCATTGATGGAGCATGGTAGATTGTTTGAATAAGTCATTGATGGAGCATGCTAGACTGTTTGAATAAGTCATTGATGGAGCATGGTAGATTGTTTGATTATATCATTGATGGAGCATGGTAGATTGTTTGAATAAGTCATTGATGGAGCATGGTAGATTGTTTGATTATATCATTGATGGAGCATGGTTGATTGTTTGAATAAGTCATTGATGGAGCATGGTTGATTGTTTGAATAAGTCATTGATGGAGCATGGTAGATTGTTTGAATAAGTCATTGATGGAGCATGGTTGATTGTTTGAATAAGTCATTGATGGAGCATGGTTTATTGTTTGAATAAGTCATTGATGGAGCATGGTAGATTGTTTGATTATATCATTGATGGAGCATGGTAGATTGTTTGATTATATCATTGATGGAGCGTGGTAGATTGTTTGATTATATCATTGATGGAGCATGGTAGATTGTTTGATTATATCATTGATGGAGCATGGTAGATTGTTTGATTATATCATTGATGGAGCATGGTTGATTGTTTGAATAAGTCATTAATGGAGCATGGTTGATTGTTTGAATAAGTCATTGATGGAGCATGGTAGATTGTTGGAATAAGTCATTGATGGAGTATTGTTGATTGTTTGAATATATCATTGATGGAGCATGGTAGATTGTTTGAATAAGTTATTGATGGAGCATGGTAGATTGTTTGATTATATTATTGATGGAGCATGGTAGATTGTTTGAATAAGTCATTGATGGAGCATGGTAGATTGTTTGATTATATCATTGATGGAGCATGGTAGATTGTTTGAATAAGTCATTGATGGAGCATGGTAGATTGTTTGAATAAGTCATTGATGGAGCATAGTAGATTGTTTGATTATATCATTGATGGAGCATGCTAGACTGTTTGAATAAGTCATTGATGGAGCATGGTAGATTGTTTAAATAAGTTATTGATGGAGCATGGTAGATTGTTTGATTATATCATTGATGGAGCATGGTTGATTGTTTGATTATATCATTGTGGAGCATGGTTGATTGTTTGAATAAGTCATTGATGGAGCATGGTAGATTGTTTGATTATATCAATGATGGAGCATGGTAGATTGTTTGATTATATCATTGATGGAGCATGGTTGATTGTTTGAATAAGTCATTGATGGAGCATGGTAGATTGTTTGATTATATTATTGATGGAGCATGGTAGATTGTTTGATTATATCATTGATGGAGCATGGTTGATTGTTTGAATAAGTCATTGATGGAGCATGCTAGACTGTTTGAATAAGTCATTGATGGAGCATGGTAGATTGTTTGATTATATCATTGATGGAGCATGGTAGATTGTTTGATTATATCATTGATGGAGCATGGTAGATTGTTTGATTATATCATTGATGGAGCATGGTTGATTGTTTGAATAAGTCATTAATGGAGCATGGTTGATTGTTTGAATAAGTCATTGATGGAGCATGGTTGATTGTTTGAATAAGTCATTGATGGAGCATGGTAGATTGTTTGATTATATCATTGATGGAGCATGGTTGATTGTTTGATTATATCATTTTTGGAGCATGGTAGATTGTTTGAATAAGTCATTGATGGAGCATGGTTGATTGTTTGAATAAGTCATTGATGGAGCATGGTAGATTGTTTGATTATATCATTGATGCAGCATGGTAGATTGTTTGAATAAGTCATTGATGGAGCATGGTAGATTGTTTGATTATATCATTGATGGAGCATGGTAGATTGTTTGATTATATCATTGATGGAGCATGGTAGATTGTTTGATTATATCATTGATGGAGCATGGTTGATTGTTTGAATAAGTCATTGATGGAGCATGGTTGATTGTTTGAATAAGTCATTGATGGAGCATGGTAGATTGTTTGATTATATCATTGATGCAGCATGGTAGATTGTTTGAATAAGTCATTGATGGAGCATGGTAGATTGTTTGATTATATCATTGATGGAGCATGGTAGATTGTTTGATTATATCATTGATGGAGCATGGTAGATTGTTTGATTATATCATTGATGGAGCATGGTTGATTGTTTGAATAAGTCATTGATGGAGCATGGTTGATTGTTTGAATAAGTCATTGATGGAGCATGGTAGATTGTTTGATTATATCATTGATGGAGCATGGTAGATTGTTTGAATAAGTCATTGATGGAGCATGGTAGATTGTTTGATTATATCATTGATGGAGCATGGTTGATTGTTTGAATAAGTCATTGATGGAGCATGGTTGATTGTTTGATTATATCATTGATGGAGCATGGTAGATTGTTTGATTATATCATTGGTGGAGCATGGTAGATTGTTTGAATAAGTCATTGATGGAGCATGGTAGATTGTTTGATTATATCATTGATGGAGCATGGTTGATTGTTTGAATAAGTCATTGATGGAGCATGGTTGATTGTTTGAATAAGTCATTGATGGAGCATGGTAGATTGTTTGATTATATCATTGATGGAGCATGGTAGATTGTTTGATTATATCATTGATGGAGCATGGTTGATTGTTTGAATAAGTCATTGATGGAGCATGGTTGATTATTTGAATAAGTCATTGATGGAGCATGGTAGATTGTTTGATTATATCATTGATGGAGCATGGAAGATTGTTTGAAAAAGTCATTGATGGAGCATGGTAGATTGTTTGAGTATATCATTGATGGAGCATGGTTGATTGTTTGAATAAGTCATTGATGGAGCATGGTTGATTGTTTGATTATATCATTGATGGAGCATGGTTGATTGTTTGATTATATCATTGATGGAGCATGGTAGATTGTTTGATTATATTATTGATGGAGCATGGTAGATTGTTTGATTATATCATTGATGGAGCATGGTTGATTGTTTGAATAAGTCATTGATGGAGCATGCTAGACTGTTTGAATAAGTCATTGATGGAGCATGGTAGATTGTTTGATTATATCATTGATGGAGCATGGTAGATTGTTTGATTATATCATTGATGGAGCATGGTAGATTGTTTGATTATATCATTGATGGAGCATGGTTGATTGTTTGAATAAGTCATTAATGGAGCATGGTTGATTGTTTGAATAAGTCATTGATGGAGCATGCTAGACTGTTTGAATAAGTCATTGATGGAGCATGCTAGACTGTTTGAATCAGTCAATGATGGAGCATGGTAGATTGTTTGAATAAATTATTGATTAAGCATGCTAGACTGTTTGAATATATCATTGATGGAGCATTGTTGATTGTTTGAATAAGTCATTAATGGAGCATGGTTGATTGTTTGAATAAGTCATTGATGGAGCATGGTTGATTGTTTGAATAAGTCATTGATGGAGCATGGTAGATTGTTTGATTATATCATTGATGGAGCATGGTAGATTGTTTGATTATATCATTGATGGAGCATGGTAGATTGTTTGAATAAGTCATTGATGGAGCATGGTAGATTGTTTGATTATATCATTGATGGAGCATGGTTGATTGTTTGAATAAGTCATTGATGGAGCATGGTTGATTGTTTGAATAAGTCATTGATGGAGCATGGTAGATTGTTTGAATAAGTCATTGATGGAGCATGGTTGATTGTTTGAATAAGTCATTGATGGAGCATGGTTGATTGTTTGAATAAGTCATTGATGGAGCATGGTAGATTGTTTGATTATATCATTGATGGAGCATGGTAGATTGTTTGATTATATCATTGATGGAGCATGGTAGATTGTTTGAATAAGTCATTGATGGAGCATGCTAGACTGTTTGAATAAGTCATTGATGGAGCATGGTTGATTGTTTGATTATATCATTGATGGAGCATGGTAGATTGTTTGATTATATCATTGATGGAGCATGGTAGATTGTTTGAATAAGTCATTGATGGAGCATGCTAGACTGTTTGAATAAGTCATTGATGGAGCATGGTAGATTGTTTGATTATATCATTGATGGAGCATGGTAGATTGTTTGAATAAGTCATTGATGGAGCATGGTAGATTGTTTGATTATATCATTGATGGAGCATGGTTGATTGTTTGAATAAGTCATTGATGGAGCATGGTTGATTGTTTGAATAAGTCATTGATGGAGCATGGTAGATTGTTTGAATAAGTCATTGATGGAGCATGGTTGATTGTTTGAATAAGTCATTGATGCAGCATGGTTTATTGTTTGAATAAGTCATTGATGGAGCATGGTAGATTGTTTGATTATATCATTGATGGAGCATGGTAGATTGTTTGATTATATCATTGATGGAGCGTGGTAGATTGTTTGATTATATCATTGATGGAGCATGGTAGATTGTTTGATTATATCATTGATGGAGCATGGTAGATTGTTTGATTATATCATTGATGGAGCATGGTTGATTGTTTGAATAAGTCATTAATGGAGCATGGTTGATTGTTTGAATAAGTCATTGATGGAGCATGGTTGATTGTTTGAATAAGTCATTGATGGAGCATGGTAGATTGTTTGATTATGTCATTGATGGAGCATGGTTGATTGTTTGATTATATCATTGATGGAGCATGGTCGATTGTTTGAATAAGTCATTGATGGAGCATGCTAGACTGTTTGAATAAGTCATTGATGGAGCATGGTTGATTGTTGGAATAAGTCATTGATGGAGCATGGTAGATTGTTTGATTATATCATTGATGGAGCATGGTTGATTGTTTGAATAAGTCATTAATGACTTATAGTAGATTCCTCCATTCCTTGAGCAAGATAGTCTAACAGACTTTAATATATAATTATTTTAATTAATTTAAGATATCATTTCTTCCTCTACTAGATGATGACAGAAGAGTGTAAACGTGAAGTTCAGTTTCGTATCAAAGAGGCAGCTGTAGATATCAACTTGAATCCAATTCTGCTGAAGACTTGCAAGATTGATGTATGTATGTTTTTTCTTGTGAGAGATACCTACAGTTAGCAAACATGTCTCTTTCACTTGAATCTTTGTCTTGCTGTATAAAGGTTGCAAGATATAGAAGCAAAACAACAAGTATTCTGATGTTGCAGAAGTAAGATGACTTCAACAGCTCTAGTTTCATCACAACAACAACATATTATAAAGCAGTGTTAAATGACTCCACTGTACTTAGCCACCATGTGTGAACAAAAGAGGAAGTGAGGAACCAGTACTCCTGTTCATATATCATCCCCCAGCTATGAGAATCCCATTTCTTATTTTGTTCTGTGAAAGTAATATTAAAGTAAAGCAAAAAAGATTAAGTTTGAATCTGATTTTTTATGTTTTTTGCATAGTTCTGTCTCTGTGATTACTTAACCCTAGTTTACGAGACAGTCATAAAAACAACCTCAAAATACAAATTCTTGGAATATGACAGTTATGTTAGAGTTAATGAAGCAGAAAGTCACAACTGCACAAATATAGAAAAAAAGCTGTACTCGGATGTAATGGGGACATGAATCCTGTTGAGTATTGACCTGCCAAGAAGGAAATTGAATCAAAGTTTGACTTGTCAAGTGATCACTTCAGAATGGCAGCACTCATTCTTCTCACAGATTGTTACACCCTCTGCAGTTAGAGCTTTTTAGTTGTATCTTAAGTTTGTGGTTTTTTTCTATTTTGTTCTTTGTTCATCATATTTTTTTGTGAATAATAATTTAAGATTATTAAACAGTTTAGGCATGTCAGATAATCTTTATCTGACAGCATCTCCCAGAGAGTAACTAACGCTCAAAACAATGGGGTAAAATGGAGAAATACGAATCAGAAGACCTTCTTGTTTCTTTCCTCATCTTCTTTTCAATGTTGAGGAGAGATACAGTTTTGATGCTGGCTTCTCCAGTGTTTCTAATATTCTATCAATCCTTTTCATGGTCAACCCTTGGGTCTGGTGTTCTTGTAACATTTATTGAAAGCTTGTGTTTAGACCTCTCTATCTTATCACGTGGCCTAACCATTTTATCTGTTGTTTCTTTATGTATTCTATGGTGGGAATTACTCTTACCTTTTTTTTTTAGTTCTTCATTTCTGATCTTATCTCTCAGACAATTTCCTCTTATTCGTCTCAAACATTTCATTTTGTTGGTGGTTATTTTTCTGATTGTTCGGGTCCAGGTCTGATATTGGTAGCAAGCAACGTTTGGATAAAGATTGTAAATTAATTTTAAATATCACACATCAGGACAAGAGCCATGTACAATGCAAATCATTGTCCAAAACACTTATTTTTTTTATTTTTGGCTCTAAAAAGTGACAGAGGTGGTGGAGAATAAATAAAAAGAATGATCCTAGCCTTAACTGTGTGTATGTGTGCACATGTGTGTGTGTCATCAACATCATCAGGTCACATTCCTTTGCAGAACATTGCATTCACCACAGCCCATCTGAAAGAATCTCTGTCTCTAGCCTGACCTCTCACAGAATGCTGCATTCACCACAGCCTGTCTGAAAAAATCTCTTGTCTCTAGCCATATCTCCCACAGAATGTTGCATTCACCACAGCCTGTCTGATAAAATCTCTTGTCTCTAGCCATATCTCCCACAGAATGTTGCATTCACCACAGCCCATCTGAAAGAATCTCAGTCTCTAGCTAGATCTTCCACAGAATGTTGCATTCACCACAGCCCATCTGAAAGAATCTCTGTCTCTTGCCAGATCTCCCACTTCTTCTGTTGTCATGTTCCAGGTCTCCATGGTGTCATGAAACCACCTTTCATGTGTGTGTGTCTACAATTGCATATTTGCATGTAGATGATATCGACCACTGTCTCTACAGATCAAACAGTTTTGTCTGGAGAACATTGCCAGTATGAAAACTGAAGATGTGGAAGGTGTTAATGGGTACAATGTCTTTGGAACTGGAAGCATCATGGAGTGTCTGAAGAAGCACTTTAAAGACCTTAAAGTTTCTAAATGCAAGCAGGTAAGATAAAAATTTTGTTGGGTGAAGTGTTGTGTATTCTGACTCGGAATTTTGTGTTCAATGTGTATAGTTTGTTATACCTGATGAAGGCTTTTGGTGAAACTCTGTATTTCTTTCTGTTAGTTAAGCTGCTCAATATCATTTTATGTTTATTTTCTTTGTTTTCTGCAGCTATACATGAGCCTGCACATAATATTTAATATTTGTTATATTTGAGATCTGTGCTTGTCTCATTTTTTAAATTTTAGTTTTTGTTCTTACATTACTTCCCCTGTCCTTTTTTTATGAAGTCTCAATTATCACTTGACAATTCTGTTACATTATATGAAGAGGAGTGGTAATTGAAAGAACACCCAAGAAATTGATGATTCCACTAAACTAATTATTAATGGAAGACATTGGAAGACTGTCTTTATTCTCTTCTACTACAAAACTATGTATAAACTTATCAGAAAGTGTCATACTTTTTATATCTGTTATCTAACTAGTTCCCATCTTGGTCTTTCCACGATTGTTTAATCTCACTTTTTCACAACCATGTGCACCTAGCTCCCAGTTTACTGACTTCTCATAGATCTTTTTTGTATGTTAGATCTTTTTTGTATGGTAGATCTTTTTTGTATGTTAGATCTTTTTTGTATGGTAGATCTTTTTTGTATGGTAGATCTTTTTTGTATGTTAGATCTTTTTCGTATGGTAGATCTTTTTTGTATGGTAGATCTTTTTTGTATGTTAGATCTTGTGGGTGACTGAGAGCATACTGATCACATGGCACAGTGCAGTTTTGATTGGTAAAGATTTGGCTCCTGGTCTTGGAGGCATTGATTACTTGAGCTGTGTACACAATTTTTATGTTTTCTGCGTAGTTCTGTTTCTGTGATTACTTAACCCTATTTTACGAGACAATCATAAAAATTACCACCTCAAAATACAAAGTCTTGAAATGTGACAGTTTGCCGCGGACAAACATTCTTCCACCTCTCTATACCTTATCAATTACTACTTCCGGTGACACCTGAATGTTGGATTGGACATAAACGTACACACCATAAAAAGTTCTACAGTCTATAAAAGAGTCATTTTTTTAAAATTTTATTTTGCTAATTTTAATTTTCAAGAAATTTGGTTTTCCTTTTTTTTTTCCTTATGATGGGGGATATCTCTTTGCCAGTTGTCGAGACATCAAACAAACCTTTATAACATGGAATAACCAGCGAAGTACGATATCTCTTTGCCAGTTGTCGAGACATCAAACAAACCTTTATAACATGGAATAACCAGCGAAGTACGCTAAGAAGGAGCTGAACATACAGCTGGATTGATGGACTGGAGTCCACCGTGTCAAAAGACAACATAACACCTCCGGTAGCCATGGCGCTATGAGGTCGAATTTCAAGCCATAAATCTAACTGAAGCCAGGAAATGATTGCAGCATCAATTCCCATGTCTCTGCTTGGGTAAACACACACCTGTGTAGCAAAATTTCAAAGAAAATCTTATTTTCTGAACTTTAAATGTAATAATTAAGTGATAGTAATTTTTACTATGGTCTCGTATAAAAGTAACTCACAGATAGGTAATGTAATGTAGGGTTAAGTTGTGCATACATTGTAAATGTTTTCTCAATAGTTCTGTTTTATGTTTGTTTATTATTGAAATTATTTATTAAAGTTCTGATATAATTTCCAAATTTTAGGAAGTTGCCTATGCTATTGTTGAGAGTAGAGTTGATCTTAATGTTGATCCACTTCTGCACGCTGCATGTCAACAAGATTTGCTGACTCACTGCAGAGGGATTGCTCAAGGTCAAGGGCGACGTAAGTAATAGTCAGCAGTGTCCGTTCTTAGACAGTCCCACATTCTTTATTCTCCTACCTTTCAGCTCCCCACATTCTTTATTGCTTGATATTAATAAGCCAGATTGGAAAATGTTAATGTAAATTGGAAACTGCTTATTGAATTGTAAAATTGGAGAGAACCATGCTGATTCCCACTGTGGAGATTTTATTAAGGACCATGTTAATTACCCACTGTGGAGAGTTGGATAAGGACCATGTTAATTTCTCACTGCAGAGAGTTGGATAAGGACCATGTTAATTACCCACTGTGGAGAGTTGGATAAGGACCATGTTAATTTCTCACTGCTAAGAGTTAGATAAGGACCATGTTAATTTCTCACTGCAGAGAGTTAGATAAGGACCATGTTAATTTCTCACTGCAGAGAGTTAGATAAGGACCATGTTAATTTCTCACTGCAGAGAGTTAGATAAGGACCATGTTAATTTCTGACTGCAGAGAGTTAGATAAGGACCATGTTAATTACCCAGTGTGGAGAGTTGGATAAGGACCATGTTAATTTCTCACTGCTAAGAGTTAGATAAGGACCATGTTAATTACCCAGTGTGGAGAGTTGGATAAGGACCATGTTAATTTCTCACTGCTAAGAGTTAGATAAGGACCATGTTAATTACCCAGTGTGGAGAGTTGGATAAGGACCATGTTTATTTCTCACTGCTAAGAGTTAGATAAGGACCATGTTAATTTCTCACTGCTAAGAGTTAGATAAGGACCATGTTTATTTCTCACTGCTAAGAGTTAGATAAGGACCATGTTTATTTCTCACTGCTAAGAGTTAGATAAGGACCATGTTTATTTCTCACTGCTAAGAGTTAGATAAGGACCATGTTTATTTCTCACTGCTAAGAGTTAGATAAGGACCATGTTTATTTCTCACTGCTAAGAGTTAGATAAGGACCATGTTTATTTCTCACTGCTAAGAGTTAGATAAGGACCATGTTAATTACCCAGTGTGGAGAGTTGGATAAGGACCATGTTAATTTCTGACTGCTAAGAGTTAGATAAGGACCATGTTAATTTCTCACTGCTAAGAGTTAGATAAGGACCATGTTTATTTCTCACTGCTAAGAGTTAGATAAGGACCATGTTAATTTCTCACTGCTAAGAGTTAGATAAGGACCATGTTAATTTCTGACTGCTAAGAGTTAGATAAGGACCATGTTAATTTCTCACTGCAGAGAGTTGGATAAGGACCATGTTAATTTCTGACTGCTAAGAGTTAGATAAGGACCATGTTAATTTCTCACTGCTAAGAGTTAGATAAGGACCATGTTAATTTCTCACTGCAGAGAGTTGGATAAGGACCATGTTAATTTCTCACTGCTAAGAGTTAGATAAGGACCATGTTAATTTCTGACTGCTAAGAGTTAGATAAGGACCATGTTAATTTCTCACTGCTAAGAGTTAGATAAGGACCATGTTAATTTCTCACTGCAGAGAGTTGGATAAGGACCATGTTAATTTCTCACTGCTAAGAGTTAGATAAGGACCATGTTAATTTCTCACTGCTAAGAGTTAGATAAGGACCATGTTAATTTCTCACTGCAGAGAGTTGGATAAGGACCATGTTAATTTCTGACTGCTAAGAGCTAGATAAGGACCATGTTAATTTCTCACTGCAAAGAGTTGGATAAGGACCATGTTAATTTCTCACTGCTAAGAGTTAGATAAGGACCGTGTTAATTTCTGACTGCTAAGAGTTAGATAAGGACCATGTTAATTTCTCACTGCAGAGAGTTAGATAATGACCATGTTAATTTCTCACTGCTAAGAGTTAGATAATGACCATGTTAATTTCTCACTGCTAAGAGTTAGATAATGACCATGTTAATTTTTCACTGCTAAGAGTTAGATAAGGACCATGTTAATTTCTCACTGCTAAGAGTTAGATAAGGACCATGTTAATTTCTGACTGCTAAGAGTTAGATAAGGACCATGTTAATTTCTCACTGCTAAGAGTTAGATAAGGACCATGTTAATTTCTCACTGCTAAGAGTTAGATAAGGACCATGTTAATTTCTCACTGCTAAGAGTTAGATAATGACCATGTTAATTTCTCACTGCTAAGAGTTAGATAAGGACCATGTTAATTTCTCACTGCTAAGAGTTAGATAAGGACCATGTTAATTTCTGACTGCTAAGAGTTAGATAAGGACCATGTTAATTTCTCACTGCTAAGAGTTAGATAAGGACCATGTTAATTTCTCACTGCTAAGAGTTAGATAAGGACCATGTTAATTTCTGACTGCTAAGAGTTAGATAAGGACCATGTTAATTTCTCACTGCAGAGAGTTGGATAAGGACCATGTTAATTTCTCACTGCTAAGAGTTAGATAAGGACCATGTTAATTTCTCACTGCTAAGAGTTAGATAAGGACCATGTTAATTTCTGACTGCTAAGAGTTAGATAAGGACCATGTTAATTTCTGACTGCTAAGAGTTAGATAAGGACCATGTTAATTTCTCACTGCAGAGAGTTGGATAAGGACCATGTTAATTTCTGACTGCTAAGAGTTAGATAAGGACCATGTTAATTTCTCACTGCTAAGAGTTAGATAAGGACCATGTTAATTTCTGACTGCTAAGAGTTAGATAAGGACCATGTTAATTTCTCACTGCTAAGAGTTAGATAAGGACCATGTTAATTTCTCACTGCTAAGAGTTAGATAAGGACCATGTTAATTACCCAGTGTGGAGAGTTGGATAAGGACAATGTTCATTTCTCACTGCAGAGAGTTGGATAAGGACCATCATGATTTCTCACTGCAGAGAGTTGGATAAGGACCATGTTAATTTCTCACTGCAGAGAGTTGGATAAGGACCATGTTAATTCCTAAATTAATGTGATTAGAGAGACACCTCTTTTACAATCTTTGTTTGAAATTTTAGAATATACCAATTTATTGTTATTTTTTCTTCAATTTTCAATGTTTTCTTTTCCTTGTTCTGTAGAAATGAGCTGTTTGTTGTCCAGTCTGCAAACTAATCCTAAAGGTTTGACAAAGAACTGTAAAGATATGCTGCAAAGCAGGAAGGACTTGTGGGAATCTGCAGCACAGGTTTGAATCTTTCATCAAATTATCAAATAACAATTGAAAGATTTCATGTAGACTATATCTATACAATCTGCTGTTTTTTATTGCTTTCACTGCTTATAATATTAATTATATTTGTATTTGATTTTTATGAAGTACAAACTTAGTAAAAAAAAAAGTAAAGAGCCCCTGTCACGCCAAGTGGCATATAGGGAATATGGTGTTAGTGACCATAAATTTTACAGACCTTCGGCACATGATTTTTGAGGTATTGTGGTCAGTATTACGCCCGTGCCGCTTTACTTTCCAGAAAAAAATCTGGTACCCATTTAAGGCTGGGTGAACCCGGAAGCCGTCGGTTGGGATCGAACCCTACCCCTTGTCCTTTGTAGTCCAGTTCACTAACCAATGAGCTATCGCGGCTCCCAAAGTACAAAATTGCTTAGTAGAAATAGACCAATGCTGGTGATCTGACCATGGTTAGGGGAGACAAGAAAAGAGTCACTGTCATCTCATGTGGCTTCTTGGAAACTGACTACAGTCAGGGGAGATAAGAATAGAGTCACAGTCACCTATCATGCTTGTGTGGCTACTTGAAAACTGACCACAGTCAGGGGAGATAAGAATAGAGTCACTGTCACCTGCCATACATGTCATAAGAGATGACTAAGGTGTTTGAGCTGACTACTTCCAGGGCTTTTGCTAATGGTCATGCTTCACACTGGAGAACTCGCTTGACCCTGGAGAACATGCTTCATGCTGGAGAACAGGCTTCTCACTGGAGAACATGCTAAACAGAAGATCAGAGCGCTGTGCAGATGTCCATTGTGCAATGATCTGTCAAGTAAACTAAATTTAGTAGTAACTGATAAAGAGAAGTTATATATATTCTTGTTATAGATAATTAGTCAATTGTTTACTAGTAAGTAACACATTCAACAAATCAATCATTACAGTGTCAGTTATGGCCTGAGATGAATATAATGAATCTAAGACAGTGCTCTACTTTTTACTTGGTTCTCATTGTCAAATATTCTGTTTCTTTGATTCATCAAGATCCGGATCTGCTTTTCTCCCTATCTACATGAGACAGGAGTTCTTGGTGTGCTGTAGAATCAATCTTGTAGTTCTTGTAGGGTGTGCTGTAGAATCAATCTTGTAGTTCTTTGGTGTGCTGTAGAATCAATCTTGTAGTTCTTTGCTGTAGTGTAGTTCTGTGTGCTGTAGAATCAATCTTGTAGTTCTTTGGTGTGCTGTAGAATCAATCTTGTAGTTCTTTGGTGTGCTGTAGAATCAATCTTGTAGTTCTTTGGTGTGCTCTTGTAGAAATCAATCTTGTAGTTCTTTGGTGTGCTGTAGAATCAATCTTGTAGTTCTTTGGTGTGCTGTAGAATCAATCTTGTAGTTCTTTGGTGTGCTGTAGAATCAATCTTGTAGTTTTGGTGTGCTGTAGAATCAATCTTGTAGTTCTTTGTGTGCTGTAGAATCAATCTTGTAGTTCTTGGTGTGCTGTAGAATCAATCTTGTAGTTCTTTGGTGTGCTGTAGAATCAATCTTGTAGTTCTTTGGTGTACTGTAGAATCAATCTTGTTCTTTGGTGTGCTGTAGAATCAATCTTGTAGTTCTTTGGTGTACTGTAGAATCAATCTTGTAGTTCTTTGGTGTGCTGTAGAATTAATCTTGTAGTTCTTTGGTGTGCTGTAGAATCTATCTTGTAGTTCTTTGGTGTGCTATAGTATGAGTCTTAGCATACAGCAGTAAATTCTGAATAATTGGACAGCAGTCAAGAACATTTTTGAAAGTCACAGAAATGTGCTTCTACAAAAGAATGTAGAGAGTATCATGGCAGTTAACGAGAATAATGAGGATACTCTAAGAGAGCCCTAGTCAAAAAGAAAGCTCATCACCAACACCAGAAGGAACAATAATTATGTTCACCAAGTAATGAGAAATGAACAGCTGGAATATATTGTGACTACAGGAAAAATTGAAATTTTTAAAATTTGAAAATGGAAAAATATCCATAAAGAAAACATACTGTTTTTCCCTCTCTTTCTCTCAACCCCTCCTTTCATCCAATCTCATGTGACCTTGTTTCTAATTTTTCACTGTTTCGCTTCTTTTGGTCTAATTAAATCCTACCTGCCATATTGTCTGTCTATTAATCATGTGACTAACCGTTACATAAATCCTGGCTACCATTTCTTTCTGCCATTTTTCAGATCAGTGTTACTTTAGCTTTTGTGTTTGGATATCTCTGTTTATTTTAGAATAGTTTGTGTCCGATGAAGGCTTTTGCTGAAACATTGTGATTTGTCTCCTCTCTCTATTAGTTTAGGTGTACCATTTTGTATTTATTTGTGACAAAGAAAATGTACCAGACAGTCTAAGTCTAAGAGATTGAAAGGATAGTTGGATGTCCACAACAGAATTAATACAAATCTGTAGAGACAAAAATTTGTGGTGAGACATGATCCCTACACCAGCAGGCATGGTACTTCATGATGATGATGATGATAGTGACATTTGCTGCTGAATTGTATAAAAAAAACAACTTTGCTTTTGTTTGACAGGTAGCACCAGCTGAAAGTTTCTCAGAGATCTTTGAACAGATGTCATCATCGCCAGCTCGAAACTATTTTTTTGCAATTCTGTTTACTTTTATTGGCATCATATTCATTGTTGGCATGACATGCGGACGTTTCACAAAACGGGTTCGAGCAGACATTAAGAACAAGTAATACTCAAGGTGTAGCTTTATTTGCGCAGGCATTTTATGTTTTAATGTCTGTCCAGACATTTTACATTTGTCTGGGCAGGCATGTTTATGTTTGAGTGTCTGTACGGACATTTCACATTTGTCTGTGCAGACATGTTTATGTCTGAGTGTCTGTGCAGACATTTTAGATTTGGCTATGCAGGCATTTTACATTTGTCTGTGCAGACATTTTACATTTGTCTGTGCAGACATGTTTATGTTTGAATGGCTGTGCAGACATTTTACATTTGTCTGTGTAGACATGTTTATGTTTGAGTGTCTGTGCAGACATTTTAGGTTTGGCTATGCAGGCATGTTTATGTTTGAGTGTCTGTGTTGTCTGTGCAGACATTTTTAAATTAAATATTGGAACAAATATTTCATGCTTTAATTTTTCATCAAACGATTTAAAATTGAATATCTGTAAATAGATTTAATAAGTGAATGTCTGTGCAGTTTTATTTTTTATCCAGACATTTACTATTGAGCTATTTCAAATTTTTTTGTCCTCATTAAAAAAGTATCTGTTGAAACAATGTTTCAATATCTTCACATGCATTTATTATTTGAAAATTTGTGTTGTTATTGAATGTTTTTATAGTGACACAACTATTGCTTGACTTACTTCCTAAACTGGCAGTATGTGTTTAAACATTGGTGCAGTCAAGCAGTTTTATGTGTGGTCAGTGTAATAATGTTGACAGCTTCTGTTATGAATTATCCAATTAAAATTGTAAACCTGTGATCCATCCCTTCAGATGAAGCTTATGTCCTGCATCTGCTCTCTAATTAACAAAAAAATGAATATATTGCAGAGCTTATATATATATATATATACATACACATACTCTCTTAGAAAATGACATAACTGACTATTCTTTCATGTATACCACATTTTTTACCTTAATTTTCAAATTTTACATTTATTCATTTTGTAATAAATAGAGCACAAGGAATTTGTTAATACATATAAGAAATTAATTATTAGTGTTAAATAGAACACAGACAGTATTGTGATAAGTAGATTTTCTGTATATTTGTGATATATATATGACAGATGATAAATATTGCACAGAATAATAATAAACTGATTACTCAGTGGCACAAGCAAGAGGAATTTTAACATTCCTAAAAATAGGCCTTTATCAGAAAAGTTTTCATCAGTGCCTCTCAGCATGTGTTGTATCTGACAGGAAGATCATTTACCGTAGATTACGATACCATAGTAAAAATTACCACATCAAAACATATATTCTTCCAAATTTGATAGTTTTGCAGTGTTCAAACATTAACCCCCTCCGTGTACCTCTCTAATTACTAGTACTTCCGGTGACTCCCTGAGTGTTTTTTTTTTCTATTGATGTATATATTTTTTTTTTCCATTTCGTGAGATACGATCCTATAATACGAAAAAAAATGTGCCAAATTTCAACAAATTGGTTTTTTTTCTCTTTTTTTTTTTTAATCTAGTGATCAGGGAAATTTCCTCAATATCAAATGACCCTCTGTGACTAGGGAAACACCATGAATAACGCTTTGAGGTAGTCAAACATACCTATGAATTTGCTGCGACCGTCTGAATAGACAAATAATTTGTCAGGTCCAAGCGGTCAAATTTGGGTCATAAACCAACCTGAGACTGGAAATCCAAGTTACCCATGTGTCTAATTGGTAAACACACAGTTGTGTGTCAAAAGTTCAAAGAAAATGCTATTTTTTAGTGCTCCTAATGTTACTATTAAGTGGTAGTACTTTGTTCAATGGAATGTAACGAAGCGTGCCACAAAGTAGGTATCGTAATTAAGGGTTAAGTGATGCTGCTGGGTACATGGATAGTGCACTGAGGATGTTAGAATTGCCTAATAGATGTGCTAATATACATAAGTCAGTACTAGAGTGATGTTGTGAGGAAAGTACAGGCAGCAAGTTGAATTGTTGAACATAAACATTAGCAAGAGAGAAGCTGTGTTGCTTAGCCAATATTGATCATATCCAGTAGCAAATACATTCACACATGCCTGGAAGCTTGTACTTCACATGAAGGGATCAACACATTTATTTTGTTTTCTCAACATACCAGATTTCTAATATGACATGACACCTTGTATTGAAAGTCCAGCATGGGCATATCATTTTTTAGTGTAAAATTTGTGTTTATTTCCACAAGAACTGTGTATACAACAGAGAAAATGACAAAGTTGAACAAGTGTGCATATCAACTTACACTGCAGAGAGCACAGAATATTTTAAAAATTAACTGTCACTTGTAGATGTTGAACTACTTGCTGTAGCAAAATAATTGAAGATGAATATCTATCTATCTTATCTTTCATTCGCCTGAAGTATTGTCTATATTTGCAATGTCGTTTCCTGTATAAATGTTACTATCTTTTGTAATTCTTGCAGTGGCCCATATAGTTTTGTCTGTAGTGTTGTATCTATGGGCCAATGGATTTTCCTCAGTCTACTATATTCGGTACAGTCTTGAAGTATGTGTTCAGCAGTCTGGGGCGCCTGTCCACATGTATGTGTAGTTGAGGTGCCGATCTTGAATTTTGTATACATGTGACTATGGAGTCGATTGTGTCCTGTTCTGAGGCGTATAATGATAACTTGTTTTCATCCATGAAGATGAATATAATTGTGGTGCTGGCAAAAGAAATGTTGAACATCTGCTACTAAATGCTCAATATATGATGAGCTTATTAGGCTCTTGTGGCCATCATCAGTACCATTCATGAACAAGTTGCAAGACGATATTACTGATCTTGATCTGACCATTGCTGACATCTGAAAGTACACACAATAGAGGACAGATGATGTTGAGAGTGTGACTGGTTTTAAAAGAACTTTTGCGTTTTCGTTTCTTTTTACATAATTTGTTGTTTGTTTGCATACACCAGCTTTATATCTCTGCAAAGTCCAGAGGAACTGAATTTTGCATGAATATAATTTTTTCCAATTTTTCACACTGGTAGTCGTGCCCTGAGGTATCCCTTGCCATATAGGTAGATATTTTCCAACTTCAGAGGTGCTCTCATTTTTATTTTTAGTTGTCAAGAGTTTTGAAGTTTTGGGTAGATTTGATTTTTCCTATCAATTTTGCCTAGGCTTTGGCCATTTTTGTCCTACTCTTTTTTTATTTTCAACTGAAAAGAGTTCATTAGCATATGCAAAATGCACATGGACCTTCAGTTTTTTTGCTATTATCTGAGAAAGCTAGACATCAGATCTCACTACCCAGATACTTAGGGTGGGTAAAGCTGTGACTTTTGCTCCTTCAGGGAGGGAGTTCCCAGATCTGAAGAAAACAATGAAGGGTCACTAACTCAATGGAACTGGAAAAAAAAACAACAAGTCAGTGTGATGCTATAAATGAGGACTATTACCAAAAATGCCTACCAGAATACTTTCATCAATGTCAAGAAAAGTTCAATAAGTGTAGACGCAGGGCACTACTTTCAACTAGATGAAGCCAATTGGCACATATTTACTTTTAAAAGAAATTCAATCCCTGAAGTTTCTGAGCAGCTCTTGTTATAATTAAATATTTGTCTTTAATGAATTTCAATACAGTTGCGTCAATTATAATTTAGTTTTATGTATACATTTATGTAATTTGTGGATCATGCAGGCAACAAAGCTGCAATCATTTAGAACATTTTTTGATATAGAAAAATGCTTAAGTGCATAGAAATATTTTTTTTTCTGCAAAGCAGAATATATATATATATTTTAATGTGCAATCAAAGAGGATAATTTTGTATATTTTCACCAGGGTAATATTCTATACACAGTCAATTATAGGGAAGGGTGTACATTTTGTTATGAGCCAGTTTTATGTCTGGACAAGGGACAAAAAGATTTGAAATCAGACCAAGTTCACAAACCTAATCAAAAATAAAGAGATTTGAAATCAGACCAAGTTCACAAACCTAATCAAAAATAAAGAGATTGGAAATCAGACCAAGTTCGCAAACCTAATAAAAAATAAAGAGATTTGAAATCAGACCAAGTTCACAAACCTAATCAAAAATAAAGAGAATGGAAATCAGACCAAGTTCACAAACCTAATCAAAAATAAAGAGATTTGAAATCAGACCAAGTTCGCAAACCTAATCAAAAATAAAGAGATTTGAAATCAGACCAAGTTCGCAAACCTAATCAAAAATAAAGAGAATGGAAATCAGACCAAGTTCACAAACCTAATCAAAAATAAAGAGATTTGAAATCAGACCAAGTTCACAAACCTAATCAAAAATAGATGTGCGTTTTTAATTTGACCATGAAACTTAATTTGTTAATACTTTTTGCTTGCTTTGTTTAAGTTTTTCTTTCATAGACTCCAAATAAGAGATTGTGGTTTCACAAGAAAACTATCCCAGTCTCCCAGTATCTTACAAGATGAAGTATGCACAAGTTTTGTCAGAAACATCAAACAGAACACAAGAGTTGTTAGAGAAATGATGCATGTTGATAGTGTGCTGACTCCTGACACAGCAGACGTTATCAAAGTACAGTCTTGTCAACATCTTAAGGATAGGATCCACTGATGAGTGTGCAACAATGGTAAAAGAACTGCTGAATGTGTGAACAAAGAAAGCTTATATCACCAGTGCCATTCCATACAAGCTATATGATGACATGACTAACTAGGCTGCCACATTGATCTCATGAAAACTGACATCTAAATGTACAGACAGCAGAGGTAGAAAGATGCCCTAACACAACACAAATAGACGATACAATTTATAGAAGACACTACCTCATCAAATGTTCTATCAACTTGGAATTTTGCATGAGCAACTGCTTCTACCAGATTGAAATCGCCAAAGTCGTTTGTTGTATGTTTGGGAAGCAAAGTTTTTGTGGCTAATTTTTGTGTGTGTACAGGATAGCCAGTCCCATGTCCAGCCCTCCTTAGTTGCCTCTTATGAACATGCTTAGTAGGGAACAACGCTACAATTCTTTACTCCCCTTTTGGGCCCCGGCAGCGCATAGGCAGTTGTATATGAAAACACAAGCCAGCTTTGATGCATGTTGTTACACTGCCTTGCATACAATATAGTGAAACTCATAACTATGGAAACATTGGAAAAAAATAAACAGACAAGATACAATTATATTTATATCATACTTTGGAACAGCAAAAATATTTTCGAACAAACATTAGTGTTTTTATAACAGAAATTATTAAGAATTATTATTATAACAATTATTGAATGTTGTAATAGCCATTTTTGAAATGAACAAAGAAAGCATATCATGTTATTTTCTATTTTATCGAGGATTTTGTTTAAATATTTTTGTACAAATTATCCTTAACGTTTGGAAATGTTGTAACTATCTGTTTTATTGTGGCAGTAAACATTTATGTGGATAAATCATTGACAATAATTAAATTAAGCTGGTCAGAGATGCTGTCAGCAGAAGTAGACTCAAGATGCAACAAAGCTTGTCAAATCATTCCACAGCTATCACCACTATTGTCCTATCACCACTATTGTCCTATCACCACTATTGAACTATCACCACTATTTTCCTATCACCACTATTGTCCAACAAGGAAATAACAATACAGGCAAAACTTACACTTCACAATACAATCTTCATCCCAATGTTGTGCTACCAATGCCTGTCCTAGACCCTAGATGCAAGAACAATAAGAAAAATAACCTCTACCGAGATGAAATGTGTCAGTCAAATGACAGGAAACAGCCTGAGAGATAAGATCAGAAATGAAGAACTGAGAAAAAAGCTAGGAAAAATCTCTGCTTAGAATACATAAAGAAACAACGGATAAAATGGTTTGGCCACGTGACAAGGCAGAAAGATCAAAACACAACGAGCCTTCAATAAATGTTGTGAGAACACCCCAAGGGCTGACCACGGATAAGATGGATTAACAAGATATTAGAAACACTAGGAAATATAGCAGCAGAGGCAAACAATGGAGCAAAAGACTGCAAATTATATCTCCCCTCATCGCTGAAAGGCAAATGAGGAAGAAAAGAAGGAGAAGAGATGCTATCAAAGCAGAACATAGTAAATGCGTAAGTATGCAGTTCCTATGTAAGCAGAAATACCAACTTTTTTTTTTACTTGGAAGTTTTCAAGAACACTTTATTACAAGGTGAGGTACCCTTTTTTACTATCTGATTACCAGGAGGATGTCTGTGGAATGACACCATATTCTTTAGTATATGAAACCAGTAATTTAACCACTGTTTTAACTATTACTCTCATTTATTTGTCTTGTACACATTATTTCCTGTTAGCTTATTTTTATTTGTATAATTTTGCATTTATAAGAATTTCCATGCTTTTTTTTAACGTTTATATATATATATATATATATATATATATATCTTGTAAAAGGAGAATTATGCATTTCTTAATTTAATTTTTATTTCTCTATGTAAATGTTCTAAATGTCTGACAACTGTGACATAATGCTGGCCATCAGTTTGTTGATATTACATAGCCTGCCTTTGTCTAGTCCTTATATTAATTTGTATCAAAGCAATACCTGAACATTTCTCTATTATCAGACCCCTCCAATGCAAGTACTAAAATATTGGGGACGCTGGCAAGAGCAGAGCAACTAGCCCACTCTCAGTCACATGATTAAAGTAGAAACCTGTGTCTGTTGGGGTAATCTGTTCATGCTGATGTAACAGACACTACAGTAAATGGCTGGATATACTTTAGCCTCACAGTATAATAAGCCATTGCATTTGGTTGAGAGAGCCAGTGCTCCTGAATATTTTGATTACCTTCTTTACTATGTCAATCAGGAACCAATTTCTTCACGTGGGTCAAATGGAGTTTGTCCTTCTGAAAAGAAAAAAAAAGTTTATGATTTAAATGTGTAGTAATTAAACATACATGTTTATTTTTAAAAGTGGCATAAATTTTGATAGTTATATCTCTGTCAAGATATGTATATGATGATAGATTAAAAGTTCTCCTGTGTGCTATGATTATATATGTTTCTTTATTGATCACATTTCTTACGTTGTTTGAATACTCATTAAGTTGGAATCAAAGTAGAATATATTATTTTGTAAAACAGGTACCCATTCATGATCAAACCAAATCTCTTGTCCTTTGTAGTCCAGTTTACAAACCACTAATCTATCGTGGCTCCCAATTATCACTAATTGTAAAAAATAAAAAGCAATGCCTTTCTGCCACTTTGTGCTTATATAATAATCATCCATTACCAGTGTTTGGAATGCTCTTTTAATCTTTCTATTCTATTTTCTCCAGTATCATTTATGATTACTTCATTTGAAAATAAAAGAGAAAATGAGAAATGAAGTTATGGAAAGTAACACCTTACCTGAGCAAGCTTCCCTCAGATAGAACAAATAGTTTGATCATGTAACACAGTAACAACAATTTCCTATCTGGCATTAAGACTCAGATGCAAAAATAGAAGAGGTAGACCCTCCAAGAGACTGACAAGCAAGATATCTCATGGCACAGAAAGCACCATGAATGAGGCACATCAAAGAGCACTGCAGAGAACACTATTTTCCTGAAAGGCAAAGATGGTAGTAAATAAAACAAGAAACCTTTGTCACTTCTGCACATAATTGACACTTTTCTTTGCTCAGCTACACTCAGATGAAGTGACTGATTAATTTGCACCTCACTATTCAGCTTACAAGTCTTTCCTGATTTATGTAAAGTGCTTTGATGTGTAATGTGCAGATATCTTTGAACCTAGCAGCAGCCATTATAATTTGTTTCCTTCTGACCGTAACACTTTCTGTACGCATAGCGCTCCACTCTCAATTTTAATAGTGTGACCGCCATCAAACCATTTTTTTTTTACATGTCTTGTATCATCTTGGTATTGGTAAAATCTAATTCCTTGTTCAATTATCTAAAAATTCATATATAATATGTTATATGTTGGATAAATATAAATATGTAGATTAATTCTTAAACCATGAAAAACTTTGTCTCTGAAATCTCTTCCATTGCATTGATAGAAAGCTTCAGCACGGAAAGAGTTAGGAAAGTCATTTTTTATGTGCTCTAGTCAATTGACCAAACAGCTCAGCTATTAGTCTTCACTATGTGAGCTTCAATGTAGTGGGCATATGCCGAGAGGTTTTGTGTATAAGTGTACATTTAAAAACAAACCAACAAAAATTGTTTACTAATGGTGTAACTTTTTGTGCAATTACTGTTTTTTTTTTGTCTAATGTATTGTATTTTTGAACAAAAAGTGTTTACAGCCAAATTATTTATCACAGAATGCAGCTGTTTCCAAACTGATACATTTTCTGTAAAATGTTGCTTTTGTATATATGGCATGTTTGGTTATACAATTTCCTACATTTAAATGTGTGTAACTATTATGGAACCAGATAATGTGTATTTATAAATTATGAACTAGTGCACAACCAAAATGAAAGGTTGTTTTAAATGTTCTGAATGTCTAACATTAATTTAGAAGGGGTCTGTACTAGCACAAGACTGAGAATCATTGATACCATTCAAATGTTATTGCTCTGTTGTATAAGTAATTTCAAAGTAACTAAAACAAAATGTTATTGCTCTGTTGTAAAAGTAATTTCAAAGTAACTAAAACAAAATGTTATTGCTCTGTTGTAAAAGTAATTTCAAAGTAACTAAAACAAAATGTTATTGCTCTGTTGTAAAAGTAATTTCAAAGTAACTAAAACAAAATGTTATTGCTCTGTTGTAAAAGTAATTTCAAAGTAACTAAAACAAAATCAAATAAAAAAAAACAAACAAATAAGTTCATACATTTTTTTTGTGTAGGGTGGAGTATGTTTATTATCTTTAATTATTATGGACTGTACCCAATGGTTTGTTAGTACTTTTTTTTAGGAGTGGCTATTGCAACCTCATGTCCTTGCTGTCACTGCACAGTGTGCAGATTGCATTTTCAATTTTACTCCAAGAAAAGTAACAAGAAATAAAACCTTGATCTTACAACTGAAATTTCCTTATTGGGAAATCAGTGTCCACACAATTTTCATCATTGCCACCCCCCTCTCCCCCCAACTATTTTTTTGTGTTCTTCACATGTAAGAGCTGCTTTTTACAAATATTTCTTGTTGGCATCTTCGTCTTGTCGGCATCTTCATCTTGTCGGCATCTTCATCTTGTCTGCTGCATCATTGTTTTAATATACCCATGAAGAATAATTACAGCTCACAAATGAGGAATTACATCTCAATATCCTTTATACAAGCATATACATAGGGTACTGAAGGTAGATGTCAGGGGAGCATTAAACACATTTATAATTGTGTCAGCAATTTATTTTTGGTGCAAGGAGAATAATCAGATTGTTAGAAGAATAATCAGATGTAGGAAGAATAATCAGATTGTTAGAAGAATAATCAGATGTAGGAAGAATAATCAGATTGTTAGAAGAATAATCAGATGTAGGAAGAATAATCAGATTGTTAGAAGAATAATCAGATGTAGGAAGAATAATCAGATTGTTAGAAGAATAATCAGATGTAGGAAGAATAATCAGATTGTTAGAAGAATAATCAGATGTAGGAAGAATAATCAGATTGTTAGAAGAATAATCAGATGTAGGAAGAATAATCAAATTGTTAGAAGAATAATCAGATTGTTAGAAGAATAATCAGATGTAGGAAGAATAATCAGATGTAGGAAGAATAATCAGATAGCTTGTGCAAATAGGCAGAGAGTTTTTTTGAGATGGCAGTTAAGCTGATGGCAAGAGAATAAAGAAGACAGTGGCTGGGCAATGTCTGTTGACAGCTTTTCTTTGAGAGATGGCACAACAGAATGATGATTTTTTTTAGAATTTGAGACTAAATAAGGTTTCTGTTTACAACTTTTCTTTGAGAGATAGCACAACAGAATGATGATTTTTTTTTTTAAATTTGACAGTGACTAAATAAGGTTTCTGTTTACAACTTTTCTTTGAGAAATGACACAACAGAATGATGATTTTTAGAAATTATCTTGTAGTTGCATCTCACAGTATAAAGCTGTAAATGTAGATTATTTGCTGCTTCTTTATTCTCTAGTAAAATTGTATTTTCTGTTGTAAAAGTATTTTAATCTATCAATAATCAGTCTAGGGTTTAGAAGTAAGGTGACATCAACCCTTCCTATTTGTATTTATTTTGTTTCTGCTGTTCCTTATGCAAACAAGGTACTCTTGTGTGGGTTGATTGTAGAATGTCTTTTCATAAGTAAATCTCTTTGGTCTTAAAGTACAGTAAAAAGAAAGCAATGAAGAAATATCATTTCTCAGCTTGGCTCATATGTAAATACAGATGAGTGTACAGCCTGTAGGATTTAAATGCAAATTTGTATAGAGGCTGTTTGTTAGCCAAACAATTTTTGTTCCCTATCTAGAGAGTTAACTTGAAACTGCTACTATCCCACTTATATTTCTTTTCTTCCTTTGCCATGATTTGTCGTGTGACATTTTGTAAGCCAGCAGCAAGGCTCACTTTTCGTGGTTCATGATCATCTTTGATGGGGAGCCCCCAAATATGACCCACACTGTTTCCATTGTTTTCTACCTGGCTGCCCTTGCTCTGCCTCTCTTTTTCCTTCTTTCTGGAGTTCAGTAAGTGGCTGTCCTTTTTCTGAATTCAACATATCCTCTAAGTAACACATCACTTACCCAGTGGTGGTCCTTGTGATTGATTCAACATCACCTTTTCGTCTATCCAGCTGCACTCATCTGCCTGTTTTCACTGTCTCCATCTCCCATTAGTAACACATCACTTACCCAGTGGTGGCCTTGTGATTGATTCAACATCACCTTTTGGTAACTAAGCATCTATCCAGCTGCACTCATCTGCCTGTTTTCACTGTCTCCATCTCCCATTAGTAACACATCCTAAGCAATTTATTATTGATTAAATTCTGAGAATTTGACTCTACCATTAATAGAGCAATATTTTAATCTCAACATTTGTTCAAACACATTTTGTTTATTGTTTAGACGACTTATTAAAGCTTGTCACAGTATTCATGCTACACAGGACTTGAAGTTAAACTGACCAGTGTTTATTTATCTAAGTATTATTTTCTCTGCTGTGATGATGTTCTTTACTAGCATCTGATGAATCTTTGTGAGTCTGTTATCCTTGATGGGCTTAATATGATGATGTACATAATGTGATTATGAGCATCCACTTTGTGTCTGTTTTAAATATTTCAACCAATCGCATGACCTTTGATTTACTAGCAACTTTGACATTCTGTTACAGACATTTTCTATTTGTGTCTCTCTCTCTCTCTTTCTTCTGCTGCCCTGGATCTTACTCATCGCTGGTTTAGTTATTTCATTCCTAAAAATAATCCCCTTGTATTTTATATGTCTTTTTTTTTTGTTATCTTGACCCTAAAAATAATCCCCTTGTATTTTATATGTTGTTTTTTGTTCTTATCTTAACCCTTAATTACAATACATATCTGTGCTGTGGCAGATGTGTTTATGATACTGTAGTAAAAGTTACTACCACTTAAATTTAACATTAGGTGCTCTAAGAAATGTATTTTCTCTGAACAAGTGACACACAGCCATGTGTTCATACTAGGTGAGACACAGGGATTCAGCTTTTCTGGCTCAGGTTGATTTATGACCTGAGTTTGACCTCATGGACTGGACGTGTTACAATGTCTATTGTTACGGTCGCTGTAAGTCTGTCAGTAAATTTGACTAACTCATTGTGTAATTCGCCGCATTTCCAGAGCAACAAAGGGTTGTTCAGAAATGACCGATGAAATTTTCCTGGTCACAACTAAAAAAAAAAAAAAAAAACCTACCAATTTCTTGAAAATTGATGATTTTTGTTCGGACTATACAAGATCGTATCTCACGAAATGGGAAAAAAAAAATCATACGTTAATAGAAACAAGCCCAACACTTAGGGGTCACTGCCAGTAGTAATTAGGAAGGTGTAAGGAGAAGGGGGATGTCTGACTACAGCAACATTTTTTATTTTTATAGATTTTGTGTTTTGATGCTGTAATTTTTACAACAGTATTGTAATCTAGGGTTAATCATTGTTCTCTCACCACAGTTGTCTTCCTTTATTTCTTTGTATGTTTTCATAGCTGTCTATGTTGTGCAAAACATTTCCTTCAAAAACCAAATATTTAGTGCTGCAAATAATAATTAGCTTATTGACCATGAATCACATCTGTAAAACAATATTGAGACTGTATAGCACTGCACTTTGAGCTATCCATTACATAACATTAATCTGAAACTGTGTGTACAAATGTATTGAGCAGTTTAGTTTAGGTTTTGTATGCATGCAGAAATGTGCAGCTATAAATCACAAACTTGTGACAGTATACATTTCCAAACCTTCATAAGAAAATATTATCTTTGTTTGTTTATCATCAAGGTTGACAGTTCATGAAATTAAACCATAACCTGTACACCATGTGGCAACTGTTATTTCCAAAGCCCTAAGTTAAACCTTGACAGACCCCCAAAGATGTGCAATGTTTTGGTGAGCTCACTGTTATTTGGATAATATAACTCAGGAACAGCACTTCTGTCTGTATGTGCTTTCTTTCTGTTTATTCTTTGTCCTTGAGGTTCATCCAGGGTTAGACAGGGCATGGGCTGCATGTAAGCAGTGACTCATAGCTGACTGCTTGCATCAGGACCCTCCCTGTGGTGGCTGCATTGATTGATGAACGAAGGCATCTCGGTTCTCACAAAACTCTTTAGAAGTGGATATAGTGGGCCAGAAGATGTAGGCATTGCAGCTTGCTGTAAATCATCAATTCATCTACTTAATAACCTCTTACAGGCAGACATTGAAGAGAAAACACAAGAAATAGACAACCAATTCATGGTTTGGCTTTACACAGTTCAAAAAGATTTATTTCACTTCAGGAATTCTGTTCTGGAACTAACAACAAGAGGTCAGGTTCAATCCCGATCAGGGGCTCCTCGGTTCACCCAGTCTTAAATTGGAACCATCTTTTTTGAGGGGAAATTATGCAGAATCAACTAGCGATACGCCTAATAGCAGGTCAAGCATTTATATCAGTATTTTCTTTTATTGTCATCTTACTGTAACTAATTTGTAAGATATTTGTGGCTAATTCTTGTACATATGTCTGTTTTTTTCTAGATATTCTTTAAAAAATATCTGTATTTATCAGTGAATGTTTGTATCAAAAATGTATTATTTATTTACTTTTTCTGAGAACCCCTGAAATACATCAGTGTAGATCAGTTGTGGAGGATCATCATTGTAGGTCAGTAGTGGAGATACATCAGTGTAGATCAGTTGTGGAGGATCATCATTGTAGATCAGTAGTGGAGATACATCAGTGTAGATCAGTTGTGGAGGATCATCATTGTAGGTCAGTAGTGGAGATACATCAGTGTAGATCAGTTGTGGAGGATCATCATTGTAGGTCAGTAGTGGAGATACATCACTGTAGATCAGTTGTGGAGGATCATCATTGTAGGTCAGTAGTGGAGATACATCAGCGTAGATCAGTTGTGGAGGATCATCATTGTAGGCCAGTAGTGGAGATACATCAGCATAGATCAGTTGTGGAGGATCATCATTGTAGGCCAGTAGTGGAGATACATCAGTGTAAGGAGTTTAATAGGGAAGTAGTGGAAGGGTTTAATATGATTTAAAAAAAATATTTGTAATGTTTTATTAATTTTTTTTTTTTGCTCATAAGTTAAAATGTTTGCATAAGTTAAAATGTTTGGAGAAATAACTTTGTTTTGATAGACAATAAGAGTGTTGTTATTAGACTTTTTGAAATAACAGTGTTATTTAGAATTGGAGTATTTACAATGATATTGCAGCATTAAGTCATATAGGTCCCACGCTAAACAAAGATCGCTCATGTTGTTGTTTGCATTAAATTCGGGTAAGAAAGTCTAAGCTTTAATATTTTGTGTGTGAATTGTTCAATTATAACATTGTTAGGGATCTGATTTGTTAAAAAACAGACATAAATTTGAAGAGACCTTTATATTTGTTTTGTCATGGAACAAGTATCTTTATGAAGAGATCAACACACTTCTTAGGACATACATATATGTGAAGCCAATAGCACCTGATATTTGAACCATATTGAACATAAAACAGCAGTTGATGATAAAATGAAGAAAAATTTGGGACTAGCAACCTAAAATACCACCATTAAACACTCTACATGTAGGAGTTTATGATGAGTTTGGTTGCAATACTGAGATAGTTCATGCTTGCTGCTATTACAGAATGGCTCAGAGTTCATGCTTGTTGCTATTACAGAATAGCTCAGCACATAGAGACAATAGCAATCTCACACTGAAGTTGCCACCAATATTGTTCCAGGATTACATGTATAGAGATGTCTGTAGATAGGACCAACTCCCCCTGCCCTCATTTTTATGTTGTTGATCATATCCAACTTCATGTCATATAGTAAATGCAGAAGATAAAGAAATAGGAATGTTGTAAGGAGAATGAAGGTTTCCTGCAATAGGTGTCCATTTATCATTTCTTTTAGGACACTATAACAGGCTGCTAATTTTCTATCTCTTAAATCCACTTTCCATTTATATTCCTATTGTGCAATTGGCCTGATCCTTACCCAAATGTGTCTGTGTGTGTGTGAAAACTCAATTGCTCTTATCCTTGCCTACGTGTGTGTGTGAAAACTCAATTGCTCTTATCCTTGCCTACATGTGTGTGAAAACTCAATTGCTCTTATCCTTGCCTACATGTGTGAGTGACTCAATTGCTCTTGTCATTGCCTACATATGTGAGTGACTCAATTGCTCTTATCCTTGCCTACATGTGTGAGTGACTCAATTGCTCTTGTCATTGCCTACATGTGTGAGTGACTCAATTGCTCTTATCCTTGCCTACATGTGTGAGTGACTCAATTGCTCTTATCCTTGCCTACATGTGTGAGTGACTCAATTGCTCTTGTCATTGCCTACATGTGTGAGTGACTCAATTGCTCTTATCCTTGCCTACATGTGTGAGTGACTCAATTGCTCTTATCCTTGCCTACATGTGTGAGTGACTCAATTGCTCTTGTCATTGCCTACATGTGTGAGTGACTCAATTGCTCTTATCCTTGCCTACATGTGTGAGTGACTCAATTGCTCTTGTCATTGCCTACATGTGTGAGTGACTCAATTGCTCTTATCCTTGCCTACATGTGTGAGTGACTCAATTGCTCTTATCCTTGCCTACATGTGTGTGTGACTCAATTGCTCTTGTCATTGCCTACATGTGTGAGTGACTCAATTGCTCTTATCCTTGCCTACATGTGTGAGTGACTCAATTGCTCTTATCATTGCCTACATGTGTGTGTGAAAACTCAATTGCTCTTATCCTTGCCTACATGTGTGAGTGACTCAATTGCTCTTATCCTTGCCTACATGTGTGAGTGACTCAATTGCTCTTATCCTTGCCTACATGTGTGAGTGACTCAATTGCTCTTATCCTTGCCGACATGTGTGAGTGACTCAATTGCTCTTATCCTTGCCTACATGTGTGAGTGACTCAATTGCTCTTGTCATTGCCTACATGTGTGAGTGACTCAATTGCTCTTATCCTTGCCTACATGTCTGAGTGACTCAATTGCTCTTGTCATTGCCTACATGTGTGAGTGACTCAATTGCGCTTATCCTTGCCTACATGTGTGAGTGACTCAATTGCTCCTATCCTTGCCTACATGTGTGAGTGACTCAATTGCTCTTATCCTTGCCTACATGTGTGAGTGACTCAATTGCTCCTATCCTTGCCTACATGTGTGAGTGACTCAATTGCTCTTATCCTTGCCTACATGTGTGAGTGACTCAATTGCTCTTATCCTTGCCTACATGTGTGAGTGACTCAATTGCTCTTATCCTTGCCTACATGTGTGAGTGACTCAATTGCTCATATCCTTGCCTACATGTGTGAGTGACTCAATTGCTCTTATCCTTGCCTACATGTGTGAGTGACTCAATTGCTCCTATCCTTGCCTACATGTGTGAGTGACTCAATTGCTCTTATCCTTGCCTACATGTGTGAGTGACTCAATTGCTCCTATCCTTACCTACATGTGTGAGTGACTCAATTGCTCTTATCCTTGCCTACATGTGTGAGTGACTCAATTGCTCTTATCCTTGCCTACATGTGTGAGTGACTCAATTGCTCTTATCCTTGCCTACATGTGTGACTCATTTTCTCTTATCATTGCTGCCAAAATGTGTGTGATTCCTCCCCCCTCCCCCTCATGCAATACTCATTTACACATGACAGCTATGTGTGACAATGGCAATAATATTAACATGAAAATATAATGTTGACAGCACCTGATTGTCACATTACCATTATGGGTATCATCTACAACTGATATATATGATATAATGCACTGATAACATTTTATGAATTCTCCTAGAATTAGAATTTAGATTGGTATTTCTGTATTAGAATTAGAAAAGTTTGTGTGGAATTTTGTCATATTTGTTTGAATATGGCAGAAGTTTGTGTTTGACTTAAATTCCTTTCAAGAAATGATACATTTGTTAAAAAATTGGGTAAAAAGTGTTCCTTTGACATGTGGTATCATAACTAGTAGCCTTCGTCAGTCATAGTTGACTATGGATTTTTCAGCGCCCCTAGAAATGTTATTTTTTCTTTTCTTTCATCATGTAATCTCTTTCTCCATGAAAGGGGTATTCTCATGTGGTATTATAAGGGCTGAAGTATTAGGTGTCACCATACTAGACTACAGCATTTGAAAATGATAGCTTCCTCACAGCTATTATCATCCCCATTTCACTAAGCCAGGCATCTATTTTGTTTTTGCTCTCTGCTGGGTCAGTTAGATAATGCCAAACGTTGATTGAACCATGATCATCCTGTCGCCCTAACCACCATGCTACTAATGCTCTCAAGTGCTGTTGGGCATTTATCAACTGTTGCCACTTGGAGACTGCCCCATCTATATCACAGCGGAAAGTATAAGTCACTGGTTCCAACTAATTCTGTTTTGTTGTTAGTGTCGTTAACGGCATTTATTTCATTTGGTTGCTGGCCAGGGGCTGGAAAATAAAGGCCACTTTGCCAGTGCAGCCACTGTATGGTGTACAAGCCAACAGGTTGCTGAATGGAATCAAATCATGGTGGGGGGTCAATAACTGCATCTGTCTGTTGGGGTTGAAATAACAACTCTGATCTAAACACCTCATAGTGATTGGGCATGCTGGCTTTATTCTCTAGTACGGTCAAAGCAAAGAAATGCATTAAAATTTGAAGCTGCAGTAAAGCTAATTGTAAGTAAAAAAAAAGTAAAGTACCCCCGTCATGCCAAGTGGCATATAGGGAATATGGTGTTAGTGACCATAAATTTTACAGACCTTCGGTACATGATTTTTGGGGTGATGTGGTCGGTATTACGCCCGTGCCGCTTTACTTTCCCAGATAAAAATCCGGTACCCCTTAAAGGCTGGATGAACCGGAAGCCATCAGTTGGGATTGAACCCTACGTCTTGTCCTTTGTAGTCCAGTTCACTAACCACTGAGCTATCGCGGCTCCCTAAAGCTAATTGTAGTTCGAAATTATTATTTTTATTATTTTTTTAACCAATTTTTAATTTTTTTAATTATTTTTTATTTTAAATACATATTTGTGTTTGTGTTGTATGTGTATCCCTGCTGAAGGCCTATTGAGCTGAAACGTTGTTGTAATCTGTCTCGTCCACTTATTACGCAAAGCTTTAACCATACTATTTTTTCAATTTTATTTCTCTAAATATTTATTTTTTTCTTCATTTCTCCTTTATTCTGTCTCTAGCCCTATAGAAACCTCAGAAATTAAAAAAAAAATTTTTTTATTTGTGTACAAATTAACTTCTTTGACCTTATCATAGATTGAACTCGACCCTCTTTATTGTTAGGGGTGATGACGCCTTGTTTTTAATTCATTTAGTCAATTATTTTATAACTGGCAGCTAAAGAGAGTTATAGCAGATATTTGGTTCTCTGGGTCCTATAAGATAATCTATATTCTGACAAATAGAAAGCATATTGATTTATTTGTTTTAATTTTTGGACTTATATTGTAACTATAAAAATGTTTAGATTAGCACATAGCAAATATAATAGTATATAGAAGATGATCATGATAATGCCTGTCTTGCCATTACCATAGGTCTGGCAACTGCCTGGCTCAGGTGGGCCTAATGCCCAGCATTGCAGTGATAGTTACCCCGAGTCTAATTGTGAACAGATTGGTAGTCAGTGTAAAAATCACCTAGTCCATAATAGGTAGTCTACGTAAAACTCACTTAGTCCATAAAAGATAGTCAGTGTAAAACTCACCTAGTCCATAATAGGTAGTCTATGTAAAACTCACCAAGTCCATAAAAGGTAGTCTATGTAAAACTCACCAAGTCCATAATAGGTAATAATGTAAAAATCACTTCGTCCATTATAGTTAGTCAAAATAAAAATTACCTAGTCCATAATTGTAATAAAAGGTAGTCAAAGTAAAAGCACCTAGTCCATAAAAGGTAGTCAAAGTATACATCACCTAGTCCATAAAAGGTAGTCAAAGTAAAAATCACCTAGTCCATAAAAGGTAGTCAAAGTAAAAGCATCTAGTCCATAAAAGGTAGTCAAAGTAAAAGCATCTAGTCCATAAAAGGTAGTCAAAGTAAAAGCATCTAGTCCATAAAAGGTAGTCAAAGTAAAAGCATCTAGTCCATAAAAGGTAGTCAAAGTAAAAGCATCTAGTCCATAAAAGGTAGTCAAAGTAAAAGCATCTAGTCCATAAAAGGTAGTCAAAGTAAAAGCATCTAGTCCATAAAAGGTAGTCAAAGTAAAAATCATCTAGTCCATAAAAGGTAGTCAAAGTATACATCACCTAGTCCATGATTGAGGGTAATACCATAACTTGACAAGCCAGTAAGTTGTCATCTTGGCCATTTTGGTTCAGCTTATGTAAACAGATATGCTGGTGGCAGTCAGAAAGTGGATATCACAGGCCACTTTATAGTGGTAGAAGTTGCCCAGGGGTCATCACTAAAGACATCTATGTGGTCAGGGTTTTCTACAGTTGTCATGTTTATAACAAAAACCTCAAAACTATTGCCCAAACTTACAAGTTCCAGGGAAGCACTGACTCGCTAGTGCAGGCTTCTACTTTCACAGTTGATCTCTTGTGCGTCTGTCTACAAGAAAACTGTAAAAAAAACATGCTGACATGAGAAAAATAAAATTTCTTACAACAGTAAGGAAACAAATAAAATTTCTTACAACAGTAAGGAAACAAATAAAATTTCTTACAACAGTAAGGAAACAAATAAAATTTCTTACAACAGTAAGGAAACAAATAAAATTTCTTACAACAGTAAGGAAACAAATAAAATTTGATAGAATGAGGATGCCATAACATCAAACGGCCAGGCCATAACCGCGTTACAGAGAACTGTGAAAAAGTGAAGGTGGATAGATAACAAGAGAAAATATATTAATGGGGAAAACATTGTAACAAATCCAGAAACGGGCACACGACAGAGCAGAGCAGAGAAAAATTGTGAACAATGCATTTTGATGGCCCCACGTTGGCTACAAAAAAAAAAACATTTTGTAGTTGAATCTGAAACCTTTTGGTCAACAGTGAGTGAATTATCCACCCAGACATTACAGCTTCAACTTTCATTAATAGTTGATATAAAGAACACATTTACAGACAAAATAGTTTGTCCCTATTTTATATATTTATAATATTTCATTTTGTCACACTTTCTATTTAACGGAGTCAAGGTATATATTTGCTATTTTCCAGCTTTATGGAGATGGTATTTGATCACTGTGTCAATTTTCATTTGTATGTTTAATTACGAGTATATTCAAAACTTAACATCAAATTTGCATGCATTATTTTATTTCTTTGAAAACTTTACATGGTCGTATGGGTTTATTTTAATATTATTGGCTAGTTCTACAACTGATAAATTATCATTATCTGTCCGTTTATTGCTGTGTAATTATTGTCTGCCCATCTTAATTAACTTTGTGAGAGAAATATATCAATAAAATTTAATTTTCACACAAGCTTGTCTCAATTTATGTTGAACTATTTTTGTCAAGAAAGTTGTAGATTTGAGATAATTTTTGGTCAGGATTTGCAGTCATCATTCAGACCTGGCAACAAAATGTTTGGCATATTAAACATTTTTCTTTCCTTTAGTCCATAAAGAATGTTTGTTGCATTGTGTCTCAGTTTACAGCTTAGCTTTGACTTTTGTGCTTTTAGACCTAACAAAGCCAACATTCCATTTTTGTGCTTTTAGACCTAACAAAGCCAACATTCCCTTTTTGTGCTTTTAGACCTAACAAAGCCAACATTCCCTTTTTGTGTTTTTAGACCTAACAAAGCCAACATTCCCTTTTTGTGCTTTTGGGCCTAACACAGCCAACATTCCCTTTTTGTGCTTTTAGACCTAACAAAGCCAACATTCCCTTTTTGTGCTTTTAGACCTAACAAAGCCAACATTCCATTTTTGTGCTTTTAGACCTAACACAGCCAACATTCCATTTTTGTGCTTTTAGACCTAACAAAGCCAACATTCCCTTTTTGTGCTTTTAGACCTAACAAAGCCAACATTCCCTTTTTGTGCTTTTAGACCTAACAAAGCCAACATTCCCTTTTTGTGCTTTTGGGCCTAACACAGCCAACATTCCATTTTTGTGCTTCTGGACCTAACACAGCCAACATTCCATTTTTGTGCTTTTGGACCTAACACAGCCAACATTCCCTTTTTGTGTTTTTAGATCTAACACACCCAACATTCCCTCTTTGTGTTTTTAGACCTGACACACCCAACATTCCCTTTTTGTGCTTTTGGACCTAACACACCCAACATTCCCTTTTTGTGCTTTTAGACCTGACACACCCAACATTCCCTTTTTGTGCTTTAGACCTAACACACCCAACATTCCCTCTTTGTATTTTTAGACCTGACGCACCCAACATTCCCTCTTTGTATTTTTACACCTGACACACCCAACATTCCCTCTTTGTATTTTTACACCTGACACACCCAACATTCCCTCTTTGTATCTTTAGACCTAACACACCCAACATTCCCACTTTGTATTTTTAAACCTGACACACCTAATATTCTCCATTGTGTTTTTATACCTAACACATCTACCATTCACCCTATGTATTTTTGGATCTGACACATCCAACATTCTCCCTTGTATATTAGACCTGACACATCCAACATTTTCCCTTGTATGTTAGACCTGACACATCCAACATTCTCCCTTGTATGTTAGACCTGACAAATCCAACATTCTCCCTATGTATTTTTAGACCTGACACATCCAAAATTCTCCCTTGCATATTAGACCTGACACATCCAACATTCTTCCTATGTATTTTTAGACCTGACACATCCAACATTCTCTCTTGTATTTTTAGACCTAGCATATCCAACATTCCATCAGTGAATATTTTTAGAAAATGAACCATCGTCTGCCGCCATTCCTTCTTTCTTTGTTTCTTTTCCTTGTTTGTCTGATATTTATTTGTTGTTATCTGCCATCATCAACACTGTGTTGTGTTTGGTGATACAGCAAACTGGAACATATACACCTTTCATATCAACACTGTGTTGTGATTGGTGATACAGCAAACTGGAACATATACACCTTTCATATCAACACTGTGTTGTGATTGGTGATACAGCAAACTGGAACATATACACCTTTCATATCAACACTGTGTTGTGATTGGTGATACAGCAAACTGGAACATATACACCTTTCATATCAACACTGTGTTGTGATTGGTGATACAGCAAACTGGAATATATACACCTTTCATATCAACACTGTGTTGTGATTGGTGATACAGCAAACTGGAATATATACACCTTTCATATCAACACAGTGTTGTGTTTGGTGATACAGCAAACTGGAATATATACACCTTTCATATCAACACATCTGAGCCAGTCTGCATTTGTGGGTGTGGCTATCTCTTCTATTTCAGTAAGTTTTGCCAGATTGTCGCCTCCTTTTTTTCAAGGCCGGTTGTGGGAAGATGGTGTACGATCTTGATTAGTTTTGGTTTACTGACTCTAATGCAAGCGGTCAGCTATAAGTCGCTAACTACGTTTTGCCTGTGCAATGTCCAATGCCTTGGCTGTAATTCCAATTTGAAATGTGCAGTTTTAATCATGAATTGCGTACTTGACTGCAAAGACTTCAGCCTCACAATAAGTTTGCAGAAAACTAATAGACTCGGTGAGGTCGGTAAAAGTAAAGGTAAAATACGAGACTTGAACCGGCGTCTTAGCACGCGAATTTCCACCCATAAGTGCTCGGCCGACTATACAGAAATGTTCGGAGATTTCTGGATAGTGTCGCTTCAAGCATCGAAACTCACGATGCGAGGCGACATTCCTCACCTTCCCAGGGTTATACCCTGGTACCCATTTCTTCCAATGGATGGGTCGACCGTGGAGGTTTTTTTTTTTCCAACCACGAGTACAATTCACACTGCTCCCAGCGGGAATCGAACACGGGTTGTCCGAATGTCGGTAGTCCAGTCAGGTGGTTTTCCCAACTAGGCTACCGAGGCTCCCATCGGTGAGGATGTTGAAGCCAACAGCTACCATCTTGATTGACAGACTTGATATTGTGCAACAGTATAGATCCAGCTGAAGGCCTATTTGGCCGAAACGTCGACTTTTGTTTTGTCCATTACCACGTAAAGTTGTCACCATACCACTCTTTTTCTTCTTCCTTTTTTTTTAGTATTGCTATTATCATCTATTGCTATATAGAACAAATTATGACCTATGGAAGCGAATCATGGACAGTAGACAAACAAATGAAAAGACGATTAAAGGCCGCAGAGATGGGATTTCTCAGAAGAATGTTGATGAAAGTTCCCTGGACAGCTAAAAAGACCAATGAGGAAGTTCTCAAAGAGGCCAACACAAAAAGGGAGCTCTTAAAAAACGTCAGAAAGAAGCAATCAACATTTTTCGGGCACATCATGAGAAGAGGAAAGTTTGAATACTTGGTTACAACTGGCAAAATAAAAGGAAAGAGAGATCGTGGGCGACAAAGAGAGAAAATAGTGGATAGCTTGGTGTCATGGCATGGAAAACAGTCAACAACAGAACTGATACGATGCACTGTAGATAGAAGATTGTGGAGGGACATGATCACCTACGCCAACCGGTATGGCATATGATGATGATTATCATCAGCTTTACACCAGCTTCGTATCTCTACGCATCTTGATGCCTTTACCTTTGACTCGAGGAATACAGGAACTATTGAAGTTTACTGCGTCCTAAAAATAATATGTCATTCATTATGCAAGAGTTTCTTATAGACTTGCGTGAATTCCCTGGCCATTTCATGATCAAATTCATCTGTGCCCGCGTGCAGATCAATAATGTAGAAGATGTTGGAGCCAAAAGGTGTTAGTGCGGTGTTAGTCTCTTGGCAACAGCAGAGCTGACAGTGGAAATCAAGATAGCTATCAGTGAGCATCATGTGCCATACCGGTTGGCGTAGGCGATCATGTTCTTCCACAATTTTCTATCCACAGTGTATCGTATCATTTTTGTTGTTGACTGTTTTCCCTGCCACGGCACCAATTTATCTAGTATCTTCCCTCTTTGTCGTCCGCGATCTCTCTTTTCGTGTATTTTCCCAGTTGTAACCAGGTATTCCAACTGTTCTCTTCTCGTGATGTCCCAGATATGTGTGGGCTCTAATAGTCTCTTCGTTTGTTTGTCTGCTGTCCATGATTCGCTTCCATGGGTCAGATTTGGCTTTATATAGCACCTATGAACTCTCTTTCTCAATTCTATTGATATAGACTTGTCGCATAAGACCTTTTTACTTTTCTGAAATGCTATTTTGTTATTTAAAAAATATTCACTGTATATATTTATTTACCTGTGTGTTACCGGGGCCTCATTATGAGGAAAGTAAAACATAGTGACACTGTGACTTTCCAGGCATGTCGTAAGAGGCGACTAAGGAGGTTGATTGATGGCTTGACAAGCTGTCATTGTAAAAAGTATTGTTATGGAAACAGCGCCATATATTTTAGAGCAGTGATCTCTGCAATATGTGCCACTTTGGCACGCAAGGTTTCTGTTTTTGAGATTGTTGTTCTGCCCTATGTGCCGTCTTCGGCTCGAAAGGACAATAGATAGATATATTTATTATATGAATGGCAGTCTCGAGTTTCATACATTTTCCTCAAGGGCCGAAGAAATGGTGGAAAGCATAGTTCCCCACGATTGATTGCTAGTTCTTGGATGCTTGCGTTCACTCAATAATTAAAGGAATACGTCATCCGCCCTTCTAGGACTTTAAGTGGGCGTGTATGCGTTGTGTTGTGATTTGCAGTAAAGCGGCGATATTCGCACCTTTCGCGCCAACACACGTGACTTCTGCATCTAGTTCCTGGTTGTTTCTTAGTCCATGGTTGAACCTTCCCTATTAATTGTACTGCATAAATATATCTATCTATAGTCCTTTCGAGCCGAAGACGGCAGAGAATCGATATGCAGTACATTATGGTTATTCCATAACCAATAACCAAAATGTACTGCATATCGATTCTCTGCGTCTGCCTTGTTTTCTTTTACCAGATTGCTACCACATGAGTGCCTGATAAGGGAGACTTTCTTCATTCATTCTCAGAAAGTGCATTCGATGTCTGATTAATTTCGGTTTTCCATCGCAGATGCGTTAAAGTCAAGATAATGAACTACTTATTACATCTGCGATGATAAAACAATGTCGTACGCCGGCAATATTCGCAATATTCGGAAATAATCTCTGCGACAACCACCCTGGTCTCAGCAGCGAGGCCCGGCTTGAAACGTCAGTTACTCATCGACGGAAAAAAACATGAGTACCTCCGAAGTCGGAGTTATCTGTCTGTGCGGCGAGGGACCCCTGTGCACACGGCTGCCAGGGAAAAATGGATTAACACGCAAAATTCAGTTCCTAGTCTCTAGGGACTTCGTCGGAGTTGAAAGCTGGCGAACGCAACAACAACAGCACATGACCGATGTATTTCCAACGCCTTCTTATAAAGCTCGGCACGTATTCTTGTTTAGGCGAGATAAATCTACTAGAATACTTAGGAATCCACTTAGGAATGATTTCATATGGGGTTGCCTTTGCTTTAATACAATTATACAATAACTTGTACAACTATTGTTAGACAAAAAGGGAGTTGGGGGGGGGGGGTGTGAGAAGAGATTGACACTGTCTGACTGTTTGATTTCGGAACTTGAGATAGAGACCACACAACGCCACAGACAGAATGTAGTAGACAACAACAAACTTCCAGATCGATAAAAGTCGTTAATTTAATTATAGCTCAAAATGCCTAAAGCCAGTTCTGCTGGCTCGTCGGTGGTGTCTCCAGGTTGAATAGCTGGCAGTCACTCTCTGATTGTTTAATCAACTCTGCCAACACATTCATGGTAACCTATGACGCGCGAAAGGGTACAGCACTCGCTGTGACACGCAAATAACAACCGCCCCTGTGGTATCATGGAAACCTGTAAACATTCCAAGATGGACGATCGAAAGCTGGCGCAAAACTCACCCCACTAGATCTTTGTTGTTTTATACAAGCTTTTTTGTGAATTATTTGTTAAGTTATTATTTCACTGGAAAATGGCTGATCAACAGTCAAGCGCAAGGGACAGATTGAAAAGTGCCGACAAAAATAAAACACGCCTTGCTGCGTTGGCGCCTGGAGAAAACATCAAAGAAAAACAGGTATTTATTTAATTGGTATTCTCTAGTCTCTAGAGACTCTTGTCCCCACACAACTAACCTAACCCCCGACTAACACTAACCGAATTGTTGATGAACTCAATGAAGTGATATAATCCTAGTATTACTAGTCAGTTCCTTCCTTCATGTTTGTCTTAATATTACAGTATCATTATATTATTATGGCTGCGTTTAATGTTTAATTAAATTTCAGCAGTTCTCCACAAAAAAATATATGACATATAATAAAAATTATGATATATGTCTTATCATGTCTTATAATAAGAAAGTTAGAAAGATTAGCAATATCATATTTTATTAGTAATATTAATTTTCACTTAAGAAAAATTCCATCACGTCTTTTTTTTATTTTACAATTTCACACAATAATAATAATATAATTAAATGTGGTACATGTTTTTAGGGTGTCCGGTTAGCGCAATCGATAGGCGGTTGGCTTACCACGGCAACAGCCGGGGTTCGTAATCCTGGCGAGGACACCTGGGTTTTACTAATTCCCTAAAAATTAGTAGGAGCCGCGATAGCTCAGTGGTTAGTGAACTGGACTACTACGGACAAGGGGTAGGGTTCGATCCCAACCGACGGCTCCGGGTTCTATCTATTGACCTTTCGAGCCGTAACCGGCCCATAGGGCGTAGACCAAGATACACCTTCTCCTATATGAATTTTTGTTCTAGCAGTTTTCTTTTAAAGATATTTTATCAAATCTCGCCATCTGTCTCTGTTCTGTGCAAGCAGTTCTATCTCATTGAGGGAGCCGATTCCTGCTGCTCTTGCCTCTCTCATCAATGTTCTTCTCAGTGTCTCCCTGGGTCTTCCTCTTTTTCTTTTACCTGTTGTTTCCCATATGAGGGCTTGCTTTGCTATTCGATTATTATCTCTTCTCATCACATGTCCAACGTATGACCATCGTCTTTTCTTTATTACTGAAGATATTAGTGGTTGATTGGCGATTTCTCTAATTTCCTCATTTGTTTTGAATTCGTTCCATTCTATACCAAGTATTTTCCTTAGACATTTATTTTCGAATGCGTTCAACTTTGTTTCTATATCTCTTGTTGTTTTCCAGCTTTCACACGCATACGTAAGGGTTGATAGTACATTTGATTTGAATAGCCTAAGTTTTGTGTTTGTGCTAATGAGTTTTGATTTCCACAACTTTTCAAGGCTTCTGAAAGACATTGCTGCTTTAGCCAGTCTGATTCTAATTTCTTTGCTCGTATCCCCTTCTCGATCAATGTGACTTCCAAGATAGATGAAGTGATCGATCTCTTCTACTGGTTTGTTTTCCATGTATATTTTGTCACTTGTTGGAATTAAACTTTTCATGACTTTAGTCTTTTCATGATTGACCTCAAGCCCAATTTTGCTGGCTATTGATGATAGTTCATTTGTGTTTTCCTGCATCGTTTTTATCTGATTGCTGATGAGAACTATGTCATCAGCAAAGTCCAGGTCCTCCAAATGGTCTCCTTGTATCCATTCGATGCCTTTATTACCAGTGCAGCATTTCTTCATTATGAAGTCCATAACAATTCCAAATAACAAGGGCGATAAAATACATCCTTGTTTAACCCCAGTTTCTATTGGGAAACATTCGCTCAGTCCTTCCTCTGTTCGAACTGCACATGTGTAACCATCATACATGTCTTTGATAATATTTATGATTTTTGATGGTAAGCCATATTGCTTCAGAATTTTCCACAAAGAATCTCTATGAATACTATCAAATGCTTTTTTGAAGTCGATGAAGTTAAGTACAAAAGGTTTTTGCTTTTCAATGTGTTCCTCCAATATAAGTCGTAGAGTGAAAATGTGGTCAAGACAGCTTCTCCCTTTTCTAAACCCAGCCTGTTCTTCACGCATTACTGTATCTATTGAATCCTTTATTCTATTTAGGATGATTTTACAGAATAATTTTGAGGCAGCTGACAAAAGTGTCACGCCTCTCCAATTGTTACAATCTCTAAGATTGCCCTTTTTTGGGATCTTAACAATGATTCCTTTTTTCCATTTATGAGGCGTCTTCTCTGTTTTCCAAGGGTTCACCCAGCCTTAAATGGGTACCGGATTTTTTCTGGGAAAGTAAAAGCAGCACGGGCGTAATACCGACCACATTACCCCAAAAATCATGTGCTGAAGGTCTGTAAAATATAGGGTCACTAACACCATATTTCCCTATACGCCACTTGGCGTGACGGGGGGTACTTTACTTTTTTTTACATGTTTTTATTTTCTTTTACTTGTAGCTACACATCACTGGGAAATGAAAATGGTTGAAGAAAATGAAAATAGCAATATATTGATAATATTTGAATGAAAAGTATTTATTATAAATAGTATAAAATATTCAGACAGATGATAATTTTAAAATCAAAATATCATTATTTCATGTACCTCTATTCTTGAAGGAAGTAATTATATAATAATATAAGATATAAAAATATCATTTTTCATGTACCTCTATTCTTGAAGGAAGTAATTATATAATAATATAAGATATAAAAATATCATTTTTCATGTACCTCTATTCTCAAAAGATGTAATTATAAAGCTTTTTCTAGGTATCGAATACAAGTATTGGTGAATGTATATACAGAGTCGTCACTTTATTTAAAAATATTCAGCTGTACCTGGTTGAGCTGATGTGTTGGTTTTTGGTCCCATAGTTACCTTCATAAGCGAAGCCAATGTGTTGGTTAGTGGTCTGGAAAAAGTTAATAAATATTTTTTACCCAAATTATTATGATTATGATAATGCCCCATCCCATGATGAAAAATGTTAGAATACTATAATGTATCAACGCCATGCTATATAATAATAAATAACATAATATGATATGATATTAATATGTAAACTATATGTAATAATAATATATACTTTACATAACATCATACAGAGAAGATGCTGGAAGTACAAAATAGGGCCTACATCTTAATCTTAACAGTTAATCATCAAATGCTCAGAAATCAGAATGGACAAAAGAAAAATTGTGTGCTATAACTTTTACACTTTATGTAGGCACTGGGTGGCAAAAGAAAACAAAGAAGACCAAATGAAACTAAGAAGAACAGTTAATAGAGAAGGCTCAACTATGTAGAAACAAAACAAGACCTAGCAGTGAATTGTCAGATGAGGAGAGCTATGATTTCTACCTTGTGGTCCATCTTTGACTCAAGAAGAACTAACTACTAATACTTCATAGAAAATATGACATTAGTTGAAGTACAAAACTCACATTTTATTGATCCAGCAGCAAATGAGCCAATTCTGACCAATGAAATCGATTCTTGGACAAAAGAAAATTAGAGGCAAAAGACAATTAGAGGCCACAGAGATGGGATTTCTCAGAAGAATGTTAAGAATTCCCTGGACAGCTAAAAAGACCAATGAGCAAATTCTCAAAGAGGCCAGTGCAAAAAGGAGCTCCTAAAAATATCAGAATGAAACAATCATTATTTTCAGGCACATCATGAGAAGAGGAAAGTTGGAATGCTTGGTTACAACCAACTATATATATATATATATATATATATATATATATATATATATATATATATATATATACAGTATATAATTTAAATATTTATGTTTAGCAGGTAATTTTATCTGCTACTGTATGCAGTAAACAGTACAACCTGTGGCTGCCTTGCAGGTAAGCTTGGGAGAGTAAAAGGCTAAGAGTAGGTACCCCAAAGTAAAACAACCCCACTGCCTTGTGGGTGAAGCTTTTTAGTCAAAGGCTAGCAGAGCCAACCGTAAACAAACCGACGGAAGGCAACAGAAAACCACTGTTGTAACCTCTTTGTACAATCATGAATCGAATGAGGAAGATACTATGCAATCCATTTTTGACAATAGAAATGAGAAAAAGAGTTCTTAAATGTTATGTAGAGCCAGTCTTAACATATGGATGTGAATCATGGACAATAGGAAAACAGATAAGATAATCACTGGAGTCTGTAGAAATATGATTTTACAGAACAATGTTGAGAATGCCATGGTCAGCTAAGAAAAGTAATGAAAACATTCTGAAAGAGGTCAAAGCAAAAAGAGAGCTTATTTCCAATATTAGGAAGAAACAATCATCATTTTTTGGCCATGTAATGAGAAGATAAAAAAAAATGATGAATAATGAGAGCAACGTTTAAAACAACCAAAAACAAAATAAAATTACACATTATCCAATGCTATGCACCAACCAACGATAAGGATGATTTAGTTAAAGAAGAATTTTATAAACAGTTACAATGTCAGATGGATGCAAGACGAGCCAAGGATATTATAATCTTGATGGGAAACCTAAATGCTAAAGTAGGATCAGACAACAGAGGCTTCAAAGAGATTATGGGAAAACATGGACTTGGAGATATAAACGAGAATGGAGAGATATTTGTGAATTTCTGCGCCCTTAATCAAGTGAGCCTAGGAGGAACAATATTCCAACATAAAAGAATACATAAAGCTACTTGGGTGTCACCAGATCATAGAACGAAAAATCAAATTGATCACATATGTATTAATAATAAGTTTAAGTCATCCTTACAGGATGTAAAAGTATATAGAGGGGCAGATATAGCTTCAGATCATCATCTTCTGATAGCCAAAATTAAAGTTAAACTAAAAAAATATACTACAACGAATAAGGGTAGAAAGTATTTCAATGTAGGATTTCTTAAAGAACAAGGAATTAAATGTAAATTCGCAATCATAATATCAAACAAATTCCAAGTCCTACAACAACTAGAAAATACAATAAATATAGAAGATCATTGGAAACCATCAAGGCCAGCTCCTTGTCGTGGAGATGGGGCTTAACAGTCACCAGGGACTGAAAACCAAGACTGGCCAGGTCTTCCTACACCTGAGCAAGATCACAGTCTGCTCTAACAAGTTTAAGTGCTGAAGTTGGAGGCAACCAGCCAAAAGATGCACTACAAAAATCAGGATGCTACGCACTCACGCCATTGGGAAGTATGTCTATAACCGCAAATCGATATGGCACTCACCCTGTGATGGACATTCAGGCAGGTGCATCGCCGAGCCCTCAGCCTCAAAAGGGCCCAACCTCTATTACTGGATGTCCTTCTCAACCGCTTGGATGTCCTTCTCAACCGCTCTGTGGAGCCAGGGGGTGAGAGAATAGAACTACTGGCCAATCCAAAATAAGACCACTCAAAATAATGCACTGGAATGCTGAAGGCATCAACAGCAAAAGAGATGGGTACAGTAAAAAGATAGAATTAGAAAATATCCTGCATGAAGAACAAGTAAGCATATGCTGTTTGCAAGAAACCCATCTAAACAACGACATAGCCTTGACGATTAGGGGATACCAGTGCTACCGATCTGACAGAAAAAAACAGACAAAAGGGCGGAATATTGACACTTGTAAGGAACAACATCAATGCATGTCAGATTGAAGTGTATATGGATGGGGCGGAATATCAAATACTGCACCTCAGGACAGAAAATACAGACTTTCACCTACTTAACTACTACTGTCCGAGTGACCACCCACGAGCACTAGACACAATTACATTAAAAGAAAGAATAATTGTATGTGGAGACTTTAACAGCCATTCACAGAGCTGGGGCTATGAAGATAGGACAAGAGAGGTGAAGAACTTGAAAATTGGCAGGATGACAATGGGCTTATACTATTAAACCAGACAGCAGATCCACCAACATTCTACTCCAGATCATGGCATACCACATCTACACCAGACCTTGCTTTCCATTCACCAGACCTGGATTGGAATATCACACGTATTGATGGGAAACAACTTGGAGGCAGCGACCACCGACCAGTCTTTTTAGTGGTGCAAAATGAGCCCGTCAGGGAGAGCAGCACTCTCTTCAGATGGAATTACAAAAAGGCAGACTGGAAAATGTATCAACATTACACCAGTGTACTGACTAAAGATCTAAATACAGACAAAGACATCAACAAAATAATTGATGAATTCAGTAGACTAATAATACAAGCTGCCAGTGAAACAATACCTAGAGGGGCATGGAAACACTACAAACCATACTGGAGTAGTGAACTAGAGCAACTGCACAATGACATGGAAACATCTCGAAAGCAAGCAGAAAATAACCCTTGCCAGGAACACCACAATAACTATCACCATGCTAAAGACAAATTTCAATGGGCTAAACTACAAGCCAGTCGGAGAAGCTGGAAAGAGAAAACAGAGTCCTTGAATCTAGAACGAGACACAAGAAAAGTGTGGAAGCTTGTAAAACAGCTGAATGATGAGGGTACAGAAAGGAACACCAAAATTACACTGAAGAAGGGTGGAAACATCCTAACAGGTAAGCATGCAGCAAATCACTTTGCAGACTCCTTTGCAAATGACAATAATATTGAAATTAGCCTAGAGAAACGACAAGAGACCTGTTTAAAACAACAAAATACAAGACAAGAAGAGACTGCACATGAAGTCATGGAAATACCCATTACACAAAGAGAGCTAGAGCTGGCAATATCCAAATTAAAAATGAAAAAGTCATTAGACAGTGATGGAGTGTCCAATGAAATGATTAAGAACTTGAGAACTGCAGCTAAAGCAAAACTACTGCAGATCTACATTTGCTGGATCACAAGTAGAGTGCCACAGGCATGGAGAGAAGCAATTATGATACCATTACTAAAGCCAGGAAAAAATGGTTCAACGACATCAAACTATAGACCAATCAGCCTTACAAGCTGTTTGTGCAAAACAATGGAACGTATAATCAATCTCAGACTGCAGTGGTACCTGGAAAGTGAAAATCTCCTTGTCCCACAACAAGTAGGCTTTAGACAGTGTTACTCTACCGAAGATCAGGCAACCTATCTTTCCCAGGAAATTGAGTTTGCATTTCAAGAAAAGAAACTGGTACTAGCAGCATGGATAGACCTAAAGAAAGCATTTGATAAGGTATGGAAGGAAGGGCTTTTGAAGAAACTGAGAAATTATGGAGTAAATGGCAGGATGTACAAATGGATCAAAGCATACCTGCATAACAGGAGAGCCAGAGTGCAACTGGATGGTCTTAAGAGTAAGAAGGTCTTGCTGTGCCAGGGCATTCCACAGGGAGGGGTACTATTTCCAACACTTTTTCTGATCTACATCAACGACCTAGTTACTGAACTACCACATGACATCAAAGTTGCAATGTATGCAGATGACTTGGTAATGTGGTGCACAGAGGAGTATGCAACAGTGGCCTCCAAATTGTTACAAAGAGCTATGAATGCACTGAATTCATGGACAAATAGATGGTGTATCAGCATCAATACAGACAAATGCAGTACTACACTTTTCACTCTCTCCCCAAAGCAAAAAACAGGAGCCATCTACATAAGCAATGAGCCTGTGAAAGAAGACATACAAGCTACGTATCTCGGAGTTACATTTGATAACAAACTATCTTGGAAACAGCAGATAAATAAGGCAACCCAAAAAGCAAGGAGAAATTTAGCTATTCTAAGAAAGCTGTTTGGAACTACGTGGGGTGCGAGTGGGAAAATACTCAGTAAAGTTTACGAACAGAGTATACGCCCACATTTAGAATATGGTTCATCTGCATGGTGCTCAGCATCAAACGCCACACTGTAAGAAATGGACAAAGTACAAAACCAGGCACTTAGGGTCATCACAGGAGCAATGAAATCAACACCAATATTGGAGATGGAAAAATTGTGGAGGATACCAGCACTGAGAGAACAGAGGGACACAAAGGTGCTGATACAGGCAGAAAAATTTGCTTGCATGCCGAGACATCCAATGAAGGACCGATTCCAAAACCTTGCATTGGGACAACTTAAGAGAAGCAGTTTTATCCACCAAGCCAAGCGTATTAGTAGACAAACACCAGACATGCCAAGAGTTGTTAACCCGCTACTGCCCATACCAGAACAGACTCCCTGGACAGAGGAATCAGGATTATCAATACAAATACGGACAGAAGTGAAAGGAATAGTTGACAAAGAGGAACAGAATAGTCTACAGCGAAAAACAATAACTCTCAGTTTCCTGGATGAAGAATACCCACAAGACCAATGGATTCGTGTGTACACAGATGGATCAGCACAGAATGCAGTAAAGAATGAGGGAGCAGGTGCATATATAGAGTACCCAAATAACACTAGGGATATGAATAAAATAGCAACAGGGAAATATTGTCACAATTATGATGCAGAAATACAAGCAATAAAGTTGGCAATAGAAAAACTGCTTAACAGTAATCTTAGCCCACAGCCTGTAGTGTTTTTGACAGATGCACGATCTGTACTCCAGGCACTACAATCCAAAAAATTACCACATCTGCAGATCTTATTGACTGAACTCTGCAAGCACCACAGGGTTGCCCTGCAATGAATCCCATCTCACTGTGGAATACCAGGAAATGAAAAAGCAGATCAGTTGGCAAAGGAAGGTTCAACAGGCACACAACTAGATACACCGGTTACATACCATTAATAGAAACAGATAATTAAATCAATCAGAGGACCACAAGCCCCAAATCAGGATGCCTTTCATAATATGAATAGATATGAACAAGTTATCATTATACGCCTCAGAACAGGAGACAATCGACTCCATAGTCACATGTATACAAAATTCAAGATCGGCACCTCAACTACTTGTACATGTGGACAGGCACCCCAGACTGCTGAACACATACTTCAAGACTGCACTGAATAAAGTAGACTGAGGAAAATCCATTGGCCCATAGATACAACACTACAGACAAAACTATATGGGCCACTGCAAGAATTACAAAAGACAGTAACATTTATACAGGAAACGACATTGCAGATATAGACAATACTTCAGGCTCAGGCGAACGAAAGATAGATAGATAGATTGGAAACAGTTAAAAGATATATGGAAAGAGACATACGAAGAAACACTGGGGAAAAGAGAACGCCAGAATAAGGCATGGATGACAGCAGAGACCCTGGATAAAATTAAAGAAAGAAAGAACAAAAAAGCAAACATAAATAAAAGCAAAACGAGAGAAGTAATAAAGCCAAGACACAAGAAGCTTACACAGAGGTGAACAAAGAAGTGAGAAGATGCATTAAAAGGGATAAGAGAAAATATATAGATGAACTAGCTAAAGAGGCAGAAGAAGCAGCAAATAAAGGGAATATGAAAGAACTGTACAACAGCACACAAAAATGAAGTGGAAAATACAAACAGATCAATGCCTTTATTAAAGATAAGAAAGGAAATCTGCTTAGTAATATAAGGGAACAAATGGAGAGATGGAAGGAGCACTTTGAAGAACTTTTGAACAGACCCGGCTCAGATAATCCTCCAGATATGCTACCAGCAGAAGAAGAGTTACACGTTAACTGTGGAAAACCAAGCAAAGAAGAAATAATGAAAGCCATCAAACTATTAAAAAATGGTATCAGGACCAGATGAAATTCCTTCGGAAGCCATCAAAGCAGATATTAACACCTCTACCAAGATGTTACATAATCTATTAGATAAAATTTGGGAGAGGGAAGAAATACCTAAAGACTGGAAAGAAAATTATATGATCAAACTACCAAAGAAAGGAAGTTTACAGGAGTGCACAAATTATAGGGGAATTATGCTACTATCAGTGCCAGGGAAAATATTAAGCAGAATCATTCTGGAGAGACTAAAAGAGGCCATAGAGAAACATTTGAGAGATGAACAAGCAGGTTTTAGGAAGAACAGATCATGTGCTGATCAAATAACTACTCTACATGTAACAGTTGAACAAAGTTTAGAACTAAAATCCCCACTTTATATTGGATTCATAGATTACAAAAAGGCATTTGATAGTTTAAACAGAGGAATGCTTTGGAAGTTGCTGAGACATTACGTAATCCCCATAAAGTTTATTAACCTGATAAAAACAATGTATGAAGGAATGAAATGTAGTGTGGTGCATGAAGGACAGCTTACAGATGCATTTGAAATAAGAACAGGAGTAAGGCAGGGATGCCTTTTGTCTCCATTTCTCTTTCTACTGGCCAGAGATTGGATTATGAAAATAACTCAAAACAACAGAAATGGAATCCAGTGGTCACTGACCAAGCAACTGGATGATTTAGACTTTGCTGATGACATAGCTCTCCTATCACACAGCCATCAACAGGTGCAGGATAAAATGAGCATACTTGATGAGAGATCACAACAGCTGGGACTAAAGATTAATAGAGATAAGACCATCATTATGAAAATTAATGCAGTTGGCAATAACCAAATAAAATTAGGAGAAATACCTCTACTAGATGTACAATCTTACATATATCTGGGCAGTAACATAGATAAAGAGGGAGGAACAGAAAATGATACCAAAATAAGGATATCAAAAGCAAGAGGAGCTTTCATTGCATTGGGAAACATATGGAAATCCAAAGAAATTAGGTTAAATACAAAAATTAAAATTTTCAACTCAAATGTTAAGGCGGTCCGATAATATGGCTGTGAAACATGGAGAACAACAAAATTAACAATCATGAAGATACAGACTTTAATTAATGGATGCTTACGCAGAATAAAAGGATGGAAATGGCAGGACAAAATCACTAACATAGAATTATGGAAATGTACCAGTCAAATATCAGTGGCTAAAGAGATACAGTAAAGACGATGGCGCTGGATAGGACACACACTGCGGAAGCCAACTGAGAGTATTACATAACAGGCCCTTTTTTGGAATCCCCAGGGGAAAAGACAAAGAGGAAGATCCAATGAATTCTTGGAGAAGACAGATAGAAGCAGAGATGAAGATGATGGGGAAAACATGGAATGATCTTAAAAGAATGGCAAAATACAGATCTACTTGGAAAGTGTTTGTTGAAGACCTATGCTCCACAGGGAGCTAAGAAGGTAGAAGAAGAAGAAGAATGAGAAGAGAACAACTGGAATGTATTGTAACAACTGGAAAAATTGAGGGACGAAGAGATAGAGGGAAGCAAAGAGAAAAGATACCAGACAGCTAATACTGTATATAATGATAAATAGCTGTAGAGATCAAAAAGTTGTGGAGAGACATGATCACCTATGCCAGCAGGCACGTTTCTGGATGATGATGATGATATTTTAAAAAATATTTATATTCATAACTAACTTTAAAAATAAAAAAAAATATTCTCATTTGTATGTTGACCTACATTTCTTATAACATTAGGTACTCTTTTATTTATAGATTTTATTTAATAACTAAAACATTCTTTGTCACATAAAAATGTTAAAGATAATGAAACTATAACCCTTAATAAGCAGATCAATCTCAATAGTTCTTCCACCATTTTGGAGATAAGAATGGTTCTTTAAGCTGTCTAGGTTAGTGGTGTATTTACACTTTAACAACAAAGGTCTCATTAAGAAACATGTATGAACTTGTTTCTAAGCTTATGTTAGCTTAATTCAGAGCCAAGCTTTTTCACTGTTTTCATATAGTTAAAAGTTAATTTGCTACATTGCTAAGATTTAGAGCTTAACTAAAATGATTACATTACACCTCTATGACCATTATGTTATAATCTTTACTAAAGCATAAAATATAAATTCTTCTTGTTACTGTATAAAGATCACCATCAAAGTATATGGATGGTAGCAACTAACACCCCAGTCTCTTGTCTGATTATGCAGAAAGATCTCAGCACAGAGTACAAACCTCATAGCACCAACAACATGGAAAATTAACAGAAGAGTAAAAAAAAGTAAAGTACCCCCGTCACGCCAAGTGATGTATAGGGAATATGGTGTTAGTGACCATCAATTTCACAGACCTTTGGCACATGATTTTTTGGGATAATGTGGTCGATATATTGCCCGTGCCGCTTTACCGCTTTACTTTCCCAGGAAAAAAATCTGGTACCCATTAAAGGATGGGTGAACACGGAAGCCGTCTGTTGGGATTGAACCCTACCTCTTGTCCTTTGTAGTCCAGTTCACTAACCACTGAGCTATTGCAGCTCATATAATTTTCAAATAAAAGGAGTTTTACAGTCTTTCATTTTTTTTTACCAGCAGCATGAAGCTTGCTCCTTTAATATTTCAGCTCTAAGATTCTTCATCTGAGCACAAGACCAATATTTTATGGTCCATATCTGAGAGAATTAGACACTTGATCTCCCTTCCCCTCTGATCACAGGGGAAACTCGATGACTCCACAAGAAATTTTATCTCAGTACTTTTAAATCTGAGGAGGACACTAAAACCCAAATGCTAGTCTTTCATTTGACAGATAAAACTAAATTAAATATAGGTTGCTAATTTACTATTCGTAGAAGAAATTGATATATTTGTTCTACTCTACAGCAAAAACTGAAAGAGGAGAGAGAAGCCAAACGAAATCAGTTGGACGAGCGACATCACTATGTCTTGCAAACTGTTGCTGACAGCTTGGGCATGGACAGGTCAGAAGTGGAGGATGCCATCTTGGAAGGAAACCAGGTCATTGAAAGATACATTTAAAATTCATTCACCACTGTTCTACCATGACTTTACAATTAAAGAGTGTTAAACCAGACAACAATTATTATTGTCTTGTTAAAAGACTCACAGCTACAACCAAAGGAAGACAAGCTACAGGAACTAATAATAAATTCTGTCAAATGGAATTACATATTAATATTGATAAAAATAAAAGATAATTAAATGTAACAACACAGGTCGCAACCCAGCAGCTATTGAAGGAGCACCAACTGAGGAAGTGGATCACTTTACATATTTGGGCAGCATTATCAACAATTCCTGCGCGTTACCGGGGCCTCATTATGAGTAAAGAATAGTGACACTGTGTCTTTCCAAGCATGTCGTAAGAGGCGACTAAGGAGGTTGATCGATGGCTTGACAAGCTGTCATTGTAAAAAGTATTGTTATGGAAACAGAACCATAGATTTTAGAAGCAGTAATATCTGCAATATGTGCCATTTTGGCACGCAAGGTTTCTGTTTTTGAGATTGTGGTTCTGCCCTGTGTGCCGTCTTCGGCTCGAAAGGACAATAGATAGATAGACAGATTATCAACAAAGGAGGAGGAACAGAAAGATATATAGCAGAGATTAAATAAAGCCAGAACAGCTTTCATCAGCTTAGTAAAATATGGACAGAAAAAAAAACATAAAAATTAGATACTAATAAAACTAGTTAATATAAATATAAAACAAATGTCCTCTTATATGGCCCAGAGACACAGATATTGAATAATACAACTAAAAAAATGTACAAACATTTGTAAACAACTGTTTTAGGAAGATTCTGAACACTAGTTGATACAATAAGATAAAAAATAAAAATATCTGAGAAAGAATAAAACAAGGGTTGATAGAACAACATATTTTGAATAGAGAATGGAGATGGATTGGACACACACTAAGAAAACCTTATGCCAACTTAACAAGACAGGCACTGTCATAGAACTCTCAGGGAAAGAAAAAGCAGGAAGGCCCGGGAATACATGGACAAGTGAAGTCATGTAAACCTCAAGAATATTGGCCTAGACTGGAGAGAAGTAGAGAAAATGTCTATGAATATGGATGGATGGAAAGACCTTGTCTGTGGCCTAAACTGGAGAGAAGTAGAGAGATTGTCCAAGAATTGGGATGGACAGAGAGACTTTGTCTGTGGTCTATGCTCCATTCAATAAACCATTAGGGGTCAGAAGTGTTTTTGATTAACTGATTGAAGTGTTTTTGATTAACTGATTGAAGTGTTTTGATTAACTGATTGAAGTTAAAAACAACAGAGCCATAAACACAATTTTCATCATCACCTTACCAGCTGGCAGAGGTAATCATCTCTCTCTCTTTCCACATCTCTCGGTCCTTCATTCATGTCATAATTTCAGTCAGTGATCTTTTGCTATGCCATTTGGATAAGCTGTTAAATAATTTTTCTCTTGGTTTTCCTCTGCTCTTCTTTCCACTCATTCTTCCTCTTGTTATTGTATTCTCAATGCCTTCTTTATGCATGACATGTCCAATAAATATAGATTGTCTCTTCCTTATGATTTTGATATTTCTGGTTTCTCCAGCTTATTTTAAACACTCTTCATTTGTTATTTTTGCTATCCATGAAATTCATAGATTTCTTCTGATAAACCACATCTCAGCTGCCTCTAGTTTTCTTTTGAAAATAATGACTGTTTTTGGGATATACGACAGTGGTTTCCCTTGCCTTCTGTTGATTTGTATACAGACTCTCTGATAGCCTTTGTAATTATTTCCTACCAGCAACGCAGAGGGGGTAGAGTTTTCAATGGTCCTTCAACTCCTCGTGTTAACATAGTTAACTAGGTCACTTATGTTGATTCCAGTAGAATAAAATTATCCCACATCACATGAATTACCCTGTCAACTGCACAATATAATAAAATTATCCCACATTACAAGTGAATTGCCCTGTCAACTGGACAATATAATAAAATTATCCCACATCACAAGTGAATTACCCTGTCAACTTCTTCTTCTTCTACCTTTTTTAGCTCCCAGTGGAGCATAGGTCTTCAACAAACACTTTCCAGGTGGTTTCTGTTTTTTTGCCATTCTTTTAAGATCACTCCATGTCTTTCCCATCATCTTCATCTTCATCTCTGCTTCTATCTGTCTTCTCCAAAAATTCATTGGTTTTCCTCTTTGTTTTTTCTCCTGGGGATTCCAAAAAAGGGCCTGTTGTATAATACTTTCAGTTGGCTTCCGCAGTGTGTGTCCTATCCAGCGCCATCGTCTTTACTGTATCTCTTTATCCACTAGTATTTGACTGGTCTTCTTCTTCTACCTTTTAGCTCCCAGTGGAGCATAGGTCTTCAACAAACACTTTCCAAGTCGTTCTGTTTTTTGCAATTCTTTTAAGATCATTCCATGTCTTCCCCATCATCTTCATCTCTGCTTCAATCTGTCTTCTCCAAAAATTCCTTGGTCTTCCTCTTTGTCCTTTCCCCTGGGGATTCCAAAAAAGGGCCTGTTGTGTAATACTCTCAGTTGACTTCCGTAGTGTGTGTCCTATCCAGCGCCATCGTCTTCGCTGTATCTCTTAATCCACTGGTGTTTGACTGGTACATTTCCATAATTCTATGTTAGTGATTTTGTCCCGCCATTTCCATCCTTTTATTCTGCGTAAGCTTCCATTAATGAAAGTCTGTATCTTCATGATTGTCAATTTTGTTGTTCTCCATGTTTCACAGCCATATAATAGGACCGACTTAACATTTGAGTTTAAAATTTTAATTTTTGTATTTAACCTAATTTCTTTGGATTTCCATATGTTTCCCAGTGCAATGAAAGCTCCTCTTGTTTTTGATATCCTTATTTTGGTATCATTTTCTGTTACCCTGTCAACTGCACCACACAAAAAAAACAAATCTTCAGCAGCAGCAATAGAAAAATGTATGTAGTAATGAGGTTAATTGACAACATCACACGCATGACAATTGTAGTCCAAATATTGAAAAGAAATGGTCTGATTTTGAGTTATTATAAATGCTGCTTCTCCTGCATTCAAGTCTTGTAAAATGTATACAAGAAACAGAAACAACATTACTGATATAGGCAAAATATTTGTTCAAGTCCCTTGATCTTGAGAGTTTGATTTGCTGTCCTATTGCCATGATGGGGATTGGAAGAACACCATGATGTAAGGTGTGTAAGTAAAATGGCTAAAAACCAATATTTGTGTTGTGTGCATCCTGATTCTGCCTTAAACCAACATTATGGCTGACAACAGGCTGGATGTCATTAACACAATTGTAATTACTGAAATTTTTTAATTCTTGAAAATTGTTGGATTAGTCCTGCAAAATTTAAACATTTAATATTGGGAACATTTACATGTGATTGATCCACAGTGCTTTGGTTAATGTTTTTGTATTTTCATCCAGATTGAGACAATAGATAAGTTTCTTGGTGTAAATGGCTGCAACCGTCTGCTCTTTTACTATCAAGAACCAGAAGCTGGAGAGATAGGTAGGAATAGAAAGTCAAAATGAAAGTCATTGGTTAGTTCTGAGCACTTATTAATTATTATTATATTATCATGACAGGAGTATAATTAGTAGCAACTTATAAAAAAAAAAAAAAAGCCAAATTAACATCATGAAAAGCAGGTTAATTAAAAAAAAAATCTGCCACAAAAAATACATTTTAAAAATAATGTTAAATTTGGCTTAATTATGGAAATGTAGATTTTTGGAATTATAAGAAAGTAAATATTTGATCAAATAATATTTTTAAATTTCTGAGTAATCTTACAACCAATAAATAATTGAGTAAATAAATTTGTATCTTTTAATTGTTTAAGTAACAAATGTGAAAGAAAGCTTTTTTTTAATCTTTGAAAGCATCACCAAAATACTGAATTTGAAAATTAACATTTTATTGTGATCATATTATATACATGCTGTCTTTAAAAAGATAAGCATGAAATAAAAACATTTATCTAATTGAAGTTATGAATTGATTATTGAATAATGATGTTGGTTTACTTGCACATATTGGTTTATTTATTCAGCTACTTTGTAAAAAGTAAATTTGCTCTAAGTAAATCACTAATACTTGACAGTTTAAACACCAGGCTATAAACAAAAGAAGGGTTACAAAGTACCTTGCTGTTTGTACTAGTTGTAGAAAGAAGAAAGACAGAAATTCCCTTAAAAGAAGTAGCAAAAGTGAAAAACTGTAATGTAATCTTCAATAAATATTAAATTTTATCTGCCTTATCTTGTTCTCTAACTCTTCAACATACGCAGTGGTGTCAAGCAGGAATGCGTTTTTGCTCCGACCCTGTTTGGAATCTTTTTCACAGTTCTATTGAGACATGCATTCTCAAATGTGAACGAAGAAGTCTATCTTTTCATACTAGATCTGATGGTCAGTTGTTCGCAAGACTAAAGGCAAGGTCCAAAATCAAACATTTCACTATTAGAGACCTGTTATTTGCTGACGATGCTGCACATGCCATTCAAAGTCAGGAAGAACTCCAGAGCATGATACTTTGTTTTTCGCATACCTGCAGAGACTTCGCCCTAACAATAAGTTTGCAGAAAACTAGAAGTCAGGTTGTTGAAGCAACACCTGCAATCTTTATTGACAACTATAAACTTGATGTCATGCAGTAGTATAGCTACCTGGGGTCCATCATCAATGACAAACTATCTTTAGATTCTGAAATTGATACCCGCATTGGTAAAGCTGCTACCACCTTCATCCGTCTTTCTAGGCATGTTTGTTAAAACAGCAAAGTGACAATTAAAACAAAGACAGCAGTTTACAATACCTGCATCATTAATAGCCTTCTGTATAGCAGCGAATCATGGAGAACTTATGCAAAGTAGGAGAGAAGGCTAAAGGCATTCCATATGTGATGTCTGCACCATATTCTTAGTATCACCTGGAAGGACAAAGTGACAAATGTGGAGGTCATGACTTGCACAGGCCTCCCGAAAATCTACACTCAGCTCAAGCAACATAGGTTACGCTGACTTGGCCATGTACATTGTATGAAAGATGGCCGCATACCAAAAGATATACTCTATTGACAACTAGCAGATGGCAAAAGAACTAGGGGACGCCCACAACTTTGATTTGTAGATGTGTGTAAATGTAACATGAAGACTCTGAACATAAACCCTGCAGCATGGGAAGACATAGCTGCAGACCGCAATCTTTGGAAACACACTCTAAAGCTCCACTCAAACAAGAAGCAGACAGATTCACAGAAAAAAAGAATATTAGGCAAAATAAAAGAAAAAAAATAACATTTCCAGGGACGCTGAAAAATCCATAGTCAACTATGACTGATAGAAGCCACTACTTGTTCTCTGTGCTCTTTTTCCTTCAGCATCAAAGAAAAGTGGAGTATTTTGTCTGTATTATTCTAAAAGTAAAATGAAAGTGAGCATTTGTAGAAAGTTCTCCAAGTGAAAAATTGTACATCTTGAGCAAGAACAGTGAACAACTTGAATGACAATCATAGCCTCTGGGGTCACTGCATTCACTCTCTCAAGCATCTAGATCTAGATTATGATTACAACACCAAGGGTACTGTGATGGTTGTATGAGTATACGCTCCTCTTCCTTTCAAAGCTGAAAAAATGTGAAAACTCATAGGCCTGGGAACTAGTAAACATACATAACTGAAAATTAGTAAACAATCTGACTTAAAAGAATTAGTAAATAAACAAAACAACATAAAAGTCAGTCAGTTTTAAAAGCAAAGCGTGTATCAGTCTTTTCCAAATGATCTAAACCAGTAAACTAAGAAAACAGCTTTCATGTCTATGTTTTCCCATATCACAACAATGTAGCTCTTGATTTGTTTGGGCTTTTCATTTTTCTTGTCTCTGGAAAAGGAAGACTTTCATAGCAAAGCCATGTTTATTGTAGTGTTTTTATCACAAATATTTAGCTTTTTTCCTATAGATGCTTTAGCTAATTTGATTTCCAGTTATTCAGATCTTGATGAATACTTGCCTTTAACATTGTGTCACAAAATCCTTCTATTCTTTCTTCTTATTTGTTTTCATGTTATGATTTAATGAAATTGACTTTAAGGTTTTGCATTAAGAAATATAAAGAATTTGTTACCAAGAATAGTATTTGTTGTCTAAACATCTATAATTTGCATAGTATTCTTATGTGGGTTCTAATTTCTATCGCTCCAGTGTTCTATAATAATGTGGTAAAAAGAATCCTAATAATCTATGCATATTGTCATTTATTAAGAATAGTTTTCTGTCACATAAGTTTGCTATATTAGTGAATATATATGTTATAAATCCATCATTTGTCATGTTATTTTGCATAGGCAATCATTAATTTGTGGAATATCTTCCTCAAGTGATATCCAGCACACTTTTATTTACATGTTCTTTTTTGTATATCCTTAATAATGCAGAATTAATTTGTCAAAAATGATTTTTACAATATTTTTTTCATGAACTGCTGCACATAAATGTTTTAAATTATGGTTTTAGATTAGAACCACTTTTTAAAAATTTATTTTGTTAGTAGCTGATTTGTAGTTCTTTATAATTTTTGATGATTTAATTAATGTTCTTTATAATTTTTATTTATATTTTAACAAATCTGCAATCTATGCTTAGAATATAACAATGAGAACTTTTGACACAAACTAAATGAATTTTTGTAATAATTCACTATATGAAACATTGTGAAATACATTTAAATATATAAATATCTTCTGCATTTTACATGACAACTAAGATTTAATAAGAAATAGCAATATCAAAATCATAACATTTTATTAAATAAATAATTGTATAAATCTATTCAATTTAAGTGGTTATAAAATTTTGTTAATGTGAATGGTGGTGGTATAATACAATTGTTTTATACATACAGTAAATTGTTATGATTATAGTGATAAAATAATTGAGGAAACATAAATTTGTAGTTGAAATCTGAACAATCATAAGGCGTAGATCTAAAAATGTGACAGCATAAACCAGATTCTTCTACCTTTAGCTCCCAGTGGAGCATAGGTCCTCAACAAACACTTTCCAAGTCGTTCTGTTTTTTGCAATTCTTTTAAGATCATTCCATGTCTTCCCCATCATCTTCATCTCTGCTTCAATCTGTCTTCTCCAAGAATTCCTTGGTCTTCCTCTTTGTCTTTTCCCCTGGGGATTCCAAAAAAAGGGCCTGTTGTGTAATACTCTCAGTTGGTTTCCGTAGTGTGTGTCCTATCCATCGCCATCGTCTTCGCTGTATTTCTATATCCACTGGTATTTGACCGGTACATTTCCATAATTCCACGTTAGTGACTTTGTCCTGCCATTTCCATCCCTTTATTCTGCGCAAGCATCCATTAATGAAAGTCTGTACCTTCGTGATTGTCAATTTTGTTATTCTCCATGTTTCACAGCCATATAATAGAACCGACTTAACATTGGAGTTGAAAATTTGTATTTTTGTATTTAGCCTAATTTCTTTGGATTTCCATATGTTTCCCAGTGCAATGAAAGCTCCTCTTGCTTTTGATATCCTTATTTTGGTATCGTTTTCTGTTCCTCCCTCTTTATCTATATTACTGCCCAGATATATATAAGATTGTACGTCTAGTAGAGGTATTTCTCCTAGTTTTATTTGGTTATTGCCAACTGCATTAATTCTCATAATGTTGGTCTTATCTCTATTAATCTTTAGTCCTAGCTGTTGTGATCTCTCATCTAATATACTCATTTTATCTTGCATCTGTTGGTGGCTGTGTGATAGGAGAGCTATGTCATCAGCAAAGTCTAAATCATCAAGTTGTTTGGTCAGTGACCACTGGATCCCATTTCTGTTGTTTTGAGTTATTTTCATAATCCAATCTATGGCCAGTAGAAAGAGAAATGGAGACAGAAGGCATCCTTGCCTTACTCCTGTTCTTATTTCAAATGCTTCTGTAAGCTGTCCTTCATGCACCACACTACATTTTGTTCCTTCATACATTGTTTTTATCAGGTTAATAAACTTTATGGGGATTCCATAATGACTCAGCAACTTCCAAAGCATTCTTCTGTCTGAACTATCAAATGCCTTTTCGTAATCTATGAATCCAATATAAAGTGGGGATTTTAGTTCTAAACTTTGTTCAACTATTATACGTTGAGTAGTTATTTGATCAGCACATGATCTGTTCTTCCTAAAACCTGCTTGTTCATCTCTCAAGTGTTTCTCTATAGCCTCTTTTAGTCTCTCCAGAATGATTCTGCCTAATATTTTTCCTGGCACTGATAGTAGCATAATTCCCCTATAATTTGTGCACTCCTGTAAACTTCCTTTCTTTGGTAGTTTGATCATATAACCTTCTCTCCAGTCTTTAGGTATTTCTTCCCTCTCCCAAATTTTATCCAATAGATTATGTAACATCTTGGTAGAGGTGATAATATCTGCTTTGATGGCTTCCGAAGGAATTTCATCTGGTCCTGTGGCTTTACCATCTTTTAATAGTTTGATGGCTTTCATTATTTCTTCTTTGCTTGGTTTTCCGCAGTTAACGTGTAATTCTTCTTCTGCTGGTAGTATATCTGGAGGATTATTTGAGCCGGGTCTGTTCAAAAGTTCTTCAAAGTGCTCCTTCCATCTCTCCATTTGTTCCCTTATATTACTAAGCAGATTTCCTTTCTTATCTTTGATAAAGGCGTTGATCTGTTTGTATTTTCCACCTAATTTCTTTGTGCTGTTGTACAGTTCTTTCATATTCCCTTTATTTGCTGCTTCTTCTGCCTCTTTAGCTAATTCATCTATATATTTCCTCTTATCCCTTTTAATGCATCTTCTCACTTCTTTGTTCACCTCTGTGTAAGCTTCCTGTGTCTTGGCTTTATTACTTCTTGTTTTGCTTTTATTTATGTCTGCTTTCTTGTTCTTTCTTTCTTTAATTTTATCCAGGGTCTCTGCTGTCATCCATGCCTTATTCTGGCGTTCTCTTTTCCCCAGTGTTTCTTCGCATGTCTCTTTCCATATATTTTTTACCTGTTTCCAATGATCTTCTATATTTATTGTATTTTCTAGTTGTTGGAGGACTTGGTATTTGTTTGATATTGTGACTGCGAATTTATCTTTAATTCCTTGTTCTTTAAGAAACCCTACATTGAAATACTTTCTGCCCTTATTCGTTGTAGTATACCTTTTTAATTTAATTTTAAGTTTGGCTAACAGAAGATGATGATCAGAAGCTATATCTGCCCCTCTATATACTTTTACATCCTGTAAGGATGACTTAAACTTATTATTAATACATATGTGATCAATTTGGTTTTCCGTTCTATGATCTGGTGACACCCATGTAGCTTTGTGTATTCTTTTATGTTGGAATATTGTTCCTCCTAGGCTCATTTGATTAAGGGCGCAGAAATTCACAAATATCTCTCCATTCTCGTTTATATCTCCAAGTCCATGTTTTCCCATAATCTCTTCGAAGCCTCTGTTGTCTGATCCTACCTTAGCATTTAGGTCTCCCATAAAGATTATAATATCCTTGGCTCGTCTTGCATCCATCTGGCATTGTAGCTGTTTATAAAAATCATCTTTAACTGAGTCGTCTTTATCGTTGGTTGGTGCATAGCATTGTATAATGTGTAATTTTATTTTGTTTTTGGTTGTTCTAAATGTTGCTCTCACCAGTCTTGGTCCCACTGCCTCCCATTCTATTAGTGTCTTCTGTGCATTCTTTGATAGCATTATAGCTACCCCTTCGCTATGTTGTGCTCCTGGTTCCTGGTGTCCTGATGATAAAATCATCTCCCCTGTATTCAATTTTATTCTCTCCGCTCCCAGCCATCTTGTTTCACACATTCCCAGAATATCTATCTTGTAGTTGGTCATTTCTGCTGCCACTTGTGCCGCTTTTCCCTGTTCGTTAAGGGTACGAACATTCCAGGTGCCAATTCTGGATGATTTCCTGGTAGACAAAGGGTGAGTCGGCAACCCGGACTCCCTATGGCTTTCTCCGGATTGCGTCATACGTCTCTTAGACAGAGAGCCCTTCTCTTTCCTGGTTGACGGATTTACTTTATCTTTCTTTGACTTGTTCATGTTTGTGAAGTTTTTTCGGCTTATTTTTTTACAGTATGGGATAGCCAGTCCCATGCCTAACCCTCCTTTCTCGCCTTTTACGAACATGCCTGGTAGGGTACAGCGCCGCTATTCTTTACTTCCCTTTCGGGCCCCGGCAGCGCACGGCGATAAACCAGATTATCAGTGCCAATTTGTGTTCAGTGCAATGTTACTATCAATATTGTATTGCAAAAACATAAATTGTGCATTGTAAATATGAATATTGTGTTTGTATACAACTTTATATTGTACAGCATAAATATATATTTTATATAAATTATATTTTTAAAAAATGTAAGTATTGTACAGTATAAATATGAGCAGTGAAGCAGTGCTTTTAGAAGCAGTGATCTCTGCAATATGTGCCACTTTGGCACGCAAGGTTTCTGTTTTTGAGATTGTAGTTCTGCCCTATGTGCCGTCTTCGGCTCGAAAGGACAATAGAATAGAGAAATATGAGCACCGTACAATTTGCATGTTTATTGATGGTTACCTCCACAGCTTCAGGGCATGTCCCTCTAGATTACTGTCTAGTTCCTCCAGGCTATTTTCAGCACAGAAAAATTTCTCGAAGCAAGTGTTCAGTTTTAAACTTTCATCTTTAACTTTTTCTGCGCAGGGCATATCTGTCTAGTCTTGACAGATAGAAAAAATTAATAATAAAAGTTGCTTTATTTTTTCTTATTGACTACGCCTAGACATGTATGCCCTCATTTACTATCTTTCCACTATCTGTAATAAATATAAGTATTACAGCTTAAAGGAATTTGCACAACTCAATTTATACACTTCCTATTGTATTTTACATTTACAATTCACAAATGTTTATAATCTAACCCGAATGGCTATTCTTTTATGTGAAGCCAACTTTTTGCTATCCATAAGTTTTTACATTCATCTTGTTCTTTTTCAGCTGAACATTTCTGCTGTTTATTTATTTATATATTTGCACCATACTCTTGTTAGAGTAAATATTTGACATCATTTATAAAACGGAACGAGAAATATGTCCCCAAAATAAATGTTTGTCTCGCAATACAAGAAGAGTAAATATCAAACAAAATATCGTAAGTGAAAAAATAGGGTCTATTGGTGTGTTGGATTATAGAGAAGATACAATACAGTAAGTGGATATATCTGGTCTGTTGGTGTGTTGGATTATAGAGAAGATACAATACAGTAAGTGGATATATCTGGTCTGTTGGTGTGTTGGATTATAGAGAAGATACAATACAGTAAGTGGATATATCTGGTCTGTTGGTGTGTTGGATTATAGAGAAAACAAAGTATAGCATTTTATATTATTGGGTTTCAGTGATGTGCCAGACTTTAAAAGGCCATCTATCTCTGGAGATAAATAAATGTGCCATAGTAGGTCACTCAAAAGTAGGTCACTCAAAAGTAGGTCACTCATAAGTAGGCCACTCAAAAGTAGGCCACTCAAAAGCAAACTGAGTTTGTTATGGCTGCATAGTCCAAATCTAGAATGACAGTTTTATCTACATTTAGAACATGTGCAGTTAATTTATGGAGCAGATATTGGTGCTTTTAATACATCTTGTTATTGCAATTTTATATTTTCTTGCCATTTTTCTTGTCTCTTTATGTCTCCAATTTTCATTTCAATCTTTAACAAAACATGCCATTTCTATCTGTTGTTTCACATTTCCAGATTTTCACTGTTGAAGTTGAATTGATTCATATCTCGCTAGCAGGTGTCTTTAAAGCAGAACTGGTCGGCCGATGGGTCACATATCTATCACCAGTTCACTGTATATAATGTCTTTTGGAATTCTGTCATCTTCTTTATGGAATAGCTTACAAGGGCATATATATATATATATATATATATGCATGAGTTTGCACATATACAATTTGTGTTTGCTGCCATGATGAATTCGATGGATATGCTATCTGATGCCCAGGTTTGTTTGTTACCTGTGCAGGTGGAATAGATTGAGCTGATGTTTTTAAAAAAAAGTAAAGAGCCCCCCCCCCCCCCCCCCCGCCGCTCCGTCACGCCAAGTGGTGTATAGGGAATATGGGTTTAGTGACCATAAATTTTACAGACCTTCAGCACATGATTTTTGGGGTAATGTGGTCGGTATTACGCCAGTGCCGCTTTACTTTCCCAGAAAAAATCCGGTGCCCATTTAATGCTGGGTGAACCTGGAAGCCATCGGTTGGCATCGAACCCTACCTCTTGTCCTTTGTAGTCTAGTTCACTAACCACTGAGCTATCGCGGCTCCCCTGATGTTCTTGATGGGCACATATTTTTCTAGTCTCACTGCCTATTGTAGAGTACCAAGAACCAAGGCCTGAAGGTAACTTAGAGCTTAGGGTTTTTTCTGTGAGGGCATTGTCTTTCCATAATCTTTTTACAAGGCTGGAGATTGTGACTGATACTTTACCACGGTGTCTGTTGATTTCAACATCAAGGGAAATATTATTTTTAATATTGGGGCCCAGATACAAAAACTTGGTGACATCATTGAGAGTGTAGCCATTAATAATAATAATGGGGTCCCTGTTAACGTCTTGGCACTTGATTTCCAATTTTGAAAGGCTGATGGATATAAAACCAAATTCTTGGCATGCTTTGCTGAACTTATCAATGAGCGCTTGTAAGTGTTCTTCAGCGTGAGCAACCATTGCAGCACCACCAGCTAAGAGGAGCTCTCTAATAAGAACTTTTCTTAGTTTTGTTGTCTGTGTTCTGAGTCAAGCCAGTTTGAATAATCCTCCATCTGATCTTGTGTTAAAAAAAATGGCTTTGTCTGGTGGATCGAATGCATAAGGTAGTAACATTGAACAGAAAAATAGTTTTGTCTAATGGATCTAATGCATAAGGTAGTAACATTGAACAGAAAAATAGTTTTGTCTAATGGATCTAATGCATAATGTAGTAACATTGAACAGAAGAATAGTTTTGTCTAATGGATCTAATGCATAAGGTAGTAACATTGAACAGAAAAATAGTTTTGTCTAATGGATCTAATGCATAAGGTAGTAACATTGAACAGAAGAATAGTTTTGTCTAATGGATCTAATGCATAAGGTAGTAACATTGAACAGAAGAATAGTTTTGTCTAATGGATCTAATGCATAAGGTAGTAACATTGAACAGAAGAATAGTTTTGTCTAATGGATCTAATGCATAAGGTAGTAACATTGAACAGAAGAATAGTTTTGTCTAATGGATCTAATGCATAAGGTAGTAACATTGAACAGAAAAATGGTTTTGTCAAATGGATCTAATGCATAAGGTAGTAACATTGAACAGAAAAATGGCTTTGTCTAATAGATCTAATGCATAAGGTAGTAACATTGAACAGAAAAATGGCTTTGTCTAATGGATCTAATGCATAAGGTAGTAACATTGAACAGAAAATCCCAAAAGGTCTGCCAAGACACATGAGCACTGCCATGTTTCACTACATTCTGGACAGGAAATGCATTTCCTGTGTTTTATTTGTTTTGTATTTTATTGTATATTTCTTTGTGAGATGGGATGTTGTAATTATACGAAGCAGTTTTGTTGGACATCCAACCTTTGTAAGAAGTTTAAAGAGAGCACCTCTGCTGATGAGATCAAATACCTTTGTAAGAAGTTTAAAGAGAGCATCCCTGATGATGAGATCAAATACCTTTGTAAGAAGTTTAAAGAGAGCATCTCTGTTGATGAGATCAAATACCTTTGTAAGAAGTTTAAAGAGAGCATCTCTGCTGATGAGATCAAATACCTTTGTAAGAGGTTTAAAGAGAGCATCCCTGATGATGAGATCAAATACCTTTGTAAGAAGTTTAAAGAGAGCATCCCTGCTGATGAGATAATACCTTTGTAAGAAGTTTAAAGAGAGCATCCCTGATGATGAGATCAAATACCTTTGTAAGAGGTTTAAAGAGAGCATCTCTGCTGATGAGATCAAATACCCTTGTAAGAAGTTTAAAGAGAGCATCCCTGATTATGAGATCAAACACCTTTGTGAGATCCGTGAATACAATATAAAGGGACACCTGTTGTTTGTGGCATGGTTCTTGTATCTTTGTATTGAGAAAAGCTTGTCGATCATGGACAATCCTGTACAGAAACCTCACTGTAATTCAGGGTTCATATGTTCTGTCTATCTCTGTAACCTTTTTAGAACTCCTTGGGCAGGTATCTCCTGCTTTGTTTAGCAGCAAGATTCCACGATAGTATTTGCAGACTCTGCTGTCATTCCTGTATAGCATAATGATTTCTGCATCCTACCAATCATGTGCATCAAAACCTTCGTTCCAACAGCGGCATAACAATTTACGGAGACATCATCATCAAGTACCATGCCTGCTGGCGTATGTGATCATGTCTCTCCACAACTTTTGATCTCGACAATTAATTATCATTTCTGTTGTTGACCTGACAAGCCATTCTCTTCAGCTGTTTGGTATCTTTTCTCTTTGCTTTCCTCTAATATCTCTTCGTCCCTCAATTTTCCCAGTTATCACAATATATCCCAGCTGTTCCCTTCTCATTACATGGCCAAAAAATGATGATTGTTTCTTAATATAGGAAATTAGCTCTATTTTTGCTTCAGCCTCTTTCAGAATGTTTTCAATGCTGTTTTTAGCAGTCCATTAGCTGTCTGTTGGATTTTGGAGAATAACAGAATACAGTAAATGACAATATTGTTATCTAGTGATGTTTTAGATTATAGAAAAGACCAAAAAAAACCCAAGTGAAAATATTTTTGGATCTAATCAATGTGTTGGATTACAGAAAGGACATAATTCAGTAAGTGAAAATTTCTGGTCTAAGTAATGTGTGGAATTATATAGAATACAGAATATAGTAAGTAAAAATGTCTGGATTTAGTAATGTGTGGAAACCTATAGAGAATGCTGTATACAGTAAGTAAAAATGGCTGGTTTCAGTTATGTGTGGAATAATATAGAGAATACAAAATGAGTTGTTTGTCATCGAATTATCAATGCATTGAACAACTGTCCCTAAGTGCTCAGATCAAAGACTTTTGTATTAAGGTCATAAGTGGCTGTATAATCCATTTTTAGCAAGTAAACTTTTACTTTATATGAACATACTGAGATGAGATACCTTATATGAACATACTGATGTGAGCTACTTTATACGAACATACTGAGATGAGCTACTTCATATGAACATACTGAGATAAGCTACTTTATATGAATATACTGAGATGAGCTGAAAAAAGCTGCGTCTTGCAGTCAGATTGGTTTATAATGTGCTGCAGCTATTGTAAAATCATCACATTAAGCAAGCATGGAGAATGTGTCAGAGTGGATTTATCGAGAAACAATGAGAGAGCACATGGAAATGGAACAATATGAATATACATTCTTGTTTAAAACATCAGAAAATTGAACAATTTATACAGATTATTAGGCTGCAATATATTGCATAGCCTTTCAAAGTGACACATTTGTCCAATAAAAATAATGTCAGGTCTACCTTCCTTTGACACACTTAGATCATAATTAGGATATAATTTGGACAATTCTGTGTTTATAGGTTGTCCATTCTAAGATGTATTTAGCAAATGGCACTTTATTCTTGCAGCAAGTATTTGTGCCAAGTGGTGATGGTTTAACTCCATGTCCTGGCTGCTTATTAAAATTTATGTTTGTTTATTAATTTTGTTTTTTCTAGAATACTTACTGAATGCCTGATTATTCTTTTTTTTCTAAAACCTGTAGAAAATGTTCTGCTACTATAATTATTTAAATGTCGTGTGGCTGCTACATAAGCTGTTTCAGCACTCTGCATATGTCATCACTTTGAGCAGTGCTTACTGATAATTAAGAGTGGAATACACTATTTACGTAGATTGCATAATTTGTTTGTAGATAGTAATAAAATGACATTTTAATAAATTATTAAATGAACATCATCATTATGTAGTAATGTATATTTTGCTTTTGTTCATTGCAAATTCCAGCATATAAGTCTGAACACATCAAACAGATGAACTTTTAATTAATTAATTTTTTTTTTTACATTGAACAGGGATTTAAAAGGAAGTAAATTGTATTTATGACAAATAATTTCTTATGAAAATTTTTGATGTATGAGATCACCTTAGCATGGTAGTTTGAATTGCTTGAGTAGGGTGAAAGTTTACTTTTTTGTATAATAATATTATAATTTATTCAGATTTAAATATCGTCAAATTACAGAGACTGTGTGCTTGTAATATTGATTAGACTACTTTGAAAGTTCAAGAAAATTGTACAGTATTTCTGCTTTGCTTTGGGTGTTGTTTCCTTCATTATTATTATCATGGTTTTATGCTTCACATAATAAATAGTGGATTAGAAATAGTTTTACGAAACCATTATCAAGGAAAACTAATTTTTTTTTACCAAAATGACCTTGTTTAAAAAACTGAAGTCCATCTTTTTTTGTTTTATAATTCATAAACATCTGTGATATATAAAATAATAATAATAATAACACACTTTTTTTTAACAAGGTGTGATTTAAAAATAAATTTGTAACAAAATATTGTTTATAAAATAAAAGTAAGCATTTACAAAAGAAAGAAAATATCAGATATATTTATGAAATATGTTTTATGTAAAATATTGAAAAGAGCAATATGGAGTTTTGACTGTCGAATAACAGAATCTGAATTTACAGATATTGGCTACTTTCTGAAATGCTCAGCTTATCTTAAAACATAGAGCAAATAGTGCATACTTCAGGCTTATTTATCAGACTGGTTATACTCATGCATAATCCATTCTATTAATCACCCTGTTCTTCTTGTGGTAGATCTGCATTTAGAATCTTTCTCAGAATTAATTCTTCGTCAGTTACCATGTCTTCACCTATTAATTCTTCATCACTTACCGTGTTCACCTCTCTTCTTCATTCCCTTTTATACCCTTTGGGTATTACCTGAATCTATAAAATGTATGAATAAAAAGCATTGTTACATCAGCCAAACAACTTTGTTTTCTTTTTTCTTCCTCTTCTGCATTTCAGTGTTGAGGGGAGATATAATTTGCAGTCTTTTCTCTTCTGTACGCCTCTGTTGCTGTTATGTTTCCTCATGTTTCTAATATTCTGTCAGTCCATGTTTTTTTGTGGTCGGCCCTTGGGTCTAGTGTTCTCGCAACGTTTGCTGAAGGCCCGTTGTGTTATGTTTCTATCTTTTTGCCTTAACACACCATTTTGTCTGTTGTTTCTTTATATATTCTATGCGGAGTTATTCCTAGCTTTTTTTCTCAGTTTTTCATTTATGATCTTATCTCTTAGGCTGTTTCATACCATTCATCTAACACATTTAATCTCTATAGAGGTTATTTTTCTTATTGTTCTTGCATTTAGGGTCCAGGACTGGCATTGGTAACACAACGTTGAGATGAAGATTGTATTGTAGATTGTCCGTTTTGCCTGTAGAGTTATTTACTTATTGGATAATAGTGGTGATAGCAGTCCAATGATTTCACAAGCTTTGTTGTATCTTGAGTCTATTTCTGCTGCTTGTGAATTGTCGTTTGTCACTAGACTTCCTAGGTATATAATAAATAAAAAATTAAACTTTGTTTACAATCTGTAAATGTGACGTTAGCCCTGCTGAGGGTGTATGTTGTTGAGTTGTTCATCAATGACCTCAGCTGTTACTGAAAATGGATTAAAATTTTGAATATTCCCACCACAATTTTGTCTTAATCTTTCACTGAACTAATGTGCAAAATTATTTTACAGTAGAATATATAATATTTGGTCTTTCAGATATCAAGATCAATAGTTACATTTTGTTAATTCAAAACTAAAAAGGTTTAACATGTTGTAGGCAATCAAATTTAATGTAGATAGTGATGAAGCACATTGACTAATTTCTTTTTATATATCTCTGAATGTTTTCGTGCCATTTTTCTCTCCTTGTTCATCTTCATATCACTGAATAAATTAAACTTCAAATTATTATACAAAATTAAAATAATATCGACTCATTTGAATTTATGCACCAATTCAAATAATCTTACTTAGTCCGAATTATGTCCGTGGTCCAAAATGTAATATTTAAGAAAGCTCCTTTTTTTCTAACAGATTTATGCATTCTTGTGTTTTGGTATTCCCTTATTAACCTTATTACACACACACACACACTCTCTCTATCTCTTTCAAGTCTTTCTCACCGCACTTTCACAAATGGGACAGAAGTTTAATGATTAGATTTAAAAAAAAAACAACTGTAGACAACAAATATTTTGTCTCCCCTGAAACTGTCGCAGATGTTAAAAGACATACCTTCTATGATATGGGTGACTCACATTCAGTATATTTGGATTTGCTATTGAATGCAGACATACCTTCTATATGATATGGGTGACTCACATTCAGTATATTTGGATTTGCTATTGAATGCAGACATACCTTCTATATGATATGGGTGACTCACATTCAGTATATTTGGATTTGCTATTGAATGCAGACATACCTTCTATATGATATGAGTGACTCATATTCAGTACATTTGGATTTGCTATTGAATGCAGACATACGTTCTATATGATATGGGTGACTCACATTCAGTATATTTGGATTTGCTATTGAATGTAGACATACCTTCTATATGATATGGGTGACTCACATTCAGTATATTTGGATTTGCTATTGAATGCAGACATACCTTCTATATGATATGAGTGACTCATATTCAGTACATTTGGATTTGCTATTGAATGCAGACATACCTTCTATATGATATGGGTGACTCACATTCAGTATATTTGGATTTGCGATTGAATGCAGTCTGAGTAGTAGGTGCACTTTTTCTTTATAATGTTTTTTTTTAATCATAAATTTACTAGTCTATCTATCTATCTATTGACCTTTCGAGCTGTAGCCAGCCCATAGGGCATAGACCCAGATACTCTTTAGCTTATCTAAATTTTTATTCTAGCAGTTTTCAATCCTTCTAAAGATATTTTATCAAATCTCGCCATTTGTCTCTGTTCTGTGCAAGCAACTCTATCTCATTGAGGGATGCTCTTCCCTCTCTGATCAATGTTCTTCTCAGTGTCTCTCTGGGTCGGCCTCTTTTCCCTTTTTACCTGTTGTTTTCCACATGAGGGCTTGCTTTGTTATTCGGTTATCATCTCTCCTCATCACATGTCCAACTTATGACCATCGTCTTTTCTTGATTACTGATGATATAAATTTACTAGTGCAAAGTTGAAAACAAAGAATTTTCGAATTCAGCATCCATATAATTAGAGCTGCACTTTACAATTTTGCATTTAATAAGATTAGAAAACAAGGCACCAGTCATATTAATTGTTAGTCACGTCGCTCGCTTCTATCAATTAGCACTGCATTAAAAAGTATAAAACAATTAATTGGTATATAATATTTTATTACAAAAGGGATTTTTGAATATAACACTAATTTAAACGTAACTCAAACTGCTAAATTTGAAAGAAATTCTCGTGTCAAGTCAAAACTTCTCACAGAAACTATTAATTATTATTTTGTTAATATTAATTATTATTAATAATGTTAATTATTATTAATAATATTAATTATTATTATAAATTAACACTTAAAATTGCCATATGGGGGGGATTGGTTAGTCTTGAGGCAAGATGCCAGCCTTGAGACAGAGAGGCTGAGTTCAAATCCCGGTGGCACCAGTTGGGATTTTTTATTTATGATTTTTCTCTGCGGTAACCACACCTGGTCTCAGCAGCGAGATCCGGCTTGAAACGTCAAATACTCATCGACAAAAAAATATGAGTACCTTAGAAGACGAAGTTATCTGCATGTGTGGCGAGGGACCCTGTGCACACAGCTGCCAAGGAAAAATAGATTAACCCACAAGACTCAGTTCCTAGTCTTTAGGGACTTTGTCAAAGGTGAAAGCTGGCGAATGCACACAAAAAAAAAATTGCCATATACATTTTTTCAACTAATTGTACAGATTTTTTGGTCAGTACAGGTTCACTGAAAGAATAAAGGTATAAGAAGATAGAGGATTGAATTTTATACATGATTATAATTTACACAGTTTGATATTAAAAAAAAAACAGTGTTATCATATTAGCTTTTCTTTCAGCGGGCAGCTGTCATTATTTATTTATATTTTAAAATCTAAATTTAGTCGCATAATACAGTTGTAGCTATAATGATGATGATATAATTTTACCTAGTTAAATAATATACATTTGAATTTTTATTGGCATTTAGGAGAAGTACACACCAAACAAAGAGCAATTGGATAATAATATTCAAGTTAACTCTTTCAGTGCCGGAGGAAAATTAAGACTGGACTAGAGCAAAATGTTTGACAGAAAAATTAAAGTAGAGTGTCTTTTAAAAATCATCACAGTGTGATTAATATTGTAAAAGATTATTGTGTTGTTCATGGCAATATATCACACGATGGCAGTGAAAGTTTTAATCATGAAATAAACAATTTTATTAAATATAAAAAATATTGACACAGTTTCTTGCTACTACACCAGCTTGCTATTGACTAGTGCTAAGTGAAATATCTCAGTAGCTGTGTTTTTGTTTTATTCTTTGTTTATTCCAAAGTTTTTTTTTCTTCATATTTTCCATTATTTTACACATAACAAGTTTGCACTTTTTATTTCTTGTTTTCCACCAAAAAATTTTGTGACGATGTCACTTATCTTCATGCCAGTGCCGGACATGTCACGAATGGGTTTGCAAGCATCAAAAGTGACAAAGACAGCCAAGCACAAGCTCTTCATTGCTGATGGGAAGGAGACACCACTGAAAGGAGTTTGCCTGATCTTTACTAGAACACCGGCCTCTAAAGATGTCATAGTCACTGAGGCTAACATGACTAAAGTAAGTATAAGATAAGTGTTAGAAATAAACACGGAATAAACTAATGCTATGTATATTTTTATTACTGTGCCTGCTGATGTATATGATCATATCTCTTCACTACTATATATCTCTGTGGTTATTACTACTATGTATCTTTGTGGTTGTCATTACTATTTATCTCTGTGGTTGTCACTACTATTTATCTCTGTGGTTGTCACTACTATATATCTCTGTGGTTGTCACTACTATGTGTCTCTGTGGTTGTCACTACTATATATCTCTGTGGTTGTCACTACTATATATCTCTGTGGTCGTTACTACTAAGTGTCTCTGTGGTTGTCTCTACTATTTATCTCTGTGGTTGTCACTACTATATATCTCTGGTTGTCACTACTATATATCTCTGTGGTTGTCACTACTATATATCTCTGTGGTTGTCACTACTATATATCTCTATGGTTGTCACTACTATATATCTTTATGGTTGTAACTATTATATATTTCTGTGCTTGTCACTACTATATATCTCTGTGGTTGTCACAACTATATATCTCTTTGGTTGTCACTACTATATATCTCTGTGGTTGTCACAACTATATATCTCTTTGGTTGTCACTACTATATATCTATGTGGTTGTCACTACTATATATCTCTATGGTTGTCACTACTATATATCTATATGGTTGTCACTACTATATATCTCTGTGGCTGTCACTACTATATATCTCTGTGGTTGTCACAACTATATATCTCTGTGGTTGTCACTACTATATATCTCTGTGGTTGTCACAACTATATATCTCTTTGGTTGTCACTACTATATATCTATGTGGTTGTCACTACTATATATCTCTATGGTTGTCACTACTATATATCTCTATGGTTGTCACTACTATATATCTCTATGGTTGTCACTACTATATATCTCTATGGTTGTCACAACTATATATCTCTTTGGTTGTCACTACTATATATCTCTGTGGTTGTCACAACTATATATCTCTGTGGTTGTCACTACTATATATCTCTATGGTTGTCACTACTATATATCTCTGTGGTTGTCACTACTATATATCTCTCTGGTTGTCACTACTATATATCTCTATGGTTGTCACTACTATATATCTCTGTGGTTGTCACTACTATATATATCTGTGGTTGTCACTACTATTTATCTCTGTGGCTGTTAATCCTTTCTGCTATTAATTTCCAACAATACCATTATCTTAATCAGTCCGAAATCTTTTCTTTTGGTTTCTCTCTATCTTTTCTTCCCTCAATTTTTTTCCCATTGTCAAATGTTCTAGTTGTTCTCGGTTTTTCCTCTCTACATACATTTTATACATGTGTACCAAAATGTTCTATATAGACTGTTTTTTATCCTTGCAGACACAGTTTTTCCTAGCAATTTCTCTATTAAGTGATTTTATATATATTAAAATTTGATTTAAAAATCACAAATTACCTGCTTTGCAAAGCTGACTTGGTCCTTATTACGGAGTTGACACTATGCTAAGCTTACTTGGTCCTTATTATGGAGTTGATACTGTGCCAAGCTTACTTGGTCCTTATTATGGAGTTGACACTGTGCCAAGCTTACTTGGTCCTTATTATGGAGTTGATACTGTGCCAAGCTTACTTGGTCCTTATTATGGAGTTGATACTGTGCCAAGCTTACTTGGTCCTTATTATGGAGTTGATACTGTGCCAAGCTTACTTGGTCCTTATTATGGAGTTGATACTGTGCCAAGCTTACTTGGTCCTTATTATGGAGTTGATACTATGCCAAGCTTACTTGGTCCTTATTATGGAGTTGATACTGTGCCAAACTTACTTGGTCCTTATTATGGAGTTGATTCTGCCCCATGCTTACTTGGTCCTTATTATGGAGTTGATACTGTGCCAAGCTTCGTTTGTCCTTATTATGGAGTTGATACCATGCCAAGATTACTTGGCCCTTATTATGGAGTTGATTCTGCCCCATGCTTGCTTGGTAATTATTATGGAATTTGATACTATGCCAAGATTACTTTGTCCTTATTATGGAGTTGATACTGTGCCAAGCTTACTTTGTCCTTATTATGAAGTTGATACTGTGCCAAGCTTATTTGGTCCTTATTATGGAGTTGATGCTGTGCCAAGCTTACTTGATCCTTATTATGGAGTTGATACTGTGCCAAGCTTACTTGGTCCTTATTATGGAGTTGATACTGTGCCAAGCTTACTTGGTCCTTATGGAGTTGATTCTGCCCCATGCTTGCTTGGTAATTATTATGGAGTTGATACTATGCCAAGATTACTTTGTCCTTATTATGAAGTTGATACTGTGCCAAGCTTATTTGGTCTTTATTATGGAGTTGATACTGTGCCAAGCTTACTTGGTCCTTATTATGGAGTTGATACTGTGCCAAGCTTACTTGGTCCTTATTATGGAGTTGATACTGTGCCAAGCTTACTTGGTCCTTATGGAGTTGATTCTGGCCATGCTTGCTTGGTAATTATTATGGAGTTGATACTATGCCAAGCCTACTTTGTCCTTATTATGTAGTTGATACTGTGCCAATGCTAAGGTAGGATCAGACAACAGAAGCTTCGAAGAGATTATGGGAAAACATGGAAGTTGATGCTTCATCCATGCCATACTGGCCACTTCTTAGATTCATCTTTGAAGAGTTTCAAAAGAAGGATGAAGTCCTTTAAAATTGAAGCTTAAGTTGCAGTGAATGATATAACATAGGTACAATACACTTTCCCATAGATTGGCTTTGTATCCTTCACTCAGAATTTTTTTTCTGGATTGAACTACAAGAGACTAATATTCATCGAATTTATTATTAATACTAATTTTATGTCATGTCCCAATTGTAAAAAAAAAAGAACAACTAATGTTACAGAAATAGAAACAAGCCTGTGAAGCAAATACTTATGAAAATTGTTGCATACTAACTGGAGGTATAGCAAACAAATAAAAAGAGGCATAAAAAAACTAACCAAAATCATATTTAAATCTTAATATAGCAAAGAGAACCACATCTGAGCAGTAGTAAGTGAACTGGTGTACTGTGGACAAGATGTTGTCCCAATCAGTGTCTTCTTGGTTCATCTAGCCTTATATAAGCACCAGATTTTTCAGAGAAAAATATACAACATTTGTGTAATGCTGTCCCAATTACCTAATATGTTTTCATGGGAAAAAAAATATATGGATGCCATCACAATATTCTCTGTATGCCAGAGAGTAAATTTATTACTTTCTTATTTTTCTTCACTAGGCAGAGACATTTAAGCTTGTATTCTTCTTCTTCTTCTTCTTTCCTTCCTCATCTGCCTTTCAGCGTCGAGGGGAGATATAATTTGCGGTCTTTTGCTCTTCTGTTCGCCTCTGCTGCTGTTATGTTTCCTAGTGCTTCTAATATTCCATCGATCCATCTTTTTCGTGGTCGACCCTTGGGTCTGTTGTTCTCACAACGTTTGTTGAAGGCTCGTTGTGTTGTGTTTTGTTCTTTCTGCCTTGTCACGTGGCCGAACCATTTTATCTGTTGTTTCCTTATATATTCTATGGCTTGTATTAGGCATGCGCTCAAAATGAAAGAAAATAGATTTTCTCTTTAGATGGCATGAGAAACAGAGGATTAACCAAAAAGTTCCTATGTTATAACTATCATAAGAGAAGTGTCCACCATGGGTGCTTACTAAACTAATTAGCTATTTCACGTAACTAAATACTTGATGTTCCAGCTACACATTCAACAAATTATTTAATAAATAAATGTTTCACTGATCAATTTATCCAGCCAACATTTAATTTAATCCAACAATTTTATTCAACATATTTATTGAATAGTAGATTATAGTTTTTTTAAAACCAAATTTTAATGAAACCGTTGAACCAAAAGGTCATGGAAACAGTCCCCAAAATGTTGATGGTGAATGTATTGGATAACAAAGATCAAAACAGTGCAACACTATCTTCTTAATTAGTGAATGATGAAGAAAAAGACAAACCACTATTTTATTCAACCATTAACTCTGTCATCACTTCATTTAATCAACTCTTTAATTCGTCAGGATTCATTCAACTGTACAGACACTGAATAACTATTCATTTTATTAGGAAATCAACTTCACTCTGCTGGACTGTAATGGCCATGCAACTAACGGACGAGGCCTTCTGCATGCTGTGGAGAGCATTTTGTCAAGTGTGTTTATTCCAGCCTTGAAAAAACTGGAGAATGGATGGGAGCAATTATCTACTCAAGATGGCGATGGCACTCGGAGCGATTTTCTGAACTCTTTGGACTCTTTTGTGTCTGTGCTTGTTGGTGAGTTACACTAAGTCATTGTTCTATATAAAGATTCTTAAATAGTTATTAGAGAAAGTAACTTATAGAGATTATTCTTAAATAGTTATTAGAGAAAGTAACTTATAGAGATTATTCTTAAATAGTTATTAGAGAAAGTAACTTATGTTTATGCAGCAGTACACCAGGAAAAGACACATAACAGGGACTAAGCAGGACATTTTTTACTTTTAAAGTCTTCATCAAGGGACTTTATGAGTCAGCTCCTGATGTAGACTTATAAATTCTACATAGACTTTATAAGTCATTTCCTGATCCACATGAGTTTTCACCCATATGTACTTGGCTGCCTATCCAGAATTGTTTGGAGACTTCTGGATAGTGTCGCTTCAAGTATCGAAACTCATGATGCGAGGCGGCATTCTTCACCTTCCCAAAGTAATAACCTGTTACCTATTTCTGCCAACGACTGGGTCGACTGTGGGGTATTGTTTTTCCAACTATGAGTACAACTCACACTGCTTCCAGCAGGAATCGAACACCGGTTGTTTAAACATCAGTAACCTAGTCGAGTGGTTTTCCCAACTAGGCTACCGAGGCCTCCCATACTGTCAAAAAAAAACTTGATGGTAGTCATCGATCTGTGAAAACAAATTCACATTATGAACTTTATAAAAAATAAATCTTTCACTGCTTTTCCTTCATATGCAACATTTTTGTAAATTAATTTTTGTGTAGAGCAGAAATAAAATGGTTGAGTTTAATTTAGGTGCACAAGAAAGTCTTGAAGAAAAAGTGACCTTGAGGCCATGTGAAAATTATGATCTTGGCAAAGTCAATACCACTGCAGATTACCATGGTGTTGCAAACAACACCGAGTCTCTGGAGAAGATCGAGGAGTGCATGAAGACATGGATCAAGCAAATTGAGCAGGTGAGTGGGAACATGGCAAATATCTGGTACATTGATCAATCTTACTTTTCATACTATTAAAAAAAATATACTCATTAATATAATTTAATGCAATAATTTTAAATTGAGCATTATCATCAAAATAAAAAAGCGTGATGGTGCATTCTTGCAATGATGGACTGTGAATAGATTTTGTAATAATTATTTATAAAGAAAAATAAGATGAGATACCTTTTTTTTCTTTCATGGGTTTTATTTGTGGTTGAGAGGGATATGTCAAATAGGACATACTTATTTTGAGAGATCAAGGTATCATTACTCTGGCAATTTGTGGATAATTACTAAAATAGAGAAATATGCCTTGAATTAGTTCTAAATCTGCTTTCACTCTGTCATAGCTTACTGTATCTCACCAAATTATAGCAATAAGAATTAATAACAGTCTTTTCTTTTATACATATTATTTTATTTAATTTTTATAAAGCTCAGTTTTTGCTTTATATTACTTTCTTTTTTTTCTGAAATGTATATTGTTGTCACTCATAAAGCACTAATGTATATTGTTGTCCCTCATAAAGCACTAATGTATATTGTTGTCCCTCATAAAGTACTAATGCATATTGTTGTCCCTCATAAAGCACTAATGTATATTGTTGTCCCTCATAAAGCTCTAATGTATATTGTTGTCCCTCATAAAGCACTAATGTATATTGTTGTCCCTCATAAAGCACTAATGTATATTGTTGTCCCTCATAAAGCACTAATGTATATTGTTGTCCCTCATAAAGCACTAATGTATATTGTTGTCCCTCATAAAGTACTAATGTATATTGTTGTCCCTCATAAAGTACTAATGCATATTGTTGTCCCTCATAAAGCACTAATGTATATTGTTGTCCCTCATAAAGCACTAATGTATATTGTTGTCCCTCATAAAGCACTAATGTATATTGTTGTCCCTCATAAAGCACTAATGTATATTGTTGTCCCTCATAAAGTACTAATGTATATTGTTGTCCCTCATAAAGCACTAATGTATATTTTTTTGTATCATTCGTTTAATTACAGGTGCTTGCAGAAAGTGAGCAGATGAGACGAGAAGCAGATGATATAGGGCCACGAGCCGAGTTGGAGCACTGGAAGAAACGCATGTCAAAGTTCAACTACTTAGTAGATCAGATTAAAGGTCATGATGTCAAGGCTGTTCTGGGAATCCTACACACAGCTAAATCAAAACTGATCAAAGTGAGTCATATGATATTTCACAGAAGCAAGTATTCATTGGATAGTAGAAATCTCAAACATCTAAAAACATGCATATTTCTTTTTGTAAATTTAAGACCTCTTTATGTTTCTGTTTTTTTCTTTTTCTCCTTATTTAGGGTTCAATGTCCAGTTTTTGCAGATTGCAGTATGGAATGTATAAAAAAGGATGACTCTGTGCACACCATGAGCCGTGTTTTTCATCCGGATCGTGTTTCGATATTCTGATTACTTACGATGAATGATGATATCGTATGATGGACAGTTCAGCTGTGTTCACTTTCGGCGCCGCTTGACCTTATATTTTTTTACATGTGCAGTAGCTTCTATGATGGGGACTGCAGCTGCCTTTTTTTTTTGTTTGGATCCTTCAGTGAGATGAGTTTTATTCCTGATAATTCCACTGGCACAGGCAGTTGAGCAATTATAGATTAATTCGCTTACAGAGATACTGGGGCCTTCGACAAACTATAACCATAACACCTAGGATCATTGAGAAAGACCTGGATCATTTCTCTTATATAGGCAGCAAATACAACATTTTCTAACCTCAAAAGAGTGCATTGTCATTCCTTACCATACTATACATGTATAAGAGAAGAGATAGAAGATTGTCAAGCAGAGCCAGAGTCATATGGTGTCACAAAGTCAAGGAAACTCTATCACAGTGACAATGATTAAGGCTGCTAGATGAGTGAGAACTATAACTCTGTATTTCTCTAGACATTCAAAGGGTTATAGGGGTAGGCTGCTAGGTGAGTGAGAACTATAACTCTGTATTTCTCTAGACATTCAAAGGGTTATAGGGTTAGGCTGCTAGGTGAGTGAGAACTATAACTCTGTATTTCTCTAGACATTCAAAGGGTTATAGGGGTAAGTAAAACAGATGACTACATAATGCTTGAACTGAACTGGAAATTTCCTGAGTTAAAGACTTAAGGTAGAGACTTTTCACGTCACATCAACATCTTAATCACATGGTACATTTTAGTGTTGCAATTCTTTGCCCTTCATGTGTAACTTCAGCATCACATGGTTGTCTAAACAGTGATCACACATTTTTCTCACTTTTTACTGTGGTAATAGATTTGGCAAGAGCTGGATCGTCGGATTACAGACACAGCAAATGAGGCCAAGGACAATGTTCGTTTTCTGTACACACTGGAGAAGCTTTGTGACCCACTTTATAGCAGCGATCCAGTAAGTTTTAAAGGGAGAGCATGCATGCATGCATGCATACACACACTCACACATTTTCTGTATGTATGTGTTCTGTCTCTTTATGTTGTCCATTACATACATAACTGCTATAATTAATTTTTGTTCATCTATTATTTTCAAGTACAGAGATGTTTGTGTGTGTGTATGTGTGTGCATGCGTGCGTACGTGTCATGAAGATATTTTCTTTGCATTATAATTTTACGTAAGTTCATTTGTTTTATTTTCTTTCCAGATTGGCATGTTGGATGGAATCCCAGCTCTGATCAATGCCATCAGGATGGTGCACAGCATCTCACGCTACTACAACACTTCTGAGAGAATGACTTCTCTCTTTGTCAAGGTATGATGCTCCATTAATGTCTGCATTCACAACAAAATGTATCATTTCCATTTCTTCCAGAACTAATGCACTTTCACCTTAGGAAGTAGACATCATTTCACTGGGGTTTTTCCTTGATTATTTTTGAGTATTGGGGGTAGGAAAGGGAGGAGTCACAGTGGAAAGATGTTTTTGAACATTAAAAAAAAAGTAAAGAGTCCCATCATGCCAAGTGGTGTATAGGGAATATGGTGTTAGTGACCCGTCACGCCAAGTGGTGTATAGGGAATATGGTGTTAGTGACCGTCATTTTTATAGACCTTCGGCACATGATTTGTGGGGTAATGGGGTCAGTATTACACCCGTACCACTTTACTTTCCCAGAAAAAAATCCTGTACCCATTTAAGGCTGGGTGAACCCGAAGCCATCAATCAAGATCGAACCTGACCTCTTGTCCTTTGTAGTCCAGTTCACTAACCACTGAGCTATCATGGCTCCCTTATGTTAATGTAGTCATTGACAAATTTAAATACATTTTATGAATAAAAACTCATAAACCACAGTTTAATGTTTTAACTTTATGAAGAAAAATTTGAGGTGTGCCTGCTTGTAATGATTCTCTGTGATTTAGTCTCTTTTTATATTAAACTTCAATGAATATTATGACTTTTTTATAGACTGGAAATATTTACACAGCTTCTAATACATGCTATTATCTTTCTTTGACTAACCTCATATTCTGTAGATCACCAATCAAATGATTACTGCATGTAAGGCATATATCACAGACAACAGGGTAGAGACAATCTGGACACAATCCATGCCTGTAATTAGACAGAAGTTGACTGCCTGCATCAAGCTTAATGAGGAGTATCAAAAACATTTTCACAAAACCAAGGTGAGAAGCGAAAAAAAAAATATATATTAACCCTTCAGATAATGAATTATCTTAGAAAATATTCATTTATTGTAATATCCTTTTATGAGATATGGCAAGGAGTTAACTGAGGGATGGGAATACATGCAGCGCACAATGCATGTGTCAGTGTGCTGGTCAGGTGTTATTTTTTAGGAATATTAACACCTTTAAAAGTTGTAAAAGTAGGTTATAGCTTTATATGCTGACGACAATTTCTTTAATTAAAATATTTATAATTGTGAACATTTGTCATAGAAAATAGTATATTAAAGAGATGTATCAACCAAAATATCAAAACCTTTTCTTTTTAATTAATATCTGTCATCTTAAATTGAAACTGAAAGAATTTGGTAACTGTATAATTAATTGATTAATCTCCCTCAATGAGATTGAGATGCCAGCACAGAACAAAGACAAATGGTGAGATTTGATAAAAGATCTTTGCAAGGATTGAGACTGCTGGGAAATAAATTTTGAAACAGGGAAAGGGTATCTGAGTCTATACCCTATTGGCTGACTACGACTAGAAAGGTCAATAGATAGAAATTGAAATATAAGTATTACAATTGACTGATAACAATATATTATGTAGTCCGCATCCAAAGGGCTGTCATATTCACTTTTATTATGAGAATACCCTATTTCATTAAGTCCTTATGGAAGGAAGACCTTTTTTGGCCCATAGACCTGTGTGAAAAAACACAAACCTAATATTAAAGTCCAAAATGACATAAATCAGAATAGTAAAGTAAAAAAAGTAAAGTACCCCTGTCACGCCAAGTGGCGTATAGGGAAATATGGTGTTAGTGATCCTATATTTTACAGACCTTCAGCACATGATTTTTGGGGTAATGTGGTCGGTATTACACCCGTGCTGCTTTACTTTCGCAGAAAAAAATCTGGTACCCATTTAAGGCTGGGTCAACCCGGAAGCTGTCGGTTGGGATTGAACCCTACCCCTTGTCCTTTGTAGTCCAGTTCACTAACCACTGAGCTATCGCGGCTCCCAAATCAGAATAGTGGTTATTGAAAAAAAATTGTTTTTAACATTTTGCTAAGCAGTTGTGTTCCCGCTTAGTTGATCATTCTACCTTTAGGTTGGAGGTCAGATAGATGGGAGGACTTCATCTGCCCCTCGTTCTCTTCTGGCCTTATTTCAAATAAGGTTCTGCTCTGTTCTGTTCTTTTCTCTTTTCTTGAGCCTCACTGAGGGAAAAAGTAGTACTGTAGGCAGAATCATCTTTGTGGCATTTACAATTTGAGAGAAATGCAAAGTTCTAACTCACAGTCAACTATTGTCAAGAGATGTTATTGTTGTAGAATCTCATTGATGTTGTCACTTCATCTTACTCGGAGTCTACCTTGAGCTCTGCACCCCTCATAGTGTGCCCTGTATGTTGTGAAATCACAAGGTTTTTTCTCTGACCAAACCATGTTATTTCTTGTCTTTCTATATAAAGTTCTAGGCCAAGGTGCTGAAAATGGAGACAAATAATAATAAATTAATGTTATTATGGAGAGAAACTTAGAGGCGATAGATCAGCAAATCATTTCATGGGAAGAGGTGTGTTTACAACGCTCAAAAAAAAAATTATTAACAACAGAAATAAACAAAGAACAATAGATAGCCCAAAGTGGGATTGAACCCATACTCTTTGACACAGTGCCTTGCCATGAAAAACAAACACTAGAGCACATTGCCAACTAGGTTATCTAAAAAAGTAGCTATCATTGGCGATGTCTTTCATGTCATGTACATCAGCATGCCCTGGATAGTACACCCATGTTAATGCATTCAGTTTAGAGTCATCAAAAAGCTACATTCACTCCTGCCACAGACACTCTCTGTCACTGTCTTCTGTAGCATACTTTGTGAGTCAGTTACCAAGAATGCATGATCCTCATTCTGTGTAACCAACTGTGTTATCACCGCCGTTGCATTCTCATGCTGGACACTGTAATGCTACATTTGCTAGATTCTTTAGCCATTTCTCTGCCGTGTTGGTATGCCACTAAACCCCAACCACTGTGAAGACTGCAGGATACAGTTATACAATGATGTATGCATTGAGAGACTGAGGAGTCTAAAGGTGAAAAAGAGACCTGGTTAAACCGGAGTTCTTAGTGGGGAAGAGCAGATAATTCTATAATCACACCATACAGGAATAAGAAACTAATAAAACTAATAAAAATAAAAGACTAAAGTCATGAAAAGTTTAATTCCAACAAGTGACAAAATATACATGGAAAACAAACCAGTAGAAGAGATCGATCACTTTATCTATCTTGGAAGTCACATTGATCGAGAAGGGGATATGAGCAAAGAAATTAGAATCAGAATGGCTAAAGCAGCAATGACTTTCAGAAGCCTTGAAAAGTTGGGGAAATCAAAACTCATCAGCACAAACACAAAACTTAGGCTATTCAAATCAAATGTACTATCAACCCATACGTATGCGTGTGAAAGTTGGAAAACAACAAGAGATATAGAAACAAAGTTGAATGCATTCGAAAATAAATGTCTAAGGAAAATACTTGGTATAGAATGGAACGAATTCAAAACAAACGAGGAAATTAGAGAAATCGCCAATCAACCACTAATATCTTCAGTAATAAAGAAAAGACGATGGTCATACGTTGGACATGTGATGAGAAGAGATAATAATCGAATAGCAAAGCAAGCCCTCATATGGGAAACAACAGGTAAAAGAAAAAGAGGAAGACCCAGGGAGACACTGAGAAGAACATTGATGAGAGAGGCAAGAGCAGCAGGAATCGGCTCCCTCAATGAGATAGAACTGCTTGCACAGAACAGAGACAGATGGCGAGATTTGATAAAATATCTTTAAAAGAAAACTGCTAGAACAAAAAATTCATATAGGAGAAGGTGTATCTTGGTCTACGCCCTATGGGCCGGTTACGGCTCGAAAGGTCAATAGATAGATAGATAGATACAGGAATAGTCAGTCTGCTTATGCTTTGGAGAAATGCTGGGACGGTCAGTGGAGCAGATATGGGGATGCACCAACTGGAGTGAAACTGATTCCAGAATAGAATAGAATAGTCTTTCACGCATGTGTACTCATGTATACAATAGCATAGGGTTACGAACACAACTCGGGAATAATTTGTATATCTGTATTTTCCTATTAAGACAAGTATCTCCCAGAGAGAGTAGGGTTGAATATTTGCATTGCAAACAAACATTTATAGGACGAAGCATCTCAAATAGCAGTTTCCAATGGTTTAGACTGGAGACAAATAATAATAAATGAATATTATTATGGAGGAAATAATAAAATCCTTAATAGGAAAATACAGATGTACAATTTATTCCTGAGTTGTGTTCATAACTCTATGCTATAGTCACGAGTACACGTGCGTGAAAGACATCACCAATGATAGCTACTGTTTTAGGTAGCCTAGTTGACTGTGTGCTCTAGCATTTGTTTCTCATGGCAAAACACTGTGTTGAGGAGTATGGGTTCGATTCTGCTTTGGGCTGTCTATTGTTCTTTGTTTTTTCTGTTATTGATTATTTGTGATTTTTTTTCAGTGTTGTAAACTTATCTCTTTCCATGAAATGATTCGCTGCTGAAAATGGTCAGTGACTCATAACTGACTGATTGCAACAAAATCAGCAACAACAACAGACCAGATCCTACTCCACCTACCAGTTGTAACTGGGATAAATAACTAATTAATCTGGTCAAATGAACTGGGATCAAAAAGGGAAGGCAGCCATGCACTACAAAATACAAACAGTGCTGAAGTAAGATGTTTTGGACTGTAAAACTCAGATATTAGAGTTTGTTGTAAAACATAACACAGCGTAGCAACATTCAATGAAATGCTTTCAAAGTGGATGATGAAGAGGATTAGCTATTTGGTGAATGCAAAAGGAAAAAAAAGGAAGAACGGTTTTATGTTGACTTTTACTTCTCTTTTGAAATGTTGCTATGATCAGAATCAGTTAAATGTTGCCTCCACCTGGTGGTTCTTTTTGTGGAATGCTATTTGCTGACACTTTATATGCATATGACATTTCTTGGAAATATGAATTCCTATTACTTGGTATGACATGCCACTGGAGCTATAATTGTCCCCTTCTCCACACCTAACCAAACCATATCTTGAGGAATTAGACTTCAAGTACTTGATATATTAATTGTGTTTAATATACTGCTTTTAATCATTAATTTTGTTCTACCCTCTTATTGCGTGATTTTTATGGCTTGATTATTCATTGTACGAGAAATTTAACACATTTTCTACCAAGGGATATAATTCACTGTGGTCGCGCTGTTTTTAATAATTTTTTGGGTTAAATATGAAATAACAGTGATAAAATAAATTAAAATTGATCTAAAACATGCATTTTGTTTGAACAAATTATTCACCAAGTCGGTAAATCGGTTAATGAGAGAATGACAAGGTTTTAGTGGAAATAATTGTGAAAACATTGATAAATTAAAAACCACAAATTGTGGCTTTTGGGATTGGTGTACTGGCTGTGAAAGTATAAATTTGCAGCTCATGATATGGAATGTGTTAACAGATAATGCCACTTACGTTTTTATTTTAAATCATGCTAAATAATTTGCTTTTGTCTATTCCTTTATTGTTAAGAATTATAGTTGACAAAAGTCACTGCACATAAATTAATTGTTCAAAAAAGCTACCAGTTTTTATTCAAATTACTTCAGGCCAAACTGGAGACAATGCCCAATGAGCGTCCCTTTGATTTCTCAGAGATGTACATCTTTGGGAAGTTTGATACTTTCACTCGCCGATTAAAGAAGATACTGGATATGTTTGACACCATAGACAAATATTCCCATCTTTCAGAGAGCAAGATTGAAGGTAGACATGTTTTTAATATTATTTCCCTCCAGAAACTCATGTGTCTTCAGAAATTCATATTCATCTGAAGAAATTCACACTTGTCTTCAGAAATTCATATTTGTCTTCAAAAATTCATATTTGTCTTCAGAAATTCATACTTGTCTTCAGAAATTCATATTTGTCTTCAGAAATTCATATTTGTCTTCAGAAATTCATACTTGTCTTCAGAAATTCATATTTGTCTTCAGAAATTCATATTTGTCTTCAGAAATCATATTTGATTCAAATAATTCTTATTTGACTAAAAAAATTCATATTTGTCTCAAGAAACTCAAATTTGTCTCTAGAAACTCAAATTTGTCACTAGAAACACAAATTTGTCTCTAGAAACTCAAATTTGTCTCTAGAAACTTCCTTTTGTCTCTAGAAACTCCCTTTTGTCTCAAGAAACTCAAATTTGTCTCTAGAAACTCAAATTTGTCACTAGAAACACAAATTTGTCTCTAGAAACTCAAATTTGTCTCTAGAAACTCCCTTTTGTCTCTAGAAACTTCCTTTTGTCTCAAAAAACTCAAATTTGTCTCTAGAAACTCAAATTTGTCTCTAGAAACTCAAATTTGTCTCTAGAAACACAAATTTGTCTCTAGAAACTCAAATTTGTCTTTAGAAACTCAAATCTATAAAACTGAAAATAATCACTCATCTTCAGAGCCTTGTTGTGTATTGAAATAAACAGTTGTTGACTTAAGTGACTATTAAATTCAAGAGTTTGTGACATCTTACTTGTATTCTAGTGCCATATATTGGTATCAATATCTACATTATATCTTTTATAGGGGTTTCCTCGGTTGTCACAGACTTTTAGTTGTGAATGATCTACTCCAGTTTATTTTTTTTTCATCTTTAATTATTACATATTGAGAAATGTTTCACAAACATCTGAATGGTAATCTTGATGTTTTACCTACTTATCAAGGTCTCATAAAATTCAAGCAAATTGCAGCAATAACAATATCTGGAATTTGTTTATTGTCTAGTAATGTCTGCACAAGAAGCCCAGTTCTCTGAATATATGTTGCTATATTCAAGAGATCTTCTGGGCTTTCAAAAATCTTGAGAGATCTTCTGGGCTTCCTTCTCTATTCTCTTGTAGTCACTACTCCCCTATACCTACTATCCCTTCTCACCATATCTCCCCCTCTGATACTTCTCGACCTCTCTATGTACTAATCTCCTGTGTACCACCCCTCCATCACTCTACCGCCCTTCTCCCTACCCACTTTACTTATACCGGTTTTTTTATTCTTCCTCTCCTTATCTCTTCCTCTGGTATATACTTCCTCTCTCTCCCTCCCCCCTTTGACCTACCTCTCTACTCATCCATTTTTCAGCCCATCCATTCTGTAGAGACTATCTCTCTTACTCATCTCCTAGTTCACTACCATGTCTTTTTATTCACCCTTTCTTTACACCTCCGAGTGTATTGCCCGAGTTGATTTATGAGGCCACTTATCTCCCTCTTCCCCTCCTCCGGCTCTTTGTTGGTACGCAGTTTTGCCCTTCGCACGCACGCACACACACACACACACACACACACACACACACACACACACACACACACACACACACACACACACACACACACACCACCCCCAATTTCTGTACAATAGGCAATATATTTACATTAAAAAAATATATATTAGCCATGAAGGATAAGTAAATATTTTTTTTAAATTAACGTAAAATTATTTTATTTAACTTAACTATAAAGGAGGTCTTAAAAAACATTAGAAAGAAACAATTAACATTTTTCTGGCACATCATGAGAAGAGGAAAGTTAGAATACTTGGTTACAACTGGCAAAATAAAAGGAAAGAGAGATTGTGGACAAAAAAGAGAGAAAATACTGGATAGCTTGGTGTCATGGCATGGAAAACAGTCAACAACAGAGCTGATATGATGCACTGTAGATAGAAGATTATAGAAGGACATGATCACCTATGCCAACCGGTATGGCACATGATGATGAAACTATTAGGGAAACAAGACACAATAAAATATTTTGTTATTGTTCAAATTTTTCCAGCTTTACTCATGGCTCTGCTTGGTATTGATATATTTGTGGCTATCTGAAGTAGTTACTTACCTTTTGGCACTTTTATTTTTTAAGGGATTGAACTGATGGCTAACAAGTTCACTGTGATTGTGACCAACATTCGCAAAAGGCCTTATGACTTTCTGGACCAGCGGAAAATGGACTTTGACCAGGATTATGATGATTTTAAGAGACAGATTGCCGATCTACACGTAAGTTTCTGTTTTTTTAATAATATTAGCCAGATTGTCCACATTTGTTGCTTTTTTATGTGTTAGATTTTACAGCTGAACTAGTTTATTTCTCATTTTGGTTTCTTCATCAGACTGTGAGTTCTATCAGTGACTTGTAGTTATTGTAATCCTATATTTGTGAGTTTTTTTTTCATTCTGTTTAGGACTTTTCATTTATCAGGCCTTGAAGAAGTGAACATTCTTTAAAACCGTATTGAGAGCTTGATACTCAAATGGGTGAAGTTTATTTAATAAAAGAAATTATATATAATTTGAAAATTGGTTTTTAAAAAACTATAAATAAATTCACTACAATTTGTGCTGCTTTAAGTAATGGTTCACTTATGATCATAGTAAGTTATTAAAATACTGGGCCAAAAAGCGTAGATACTTTATGGGTGAATGCGGAAAAAGAAGAAGAATTAACTATTAACACAATCACTGCCAAGTGGTTTAGTTTTCATGACACTTTTTCAAACATTTTTTTAAATTGAAAATAACAGCAAGAAAATTCATGGAAATTGATCTAAAATGTGCAGTTTGGTCTGAAACTTTCTCAGGAAGTCAGAAAAGAGGTTAAATAAGATAATGACAAGTTTTTAGGGGAAATAACTGCAAAAACGCAAATAAATTAAAAGCTACAAAAACTGGCACCAGGGTTTATTGAGTCAGGAACTAGAGCCTGTTTTTGTGGCTTGTGGTACAGAATATGTGTTAAAATATTATTTTGTGCATCATTGGTTTTAAAATTAACATGAATTGTATGTTTCTGTTTTAACAAAATGTATCACAGAGTGCCATTGTGAATTTCATGGACTCCAAGTTTGAAAAAATCATCAGCACCCATGGGGCCCTCATACTGCTGAGAAAATTTGAGTTTCTACAATTGGATAACCTTGGTGTGCAAGAAAAATACAACCGCATTCTTCATTACTACAGGTCAGTACATTTCTTTTCTTCCCAGCTGTTATTATCTTCCTCCAACTCAATGTGGTAGACACCAAATCCTTTTGAATTTACTAGAGATTGTTAGGCTGGTAATTATATTTTTCAACTCCAATGTTGAGTCAGTCCTATTATGTGGCTGTAAAACAGGGAGAACAACAAATTGACAATCACAAAGATACAGACCTCATTAATGGATGCTTGCACAGAATACAAGGATAGAAAAGGCAGGACAGAATCACTAACATAGAATTATGCAAAAGTACCAGTCAAATACCAGTGGATAAAAAGATACAACAATGACAATGACACTGGATAGGACACACACTCGGGAAGCCAACTGAGAGTATTACACAACAGGTTCTTTTATAGAATCCCCAGGGGAGGAGACAAAGAAGAAGACAACAATATTCAGGAGAAGACAGGTCGAAGCAGAGATGAAAATGATGGGGATGGCATAGAATGATCTTAAAAGATTGGCAAGAAACAGAATGGCTTGGAAAGTGTTTATTGAAGACCTATGCTCCACAGGGAGCTGAAAGGTAGAAGAAGAAGAATTATATTTTAAAATGTGTTCACTAAATCTTGTATACTTTAGTGTGTGTGACCATCATTACATATTTTTTCTGATAACATTTTTTGGTCAAACTAACAAAATCTTCAAGGTTTATTTTGTGACTTACAATCAAGTCTTTCGCTGGAATTGGTAAATCTTAATGGTTACATCTGCTAACATGGCTGCTGGAGCTACTGAGTTTAGTGCTCTGTGCACATCATAAGGTGTGCTTTTAATCTGGATGGTGTTTCTACATTCAGATTGCTTACGATGAATGATGATATCGTATAACGAAGGACAGTTCAGCTGCATTCACTTTCAGTGCTGATATGCTTTATGTCTTTTGATGTGTGCTGTGTTTGCTATGATGGGGACTGCAGCTGCCTTTCTTTGTTTGAATATTCAATAAGATGTTAATACGGATGATTTCACTGGCATGGATGGTTGAGCAATTATGGATTTTCATTTGTTTGCAGTAATACTCAGGCCTTCGAATATCTATAACAATATAACGTGGCTGCCTTAAGAAGCCTATTATATACCTAATTTGTTATGAATTGTAATCTTACTGGTTCTTGTTTTTGTTAAATTTTAGTACTGACGTCGATATGGTGTCTCGAATCTACCAGAAACAGAAGAATGATCCAACTTTAGACAGAGATCATCCCCCAATTGGAGGAAAGATTTCATGGGCTCGGCAACTCTTCCGTAGAATTCAGGTAATCATTCTGAAATTCACAAAATAGAATTATTATTAACAGTAGCAAATCAATAGTGTAAATAAAGTGCAGCAGCCACCGAACTTTCATTTTAAATTAAACTTTTTTTCTTCTTTCTTTCTTTCTTTCTTTCTTTCTTTCTTTCTTTTTCTTTCTTTCTTTCTTTCTTTCTTTCTTTCTTTCTTTCTTTCTTTCTTTCACTTTTTTTTCACTTTCTTTTTTTTCTTGTAAAAATAAAGTTGTCAGCATTACAACCATAAACTACATTTCTAATATTTTATTATGGACAAATTAATCTATTAACACTAATTAAATATTAGGAAAGTTAATTTACAATATAAAGTTTCTTTATATAGAAAAGTAATTTTTTGTTCATATATCTAACATTGCTTATCATCTTTTAAGCTAAAGAAACATCTTTAATTGTTTTTGCTGAATAAAAAGTTCACCATATTTTTTTAAATTTAGAGTTCAATAAAATTTGAATTTACCGGTGGACAAGGAGATACAATGAAGACAATGGTGCTCAATGGGACACACACTGCAGAAGTCAATTGAGAGTATTACATAGCAGGCCCTTTTTTTGGAATCTCTAGGGTTAGAAACAAAGAGGAATACCAAAATATTCTTGGATAAGACAGATGGAAGTTGAGATGATTTACAATTTGTTACCATGTTTTCTTTTGACCTTTACACAATTGTTTCTTCTAATGTTCCATTCCTTTTCATGATGGAAATTTTCATTTGAAGTTGAAGGAATCAATTTATTGGAGTACAGCCATGTCTTTCTTTCTATTTTGTTGAATTTTGGGGATGTTAAGATATACTTTGTGGACAACTAGCAGAGGACAAAAGAACTAGGGGGTGCCCGCAATTCTGATTTATAGATGTGTGTAAACTTGACATGAAGACTGAACATAAACTCTGCAGCCAGAGAAGAAATAGCTGCAGACCGTAATTTTTGGAAACACTCTCTAAAGATCTAACTCAAGCAAGAAGCAGACAGATTCATAGGAAAAAAGAACAAATGGTGAAAGAACAGAAAAAATAATATTTCCTAGAGGCACTGTAAAATCCATAGTTAACTATGACTGGTGGAGGCTACTATCTCTTCATTTTTAAATACCAGGTCTTTGCAAATGTTTGTTATATTGAGTTATTTGTGGGTCATCATCATTGCACTCCGAACATGTCCATAGGTGCTCAGATCCCCTCCTCAGTTATTGAGTTATTTGTGGGTCATCATCATTGCACTCCGAACATGTCCATAGGTGCTCAGATCCCCTCCTCAGTTATTGAGTTATTTGCGGGTCATCATCATTGCACTCCGAACATGTCCATAGGTGCTCAGATCCCCTCCTCAGCAATTCCCGCAGTGTCCAGCCACTGACGACTCCAGTTCTGTGTTGGTTGATAAGTCTTCTTACATGGCCACTAAGTTTCTCATTTCTGGCTGTGCCCATCTTACCTCCCATTTCCATCATCGGAAGAAGTGACATGGATCTGTGTTTGTCGAAGTCCTGTGCTCTTCCCACATCTCGGAGGGCATTGATGATGTCCCCCCAATCCATTGGTTGCCCGTCCTCAACAACAGCGCAGCTAGCCAACCTGTCCGCTCTTTCATTTCTCCATACTCCCGCATGTCCAGGGACATAGACAAAGGTGACCTTACGTATTTTGGATTTCTGCAACGACTCTACCCATTGCATGCGTACAGAGCCTGCCTCCACTTTTTTTTATCATGCTCATCGAATCACTCAGTATACATGCGTGGGTGTAGTCTTGTGACTCTAACCATTTGAATGCCTTGGTCACTGCCATCACCTCCATTGTCATGCTACTTGTGGTCATGACGTATACACCACTGTCTTCCTTGACTATTCTGCCTGCCGAGCGTGCTGTAAATGCCCATGCACTTCTTTGGTGTTGTATTATAGATCCGTCTGTATAAATGACTGCATCTTTCTCATCGGTGTTATCGCAGATGAGACCGTTGACCTCAGCATTAACCACAACCGGGTTCTGTTCCCTACTTTTTCTGTCGAGTGTGACAATACACGAGAAAGTCCCCTTGAATGATGTAGGCACCGGTATCCACTCCTCACCAACGCTGATATTGGTAAGCCCACAGATCTGTTTGATGACATCTTCTGCTCAGCCCACCCATGATTTGCCTCATCTTAGCCTGGCACCTTTCCCTGTGTTGAGCACGTGGTGCAATGGATGCTATTTATCTGTACTAATCTTCAGGTATGCTCGTGCTCTCCAGATCTTGATTCTGTCATCCATGGTTGGAAAGTCAAGAAGATACCTCATTGCTACACCCCTTGTGTCCCTTGTACATCCCAAGATATTGTGCATGGCTTCATTTTGTATTTTCTCCAGCCTATCAATTTGAGTCGTACTGACAGTAAGAATTGCCAGGGCATACTCGATTGGTGCGAGGACTAATCCCTGGAACAGAAGAGTAAGTAGCCTCTGCTCGATGTTGGCAGCTGCCATGACCTTCAAGGCGGCTAATCCTATGTGGGATTTTGTTATCACATGGTTGACGTGGTCCCGAAAACACAGGCTGTGATCAAACTTAACTCCGAGGTATGTCATCAACTTGTCCCTGGTCACCTCATCAGCTCCCATTCGTACTACCAGTGTGGTCGTATTAACGATATAATTGTTAAGGGAGAACTATGAAACTGATGCTTTATTAGAATTAACCAAGGCACTTGAAACCCCACACCAGGAAGAAATGCGATCGAGTTCGTCTTGCATTGTGGAGGCGATTTCCCGTCTGTCTCTTTCCTGTCGATATACCAGAATATCATCAGCAAAAGTCATAGTTCTTCCCCTCCCATCCAGCTGTTGTTCCGTGATCGTTATTGTGTACACGTTAAATAGAACTGGTGACAATGGTGAGCCTTGTGGCAAGGTAAAGGTAAAGGTAAAGTACGAGACTTGAACCGGCGTCTTAGCACGCGAGTTTACACCCATATATGCTCGGCCGCCTATCCAGAAAAGTTAGGAAATTTCTGGATAGTGTCGCCTCAAGCATCAAAACTCAGATGCGAAGCAACATTCCTCACCTTCCCAGGGTAATACCCTGGTAACCATTTCTGCCAACGGCTGGGTTGACCGTGGGGATATTTTTTTTTTCCAACCACGAGTACAATTCACACTGCTCCCAGCGGGAATTGAACACGGGTTATCTGAACGTTGGTAATCCAGTCGGGGTTTTCCGAACTCAGCTACCGAGGCCCCCAAGCCTTGTGGCAGCCCCGGACAAATGGATGTTGGCTTGGAAGACCAACTTCCACATCTGAGTATCACCTTCCTCTGAAACAGTGCTGCGGCGATCCATCTAATGAGGAAGGTGTGCACCGCCAGTTTGAGGAGCATTTGCATAAGATATTAAAATTGTACCCTGTTGTATGCATCCTCCAGATCTATAGCAGCAGCACATGTCTCCTCTCGTCTGTGGAAGCCTTTGAAGACATCATAGGCAAAGACTGCCGCATTGAGCCATGTCTCTTTGTTTTATCTATAATCTCAGAGTGTGGGTTGGAATGCACTTTTCTATTCAAGGTGACAGGTGAGGACACAAGCAAATATTTTCTCCAGCAGCTTGCCCACAGTGTTCTGCATTGTGATGATTCTGTAGGCACTGATCTGAGAATGATCCTTGCTTGGCTTCAGTAGCGGTAGTAAGTAGCTGTGTAGCCATTTCTCCTTAATCTGGCCACTCCAAATGTTGGCATTAAACTCATTGGCCAGTTTTGTCAAGTCGTTGTCAGCTAAATCCCTTGTGTCATCGTACCAAACACCATATGGACCAGGAGCAGTGTTGTGTGACCTTTTAAGTGTCGTGCGAATGGTATCGGTTGCGATTGTGAGATCTTTCATATTTTGTAAAAAAAAAAATTGTCAAAATTTTTATTTTTGCAAATTACATGCGTAGTATTTTTTACTACAGTATCGTAAAAACGTGAGTCACAGATAGGCATTATAGTCTAGGGTTAGATTTTCTATATCTTCCAGTTGCCCATGGAGGTTTTCCAACATCATGGAGGCATCCTTCATGGACCAGAGGCTAGGAAAATTGTGAAGAACTACAATAAACTGGCCAAGGTTCTTTTGGAGTTTGAGATGCTCTACCATAGGGGGTGGTTGAAACAGGTATGTGGGTCTAACTGTATATTACAATAAATATACATTATATATCATCCTTATTTTTAATAAGGAGAAAAAATGTAGCTACTTTTCTTAACTTTACAAATAAAATAACATTTTTTTTTTACTCTCATATAAAAAGATCAGTTCCTTCATGAAGATAACAGCCTTTGTCAGGTCTCTGTTGTCATTACACCTTTTGTTATTTTGGTTGAAAAAGGTCACAAAATCATTGCCTGTGCCATGTAGCTGACATTCATGGGTAATATGTCCTACAGTTTGTTTGTCCATACCTCTGGGTGCAAGTTTGCATTATTAAATGATTGTAATTAAGTTTGCATTCTCTCCTCTCTATCTGAGGAATATCTCTTGATCAGGAATTATGTGTCTCTTTTACCCCAGATTTTGTAAGCAGTCCTTCCATGTTTGTTTCCTCCTTCATTGCAGGGCTATCCACCTTTCATGTTCTTTGCAGTTATCAGGGATCAACTAACTGTCCTTGTGTTTTGTTAAAAATATGGCAAAGAGATTTACTTATTTCCACTATTTACCAAAGAAATTTACTAACAGATAATTTCTTATCAATATCATTTTTTAATCGCCAATCAACCACCAATATCTTCAATAATAAAGAAAAGACAATGGTCATATGTTGGACATGTGATAAGAAGAGATAATGACCGAATAACAAAGCAGGCCCTGATGTAGGGAACAACTGGTAAGAGGAAATGAGGAAGACCCAGAGAGACACTGAGAAGAACATTGATGAGAGAGGCAAGGGCTCCCTCAATAAGATAGAGCTGCTTGCACAGAACAGAGACAAATGGCGAGATTTAATAAAATATCTTTAAAAGAATTGGAAACTGCTAGAATAAAAATTTAGATAAGAGAAGGAGTATCTTGGTCTACGCCCTATGGGCCAACTGCAGCTCAAAAGGTCAATAGATAGATAGATAGATGATTTTTGGTAACTCTGATATATAGCTGTTTTTAAATTTATTTTTATATTAGTTATTTATAATACTTCTTTATATTTTTATTTACCTAAGAATGATAGTTTTAACCTTATCGCTATCAGCACAATTACATTTCATCTTGTTACAACTCAGTGAAAGAAGCAGTACATTTTAAATGCATCAAACATTATTAACACTTTTCATTAACATTTTGCCTTAGAATAAAAGACATTAAATGTGCTTGGATATATTGATGCAGATGGAGGCAGCAAAATCTGGACTGCAGGCTTCACTACTTGTTAGACACCCTGAAACTAAAGAGCTTTATGTCAACTTTGACTTTCATATTTTTGCGATGATCAAAGAGACAAACCACATGTTTCATCTGGGCCTGGAGATTCCACCAATTGCTAAAACAATGAGAGCCAGGGAGGCAGAGTACAAGAGCAACTACTCTGCACTTACTGTGAGTAAAATTTGCAGTTTGTCTACTTATGCTAAAAACTAGAAAAATAATGTTATTATTTAATTTAAAAAAAAATTAACTGCCTAGATCAGAAGTGAGCAATCTATGGTCCTTGGGCTATCTAGGGTCCAAGATATTTTTACAGGCCCTTGTGCTTGATTTAAAAATTACTATACACTACATTCCCTGAGTTTAAAAACAATTAATAAATAACACATACATTCTCAAACCCTAACTGGTAAGCCTTCTATTTATAATTTATTGTTGAGTTTTCTTTCCCCCATTTTTTCTGTCTCACCCCTCTCTCTTTCATCCCACCCTCTTTTCTGTCTCACCCCTCTCTCTTTCATCCCACCCTCTTTTCTGTCTCACCACTCTCTCTTTCATCCCACCCTCTTTTCTGTCTGCCACTCTCTCTTTCATCCCACCCTCTTTTCTGTCTCACCCTCTCGCTTTCATCCCACCCTCTTTTCTGTCTCACCACTCTCTCTTTCATCCCACCCTCTTTTCTGTCTCACCCCTCTCTCTTTCATCCCACCCTCTTTTCTGTCTCACCACTCTCTCTTTCATCCCACCCTCTTTTCTGTCTGCCACTCTCTCTTTCATCCCACCCTCTTTTCTGTCTCACCCCTCTCTCTTTCATCCCACCCTCTTTTCTGTCTCACCCCTCTCTCTTTCATCCCACCCTCTTTTCTGTCTGCCACTCTCCATCTCTAATAAGTTTTTTTTTTTTTTACATTACAATTTCTTGTGAATACAAACTCGGTCATTTCTATAATGGTTTCATTAGATGATGGTATTTGAACCTCAGCATTCTCATAGTTTTCAGAACTGGCCCTCAGAAAAATAAAAGGTTGCCCGCCACTGGCCTAGATTGTGTGGTGTTACCAGTGCAGCTGTAGCTCTGACAGAAATATCTCTACTGAAAAAAGCCATTAAAAGCTATTAAGTCATTTTAATTTTGTATGGATTGGGATGGTTTGCCCAGAAAGAATAACTGACCAGAGATGACTAGTGGGGATATGAAATGATGAGTATTTTTTAAGCTGAAGAAGGTATAATTGTTTGAGCCAGGCCAGGGAAAAATCTCATGAGAATTAGTGCAGTTGATAGCACTGTGGCAATGTATACAAGAGGGAGTCATCAAAGTTATTTTTGGAATTACCAATGAGGGAGAACAAGGTGTTTTTAGCTTCTGCTGAAAATCTAGTTTTTTTCACCAAATCAGTAAGTAGGTACCCATTTACAGATGGTTAGCAGCAGGTTCTTTAACTTGAGTATCACTGTCCTTTATCAACAGATGATGCTGGAAGAGAACAGACGGGTACGAGGAAAAATTCCTGCTGCCTTTGAAGCTCTAATGGGACTTCATTTGGCCAAAGTTGATGATGTCATAGAACCTGGACTGACAATGCTGTCCTGGACATCCATTAAGATCCCAGATTTTATTGCTGATGTCTATCGGTGAGTTTTAAATGATCATATTAGAATAAATGTTTGACTTCATTATAATTGTAATGATGTTAAGATAATTCAAAATAGTAAAATTATAAACAGATGTTGATATGAAGTTATTCTGTAATTGTTTTTTTTTAATAGCAAAGTAAGCTAATAGGAATCTATCTATCTATCTATCTTTTGTTCGCCCGAAGTATTGTCTATATCTGCAATGTTGTTTTCTGTATAAATTTTACTGTCTTTTGTAATTCTTGCAGTGGCCCATATAGTTTTGTCTGTAGTGTTGTATCTATGGGCCAATGGATTTTCCTCAGTCTACTATATTCAGTGCAGTCTTGAAGTATGTGTTCAGCAGTCTGGGGCGCCTGTCCACATGTACAAGTAGTTGAGGTGCCGATCTTGAATTTTGTATACATGTGACATGTGTATATGTCATACTATAGGGATGTTAGGCAACATCTCCAAGATAAATATATACATCATATTAGACAGACAACATCCACTGTTTCTCCATGGGCTGAAAGCATTTTCTGGTGCACTGTAAAATCACTGTCATGTGCATGCTATTTTTCTGAGTACTTAAGTTGTTGGATTCATGATTAAATGCTATGTACATGTGTTTTTTGTCAATATTTTTTATTATTAATTCATTAGTGCAGAATTAAAAAACAATGAAGTTTTAAAATCTCCAGCATCTGTATAATTAGAGCTGCCAAGTACAATTTTACATTTACTAAGATTAGAAAAGGCGCCAGACTTATTAATTGTTAGTCAAATCACTAGCCTCTGTCAATAGCTCTGCATTATAAAATATTTAATAATGAATTAATATATAATATTTTATTGGAAAAAGGGATTTTTGAATATAACATTAATTTAAATATAACATAACTCAAATTGCTAAATTTTAAAGAAATTGTGTTCAGTTGGAACTTCTCCGGAAACTGTTAATTATTATTATTAATTTTAAATATTATTAATATGTATTACTGTTATAAATTAACACTTAAAATTGCCATGTACATTTTATTCTTTATTTGGATGTTTTTTTTATGTGTGGGTTCACCTAAAAAATATAGGGAAGGTATGATTTAATTAAATGTTAATACTTTACTTGACTCATTCAATTAAATGTTATAACTTTCGTTCAATATGGCGGATATGTGGCAGGAAACCATTAAAGACTGTGTCTGTAAAGTGTTCCTTGTAGTAGTTTCCTCATATTCCAATTCTTTTCTCCCTCAATGTGGGGTCCCGGTAGCTACACAGAAGTGACTCTATTCTTTTCTCCCTTCACTATGGGGTCCTGGTAGCTACACAGAAGAAGTGACTCTATTCTTTTTTCCCCTCACTGTGGGGTCCCAGTAGCTATGCAGAAGAAGCGACTCTATTCTTTTCTCCCCTCACTATGGGGTCCTGGTAGCTACACAGAAGAAGTGACTCTATTCTTTTCTCCCCTCACTGTGGAGGCCCTGGTAGCCACACAGAAAAAGTAATCCTAATGAATTTAAAATGTTAGAAATGCAAAGACAAGTTATCAGAAAGTACATCAAACAAAATTAAGAATTTACCAATTGTATTTTTTATTCTTCTTTCAGTGTATTATTTCTTTTTGATTGTATAAGTTTTGTTAAATTTCTCTACTGCTTCCATGACAGATGTGAACATGTTGATAAAAAAAATCACTCTTTTCTCTTCTTTCAGTGCCTTGGCTGAGCTGGAACTGCTGGTTGATAGAGCAAGAGATGTCACAGAATGTCGTATTGATGCCATCCTTCGAGGCATGGCTACCACCACACTTTGTCACCTTCCTGAAGATGAGCCCTGGACAGTCCAGAGCTTTGTTGACAACACACAGGTTGTCTATTTCTATCTTCAATTAAACTTTGTTGACAACACACAGGTTGTCTATTTCTATCTTCAATTAAACTTTGTTAACAACACACAGGTTGTCTGTTTGTATCTTCAATTAAACTTTGTTGACAACACACAGGTTGTCTGTTTGTATCTTCAATTAAACTTTGTTGACAACACACAGGTTGTCTATTTCTATATTCAATTAAACTTTGTTGGCAACACACAGGTTGTCTATTTCTATCTTCAATTTAACTTTGTTGGCAACACACAGGTTGTCTATTTCTATCTTCAATTAAACTTTGTTGACAACACACAGGTTGTCTATTTCTATCTTCAATTAAACTTTGTTGGCAACACACAGGTTGTCTATTTGTATCTTCAATTAAACTTTGTTGGCAACACACAGGTTGTCTATTTTTATCTTCAATTAAACTTTGTTGGCAACACACAGGTTGTCTATTTCTATCTTCAATTAAACTTTGTTGGCAACACACAGGTTGTCTATTTGTATCTTCAATTAAACTTTGTTTACAACACACAGGTTGTCTGTTTGTATCTTCAATTAAACTTTGTTGACAACACACAGGTTGTCTATTTCTATCTTCAATTAAACTTTGTTGACAACACACAGGTTGTCTATTTGTATCTTCAATTAAACTTTGTTGACAACACACAGGTTGTCTGTTTGTATCTTCAATTAAACTTTGTTTACAACACACAGGTTGTCTGTTTGTATCTTCAATTAAACTTTGTTTACAACACACAGGTTGTCTGTTTGTATCTTCAATTAAACTTTGTTGACAATACACAGGTTGTCTGTTTGTATCTTCAATTAAACTTTGTTGGCAACACACAGGTTGTCTATTTCTATCTTCAATTAAACTTTGTTGGCAACACACAGGTTGTCTATTTCTATCTTCAATTAAACTTTGTTGGCAACACACAGGTTGTCTATTTCTATCTTCAATTAAACTTTGTTAACAACACACATGTTGTCTATTTCTATCTTCAATTAAACTTTGTTGACAACACACAGGTTGTCTATTTCTATCTTCAATTAAACTTTATTGACAACAGTTAGGTTGTCTATTTCTATCTTCAATTAAACTTTGTTAACAATACACAGGTTGTCTATTTCTATCTTCAATTAAACTTTGTTGGCAACACACAGGTTGTCTATTTGTATCTTCAATTAAACTTTGTTAACAATACACAGGTTGTATCTAAGTTAGTGCAACAATCGTCTTCTCTCTTGATCATTTTGACCAGTCGTGCTAGATCTCAAAATCCACTGTCATTGCTGCCTGCTATTTGCTTCAGGTCACAGTGACTGCCCTACAACTAAACCTTTTCCAGGTTTGACATGATCAATCACAGCTATGATTTCCTCTATGATTCCACACAGACACACTTTTGTTTTTAATGTCTAAAATTCTTCAATAATGAGTCTGTAGTGATCTGTTCTAATATAAATGTAGCAGTCTTCTGGTGCCAGTTGGGCTAATGGGTTTGTTGTTCAATTTTCTGGCCCTATAAATATGTTTTCATCCTTTTTGATGTGTTGTGAGTTATAGCTTTTTTCTTCTTGAAAAGGCAAAGCACTGTTGATTTGTTTTTCTCTTATATCTCAAAAAATTTGAACAAATAGAAAAAAATTGTAATGACAATTTGTAGACGAGCTGGGATAAACAGAAGGTGAACTTGGAAAATTGGGCTTCAGTAGAAATTATGAAAAAGAAGTAATTTTAAATAAATGTAATATTAAATTAATATAATATTAAATAAATGTAATATTAAATTAATGTAATATTAAATTAATGTGTAAATGAAGACATTGATGAATATGCAAGTGATGTGGGGTTTGTGCATTGGCTTCGTGACTAAAAAAATTTAGACTCATACCAGGAGACATTTACTCTAGTCCAACTGTAACAAGTACTTGACTCACAGAGCTGTGAAAGTTAGTATAGACAAAATATGGTATTGGACACTTTACCTACTCATGATGTGGCTTAGTACTATGATGTTAAACACTTGACACTTTTCTTGATTTTCTGATGTAAACATCCCATGTTGGTAACTTCTTCTACCATAGAAAAATATGATAAGAAATATAACAGATTGTGTTATGACATTTTTATTGTCTAATATAATCATTTCTTTGTCTGTCTGCAGAAATTATGTGCCAAGGGAGCTCAGATCCTGCAAACAAAGAGTCAGACGGTAGAAGAGTCAGTCAATGAACTCATTAACATGCTTTGTGATATGGAACCAGAGGAGAAGGAAGGAGACATTGAAGACCAACAAGAAGATGCTGGATTCGAAGAGGAAGCAGGAGAAGGTAATTGTGATAAAATAAAAAATTGTAGGTACAGTTTTAAAAAGGGAGCAAGATGGGTTCAATGTGATTATATGTACTCATTTCCTGACTGATGTTATTTACATTAGACATATGAGCATCCACTTCACATCACAAGAGAGCAGCCTTGACTTTTGTTGTTTATATTTTGATGTCTTCCTCTATGCTTCTTCCATTAGCTTTATTTAAGTATTATTATTGCTTTTATGTATTTTGATTAATGTTTTTATTCATTTTTTAAAGTGCATTTGTATTCATGCTTTTATGTATTTTTATTCATATTTTTATGTATTTGTACCTGTCAGAAGATGAAGACAAATGGAACACAAAAGGTGAAAATGCAGTGACAGGAGGATCTTCGGCACATTCTCGAACTGGCAGCCGAAAGTCTCAACCTCTAACATCAAAGCCAAATGCTGCAGCCAAAAAGAAGAAAGAGCTGCGAGAAAATATCGAAGAGTCAGCTATGGATCTGCTTACACACTTCAACAACAGAAACCTAGATGCACTTCTCAAGGCCATCCGCAATACTTTAGAAGGGCTTCGCAAAAGAATCACCTCCAGCTCTATGGCCCACTATATTGGTAAGTGCACTAAACACAGCATTTGAAGTATAGCACAACAAATGTGGCACTGATTCTATTTTTGACTTTCAATATTTAAAATTTTCAAAGTAGCATTGCCTTAAAAATATATTTCTTAACTAAAAAATGCTTCTGGTTGTTAATTCATTGTCAGCACAACTGCTAAAACATGGACTTGGAGATATAAACGAGAATGGAGAGATATTTGTGAATTTCTGCGCCCTTAATCAAATGAGCCTAGGAGGAACAATATTCCAACATAAAAGAATACACAAAGCTACATGGGTGTCACCAGATCATAGAACGGAAAACCAAATTGATCACATATGTATTAATAATAAGTTTAAGTCATCCTTACAGGATGTAAAAGTATATAGAGGGGCAGATATAGCTTCTGATCATCATCTTCTGTTAGCCAAACTTAAAATTAAATTAAAAAGGTATACTACAACGAATAAGGGCAGAAAGTATTTCAATGTAGGGTTTCTTAAAGAACAAGGAATTAAAGATAAATTCGCAGTCACAATATCAAACAAATACCAAGTCCTCCAACAACTAGAAAATACAATAAATATAGAAGATCATTGGAAACAGGTAAAAAATATATGGAAAGAGACATGCGAAGAAACTTTGGGGAAAAGAGAACGCCAGAATAAGGCATGGATGACAGCAGAGACCCTGGATAAAATTAAAGAAAGAAAGAACAAGAAAGCAGACATAAATAAAAGCAAAACAAGAAGTAATAAAGCCAAGACACAGGAAGCTTACACAGAGGTGAACAAAGAAGTGAGAAGATGCATTAAAAGGGATAAGAGGAAATATATAGATGAATTAGCTAAAGAGGCAGAAGAAGCAGCAAATAAAGGGAATATGAAAGAACTGTACAACAGCACAAAGAAATTAGGTGGAAAATACAAACAGATCAACGCCTTTATCAAAGACAAGAAAGGAAATCTGCTTAGTAATATAAGGGAACAAATGGAGAGATGGAAGGAGCACTTTGAAGAACTTTTGAACAGACCCGGCTCAAATAATCCTCCAGATATACTACCAGCAGAAGAAGAATTACACGTTAACTGCGGAAAACCAAGCAAAGAAGAAATAATGAAAGCCATCGGACTATTAGGAGATGGTGGAGCCACAGGACCGGATGAAATTCCTTCGGAGGCCATCAAAGCAGATATTGTCACCTCTACCGAGATGTTACATGGTCTATTGGATAAAATTTGGGAGAGGGAGGAGGTGCCTAAAGACTGGAGATGGGGTTGTGTGATCAAACTACCAGGGAGGGGAAGTTTACAGGAGTGCACAAATTATGGGGGAATTGTGCTGCTGTCAGTGCCAGGGGAAATATTGGGCAGAGTCATTCTGGAGAGACTAAAGGAGGCTATGGAGAAACACTTGAGAGATGAGCAGGCAGGTTTTGGGAAGAGCGGATCATGTGCTGATCGAATGACTACTCTGCGTATGGTGGTTGAACAAAGTTTGGAACTAGGGTCCTCACTTTGTATTGGATTCATTGATTGCGAAAAGGCATTTGATGGTTTGGACAGAGGAGTGCTTTGGGGGTTGCTGAGTCATTATGGAATCCCCATGGGGTTTGTTAGCCTGATGAAAACAATGTATGAAGGAACAAAATGTAGTGTGGTGCATGAAGGACAGCTTACAGAAGCATTTGAAATAAGAACAGGAGTAAGGCAAGGATGCCTTCTGTCTCCATTTCTCTTTCTACTGGCCATAGATTGGATTATGAAAATAACTCAAAACAACAGAAATGGGATCCAGTGGTCACTGACCAAACAACTTGATGATTTGGACTTTGCTGATGACATAGCTCTCCTGTCGCACAGCCACCAACAGATGCAGGATAGAATGAGTATATTAGATGAGAGATCACGGCAGCTAGGACTAAAGATTAATAGAGATAGGACCAGCATTGTGAGAATTAATGCAGTTGGCAATGGCCAAATAAAACTAGGAGAAATACCTCTACTAGACGTACAATCTTATATATATCTGGGCAGTAATATAGATAAAGAGGGAGGAACAGAAAACGATACCAAAATAAGGATATCAAAAGCAAGAGGAGCTTTCATTGCACTGGGAAACATATGGAAATCCAAAGAAATTAGGCTAAATACAAAAATACAAATTTTCAACTCCAATGTTAAGTCGGTTCTGTTGTATGGCTGTGAGACATGGAGAATAACAAAATTGACAATCACGAAGGTACGGACTTTCATTGATGGATGCTTGCGCGGAATGGGGGGATGGAAATGGCAGGACAGGGTCACTAACGTGGAATTATGGAAATGTACCGGTCGGGTACCAGTGGATAAAGAAATACAGCGAAGACGATGGCGATGGATAGGACACACACTACGGAAACCAACTGAGAGTATTACACAACAGGCCCTTTTTTGGAATCCCCAGGGGAAAAGACAAAGAGGAAGGCCAGGGAATTCTTGGAGAAGACAGATTGAAGCAGAGATGAAGATGATGGGGAAGACATGGAATGATCTTAAAAGAATTGCAAAAAACAGAATGACTTGGAAAGTGTTTGTTGAAGACCTATGCTCCACTGGGAGCTAAAAGGTAGAAGAAGAGACAACTGCATTAGCAAATTGATTTCAAGTTTCATTCTCACTCAAAACCCATGGATTGAGCATTCATCTCAGCACAAAGTATGCATGCTGATAGTCCCTCTAGCATGCTGATAGTCTTTCTATGTTGCTGATAGTCCCTCTAGCATGCCGATTCTCCTTCTATGTTGCTGATAGTCCCTCTAGCATGCTGATAGTCCTATGTTGCTGATAGTCCCTCTAGCATGCTGATAGTCCTATGTTGCTGATAGTCCCTCTAGCATGCTGATAGTCCCTCTAGCATGCCGATAGTCTTTTTATATTGCTGATAGTCCCTCTAGCATGCTGATAGTCCCTCTAGCATGCCAATAGTCCTTCTATGTTGCTGATAGTCCCTCTAGCATGCTGATAGTCCCTCTAGCTTGCTATAACCATTCCATTCTTTTTATCCATTCTCTCAGTCTCTCCATATTACTTGTGCCAAGCTTTTCTCCTAATTCTTGGAGATTCATAGCTGCTCCATCTCGTTACATTGGCACTCTTCAATAAACAATCACAGAGTGACTTCTGTATATCTTATCTGTCAAGCTCTAAAGTTTCCATTTTGCTGGTTCCTTTCAAGCAAACCCTGTCAGCTATCTCATTGCCATGAACCTCTTGATAACTCTAGATCAATACAACATTTTATAGATTCCAGGTCTCTAAATGTTCTATCCACTAATTATAAAGCTACCTGTTATATAAGCTACTATATCCTGTTTTAAACTTTAACCCTAGATTATGTTATCTAACCACAAATCATGTTTTTATGACACTTGAGCACAATTTATCAACCCTAAATGTTATATAAAATAAAAAATAATATTTTCTTTGAACTTTTGCTTGACGGCTGTGAGTTTACACTAAGAGAGAAATAGAAATTGGATGCAGCAATCATTTCCTGATTTTCATTTGATTTATGGCCTGAAATTCGACTGCATGGCACTGTGACTACAACAACCAAAGAGAATTTCCTCATCATGAGAAAAAAAACAGGAATTTCTGGAAATTTGGCGAAATGTGTTTAAAAAAAATCAGCTGCGTTCTTAAAATACCTTCATAATTTGTACAAAGAGCACGTAGTGTTTGAAAAAAATTAATCCAACATCAAAGGAAACAAATCAAAACCTCAGGGGTCACCAGAAGCAATAATTAGGAAGGTATAAGGTATATTGCTTGCGAGTGAATTCCAAAAAAAACATTTTGAGTTCTTAGATTTTACAGTGGTCTCATAATCTGGGGTTGAAATTCACGGATGCAGAATCTGGCAAGTCTGATGCTTTAACTTTAAAGCTCAGGAAATTAAGAAATAATTGAAAAATAAGTTTTGACAAAACTGATAATGTTATTTATGTATCAGAAAAGAAAATTGATCATACTAAATCAGGCAGAACAAACAATACACACAATATGCATTTTTTGTTAATAGAAAGTAAAATAAAAATTGTTATACCTTCAACAGTTTCATAATTTTTGTTTCATTTTTATAGTTGTCTCTTGTTTTTATTCTGATTCTGTTTTCACTAGTCATTTTTTTGTACAAAATATACCATCATCTCATGGTGTATCTCGAGGCATGTTTAACCTACAGTGTAATTTACAACAATTATGTGATAATTTTTAAATGATAGCAATTTGTGATAATTTCTTTTAAATAGGAGACAGTTCTATGTTTGGTGATCAGAAAAGGGACAGCCGACCATTTTTCCGCACCAATGCAACTTTGGCCATTCCACATATAATTATGCATCCAGCGCTGGATGAGGTTCAACAAGCACTGAACCGTGTGGCTCAGAACATAATCAGTGTCAGTGGAGCTGTGGCACAGTGGAGCAAAGAGCGAAGAAAGATTGTCAAGCCAGGTAGACTAATGGGATGGTCATTAGTTCACATTCACATGATTTACAGTAATTCACATCACATCAGAAGTTGTCTCAAAACCAACAATGGTCATAAGAAATTTGAAACAGAATCTTTTTCTTGCTTTATTGGTACATTCCAACATTCATTCTTTTTCCTCTCGGATTGCAGAGGGCATATATTTCTCCACAGTTGATGATTTGCTGTCAGTAGGCCTTTGTTGTTTCTTAGTTCCATGGTTGTGCCTTCTCAGTAATTGTTCTGGTTAGTGATTCTTTTGGTCTTCCTTGTTTTCTTTTACTAGATAGTTTCCACATGAATACCTGAAGAGGAAGTCTTCATTCATTCTCAGCACTTGACAGATTTATTTCCTCCTTCTTCTTATAAAGCTCGACACATATTCTAACAGACTGGTAATAATCCATTACTTAATATCCTCCATCTTTTAGCACTGCTGGCCTCTTGCCATCTTTGAACTTTAGTATGGTCATTAACTCTTTCCGTACAGAAGCGTTTTATCAGTGCAACGGCAGAGATTTCAGAGACAAAATTTTTCATGGTTTTAAGAATTAATCTACATATTTAAATTTATCTAACATGTAACATATTGTATATGAATTTTTAGATAACTGAACAAGGTATTAGATTTAACCAATATCAAGATGATATAAGACATGTAAAAAGAATATGATTTGATGGCGCTCACAGTAATCAAATTTAGCATGTGCGCACTATGCGGTGAAACGTACGCTGCCTAAATCAGCATGGCGCACAGTGCCGCGAAACGTACGGAAAGAGTTAAAAGGATATCATGTACCTTTATTTTTAAAATCTAAAATTCATTTATTTATCTTTCTTTCAGAATTTCTTGTTTCATTTCTAATTTAAAAAAAAAAAAGTAGGCCTACTTTCATTTCTACAGTTAGGGGAATTTCTCAGAAATTAAATCCAAATTACTCAATTATGTTATTATAATAGAAAGAGTAGGCATTAAACCAATCCTAAGCTACTTACAGAAACAACAAATAACTGGTTTGCCCATCTAGATAGAAGGCCAAGTGATTCCTTACCATACAAAGTATACATTAAAAGAGAAGAAAGGAGAAGAGCAAGAGGCAGACTAAGAGTAAGATGGACGGACAACATGAAAGAAGCTCTACAACAACATTGACTGACAATGATTGAAACCAACATTGACTGACAATGATTGAAACCGTCAAAAGGGCAAGAACCAGAACTTTGTATCTCCCTCAACGGCTGAAAGGGAGCCACAATAGCTCAGTGGTTAGTGAACTGGACTACAAAGGACAAGGGGTAGGGTTCGATCCCAACCGACGGCTTCCGGGTTCACCCAGCCTTAAATGGGTACCGGATTTTTTTCTGGGAAAGTAAAGCGGCACGGGCGTAATACCGACCACATTATCCCAAAAAGCATGTGCCGAAAGTCTGTAAAATTTATGGTCACTAACACCCTATTCCCTATATGCCGCCACTTGGCATGACGGGGGTACTTTACTTACTTTTTTTTTTTACAACAACTGAAAGGGTACAAGAGGAATTGAAGAAAGAAGAAAAAAAAAGACTCAATTATGTTTTGCTTCAATTTAGAATAATATAACACTTGTATAGGTTATAAATTAAATGGTTTAAAAACACACACTGGAAACAACACATTTCAAATGAACAGATAAGAGATGAATCTAAAGAAGAATATATATCAAGCTTGATAAGAAGGCTTTGGAAGTATATCAGTCGCATGCTGCCAGTGAATGAAGAAAGACTTCCCCACCAGATATTCATGTGGAAACATCTGGTAAAAGAAAACAAGGCAGACCAAGAGAATCACTATGCAGAAATATTGCTAGGGAAGGCTCAACCTTGGGACTAAGAAACAACCAAGAACTAACAGTAAGCAAATCGTTAATCATGGAGAACTATAAATTCTGCCTTATGTGCCGTCTTCAGTCCAAGCATAAAATGAATGAATGAATATTGTCTCATTGAAATATGCTTGTAATCGATTTAATAAAAGTATTGGAGAAATTGTTAACAATCAATTGTTTTGGCCAATACTTTAGCACTAACAGATTTCCAGCCTGCAATAATGGATGGAATGGACCGCAGAGCAAGCATGGCAAGCATTGCACCATCAGAGCTTTCTCATTTGGACACATATGCAAAGAGGACAGAAGGTGCAGAGTCTCTGAAGAGCTATGTCATACAGCAGCAAGCCAAAAACTATCTCAAGTCAGTCATGGAGAACAAAGAGATTGCCAGGTTGGTTTCTCTCCTATCCACAAGCATCAATTCTAACAAGAAGGTGAGTTTTTTGTTACAGTTCTCTGTCAGACTCATACTCATTGTTACAGTTCTCTGTCAGACTCATACTCATTGTTACAGTTCTCTGTCAGACTCATACTCATTGTTACAGTTCTCTGTCAGACTCATACTCATTGTTACAGTTCTCTGTCAGACTCATACTCATTGTTACAGTTCTCTGTCAGACTCATACTCATTGTTACAGTTCTCTGTCAGACTCATACTCATTGTTACAGTTCTCTGTCAGATTCATAGTCATTGTTTCAGATCTCTGTCAGATTCATAGTCATTGTTACAGTTCTCTGTCAGATTCATATTCATTGTTACAGTTCTCTGTCAGATTCATATTCATTGTTACAGTTCTCTGTCAGATTCATATTCATTGTTACAGTTCTCTGTCAGATTCATATTCATTGTTTCAGTTCTCTGTCAGATTCATGTTCATTGTTACAATTCTCTGTCAGATTCATATTCATTGTTACCTGCTTCAACCCAATTAAGTATAAGATCAATTCTTCAAACAGATGTTTGACAGAGTCACCAAATGCAAGAAATTTTAAATGGAATCACCAAATCCAAGCTGCATACCGAAAGATGAGATAATTTTACAAATGGACTGTATACATTTTTCTATTATTAATTTTCACTTATTTGAGAAACGTTGATGTCACTCTAAAAGACAAGATGAGAAATTATAACATCAGAACAATTGTTGGAACAATACTCTGCAGCAAATACACACAGAGAAAAACACCAAATAAAATAACGGTTTATCCATCTCATGAGAACGGAACTGAACCAACTATCACTATGTACCTACAGCACCATTCAATCTGGCTTTGAAGGCATTTAAAGAATGTCAGGACAATATTCAAGAAATCCACATTTTGGAAGATATACTTGACTCAGGATACAAAACTGCAGCTCAACAACACTTCAATGTGCATGTGTACAGGACAAGCTAGTGTTTATACTCTACTTTTTTCTCTTTTGAAATGGACTTTTATTTGACTCAGTGTTGTATTAATCACATTACCCAAAAATGTACTGAAGCGTGCAAGGACTATTTTATTCCTAGATTGACAAGTATGTTTCTGAATTAGTGTAATGCTTCATAAGCATGTTTCTGAGTTAGTGCTATAATGCTTCATAAGTATGTTACTGAGTTAGCATAGTAATGCTTCATAAGCATGTTTCTGAGTTAGTGCTATAATGCTTCATAAGTGTGTTACTGAGTTAGCATAGTAATGCTTCATAAGCATGTTTCTGAGTTAGTGCTATAATGCTTCATAAGTGTGTTACTTAGTTAGCATAGTAATGCTTCATAAGCATGTTTCTGAGTTAGTGCTATAATGCTTCATAAGTGTGTTACTGAGTTAGCATAGTAATGCTTCATAAGTATGTTTCTGAGTTAGTGCTATAATGCTTTACTCTTCAAATTATTTAATGATATTTTAATTTGAGAGATTGTGTTTTCCTTCTGCTGTGTCCTAACGAGGATAGAACTGACATTTCAGCTTGCTTGTTATGCCTGGGCCAATAATATGGAAATAATGCATTGCCCAAAATGCACTACCCCCCTCTCATCTCCTCTTTGAGATATTTTAATTATAGTACTATATTATCAAGATATTTTCAATATTTTTTGTCCTAACTTCTGTATGAATAGGTTTCATGCAATCATCTTTCTGGCAATAAAATATTCCTATCATATTAACACAAACTTTATATATTTAATTGTCACAATACTACTGGAAAATATAAGAACATTTCACTACAGAAATCTAGGAAAAAAGAATGATGCTCTCAGTGCCTCAGAAAACGTAATCAAAGACAGATTTCCACTGGACACACAGATGAAACAACCAAATGAAAGTTAAGAGACATGACAAACAAGTAATTATGTAAGATTAAAAGAGAAAGAACACCTTTACATGGAGTGAATTTAGAAATTTGGTCACAATATTCAACCCACTGGTGATCTATTGGTATTCTTATGTGCCAAAGAGCACTTTAAAAAAATTGTTGATAAGAACAAAATAAGATTACAAATCTTTGCTGCTGTATTGTGAAGAGAAAAATGTTATATTTGTGTACATGTTGTTATGAAATATTGTAAGTATTTATAATTGATACATAGTTGTGCTTGTTATATAATATATATTTTTGGCTACAGGAAGTGAACACAGCTCTGGACCAGTTCGCAGACTATCACAGAATCTGGGAAAAGGAGCGGGAAGTGGTGATGGAAGAATTCTTGAAGGAAGACCCCAAGTTATCAGAATTTGAGGCAGCAATCCATGGATTTGAAGTTCTGGAAGTTGAAATCAACATTCTTCCAGAATATTATGATGCTGGCCCTATTGCTCTGTACACTGGTCAGTTAGTTTACTTTTAGTGTTTTTGTTCATTTGTCATGATCTTTGCTTAATTTCTTTAAAAAAAAAACAGGTGTAGGTATTTACCATGAAATTATTTTGGTGCTTCTACTGGATATTTACAATATTTTTTTGTCAATATATTGCAGATCTCTGAAAAAAAAGGTACAGGTACAATGTACAGTGTTCGATTTCTAGAAAAAAAGCACTGATTATGATACATCACACAATTTTATTTCCATCATTTCATGATAGTGAAGACCATTATAGTTTATGGCTGTGGCTTGAAGCAAAGTTCTTCAGCAAAATTTCTTTCTTCCTAACTTGAGCTTATGTTTTAAATGTATCCATGTCTGCAGTTTGTCCTGTGTATTTTAAGAATAAACAAAAATAACGAAGACTACTGTGCCATAACTTGTGGCACATTGGGTAATGTAATTTTAGTGGCCATATTTTATGAGTGAAATCTTTATTACCCATTTTTAGAGGTTTCGTGAAACAAAAAAAATTCTGGCCGTTAAAGAGTGATTGCTGTTGAAAATTAAATCAAACCAACTTGTCACAGGCAAGTAATTATCAAGTACACTAGTCAGTTTACCGCATTAATCATCATCGAGTGCCATTTCCGCAATGAAGGTTAGCTACCATGGATCGCCATTCCACTCTGTTTCATGCTTTGATGGTGCAGGTTGTCATAGATTGACTTGTCCATCTTTTGATGTTACTCGTCCATGTTAGTCTTGGTCTGCCTCTGCCTCTTTTACCTTGTATTTTCCCTTCCAATATTACTTTTAGTAGGCTGATGTGTCTTTTAACGTGTTCCAAAAATTTCATTTGTCTTGTCTTAATTGTATTTAGTAGTTCTCTTTTAATTTTTCATCATCATGTGCCATACCGGTTGGCGTAGGCGATCATGTCCTTCCACAATCTTCTATCTACAGTGCATTGTATCAGTTGTGTTGTTGATTGCATTCCATGCCATGACACCAAGCTATCCAGTATTTTCTCTCTTTGTCGTCCGCGACCTCTCTTTCCTTTTATTTTGCCAGTTGTAACCAAGTATTCCAACTTTCCTCTTCTCATGATGTGCCAGAAAAATGTTGATTGTTTCTTTCTGATGTTTTTTAGGAGCTGCCTTTTTGTGTTGGCCTCTTTGAGAACTTCCTCATTGGTCTTTTTATCTGTCCAGGGAACTTTCAACATTCTTCTGAGAAATCCCTCATTGGGATCATGAATTTAATTTTTAGTTGTTTTAAAACCTCATCGTTTGTTTTCTTTTCTTTCCATCCAATTCTACCTATTCTTCTGTAAATCCACATTTCAAAGGTTTCAATTCTCTGTTCTGTTTTCTTGTCTAATGTTCATGTTTTTGCACAATACAGGAATATTGAGAAGATGTAACATTTTGCTATTCTTAGTTTTCAGCCCTGTTGATATTTGTTTTGATGTTAGTATATTTTTCATGGCATTAAAATTACTTTTTGATATACCTATTCTTTTGTTTATTTCAATTTTACATTTTCCATCATTGATTATAATATGTCCAAGGTAGTTGTATCTCTGAACTGTCTCCAGATGTATTCCTTCAACTATGATATTTATTTGTAGGTCTTGAGGATTTTCTTTGTTTATGATCATAGTTTTAGTCTTTTTGATATTTATATCTAGTCCATATTTTTTGTTTGTTATGTTTATCACATTAAGCAATTGTTGTAGGTCTTCAGGATTTTCTGCTAGTAGTACAGTATCATCAGCATGTCTTAGGTTATTGATTATCTTTCCATTAATGTTTAGGCCTGGCATCTCTGAGATGTTTTTAAAGATTAGCTCAGTGTATAGATTGAACAAGCTTGATGATAGGATGCATCCTTGTCTTACTCCTCTTTTTATGTCCATGGGTGTAGAGTTCTCCTTATTATGTTTTATTATTGCTGTTTGCTCCCAGTACAAATTACATATTAGTTGTATGTCTGTGTCGTTTAGATTTATATCCTTTAGGCAGTCTATGAGTTGATTTAAGAATGTTGAGAGTACCATGGACAGATTAGAAGAGTAATGAAGATGTTCTGAGAGAGGTCAAAGCAAAAAGAGAGCTAATTTCCAATATTAGGAAAAAACAATCATCATTTTTTGGCCATGTAATGAGAAGAGAACAACTGGAATATATTGTAACAACTGGAAAAATTGAGAGACGAAGAGATAGAGGGAAGCAAAGAGAAAAAATAACAGACAGCTTAAGAGAAGGGCTTGGCAGAAGGTCAACAACAGAAATGATAAATAGCTGCCGAGATCAAAAGTTGTGGAGAGACATGATCACCTACGCCAGTAGGCCCGGTACTTGATGATGATGATAAGTTGATTATGGTGTATTCTATCGAAAGCTATGGTGTAGTCTATGAAGCAGGCATATATTGGTTTGTTTACTTCTATGTATTTTTCAATAAATGTTCTCATGCTAAATATGGCTTCTTTTGTGCCACTGTTTTTCGCAGCAATATATTTTATTATTGTTGATAATTATTTCTCCATTTGTTCTTCAGTCTTCTTTTTTCTATTTCCTTTCAAATTTTGCAGCAAGCCTTGTCATGTAACAGTTTGAACTTGTTTGTTTTACTAATGTACTTCCTCATAATAGACATGCGGACTGAAGGGCATCAGCTCACAGGCTTCTAGATCCAAAACAACAACAACAATAATAGGCTTGAAAGAGCCATGAGAGCTAAGTTTTCTAAGTGTTTTTAAAACAATTTATGAAGGTTGCAGAACAACAGAAAAAACAACATTGAGTCTGTCTTATTTCATACAACTTGCCTGTAGTAGACCAAAACAATTTATTGAAGAACAGCAAATGTAGAGTTTTACAATGTGTTCTCTGACTGAGCATGAGTAGAGATTTTATTTTACCCTACAAGTTGCCATGAAATAAATCATTTACTGGCCAGAGACAAGAAAAAGATTGTAAGTATTTGCATATTTTGTCCAACCTTAACCTTTACTTTTTTGTAAAAACATCTTTGTAGAACATCTCAAGATTGGTTTAACCAATGAGACAAAGGCATGGCGAATGGTGTATGGAAAGTACTGCAGCCAGAAATACAAGTCAGAAATGGAGGGAATTTTTGGCTTTATTGAAGACCTCAACAAGCGCCTGACTCGTCCAATTAAAGATCTTGATGATATTCGCTTTGCCATGGCAGCCCTGAAGGACATCAGAGAAAATGAGATCAGAATTGACATGTGCATTGGCCCAATTGAGGTGATTTTGTTTATGATTAGTAAAAAAATTGCCAAATTTTCTGTTTGATACTTCATGACCTTTACTTGTTTGTTCATCGAGAGAAAATGTTTAATAATTAAATTAGTTTTTAAAGGCTGGAGAGTGTTCATGAACAAATGCTTGATGATGATAGATGAACTAGACAACAAAGTGCAAAACACGGTGCAGCAGAATCAGGAAATAATAAAATGAAGAAGCTGAACCAAATGAAAAATTAATTTTTATGTTGTTTGAATGAAGAAGAAAAAACATTTGTACATTTTTATTAAGGATTTTAAAGATGCATTTGACATGATATAGCCGTTTGTTAATATTCAGGTATGAAGACATTTATCTTCATCATTATCATCATAAGCTATGAGAAAACATTTTTTAAAAATTTCCACTTAAATTGAACCATGTTTGCTGGAGTTTATAAATTAAATATCTGTATATTTGTCCTAAGTCACATTGATCGAGAAGGGGATACGAGCAAAGAAATTAGAATCAGACTGGCTAAAGCAGCAATGTCTTTCAGAAGCCTTGAAAAGTTGTGGAAATCAAAACTCATTAGCACAAACACAAAACTTAGGCTATTCAAATCAAATGTACTATCAACCCTTACGTATGCGTGTGAAAGCTGGAAAACAACAAGAGATATAGAAACAAAGTTGAACGCATTCGAAAATAAATGTCTAAGGAAAATACTTGGTATAGAATGGAACGAATTCAAAACAAACGAGGAAATTAGAGAAATCGCCAATCAACCACTAATATCTTCAGTAATAAAGAAAAGACGATGGTCATACGTTGGACATGTGATGAGAAGAGATAATAATCGAATAGCAAAGCAAGCCCTCATATGGGAAACAACAGGTAAAAGAAAAAGAGGAAGACCCAGGGAGACATTGAGAAGAACATTGATGAGAGAGGCAAGAGCAGCAGGAATCGGCTCCATCAATGAGATAGAACTGCTTGCACAGAACAGAGACAGATGGCGAGATTTGATAAAATATCTTTAAAAGAAAACTGCTAGAACAAAAATTCATATAGGAGAAGGTGTATCTTGGTCTACGCCCTATGGGCCGGTTACGGCTCGAAAGGTCAATAGATAGATAGATAGATATTTGTCCTACTTACAAATATGTGTATATATAAAATGGACTTTCTGTCTCAAAATATTAATTATATAGATGTCATATTAAGTCATCATACATTGTACTTTGTCTCGCCCCTCAAGGTTCAGCTGCTTAATAGTATGTTATGTTTTTTAAGATACATTCTGCAGCTCTACTCATGGCCTCGCATTATAAATAGTGTATGGTAATAAAGTAAAACTAAAGTACCCCCATCACGCTAAGCGGCGTATAGGGAATATAGTGTTAGTGACCATACATTTTTCAGACCTTTGGCACATGATTTTGGGGTAATGTGGTCAGTATTACGCCCGTGCTGCTTTACTTTCCCAGAAAAAAATCTGGTACTCATCAAAGTCTAGGTGAACTGGAAGCTGTTAGTTGGGATCGAAACCTACCTCTTGTCCTTTGTAGTCGAGTTCACTAACCACTGAGCTATCGCAGCTCCCAGTGCATGGTATGCGGTCTAATATATTATATATGTGTGCTTATCTCCTCATGCTAGGTCACTCAAGAACAGCAAAAAGATAATCTTTCCATAACATAAGCAGGGCAAGGTGTATGGAGGTTCAGTGTTGTCCAGGCTTCAGAATCACCCCATTTTTTGTCTGTGTTGGTTCATTCCAAAGGGACATGACTGTGCTATCTATGGTACTAATCTGACTGTAGCAGTTATTAGAATGGATCCGTAATAGATCACTAACTGCCTTATCTGTGTTTATATGCCAGGTTTTTTAATGTTTAAATCTTTTAGTATGTCTTCTTTGCTCTTTTTCATAATCCAAGGTATCTTTAGCATTTTTTTGTAGTGCTTTGTTTCAAATTAATTGATTTTATTCCTTTGCTGCTTGCAAGATTGTCCATGATTCACAACCAAATATTGCTATCGGGAGGACACATGCCATCAGTCCATTACAATAAATTGTTCTATAAATGTTGTATTTCATAGACAGGAGCAAACAATATGTGTTGTCTGAAAAAGTGTCCTGTGTTATAAAACAATATTATGTTTGTCTTTTCTCTGCAGGAATCGTATGCAATGCTGAACAAACATGAGCTGAAACCAGAGAAGGAGGATGCTGAGAAGTGTGATACATTGCGCTATTCCTGGGAGAGACTGCAGGCTCAGGCATTGGAGGTGCAGGATTATCTGATTAAAATACAACCTGGTTTCAAAAAGGAACTTATTGCAGACGTCAAAATATTCAAGGTCGACTGTGAAGAATTCTACGCAAATTATGATGAGGTAGGCATATATTTTATCAGGAGCTGTATAATCAAAATAAGGTAAAGATATAAGTCATAGTTTAGGCTCAAACAATAAAATTTTTTTAACCATAAAATAATCCAATGTAGTTCTTCTCTTTCAATGAAAATATTGTTTTCAGTTTTTTTTGTTTTGTTTTGTTTTTTTGTTATAAAAACACCCATTTCTTTGCCATAAAGCCATAACTATATTTTCAGTGTAAAACTGTATAGAGTTTCTCTGCTGAAAATGTGTCTAATAAACACAGTATAATTATCAGGTAAAAAATGTGTCTTTAATTAATTGAGTTAACAACTGATATATCAGTCTAAATCTTTTTTCATATTTTGAAAAAGACTGAACTCCAATGGACTGATCTGAAGTACAATGAGATAGATTTTTACAAACTATAACTAACAGCATTTTATTTTCTGAGAACCAAGCTAAGAAAATATTATTAATTGTAATGATATTCAAGTAAGAATCAACTATTGGACCGTACCAATGTATTATTTGTTATGACATAGAAGCCAGATAAGAAATTAATTACTTCACTTTTTGTCTGCATTTAATTTAGAATGTTTTAATTAGCTTAAAATGGCCTGTTAAAAACATAAAATGTCCATTTTGCTTAAATCAGAACATTAGATTTATATTTTGAAACATAAAGGAATTTTTTTTTTCAATTCTTATGAATTTAATTGAAGGACTTCAACAATGTGAATTTATTTATAATTTCTACGCAGATTATTAAGAAACCTAGGTCAAAATTTAAAAACACATTTTCTTATAATTTTCTAAGTAATCTTCCACTAAATTCTGGCATTCGCAAGAACGTTAATTGTGATGTGGAAACAAACATTTGTTGTCATTAATTAACATACACCTCATCATCATCCACACCACCACTATCAATTACTTTTTTTAATTCAGTGAAACATGAACATCTTTTCCACTGTGAGCTCTCTTCTTTTCTCTTTTCTCTTGTGGTTGTAGGTTGCTTGAATAGTGCACTTCTGTTGTTCTTCTATTCCTTTTACTTTCTTTCCATTTTTTTCCCTGTAGGTCTTATCTGAGAGCATAATTCATTTATGCTAATTAGTTATGCTAATTAGTTATGCTAATTAGTTATGCTAATTAGTTATGCTAATTAGTTATGCTAATTAGTTATGCTAATTAGATATTTTTTCATGAGATTATGTTTACCACTTTTCACCTTTTCTCTTTCAACTCAGACTGTACTGTTTGATGCCTAATTTTTTTTAATAGACCTGTATTTTTTAGTCTTTCTGAATATTTTACATAAAAAACCAAAATTTGTTGCAGAAATCTATCTTTAATTAGTGGGGACAACCAACATTGTGGAAATCTTTTGATAAGTAGAAACTTAGCGAATCAGAAAACTGAAAAAAAAAGTCAACTTCTTGAATAGTAACATTTTGTACGTTCAATTGTATAGGCAATTCCTTAATAATAAATAATACTTTTAACTGTCAGTGAACATGAGTCCTTGAATATACTAAAATACAATACTCTATCAATGCATCTGTCAGTTAACACAAGGCTTGACATACACAACAATAAAGTAAAAGAAATCACCTGAGAACATAAAAATAATATTCTCCTGTTTCTTTCACCAAATTTTCAGAAGGGGCCAATGGTGCCAGGAGTTCCTCCACGTGAAGCTGCTGATAGGCTGATTGTGTACCAGAACACATTTGACACCTTGCAACGGAAATACACAACATACACTGGAGGAGAGGAGCTCTTTGGTCTCTCAGTGTGTAACATTATTCTGAATTTTGAAAAAAAATCCTTTTTCAGTAATTTATTTTTGCGTCACCTGTTTGATCTCTGTGTGTAACATTATTCTGAATTTTGAAAAAATTCCTTTCTCAGTAATTTATTTCTGCATCACCTGTTTGATCTCTCAGTGTGTAACATAATTCTCAATTTTGAAAAAAATTCCTGTGTACACATGAATCCATAGGTCTTATGGGTATTCTTCATCCAAGAAACTGAGAGTTATTGTTTTGCACTATATACTATTCTGTTCCTCTTTGTCAAGTATTTCTTTCACTTCTGTCTGTATTTGTATTGACAATCCTGATACTCTGTCCAGGGAGTCTGTTCTGGTATGGGCAGTAGGGGGTTAACAACTCTTGGCACGTCTGGTGTTTGTCTACAAATATGCTTAGCTTGGTGGATAAAACTGCTTCTCTTAAGTCGTCCCAATGCAAGATTTTGGAATCGGTCCCAAAAAAAAAGCTAGGAATAGCCCCCGCCATAGAATATATAAGGAAACAACATATAAAATGGTTTGGCCACGTGACAAGGCAGAAAGATCAAAATACAACACAACAAGCCTTCAACAAACATTGTGAGAACACCAGACCCAAGGGTTGACCATGAAAAAAATGGGTCGATGGAATATTAGAAGCACTAGGAAACATAACAGCAGCAGAGGCGAACAGAAGAGCAAAAGACCATAAATTATATCTCCCCTCGACGCTGAAAGGCAGACGTGGAAGGAAAGAAGAAGAAGAAGATAATATCATATTTCAGGTACCTCTATTTTTCCCTGACTTGAAGTATGTTGCTATCCATTCTTCTCTAAATTATACACAAACTAATCCAAAGTTCATAAAAATACACTTGACTTGATGCATTTATGTCCACAAATAATGAAATTAGGCACAAGAAATGGTGTGGCCATGTGGCTAGTATTTGTCAGAAGAAAAACACACATTTACATTGAAAACGCAACCACTGTATCTACAAGAAAACCACAATCGAAGGAAGTAATTATGAAGATTCTTCTAGATAATCAAATACAAGTATTGGTGAATATTTATACACACTCATTACTTTACTTTAAAATATTCAACTGTACTCTCTAGCCGATGTGTTAGTTTTTGGTCAGTGGAGCCGTTGTGTCACTTAAAAGTCCAGAAAGAGTTAATAAATAATAACAGTATTTTGTCCATCCTGTAGTTTTTAAAAATAAACCTTTGGAGTTCAAAACAAAAAAAAAACAAATAATAATGCATCTTTTTAACAGAAATGTATTAAACATGATGTTATTAGAGGGGATTAATTATCAAATCTAAATCTGAGATTGACATGAAAATACTTTTTACAACACATTGTTTTGACAGGTGTCCAGCTACCCCAAACTGATGCAGATCAAGAAAGAGCTGAACCTTCTACAAAAACTATATGGACTCTACAACAGTGTTATTGACACTGTTCATGGATACTATGACATCTTGTGGCAAGATGTCAACATTGAGAAAATTAACAATGAACTGCAAGAGTTTCAGAACAGGTCAGAATAAGTTCTAGAACACAATAATTACAAAATTATAAACTATCAATTTTTAGAAAATTCCAGGTAGAAAATTTGCGTGGGAACATCAGTACATTTAATAAACAGCCGACACAGATATCAATATTAAACTGAGCCATTTATAGGTGTAAATTGTCTAATATGCTAAACATTAATCAGTTTGATAACAAGACATACACAATTTTAGAAGGCAATTATTATCAGATTAAAATAATTTCTAAGATAGATAAATGAAAACTTAATAATTAAGTATACTTTATTCTTCAGAAACTTTCTTAAAATAGAAGAAACTTTTTAAAAATATAAATATTCTTAAAATAGAAGATTTTTTTTTTTAAATGGAAAAAAACTTTCTTAAAATAGAAGAAACTTTCTAAAAATAGAAGAAACTTTCTTAAAATAGAAAACTAACACCAAGAGCCAAGATGCCCACAGCATCTGGTGAAGAGCGGTTAGCAACCGACAACTAGCTGCATGCACCTGGATCAGCGAACACCATGACTGATCCAGACCCAAATCCACCTTCTAGTGGTGCCTCTTGAATCAGGCCAATTAGTCTGTCAAAAATGTCATGCCAAAAATAACTGTGTCTGGCCAAAAGACAATCATGGCAATGCTACAAACTAGCTACACAATGCATCTATGCCCAATAATCACCTTTTAAAGATAAATGATGGAGGGAAGCAATTGGCGGGTGAACACAGAAGAAGTGAGCTTAAAATTAATGACTAGTTTTTGACTTAAACAAAGAAGTTTAAGTAAAGTTTAATATGTCTTGCTGCTGTTAAATGTAACTAACCAAAATTTAATCATGTTTAATATTCATCGTACACTCAAAAGTTAAATTTTCTGACTAATTTAATCATTTATTGAGTTGTACTATGAATCATCTTCTTCTGCTTGACTTTTGCAGTAATAAAATTTGTCAGAAGCCTGGTGATGTCGTGTTGGGTGTTAATAAGAATCTATTTTGCTTGGCCTGTGACCATGTTTCACATGGGGCCTCGGTAGCCTAGTTGGGAAAACCATCCGACTGGGCTTCCGGCGTTTAGACAACCCATGTTCGATTCCTGCTGATAGCAGTCTGAATTGTACATATGGTTGGAAAAAAATACTCCCATGGTCGACCCAGCCACTGGCAGAAATGGATACCAAGATAGTACTCTGGGAAGATGAGGAATGCCGCCTCGCATTGTGAGTTTCTTTACTTGAAGTGCCTCTATCCAGAAATCTTCAAACACTTCTGGATAGGCAGCCGAGCACATATGAGTGAAAACTCGCGTGCTAACATGCCGATTCAAGCCTCGTACTTTACCTTTACCATGTTTCACAGGTGCTACAAGTTTGGTCCATGTTACAATTTGTCTCTGCCTTCAGTGCACCTTGCCAGATATTCTTGGTGGTATCAAGTATTGGAAAGCCATAATCTACTTACTGTTAGTTTTTGAAATACTGGGGACAGTGGCTGAGTGGGTTGAATTAATCACTTTATTATCAGGTGCTCATAGGTTAAAATTTTGCTAAGTTTTCCATTTTTTTCTGTTGTTAACTGGACATTAAATTGTTGTAACTCAAGGCAAACTGTGGTATTTGTGCCTTTTGGTTCAAAATATCCAACTTCAACAGTACATTTATGGGCACTGATTTTGTATTCCACCTTTGATCCCCACTTGCTTGGCCAAATTAGTTAGTCTGTTTCCAGCGCTACAACAAAGAGGTGGAGTTAAATCTTGATCAGTTCTAGTTCACTAACCCCGACACCAGAAGTCAACTGTGAGTCACTGACCACATTCAGCTCTCGTACTGTCTGGCATCTTGGGCATTTTATGTGCTACAAAAGTAAAAATATTGGAAGATAAATTGTATAATGCAATAATAAATAGTATATATATAGCATAATTCAGCAAATTGTATAATGCCATCTTCCAGATGTCGCAAGCTACCTCGTGCCCTAAAAGACTGGCAAGCATTCGAGGAATTGAAAAAGACAATTGATGACTTCAATGAGATGGTTCCACTTCTGGAGCATATGTCCAACAAAGCTATGAAACAGCGACACTGGCAGAGAATGTCTGATGTCACTTCACATCATTTTGACATAGAGAGTGAAAATTTCACTCTTCGCAACATCCTTGAGGCCCCTCTACTCAAGTTTAAGGAGGAAATTGAAGTATGTTTATGGTCAAAACTATGTTTGACTTATGATTAACAGTCTGAGTTAGTATCTGATTATTCTGAAATACTTTTGATTCACAAAGATTAATTTACAGCTGTTAATTGTTTTGTTAAAAACTTTCAAACTTTTTATGCAATTATAACAAATAAATTAATTATATGTAAGGGTGTCCGGTTAGCGCAATCGATAGGCGGTTGGCTTACCACGGCAACAGCCGGGGTTCGTACCCTGGCGAGGACACCTGGGTTTTACTAATTCCCTAAAAATTAGTACCTCTGAAGTCGGAGTAAATCTGCCTGCATGGCGAGGGGCATCCTGTAATGGGATAAAACAGACTTTACACGCAAAATTCAGTTCCACAAAATTTAGTGGGTGGGACTTCGTCAGAGGTCAAAGCTGACGAAAGCGAACGAACGAACGAATTATATGTAACTTTGGTAATTAATTAAACAAAGAAGTCAGAATTAATACATAAAAATTAATGGAAAGTTAAAACATAAAAATTAATATAAAGTTAAAACATAAAATTAATGGAAAGTTGCAAGAAAAAGTCAAATGCAACTTACTTCTTAAGCATAAAATGCAAATAAACTTACACAGAAATCAAGAAAAGAATCTAACTGGTCAAGATATTTCCAACAACGTAAAGAACATTCTACATTTAAACATATAGCAAAAATGTAAAAAAGAAAAAGAGAATTGCCAAGTATTATTTTTACTAAGCCTTAGTTTTAAAGAAATAACTTCAAATGATAATTGACTTCAGGAGCCGTGATAGCTCAGTGGTTAGTGAACTGGACTACAAAGGACAAGAGGTATGGTTCGATCCCAACCGACGGCTTCCTTTTCACCCAGCCTTTAATGGGTACCTGATTTTTTTCTGGGAAAGTAAAGGGGCTGGGTGTAATAGCGACCACATTACCCCAAATATCATGTGCCGAAGGTCTGTAAAATTTATGGTTACTAACACCATATTCTCTATATGCCACTTGGCGTGATGGGGGTACTTTACTTTTTACTATAATTGACATCAAATTAAGAATAGCAATGTTAATAAACACATTTTTTTCTGCACATTTTGGCCAATTTTATATGGACTTTTCCAGTCATTTTTATATCTGTAACTGCTGCCATTTTTATAATGTTTTCTAGGACATTTGTATCAGTGCGGTTAAGGAGAAGGATATCGAAGCCAAACTGAAGCAGGTAGTAACTGACTGGGGAACCAAAGAGTTCACTTTTGGTAACTTCAAAAACAGAGGAGAGCTCCTGCTTCGGGGAGATTCAACCAGTGAAATTATCTCCCTTATGGAAGATTCCTTGATGGTTCTTAGCTCACTTCTTAGCAACAGGTAATGTTTTTATAAATATAAACTCGGCTGCATTGTCAATGGATGCATTGTCTCCCCTGTTCAGTAGGGGTTGTTGATTTTCTTTGTTTAAAGATTTTATTTATTTATTGTTTGTCAGGCCAATGAACGATTGTGTGGATTAATCCAGTAATTGCCAGTCAAGTCAACATCAATTCTATTCCTAACAGGGTCAAGGTTTTTTTCTCCTCTATTGGGGGAATATTATTTTATAATTAGATTATTGCACATTATGTGACTATTGCCATGGGTTTGTGATTTTCTTTGACAGCCCCCTGGTGAACCTTTCAATAGATCCCAGAAGTTGGATAATGCCATAATAGGCACTTTTTTTGTGTTTTTGTATTTAATTATTATTATTTCAAAAGAAAAGCTTAATAGTTTACCCAATGTTTAAGTAACCTATGTTTTATTTGTAGAAAAATACAATTTGAAAATATGAATCGGGAAGTAAATGAAATAATTATCTGAAAGGGAAGCATATTAATTATTTTGAGAAAAAGGACTGTTATTTATATCTGAGTGCCAAAGTAATGCAATTTGGTGAATGTACAGTTTGCTAAAGTAAATCATAGTTGAGTTACAGAACACAAGATGTTACTTGTTTCCTCAGATACAATGCTCCCTTCAAGAAAAACATCCAGACTTGGGTGGCCAACTTGACCAACTCATCAGAGATCATTGAGAACTGGATGACTGTCCAGAACTTGTGGGTTTACCTAGAGGCAGTCTTTGTTGGTGGAGATATAGCTAAACAATTGCCAAAGGTAAAATGTTTCTATTTCCTGGGTAGAAAAGTTCATTTTGTATGGATTTATATTATATGTAATATAAATATATATGTGAATGCCCCCCCCCTTCCCCTGTGATCTCTGACTAGTCATTATGGTTATCATGGCTGCTTACGAGTGAACAAACTTGTTGCACCTGATTAGTAGATAGAATTATTGTGTGAATAGAAGATTTGTAATTAGAAATTGTACCAGCAAGTTTAGCTACTCTTGTTCTATTGCTGTATAACTCTTTTCTTGCAGAAACTTATTAGATTTCTCAGAAGGTAGAAAATGCTCAAATTGTTAGTTTTTTATGAGAAGCAGATGTGGTGTGAAGGATATTTTTAGAGCATAAAAATAATGCAGATAAAAAGGTAATAAATATGACAAATTATTATCATGTGCCATGTTGATGGTGTAGGTGATCATGTCCATCCACATTTCTCAGTCCTCAGTGTATCATACTCTCTCTCTCTCTCTCTCTCTCTGCGATCAAGACTCAATCAGAGTAGGATTCCAGACTCTCTCATGAAGTCAGCTGTCTGTTTAAGTGAATTGATTGCCCCATATAGTTTCTCTTCCAGGGAAGTGGGTGTGGACCACATTGCTCTTCTCAAGATTATGTACTGGGGACAATCCTGTAGAACATGTTTTGTAGTCATATTGTCCAGTGTACAGTGGCATAGACTGGTTGTACCTATTTTGAATTTGGTGAACATGTGATTTCTCATTCTATTGTGGCCAGTGCGTAGGTGAAGTATGATGACTTGATCCCTCCTTGATAGTTGGTGGTATCCGTCACTCTCGTTATGCTTTGGGTGTTCTCGTTTCTATTTTTCATGGAACTGACCTTTGAGGATGGATTTGACTTCATCATAACTAAGCAGATGATTCTCTTGTAGTAATCTCCCTCCCTCTTTAGCTAATTTGCCTGCGCATTCGTTCCCGTGTATATTACAGTGTGATGGTATCCACTAAATGACTACTCTCTGGAAGTTATTGCATAGTTGGTCCAGGGTTGTTCACAAGTCATCTAGTTCATTGTTCTTGGGGCTTTTTAGAGCTGATAGTACTGACAGTGCATCAGTCAGAATCACCAATTTATTGTGCATGCTATTTTACAACCATGTGTATCATACAAATTCTGTTGTTGACTGTTTACCATTTCACAACACCAAGCTATCTAGCATCTTCTCACTTTGTTGTCTATGATTTATCTTAGCTATTTGTAACCAAATATTGTAACTTTCCTCTTCTCATGATGTGCCCAAAAAATGTTGAATATTTCTTTCTGATGTTCTTCTGGAGCTTTCTTTCTGTGTTGGCTTCGATGAGAATTTCCTTGTTGGTCTTATTAGCTGTGCAGAGAACTCTTAACATTCTTCAGAGAAATATAACAGATCAATGACTATTTTACAAACAAGCCTAAAGACTTGAGCATTCAATTGACAAAAGTTCAGCATTCTACTCACTTATGATGTCCTCTCAATAAATCTTACTGTTACCAATATATCTTCATATATGTTCTATATTTTTTTGTCTTACACACATTCTTCTGGGGGTCATATTTAGGATCTCAGAACAACTCTTGTGTATAATTCCCATCCTTGCAAAATTTGTTTAGGAGTCTGAAGGCCTTTACCAGGTTATGGAAGTTACAAAAGAAACAATAAAGTCAAACAGAAAGTGAAGTGGCATGATCTTTATGGTAGTCTATATAGAATGTAAGGAAAATGTAGAATTATTACTTTTTACATTTTTTTCAGGAAGCCAAACGTTTTAGCAACATTGACAAATCGTGGGTGAAGATCATGACGCGAGCCCATGAAACACCAAATGTGGTGCAGTGCTGTGTTGGAGATGAGACTCTCATGCAGTTGCTGCCTCATTTATTGGAGCAGTTAGAGTTGTGTCAGAAATCTCTCACTGGGTAAGTACAACTCAATAAAACACATTTTAACTGGGTAAGTACAACTCAATAAATACAAAAAAATACTCACTGGGTAAGTACAACTCAATAAATACCAAAAAATACTCACTGGGTAAGTACAACTCAATAAATACCAAAAAATACTCACTGGGTAAGTACAACTCAATAAATACAACTTAAATCTAGACGACTTAATAAGACATTTATGGATTTGAGTTAAATTCTTGATAATGTCAAAAATATTTTTGTTGGGTTTGAAATATAAACTATGACCTGTACACCACTTGATGACCCAATTGTGACTGCACTAAAACATGCAGCCTTGCATCTTCTGTACCCTGGGACCACCTCCCCCCACCTTAGCAGACCAAAGAAAATGAAATAAATACTTAAGAGACAGTTTTGTCACTTTAACAGGAGATTTACAATGACAGAAAGTAATCTCATGTTGTCAACTACATGTTTGACATTAATCACCACAGAAATGAAATGTATGAGTTCCTGGAGTGACCAGAATTTACAAACATTAGGAATTAGTAATCAATCTTGAGCTACAGCCATGGACAACAAATAAAATGAATTGAAAACTGGAGAAAATGCCTTGAAATTCTATACCATAAAATACATTTTAAGAAGAGGAGAGAAGCATAAACTTGAGGCAGACACATAGTAAGACATCAAGAAAAAAACAGCATCAAGTGACAATCACTGAGGCAGAAGAGAAAATAACTAGAATTTTATATTTCATCGACATTCGATAGAGTATAAGAGGAAGTGAAAGAAATGGGAAGATTAGCCTGGCCTAATTATTAAAGAGAGGGACCTCTGCTCAGACAAAACATGCCTGGTTCACTTCCAGTATGGATGGCATTCTAGGTTTTCTCAGCCGTGAATTGTTACTCAATTTGTTGAGCTAATGAAAAGCTGTGAATTTTCACAAAGATTGAAGAGAACATGCACTGCCATTAATTTTTTTCCTAAATGTTTTACTAAGAGGGACGTATCAAGATGCATTGAGCATAACAATGTCAATATTAAAACCAGTTATCATCAGTTTCTCAAATTGTATACTCTTTTTCTTTCAACAAAATGAGAACCAAAAAATAAATATAGGACTACCTCCATAGTTTACTGACAAACGCAGATTAACCCTAGATTACAATATCTATCCATCTCACTTGTTTAATACAGTAGTAACAATTAATCTACCACTTAATTGTAACATTATCTATCTATCTATTGTCCTTTCGAGCCGAAGACGGCACATAGGGCAGAACCACAATCTCAAAAACAGAAACTTTGCGTGCCAAAATGGCACATATTGCAGAGATCACTGCTCTTACAATTGTAACATTAGGAGTTCTAAAAATAGTATTGTCTTTGAACCTTTGATACAAAGCTGTGTGTTTACACTAGAAGAAACACAGGGACTAGAATTTCCTGGCTCAGGTTGATTTATGACATGAAATTTGACCGCATGGGCAGAATGTGTTACAGTGTCTATATGTACGACCGCCATAAGTCTGTCAATATGTTCGACTACCTCAGATATTTATTCGCTGTGTTTCCCATGTTAAAAAGAGTTTTTTTTATGTCAGCCAATCGCCAAGTCAATTTTCCTGATCACAGTTAAAAAAAAATTGACGATTTTTTTTTTGCTTTAGATGAAATTTAGGAAGGTACACAGAGGAGGGAAATGTCTGAACATGGCAAACTGTCAAATTTGAAGAATTGGTTTTCTGATGTGGTAATTTTTGTGACAGTATCATAATCTAGGGTTAAGAAAAAAGCAGAAAAACATAATAGACTAACTATTCCCTCTTATTATGTGTAGTTTGAGTAGTTTAGCTGTGTAGAAAGGTCACAAGTTCCAGCCAATACTAATGTTTGTTTCCTTCATTAACTCAGCTACCTAGAGAAGAAGAGGTTGAGCTTCCCACGGTTCTTCTTCGTATCTGATCCTGCCCTGCTTGAGATTCTTGGACAAGCCAGTGACCCTCATACAATCCAGGCTCACCTGCTCTCTATTTTTGACAACACAAAGCAAGTCCGTTTCCATGAGAAGGTTTATGATCAGATACTGGCCATCATCTCTTCCGAAGATGAAATCATTGAGGTTAGATCCAAAATGGCCGTTAATTAGACTTTGATTCTCTATTTAAATAATGTGTATTTGAAAAAATAAAAGCATAGAACACTTTGTCACAACTCGCAAATTGATAGAAAGAGAGATGTAAGAAGACAGAAAGAGAACATGTTGAGCAACTTAACATTGTGTCATGAAAGAAAGCCAGCACTGAAATTGATTGACACATTAGGTAGACAGAGTTTTATGGTTATTCAAAGTCATGTGTAATGGCACATGGTAATGATGTTTTTATGTTTTAAACATTTCATAACTCATAGTAATGATGTTTTTATGTTTTGAACATTCCATAACTCATAGTAATGATGTTTTTATGTTTTAAGCATTCCATAACTCATAGTAATGATGTTTTTATGTTTTAAACATTTCATAACTCATAGTAATGATGTTTTTATATTTCAAACATTCCATGACTCACAGTAATGATGATTTTATATTTTAAACATTTCATAACTCATAGTAATAATGTTTTTATGTTTTAAACATTTCATAACTCATAGTAATAATGTTTTTATGTTTTAAACATTCCATAACTCATAGTAATAATGTTTTTATGTTTTGAACATTCCATGACTCACAGTAATGATGATTTTATATTTTAAACATTCCATGGCACACAGTAATGAAGATTTTATATTTTAAACACTTTTTAAAAGTGAAATTTTGCTTGAGTTATTTCTTTTATAAAGATGGAAAGTAAAAAAATAAAAGGAAAGTTATGAAGACTGATGAAGAAATATATTTTTAATTACGTCAAAAGAATTACCTAAGAGAGCTGAATTAAGTGACATGCAAGAAGAAAATAGACAAAAGAGTCAGACAGTTTTCTATCTACCTCTCTATTGTCCTTTTTTGAGCTAAAGACGGCACATAGGATGTAAATTCTAGACTCTTTTGATCAACGATTTTTCAACTGTCAGATCTTGCACAGGACCTGCATGTATCTCACCACACGGCTCTGTTTTTGGCAAGTTGCTCAATTTCAGTGAGGGAGCTGATGCCTGTTGTTGTTACCTCTCATTTTAATGTTCTTTTTTTAGTGTTTCTCTAGGTCGGCTTCTTTTACCTTCTTGTACCCATTTGATGGCCTGCTTTGAGATTTTGTTGTTGTTCCTTCTCATCAAATGGCCAACATATGACCACCTTCTTCTCTTGATTATAGTTGATATTTTTGGATGCTTTGTCATTTCTCATATTTCTGCACTAGTCTAGAACTCATTCCATGAACTCAGAGAGCATTGATAACTACTAAATGCTGGCATTATTACCATAACTTATTTATAGAGATGAGTTCATTAAAATGTTTTATTATAAATAATAGCAATAATTGTTATAAATGATTAAGCATTTAGCAGTAAACTGTCAATTGCCAATCAACCACTAATATCAGTAATCAAGAAAAGACGATGGACGTATGTTGGACATGTGATGAGAAGACATAATAACCAAATAGCAAAGTAAACCCTCAAGTGGGAAACAACAGATAGGAGAAAAAGAGGCAGACCCAGAGAAACACTGAGAAGAACATTGATCAGAATCAGAGAGGCAAAGATAGCAGGAATCAACTCCCTCAATGAGATTGAATGCTTTCACAGAACAAATGGCAAGATTTGATAAATGTTTTTTTACAAGGATTGAGACTACTAGAAAAAGAATATATAAAAAGAGAAAGACTAACTGGGTCTATGCCCTATGAGCCAGCTATGTTTCGACAGGTCAATAATTTAGATAGATAGAAAGCTGTTGCAAATGAATAAGTAGTTTAAGTTATGGGGGATTTATAGATAGCAAGTGGCCCATGGATATAGCAAAATTAAGATAAATAAGACCTTTCTGAGGGAATTCGCTGTTAGTGAAAAAGGCTGAGAAAAGCTGGCAGATTATTGTAGCACATAGAGAAGAAATATAAGAGCCGGTGTGACATTTAAAAAGTAAATTAAGTCAAAGTAACGAGAAAAAAGAGTCGAGACCCCTTGATAAAAAAAAAACTGCCTTGTTTATTCAGCAGCCAGACCTGCCATTCCAATATTGGCAGGACCAGCTATGACAGAAGCTGCTTGGCAAAACAACGCCTGGTAGTTACTATTGAAACTTAACTTCTGTGTTCCAACCAAAGGCTCCTCATGGCATTCAAATTACTTTTTGCCATTCCTATTCTTTTGTTTATTTCAGTTGTACATTTTCCATCACTGCTTATAGTATGTCCAAGGTAGTTGTAGCTCTGAACTGTCTCCAGGTCTATTCCTTCAACTTTGATATCCACTTGTGGGTTTTGAGTATTTTCTGTGTTTATGATCATAGTTTTATATATATATATATATATATATATATATATAAATATATATTAATATTATTACATAATATATATATACATATATACATATCTAGAGACCTTCGTCAGTAATATTTGACTATGGATTTTGCAGCACCCCTAGAAATATTATTTTTTTCTTTTCTTTTGCTCAGTATTCTCTTTTTCTATGAATCTATCCACTTCTTGCTTGAGTTGGTGCCAACTTCCCAGGCTGCAGGGTTTATGTTCAGAGTCTTCATGTTATGTTTACACACATCAATAAATCAGAGTTTTGGGTGCCCCCTAGTTCTTTTGCTGTCTGCTAATTGTCCATAGATATATATATATATATATATATATATATATCTCCTTCTTCTTTCCTTCCTTATTTACTTTTCAGCATCGAGGGGAGATATAATTTGTGGTCTTTTGATTTATGTTTGCCTCTGCTGCTGTTACGTTTTTTAGTGTTTCTAATATTTTGTCAATCCATCTTTTTCATGGTCAGCCCTTGGTTCTGGTGTTCTCATAACATTTATTGAAGGCTTATTGTGTTGTGTTTTGATCTTTCTGCCTTACCACATTGCCAAACCATTTCATCTGTTGTTTCTTTATATATTCTATGGCAGGGATTATTCCTAGCTATTTTATCAGTTCTTCATTTCTGATCTTATCTCTCAGGCTGTTTCCTGTCATTCGTCTAACACTTTTCATCTAGCTAGTGGTTATTTTTCTTATTGTTCTTGCATCTAAGGTCCAGGACTGGCTTTGGTAGCACAACATTGAAATTTAAATCAATATTGTTTTTATGAATCATTTATAGCAATAGTTTTCTTTTGAAAAACTGAATCTATAAATTTTGTCATCAGTATTTAATATCAATATCATCAGTAATCATCATCATCATCATGTGCCATACTGGTTGGTGTAGGCGATCATGTCCTTCCACAATCTTCTATCTACAGTGCATCATATTAGTTCCATTGTTGACTGTTTTCCATGCGATGACACCAAGCTATCCAGTATTTTCTCTATTTGCCATCCGCTATCTCTCTTTCCTTTTATTTTGCCAGTTGTAACCAAGTATTCCAACTTTCCTCTTCTCATAATGGGCCCGAAAAATGTTGATTGTTTCTTTCTGATGTTTTTTTAGGAGCTGCCTTTTTGTGTTGGCCTCTTTGAGAATTTCCTCATTGGTCTTTTTATCTGTCCAGGGAACTTTCAGCATTCTTCTGAGAAATTTCATCTCTATGGCCTCTAACCGTCTTTTCATTTGTTTGTCTACTGTCCATGATTTGCTTTCAAAGGTCAGAATTGGTTCTAAATAGCACAGATGAACTCTCTTTCTCACTTCTATTGACATAGATTTGTTGCATAAGATATTTTTCATTTTCTAAAATGCTATTTTGGTCTGAGCTATTCTGCTTTTTATTTCTGTGGTGCATCTTCCATCTGATGTTATTATTGTGCCCAAGTATTTGAAACGTTGTACTTGTTTCAGATTTGTCGTGTTTATTTTTATGCTGCATGATGGTGATGATTGTTTCTTTGATATGACCATTACTTCTGTTTTGTCAGTAATAAACAATTAGAATAGTTTCATCAACATTGATCAATGGCAATAGTTGTGTTAAGAGTGTGAATAGTGATGTCATTAATGATCAGTAGAAACAGTTTAATTAAGAGTGACATTAATGTGCTTAATTACCTCAGCTTGAGAAGCCAGTAAAAGCTGAGGGAAATGTTGAGGTGTGGCTGATGAGCTTGATGACTACATCCCAAAGATCAGTTCATGGAGTTATCAGGATGGCAGCTTTGGCTATTCAGGACCAGAGTTTTAAACTTCTGGAGTTTCTGAACACCTTCCCAGCTCAGGTACTGACTATTTTTAGATTTAACTGCTTGAAAAGGTAATGGTTCTCCTTTAGCATTTAATGTTTTTTGGGTCATGAGTGTTTGTTGGATCTATTCTGTTCTATTCATGGAATCAGTTTCATTGCAGTCGGGGTATCTCCATACCCGCTTCACTTTCCAATCATTTTTCAAAACATATGCAGACTGATTATTCCTATAAGGTGTTGATTGTAGATACATTTGCTTTTCTCACAAAACATTTCGAATTGACCAGACCCCTTTTCCACCTTTAGACTCCTCAGTTTCTCAGTGTATACATTCTTGTCCCATCTATCCTCCTCCTCTTCTTCTATTAAGAAGTGAAGAACAAACTTGATAATGTCCTCTTTGTCCAGAGTAAGGTGTGATCAATGTTACAGAACTAAGTCTAGAGTAAGGTGGGATCAATGTTACAGAACTAAGTCTAGAGTAAGGTGGGATCAATGTTACAGAACTAAGTCTAGAGTAAGGTGTGATCAATGTTACAGAACTAAGTCTAGAGTAAGGTGGGATCAATGTTACAGAACTAAGTCTAAAGTAAGGTGGGATCAATTTTACAGAACTAAGTCTAAAGTAAGGTGGGATCAATTTTACAGAACTAAGTCTAAAGTAAGGTGGGATCAATTTTACAGAACTAAGTCTAGAGTAAGGTGGGATCAATGTTACAGAACTAAGTCATCCAAAGTAAGGAGGGATCAATGTTACAGAACTAAGTCATCCAGAGTAAGGTGGGATCAATGTTACAGAATTAAGTCATCCAGAGTAAGGAGGGATCAATGTTACAGAACTAAGTCTAAGTCTTGGCAAATGAGATGGCTGATGCTATGCTTTAGTGCATATTTTACTTTTCATAACTCTGGTGAAATAGATGTTTTCATATTTAGGTTGACAGGGGTGTATCTTTAACCTGGAATAAACTATTATGTTTTGGTTTGAACATGTACGTCTACATGCATATGTGTACATGCTTGAATAAACATACATACATTCATAGAAACACACATAAAAAAAACCTTTGGGCCACTTCAAGGCTGGCTTAGATATTATAAAAGAGGGAGAATTTAATAAAAAATATAGAAAAAATGGTATGGTAAAAGCTTAACGTAATAAATAGACAACACAAATTTGAACGACGTTTCGGCTCAGTAGACCTTCAGCAGGAACAAACAAACAACACACACACACACTGATATGTAAGTAAATAAAACTAATCCTACATAGCTAACTAGTAATGAAACATCCAAAACAAAATAATCAAAACTGGTTTAAGAAAAGAAAAAGATTCCTCCCTGTGTGGTGGACCGTGGCTGTAACGAGAAAGAGAGAGAATCTGCGTGGTGGTACGCTGTAATTACCCTGATGGTCAAACAGTGTAAGGGTTCTAAAAATATGTGAGTGGGGGAACATTGTCTTGGTTACCGGACTACAAAGACACTGACAATGTCTATAAGTATCTAAGAGGCCACACATACATATTAAAAAAAGACAACAGTTTGGATGTTTCATCTTTGCAAACAAGACAAAACCAAAGAATCAATGTTTCAACCAAAAGGTCTCCAACTGAACAAACAAAACAGAAAACAAATCCCTAAAAATCTGAAGAAACTAAAGACTAAACAGTTGCCAGAGTGAGCAGACACAAAATGAGACATAATTTAGATCATCATCATCAAGTACCGTGCCTACTGGCATTAGCCATAATTTAGATACAAATTACAAAATAAAAGCAGTTCTGAAAATAAGTGTAGAAAAGAGGCTTGAAATGTGCAAAGAAAATTAAAAGAAAAGAACATAAAGTATAATTAAATAGAAGAAAATAACAACCATTTTATAAAGTATCATGCTGAAGTTGGATTTATTTGGCCATAAAGCAAAGATACTGCAGCTGACAATAGATGTTGACTACAAGGTAGTTATGCTCTCATTTGGTGCCTTATTGAGAATGGAAGATGCAGAAAAGTGTCAGTCAAATGTAGAAGAAGAAGAAATGACTATCTTTTGATATCATCTATGGCTGAAACATGTAAGAATATGAAAAATGTTGTCATTTATTTATTTCTTCATTTAGGTTGGGCTACTTGGAATTCAGATGATTTGGACACGTGATGCCACAGAGGCCCTGGTCAATGCTAAATATGATCGCAAGATCATGGCACAGACAAACCAGTCTTTCTTGGACCTGCTCAATCTTCTTATTGAGCAAACCACCAAAGACTTGACCAAGATCGAGAGAACTAAGTTCGAGACTCTGATTACCATTCATGTTCATCAAAGAGATATTTTTGATGATTTGGTAGGCTGTTATTTTCTGTTTTATTTTTTATTTTTTTAAAGATATTTTTAGTTTTAATAATTTTTTTTTTACTGTACATCTGTTTAATTTGTGCTGCTTTTGTGCAGTAGATCATCAAAATCACTTTTTATTTATGTCAATGGTACCAAGTAAGAAAACTGCAGCTTCCAACAAATCTCTTTGATATGTTAGCACGCTATTGTTATTGTTATTGAGTTATTTGCGGGTCATCATCATTGCACTCTGAACATGTCCATATGTACTCAAATCCCCTCCTCAGCAAGTCTCACAGTGTCCAACGACTGATGACTCCAGTTCTGTGTTGGTTGATTAGTCTTCTTACATGCCAACTAAGTTTCTCATTTCTGGCTGTGCCCATCTTAACTCCCATCTCTTTCATCTGAAAGAGTGACGTGGACTCATGGTTGTCGCATACCATGTGATTATTATATATTTATTATATATTTATTATATATTCATGTTACTATAAGACAAGATTGATGTGTAGTATCATTGTTGATGATAATGTTAATATTTGAAGGCCGTTGACCTTCAAGGTCTTGTGTTAATCTAATGTTGTTATCATTAAAGATTACATGGAAATAAAAGAACTATCAATCACGTTCTGAGTGTACCAACAATGAGGTTCTTAGAACTGGACAAGAGCGGTATATAAAACATTTATTTGAAAGCAACATGGCAAATGATGATGGAACTGTACTGGGAGTCAGAGAATCAGAAATCAGATTTAGTATAAGTAGGATGGGGTGACTAAGGGTGGATATAAAAAAAGATGAACATGTTACATGTGAGTTACACAAGCAACCAGTACATATACTTTAAGCAAATGATATTATTTTGTTTACTTGTCTTCAACCTTGCCCTTGAATAAGGTCCTCAATGTGGTACCATAGTTTTTTAAATGGTAAGATAAAATAATTAATTTATCTAATTTGTTATCCTTTCAACCATTTCTTGTTTGATTTGTATGGATTCGGGGGCCCTGACCATGGTCAGGGGGAAACAGAATAGAGTCACTTATGGTTAGGGTTAGTTGAAGACATTGGCATCACACTGCAAACAAATTAAAATCCATAATTGACAACCACCTGTGCCAGTGGAGTTATCCAAATTAAAACTCATCTCTTTGAAGGATCCAAACAAAGAAAGGCAGCTGCAGTCCCCATCATAGCAGCTACAGGACAGGCCAAAAGACATAAGGCCAAGCAGCACCAAAAGTGAACGCTGCTGAACTGTCTTTCATCATACGATATCACCATTCATCACAAGCAATCGGAATATCGAAAAATGATCCACATGATAAACACAGCTCATGGTGTGCACAGAGCACTAAACTCAGTAGCTCCAGCAGCAAGCCAGACTTGGAATATGAAGAAACTGCAACAAGGAGCACTTTTCAGACTGGGCCTCAATAGTTCCTGCTGCCTATTCGCCATATTGACCGGAAGATCCACTGTCACCTGCCGTGCTGGTTACAAGAGATAACTAAAAAGGTTGTGGTCAAGGTATTCATTGATGCTACAGAGTTCATGCATTTGAGTTGATGAAGCCATTTTCAGTGCTTTCTCTGGTATGTGGTGGACATGCTTCATACTGGGGAGCATGCTGAGAAGGGTATCTGAGCGCTATGGAGTTGTCTCTTGTGAAATGAAAATGATCTGCTGACTAAACTAAACTTGTTTAACTCTTTCTATATGTTTTGCCACACTATGTGCCTAGACAATTTCAACAGTGTTCGCTTCACCGCATAGTGCGCCACTCTCATTTTGATTAGTGTGAACCGTCATCAAATTATATTCTTTTTACACTTCTTGTATCATTTTGATACTGGTCAAATTTAAAACCTTGTTTAATTATCTAAAAATTCAAATATATATGTTAGATCAATATAAATATGTAGATTGATTCTTAAAACCATGACAAATTTTGTCTCTGAAATCTCTTCCGTTGCATCGCAAGCTTCCGTTTAGAAACAGTTAACTTATAATTTAATGGAAATGTTTAATCTACATTTCCCTTATATTCTTTATTTAGCTAACTGTTATAAATTCCTTTGTTTTACATATATAGTGCAGCAAGATCTGCTTTTGAACAATTCTATTTTGTTTTACAGTGTCGGTTACACATTAAGTCTCCAACCGATTTTGAGTGGTTAAAACAGTCCAGGTTTTACTTCATCGAGGACCAGGACAAGTGTGTCATCTCCATCACAGATGTCGACTTCATCTACCAGAATGAGTTTCTGGGCTGCACTGAAAGACTTGTGATCACTCCTCTGACTGACAGGTCAGTGCAAAGAGTAACAATTGTTGGAGTGGGGAGAAAAGTAAACATGAAAGTGTGGTTTCATTATATAATAGAAATAGTGAGTGGAGAAGAAATAAGATGTTTAACATAACCAGACTAACAAACAATATTGAAGTCTCAGAGATCTTTATCACAAATAGAATAAAATTAATAGAACACAGCAGACATACAAATTAATGATAAATATAAAAGTAAGCTTCTGAATTGGAAATTAAGAAAGGATTATTTACACGAAAAAGGGATATACTAATTGAGGATTAAATAAATAAATTAGTTAATAAAAGTAGTTATAGTTATTCAAAGGCCCCTGTATCACTGCAAACAAATTAAAATCTGTAATTGCTCAACCGCCCATGCAAGTGGAATCATCCAAATTAACATCTCATCGAATATCCAAACAAAGGCAGCTGCAGTCACCATCTTAGCTGCTACAGCACACCAAAAGACATAAGGCCAAGTGGCACTGAAAGTGAACGCAGCTAAACTGTCATTTGTCATATGATATCATCATTCATCATAAGCAATCTGAATATAGGAACACCATCCAGATGAAAAGGGAGCTGCGATAGCTCAGTGGTTAGTGAACTGGACTACTAAGGACAAGAGGTTGGGTTTCATCCTGATCGATGGCTTCCAAGTTCACCCAGCCATAATGGGTACTGGATTTTTTCTGGGAAAGTAAAGCAACACAGGCGTAATACAGACCACATTAAACCCAAAAATCATGTGCCGAAGGTCTGTAAAAATTATGGTCACTAACACCATATTCCCTATATGCCACTTGGCGTGACGGGACACTTTACTTTTACTTTTTTTTTTAATATCCGGATGAAAAGCACAGCTCACGGTGTGCACAGAGCACTAAACTCAGTAGCTCCGGCAGCAAACTGAACTTGGAATATGAGGAAATTGCAACAAGAATCAGACAGTGTCTCGATGGTTCTTGTCGCCTATTTGCCATATTGATCAGAAGTCCTTGTTAATAAAAGTAATCTTTTAGATAATCTTAAGTTAAATAACTAGAGAAACATAATGTAGTCATACAATCACAATTGTTTTCATTTTCTGAAGAAATTATAATACAAGTTGAATTCTATGTGTTCATCATTGTGTTCATTTGGTCTTATGTTATCTTCTAGATGCTACATCACCTTGGCACAAGCATTGGGCATGTCCATGGGGGGTGCACCCGCTGGCCCTGCTGGCACGGGTAAAACAGAGACAACCAAAGACATGGGTCGTTGTCTTGGAAAATATGTTGTGGTTTTCAATTGCTCTGATCAGATGGATTTCAGAGGTCTTGGCAGGATCTACAAAGGTCAATCATATTTGTGTGTGTGTGTAAATATGCATTGGAGCCTCGGTGGCTGAGTGGTTAGTGTGCTCACGTCCTGACCAGAAGGGTCCAGGTTCAATCCCCAGTAGTGGCAGATTTTTTTCCAGACTAACAAGGCTCGGGGAGGTTCACCCAGTCTCTAAAAATTGGTACCAGAAATTTTTCTGGGAAGTAAAGGCGGCCTGTCATGATACCGATCACATCACCCAAAAATGTGCTGTGGTCATAACAAAATCTGGTGACTAACATATACCACTAACATATAACTAACCATATACCACTAACATATAACTAACCATATACCATTAACATATAACTAACCATATACCACTAACATATAACTAACCATATACCACTAACATATAACTAACCATATACCACTAACATATAACTAACCATATACCACTAACATATAACTAACCATATACCACTAACATATACCAATAACATATAACTAACCATATACCACTAACATATACCACTAACATATAACTAACCATATACCACTAACATATAACTAACCATATACCATTAACATATAACTAACCATATACCACTAACATATAACTAACCATATACCACTAACATATAACTAACCATATACCACTAACATATAACTAACCATATACCATTAACATATAACTAACCATATACCACTAACATATAACTAACCATATACCACTAACATATAACTAACCATATACCACTAACATATAACTAACCATATACCACTAACATATAACTAACCATATACCACTAACATATAACTAACCATATACCACTAACATATACCACTAACATATAACTAACCATATACCACTAACATATACCACTAACATATAACTAACCATATACCACTAACATATAACTAACCATATACCACTAACATATAACTAACCATATACCACTAACATAACTAACCATATACCACTAACATATAACTAACCATATACCACTAACATATAACTAACCATATACCACTAGCATATAACTAACCATATACCACTAACATATAACTAACCATATACCACTAACATATAACTAACCATATACCACTAACATATAACTAACCATATACCACTAACATATAACTAACCATATACCACTAACATATAACTAACCATATACCACTAACATATAACTAACCATATACCACTAACATATAATTAACCATATACCACTAACATATAACTAACCATATACCACTAACATATAACTAACCATATACACCTAGCAAGGTAGAGGAGGGAACCTTGACTTTTTTTTTAGATATGCATTTATATTTGTGTGTGTGTGTAAATGTGCATTTATATTTGTGTGTGTGTAAATGTGCATTTATATTTGTGTGTGTGTAAATGTGCATTTATATTTGTGTGTGCATGTAGATGTGCATTTGTTTTTGTATTTCAGTCCATTAAATTGGACATTCATGTCCAGCAATTCATTATTAAATGGTAAATTTTGCTTGTTTGAATTGTTGCTGTTTTTTAATTCATTTCTTGTATCACATTAGCAGGAAGACCTTAAACAAATTAGGACTTGATGTGACTACTCTTTTAAATCCTGCTAAAAGATTTTAGAGAGAGTGATGGTCCTTTAAAATTTTATCAATGGAGAAATGCACTCAACAATTTAAAATGACTGATCTATTTAGTTGAATTGATGAATTGAGCAGTATGAAATTAAGACAATAAGTTTATTTTCTTTATGTTGTATTTGTTTCTCTTGAATATTATTTTCTTTTTTCTTTTGAATAGTTCTTCATTAGTTTGATACATAAAAAAAAACTATCTTTACGACATATAGTACCATTGCTGGTGTATGGGAGGGGGGGGGGGGCAACGATAGAACCAGAGGGATAAAGGCCGCTTGGTCAAGCAGTTGCCATGATGTGTGCGACTCAGGATTTTTATTTCACCCCTGAAGGAAAAAATCCTTTCTGTCTACCGTGAGCTTCGAACACCGTACGTCAGCTTTTCAGCCAGCGGAACAGTGGTTTTTAGCCGCACGGCCACGTGCACCTCATTTGATACTTAATGTCATAGATAATGCTCAGTTTTTACTCAGATTTCTTCATTGGTTCCTGTATTTAGTGTGAGAATATATCTCTGCGTAATACCGGCCACATTACCCCAAAAATCATGTGCCGAAGGTCTGTAAAATATTTGGTCACTAACACCATATTTCTTATACGCCTCTTGGCGTGACTGGGGTACTTTACTTTTTTTTTTTTATGTTGATATAATTGTTGCTACTAGTTTCCTACAGCTGATGCATTTTCCATTGAGTTATTAAGTTATTTGTGGGTCATCATCATTGCACTCAGATCCCCTCCTCAGCATGTTCCTCAGTGTCCAGTGACTAACGATTCCAGTTCTGTGTTGGTTGATAAGTCTTCTTACATGCCCACTAAGGTTCTTGTTTCTGACTGTGCCCATCTTAACTCCCATCACTTTCATCCAAAGGAGTGATGTGGACTCATGCATGGCATAATGTTCATTACAATATGCCAACATTCAGATACAGTCATTTATTTTTTATTTTTTTTCTTAGATGCTTGTTCAATAAATAATGTGTATGTTTCTGCACCAGGTCTGGCCCAATCTGGTTCATGGGGATGTTTTGATGAGTTCAATCGTATTGACCTGCCTGTGTTATCAGTGGCTGCACAGCAGATTGCAATTGTGTTGGCATGTAAGAAGGACAGAAAGAAGACATTTATTTTTACAGATGGTGACAATGTGGACATGAACCCAGAATTTGGAATATTTCTCACAATGGTATGTAGGTTGTGGTTGTGGTTGTGGTTGTGGTTGTGGTTGGAATATTTCTCACAATGGTATGTAAGTTGTGGTTGGAATATTTCTCACAATGGCATGTAAATGATAATTGTGGTTGGAATATTTCACACAGTGGTATGTAAATTGTGGTGGTGGTTGGAGTATTTCTCACAATGGTATGTAAATGATGGTTGTGGTTGGAATATTTCACACAGTGGTATGTAAATTGTGGTGGTGGTTGGAGTATTCATACAATAGTATTTAAATTATGATTGTGAATTAATTTTTCTTTTAGCAGTAGTCAGTGAATTGGTGTACTAAGGCAAGAGGTCAGTTTTGATCCTGATCAACCTATATTTAGTTCATTCAACTGAAATCTTGTACAGATCATTCAGCTGAAGTCTTGAATGAGTCATTCAGCTGAAATCTTGTACAGGTCTTTCAGCTGAAATCTTGAATGGGTCATTCAGCTGAAATCATGTACATGTCATTCAGCTGAAATTTTGAATGGCTCATTCAGCAGAAATCTTGTATAGGTCATTCAGCTGAAATTTTGAATGGCTCATTCAGCAGAAATCTTGTACAGGTCATTCAGCTGAAATCTTGAATGTATTATTCAGCATTTGTTGGGTACCGGAGATTTATTTATGACACTGGTTGTGGTGACAAACACAGTACACAAAAACAGTGGTCATGAAAATGTGAACACTAACACGATATTCCTTATAGACCGTGGGATATATGGAGTTCTTTTTGTTCTTTAATAAATCAATATCATGTTGGTACAGCATCATCTAGAGGTAAGACATTAACTTCTGAACAGCAAGGTCCCAGGTTTGAGTCCTTCTACAAGTGGTGAGAATTGTTTACTTTGAATCCTTTGTTCTTTCGTTACTTTACCCTCCCTTAGTCTCTGGGTAACAAGGGGTAGGGAACAGGCAAATAATTGCAATGCTGCGGTAAAGCTGGTAGCAAGGAGCCAATGGTGGGGTGTGCTAAACACTCCAAGGTATGGTGACAGCTGTCACCATACCTTGGAGTGTTTAGCACACCCCACCATTGGCTTCTGGGTAACAAGAACCGGTGTCCAGCCATCTTGGATAACTGCAAATAATCAGGAGAATCTTTGGTAGTTGAAAGTAAAAAAAGGTAGGTCAATAAAAGTTGCTGCCCAGGCAAAAATTGTTAAGCAAAACATTTACCAATGCTGACGATGGATATGTTGGATTGAAATGTGCAGATATCGCAACTTTGCTGTCAACAATTCACACCCACTTAACAGATGAATAATACAAAGAAGAGAAGAAGGTAGAAATTGTTGTGATTCATTGCATACTTTGTGCTAAGATGATCATCCATAATTAGAATCTTAGTCAGCTTTTACTGAACCAGTGATTGATCCAGGACCACATGTCAAGTATTGTAACGGTCAATGTTTAGTTTTAATGCAAACCAATTTTGATAAATCCCTTAATCCATTCATTTCTTTAAATAATTAAATAATGAGGTGTATTGCACAATTGATAAAGCCATAGTTTTTGCTGCCATTTGTATATACTTATTATTCACTTGACCTAATTCTAGAACCCAGGTTATGCTGGACGTCAAGAGCTTCCTGAAAACCTGAAGATTAACTTCCGAACTGTGGCCATGATGGTTCCTGATCGTCAAATTATCATCCGTGTCAAGCTGGCTGCTGTTGGTTTTATTGACAACATTATTCTGGCTCGCAAGTTCTTCACTCTCTACAAACTTTGTGAGGAACAGCTAACAAAGCAGGCAAGGATATGGACAATGAAGGGGAGACCACTTGTGCAAATAAAATATGAATAGATGCCATCACTGTAAAAATCACATATTGACATTTGTAAATTTGTGTCATTGTAAGAATTAGGAAAACATTTAAATATTTGCTTTCCGTTGCTATTTTTTGTCTTTCATCACTGAGGAAAAATAGAGTATTCAGGTCAATGCCCCATAGTCTGTCTACTACATAATTAGTGCTCAGTGTGTATGTCTACTATTTCATGAATCCATTATCTTCTAGGTCTACTTGTTCCCCTCTTTCTGTTGTTCTCAACATCAAAGCTCTATTTGAGAAGCTGTCTGATGGTGATCATAATACATGTTCAATCCTTTTGATTAGTTGTTTCTGATTAATTAGCCCCTACACTGGTGTAACTCTTTTACTTATATCCTCAAATCTGATCTAGTCTCAGTCAGTATTCTCAGACATCTCGCTCTGTAGTAATGATTTTTCTTTTTTCTTTGGCTGTTAATGTCTAATTTTTGGCTCTGATAGCAAAGATTTTGGAGGAATATTGTGTTATAAAGTGCTCTCTTTGTGCCAGATGTTAAATATTTGTTCGGTAATGTTTGAATCAATTGTTCAATCACTTTGTTTGATCTGTAGCTTTTGTTGCCAGTCTCTGTTTGTATTTTCTCATTTGATGATATAGCACTTTAAAAATATTTCAAGCCTGTTGGTTGCCCTAATTTTGTGTTCCCTAATTTTATATACCCAATAAAGATTTGTGCTTCCTTCCCATTTCTTGCTACAATCATAACTTCTCTCTAGTTTATGCTAATTGTCATATTGTCTTGGTTTGCTTATGTCACCAGGTCATTTGTAATTAATATCCATCTGATTCCATTTTCTTGTATTTTTTTGTAGTTTTAATATCCACTGTTAGTTTGCTCTGCCCATCATAGTTTAAGAGTGAAAAATAAATTTAAATTTTCTAGAATCGTACCCAATCTTTCTAGATTTGAACCACAGCCAATTTCTCTTCAATATGTAAGGGCTTGCCTTGGTCCAAGTCATGGCCGTTCAACTTTTGCAAGCTTCCTCCTTCCTGGCCAATGGTTTCATCTTGAAAACTCATGCATTCACTCACTGATATTTTGGTAACATCACCCGCTCATGTTCATTTTGTTGACTAGTTGATTCTTTTACTTTAGGTGTTTCACTATGAGACAGATATGAGAGTTTGGGGAGACAGATGAGGACCAGTGAGCACATCAATTGTACATGTAAAAGTGGTTCAATAACCTTTAATGTCCTGGTGATATAAATTGTATGAGAACCTCACAATTTGGAGAGTATGTGGCTAATGCTCTTCCATTCTGCCATACAGGATCGAATGTTGTGAGTTCTGTGTCACTTTCCTGCTGGGTTGAATAAACAACTCCATACTAGAGCTAAAACTCTGTCTTCAAACTTGGAGATTGACTTTCTAGTCACTTGGCTTGCACAATGTTCTTTTATTGAGCACATTAAAAAAAATTGTACAATTCTGTCCATATTTTATAATTTACTATTATTTATGTTTGAACAATGCAACAAATAAAGCAAGGTGAAAGAAAAAACCAAGTTGCATAAAATAAAGGAAAGGAATTAAATTACACAGAATGAATGAAAGAGATGTTACTGTACAGAGAACAAAGTGAATGATTAAAGCACAAAGATTAAATGAAAGTGACTTTAAGTTAAAACAAAAACAATAAAATCATAATTAAATCATACACAAAAAAATAATGAGACAATCAGTTAAAACAAATATAATGAAAGTATAATTACAGAAAGTAAATTAATGAGTTAATCAGTTAAAACAAACATAATGAAAGCATGACTAAATCACAACAAAATAAATGAAAGAGAGGAAGTAATGATTTATATCGATTGCAGCAAATTTTGATCAAGCATCTTACAACTCATAGACTAGGTAGGCACACACATTTTTACACACAAAAATCACACAAAACCTGACATATCTATACATTTATCTTGTAGGTTCACTATGACTTTGGTTTGCGCAATATTCTGTCAGTGTTGAGAACTCTTGGAGCTGTGAAACGTTTGAACCCAACAGAGACTGAACAGACAGTTGTCATGCGAGTCCTCCGAGACATGAATCTCAGCAAACTGGTGGATCAGGATGAGCCTCTTTTTGTTTCTCTCATTGGAGACCTGTTTCCTGGTGAGATTGTTTGTTTGTTCGTTATTAGGATCATCATAACTGTGCACCGAACGAATCCATAGGTGCTCTGATATCCCTCTAGAGAATCTTGAAAAATTCTAGGAGGATCCTGGCCCACGTGCACGAACTCCGCCATTATTCGAGAGGGCTAGACATTGGATCTCACTACCCAGAAGATCAGGGGGAGGGGTAACGTCTTAAATAAACTATGGATTATTTTTTTCCTATTTTTTAAAAATAACCCCTGCTTTTGTTGAGTTTTGAACCCGGGTCCTTCCTCTCCTGAGGTCGATGCTGTACAGATATTCACACAGAATTCAGTCTCTCTGGACTTTGCTAGAGATATAAAGTTCATGAATGTAAACAAACAACTAACAAACATAATCATTAGCATCTATACCTGTCATCAGAGTAGTGGGATGTCCCTATTGAGCTGCCCTTTCTCAATTTAAAAAAAAATAAACAGACCTTTTGTCCATTACTTTTTATGCTGAATGAGGAATCTACTGTGTTTATTTGTTATTTGTTGTTCTATTTCTGATGGAAACCTGTGGCTGAAACATATTTTGTTCTGTTTCCCTTTTAGAATTCCAATACAATTTTATGTTCATTTTTTCAAGTGATACATACTGTAATCTATGTAGTGTACAATAGCCACCTTTAACTTAATCAACCCTTTTGGATAGCTTGCTGCAGATTTTACATCAACTTCACTTTCATGTTGACATGTGGCTTCTTTCCTGATCTCTCTTGAACAAAGTTCTGACAGTTTAAGATTGTTCTTTAGTAGCTTCATTACATTTCAGAGCTTGTATCAAGTTGAATGCAGTTTCTAGAATCTTGCTTGGGATTAGACTTTGACTTGAAAAGACTTTTCTACCTGGTTTCATTTTCCTAACAGTCCAGTGAAGCTATTTCCATATCAACTGTCAGGCCGTCTTGCTTCTTTTATCTCTTGTGCATTTATTGGAGACCTTTCAGTTTGCTTCAGAAACTATTTCTTTGCTTTCACAACTTAATTAACTGTCACATCTCATTACCCTTCTCAATCCATGCTTCATAGCTCATAGTTTTTTATTTAAAGTTAGGAACTTTAACTTTTCATTTGACACTTACAGGTTATGGAACAGCCATTGAAATAATATTAACTCTTTCCGTACGATCCGCCGAATGGTGCACCATTTCCATTTCGGTTGCGTACGTTCCGCCGCATGGTGCGCCACGCTAAATTTTATTTAGTTTGATGGTGTTTGGTCCATCAAACCATATTCGTTTTACATGTCTTGTATCATCTGGATATTGGTGAAATCTAATACCTTGTTCAATTATCTAAACATTCATATATCATATGTTATATGTTAGATAAATATAAATATATAGATTGATTCTTAAAACCATGAACAATTTTGTCTCTAAAATCTCTTCCATTGCGTTGATAAAAAGCTTCCGTACGGAAAGAGTTAATAATAAAACAAAAAATTTACTCAAATGTAATAAACAAATCTTTAGCGAGTCATTGTGTTAGGCAAGATGGTAGTGAGTATAAACATCTGCAGTATTTGAGGAACTTTCCACATTCTGTACTATTTCATCATATTCAAGGATTTCATTGTTAATCTTCTCTCCTATGATCTTAGAAGAATGACAAGAAACAGAGTGGCTTGAAAAGTGTTTGTTGAAGACCTATGCTCCACAGGCAGAAGAAGAATCTTCTCTCCTCTTTATTTGATTGCCATCTCCTTAATTTACATTTCATATATTTTTATTAATTTGAAATCTATGACTATTCAAGCTAAGTTTTATGTAGTTTTTAAATTTTTTTTTTAAGTTCTAATTTTTGTAAAATTATAATCTATAAGGTATTACCTTGGACAAAGCTGGATATCCAAGTCTAGAGGCAGCCATTGCTAAAAATGTTGATGATGCCAAGCTTATCAACCACCCAGAGTGGACCATTAAGCTGGTACAGGTGAGTGACTAGGCTGTAATGTATTGGCTATGTATGACAATACAGTCACCCATGATGCATGTCAGAGATCTACCTGACATCTTTTGATGTACATCTGTTGTAGATAACAAAATATAGTTGTACTGCCTTGACATTGTGTGAAAGTAGGTCACATCATTCAAAGATATATATATATGCCTATTGTACATGGAAGATTCTGTGCAATCTTCATCACTTCTGTATGCTGTTTTAGATAATATAGTAAGTTAGATTATTCTCACTTTCTTTGTCTTTCACATTCTCACTTTAGACACAGAGGTTTGTCAGTGAAACAACAACCTCAAAGATACTGTTTTCACAAATGATTTGTTTGTATCCCATGGGAATTAACTTTGTATCTTTGAAGGCTCATACGAGTGTGGAAACACTGATTTGGATAACTGAGATGAAAAATTTGATGTGGACACTATAATTGATAAAACAACAATCCAAACAGCAAATTGAAATTAGGATCAGGTGTGGTGCAAGTAGAATAGGACTAATGAGAAGGGCAAAATATGTGTTTAATCGATGAGCTACTGGGACCTTCACATGCCTGTTCAGCCATCTGCTGAGAGGAACTAAGCATCTTTTGGGCTGCCGTGAATGCCTCATGGTAAATTCTGTTAAATAATAACTAATCACCTAATGAATGTCAAAAAGACTAAAACTATGATCATAAACAAAGATAATATTCAAAACCTACAAGTGGATATTACAGTTGAAGGAATAGACCTGGAGACAGTTCAGAGCTACAAATACCTTAGATAAAATATAACCAGTGATGGAAAATGTAAAACTGAAATAAACAAAAGAATAGGAATGGCGAAAAGTAATTTTAATGCCATGAAAAATATACTAACATCAAAACAAATAACACCAGGGCTAAAACTAAGAATAGCAAAATGTTTTATCTTCTCGACATTCCCGTATGGTGCAGAAACATGGACATTAGACAAGAAAACAGAACAAAAAATTTAAGACTTTGAAATGTGGATTCATAGAAGAACAGGATGAATTGGATGGAAAGAAAAGAAAACAAATAATGAAGTCCTAAAACAACTAAAAATGAAAGGAGAACTACTAAACACAATTCAAACAAGACAAATGAGATTTTTGTGGTATATTAAAAGACACAACAGCCTACTAAAAGTAATCTTGGAAGGAAAATTACAAGGTAAAAGAGGCAGAACAAAACTAACATGGATGAGTAACATCAAAAGATGGACCAGTCAGCCTATGACAACCTGCACCATCAAAGCAAGAGACAGTGTGGAATAGCATTCCATGGAAGCCAACCTTCGATGTGGAGACAGCACTCAATGATGATGATGAATGGATGATAATAGTTTAAATCAGTTTAGTTTCTAAACAGGTAGACTTAATGCCCATCTCTTTTCCACTACATTGCTTGCTGGACTAGGTGATTATGTTTGTCCACAACTTTCTATCTCCATAGCTGCTCATAATTTTCTTATTAATTGGCCAAAGATAATGTATTTTTTTCTGATGTTGTAAATTAGCTTTCTTTTTTGCTTTAACCTCTTTTACAATATCCTCATTACTTCCTTTAACTGTCCATGGTATTCTCAACATTCTTCTGTAAATCCACATTTTTGTGGCCTCCAACAATTTTCATGTTTGGTGTCCTATTGTCTAGGATTCACATCCATATATCAGGAGTGGCTCCAAATAACACTGAAAAATTCATTTTTTTATTTATTTCTATTGACAAAAATGGAATGCATAATATCTTTCTCATTCTTTGGAATGCTGTGTTTTCCTAAACTGTTCTGCACATCACTTCTGATGTACATCTACCATCTGAAGTTAACATCTTTCCCAGGTATTTAAATTTCTTGACCTGTTTAAATTCTATCCCATGTACTTTTATTGTGCATTTAGATGTCTTTATTTTTGCTGCAACCATCATTTCTGTCTTTATGCTGTTGAGGTTAAAACTTCTATTTTTACTTTCCATCACCCATTAAATCACCATCTCTGCAGACTTCAAACAGAGTACATTTATTTCCAGCTTCCTTGTCTTCAGACCATATACTGTGATGTATGAACTGTATAGAGACCTCAGAGTGGGTGAAATCTGACCCTAAGAAAGACAATTGCAGATAAATTAGGGCATACATATAATGACCTGTTAGTGATGAGACTCACTGATGCAACTCCAGAAACTTCCAATAGAAACTTCAAATTAATGATGATACTGACCTTACTGGAGCATGAACTTTGGTTCCCACCTTAACTGGTGGCTAGGTAAACCACTAGACCTCTTGTAAACCTTAGCTAGTGCTTGCAGCATTTGAACCCAAATCGCCTGGTTGGTGGCAAGTATTTTTTGAAACTACACTACCTCAACCCCCAGAGGCTACTTGTCTCGCTCTGTAATCTGCTAAGTTTAGGAAAATGCATGGCATGATAATAGCCACACAACTCAAAACTGGGACATTGGTTTTGGAAAAATATTCTCACAAACACCATATTCTTGATAGGCCTATCATGGCATAGAGAGGTCTTTTATAGGAAAATGAATGTGGGAGAAGATAACTCAGTGTTTGCCAGTTTTGTTTAAGATGATATGTTTGTATGTTTGAAACCATGATCTCCTGTCATTTCTTAACAGCTGTTTGAGACACAGAGAGTCCGTCATGGGATGATGACACTGGGTCCTAGTGGAGCAGGTAAGACATGCTGCATACACATGCTGATGAAGGCCATGACTGACTGTGGAGAGCCACACAAGGAATGGAGAATGAATCCCAAAGCAATTACAGCACCCCAGATGTTTGGCCGTCTGGATGTAGCTACCAATGACTGGACCGATGGCATCTTTTCAACACTATGGAGAAGAACAACCCGTGTTAAGAAAGGTAGTTGTCAGCTATTAAATATCTATAAATAGTGTTTAGTTGCACTCAGATGTATCAATTTATGACTTTTGTTTTTTATTTAATAAGTTCTTAGCTGAAATGTTTTCTCTATTTTAAAAATTTTTCTGTTAATGTCAAATATATCCATTTCATTTGGTTAGATACCTCTCTTCGACCTCTCATTTTGCTAACATCATCACCCATGTATGCACCATTGGTTATAGTAAAGTATGGATACTAATGCCATATCCCTGAATGCCTCTAGCATAACAGGAAACCTATAAATCCTTTTGTCTAATTATCATCGGATAGTTTATCAAGACAAGGGCATCACTCTTGTGACTGCCATTTAGAATGCTTCTTATTGCCTAACTGTAGCCTTCCTGTGTGAGTGCAGTCTGTGAAGAGTCCTTGGTGTCTTAGTCTTTTATATTTCACCCTTCTCCACTTTTGCTATTCTTCACTGTTATCATTATTTTAAGGCCATTTGTTTAACAACATGACAGTTTTTTTAATTTGGTAAAATGTTATATAAATTATGTTGTATTCTTGTGAGTATACGCATTGCTTACATTTGTGCGTTTAATTTTGGCCTGAGAACGTCAACATTATTTCATCTTCTTCTTCTCTTGCCCAGGAGAGCACATCTGGCTTGTGTTAGATGGTCCAGTGGATGCTATTTGGATCGAAAATCTGAACTCTGTCCTTGATGACAATAAGACCTTGACCTTGGCTAATGGTGACCGCATCCCCATGGCACAGAATTGTAAAATCATCTTTGAGCCTCACAACATAGACAATGCCTCCCCTGCTACAGTGTCTCGTAATGGAATGGTGTACATGAGCAGTTCAGGTCTTGACTGGAGCCCTATTTTGCAGGTGAAACATTTTATCCTGATTGTTTTTATTTTGGTGCAAATGATTCAGAGAAAGTGACGTCAGTGATATTTTTAAGCTCTTGACATTTACATGCAGTTTTTTTAATGAGATAGAAACTGGCATATACAACACATTTAGAAACTGGCATATACAACACATTTTATTACTAATTGTTCAACGGGTTTACAATAGACTTTCATCTATTATTTATTTACGGTCATTCAATCAACGATATTCTGTTCCGAGTTGAAGCTGAGGTTTTTGTTATCTTTCATTGCTGGTTAGTTTCTTCTACTTCTACCTTTCAACACAGAACTGTCCATTTTTTTAATATTAAATAATCTATAGTTTGAACTAAAAAATCTTTGTTTTTTAATTTTCTTGAATTGATGTCAATAAATTATACAAATTAAGATAATCAATGCAGGCATGTATTTGATGTTTAAATCTATGTGGTGCAGGGCTGGCTGAATCATCGACCCAGTCAGGAGAAGGACATCCTAATGCCTCTATTTGCAAAGTCTTTCACAGATTTGTGGAACTTTGTCCAGCAAAATTTGGAATTCAAGATGGATATCCTGGAAGCTTTTGTCATTGCTCAGGTCAGCAGTAGGATTGATAACTTTGACAGGGAGACATTAAAAACATGAAATAAATATAATTAAGGACTTGCATGGTTTTAAAAGTAATACTTTTATAAGTGAGTGAATGTTGTCTTATTATCAACAATTATTTGCAATTGACAGTAGGTGAGCTCATTTAGAGAGTATCAGTAGCCAAGAAATAAAACACTGGCTTAGCGATAGCTTGAAGGTGGGCTTGAATGCTCTTTGTGTCACTCTTCAGTCAACCAAATTTAAAAAGGAATAGGTAACTAGTACACTAAGTTAGAAAACTAATGCTAAAGAGGGACATCACTGGTCCTTTCGCCTACAAATGCTGAGGCCTTGTATTTTGGCTTTTTATATTTCACTTCCCTGTGACACATTATTTTTTATTTATTTATCAAATAAATGTTAATTCCTCAGGCTTGCAAACTGATGACTGGTCTCATTCCAATGAAAGATGAAAAGGAAGGGTCAGGTCTGACTAGAGATGTCTATGAGCGCATCTATGTGTTCACTCTAATGTGGAGTGTTGGGGCATTTTTGGAGCTGGATGATCGTGCCAAGATGGAAGAATTCTTACGAAAACATGAAACCATCAAATTGGATTTACCAGTCATTCCTGATGGTCTGGATGCAACTATGTTTGACTTCATGGTTGACACTGATGGTGAATGCTTTCACTTGATTTTTTTTACTGGTTTAATAAAGTTTATTGTTCATTTTGTCATTTACTAATTTGATTTAATGAAAATTGTTGTTCATTTTTTTCTTTTGGTTAATTTGATTTATTGAAGTTTATTGTTTGTTTTATTTAATTAAAATGCTTGCTTGCTTACATTTGCCTGATGACTAAAGTATTCTAGAGTATTCGTAGACTGTAGAATTCCTCTTCGTCATCCGTCCTTAAAAGGAGGTTAAGTGGACGTGTCTGCGTTATGTTGTGGTTTGCAGTATAACTGTTATATTTGCGCCTTTCGGCCCAACACATCCAACTTCAGCACAACATTTTTGAGTACCGGGTTGTCTTCCTTCTTCGATCCCTGCTGTTTGGCCAGACTAGACAGGTTAGTCTGTTACTAGAGGCACTGCGGAGAGGTGGAGCAGTGTCTGGATGGTTTTGGTTCACCAATCCTGGCGCAAGCCATCAGCTGTGGGTCACTGACAACTTCCAGCTCTGGTGCTGGGAGGCGCGCCAATAATAGTATGATTTAATGAAAATAATTGTAATATCTGTTTTATTAGTTTATTGACTTTGCCTAGTTATTATTTTAGTTACAAAAGTGTTCTTGTTAATTCACTGTTTATTATTGACTGTTTATTATTGTTAAAGTTAACATCACATCATTCTGGGCAAACTCAAGGGTATTCAGTCACTTTCAGCAGATAATAACGTGTTTGCACATTGACGGTTGCAGTAACTCATTGATTATCCACATATCCAACTCATACTTGCAGATTGTCATCCCTCCTGTCCAAAATACTCCATCCCAGTTTTTTTGTTAATCCAAAACTGTGTCACTATTCATAGCTATGTTAATATCAAATTACAGTCATTTAGAGCCTTCAAGACAATAATCTTGTCTCCTACAAAGTGCTCTTGATACAGTGTCAGCTTTGGCCATCTAAAATCCATTATTATTATTCACTTTTTAAATATATACTCCAATAATTTTGTGGTATATAAATATAATGTCCATGTTGTGCAATATTCCTTCTTTAGGTTGATACATGATATGCTTTATTTAAAAACTACATTTTTACATCAGTGACATTGGAGAGTTCACAAATCCAAGTCAGATAATCCAGTTCAAACCAGCAAAATAACTGGGAAGGGGAGAGAATTAATGAAAGAAATAACTGATTAATTGATGGTTGGTTGTTCTTGAAATGATAACCTGTAGCTTCATGCTACTTTGTCAAATGCCTTGCAGTGGTGGTGTGCATGGTATGAACAAACATATTGTCTTGTGTCCAACATTAGTGTTCAGTTTAATGAACAGCTGAAATACGATGGTGGCTGTACTCTAAATATTTTAACAAATGTTGTTATTGTTCTCTTTCCTATTAAAATTTAAAAGAATATCTTTGACTAAGAAAATTAATTACAAATGATAAGGCCATCTTGAGGATGATAATAAAAGTGGAGGCAGGTTCTGTACGCAGGCAATGGGTTGAGTCATTACAGAAGTCAACAATACATAGAATCACCTTTGTCTACATCCTTTGTCTACATCCTACTCCCATGCGGGAGTATGGGGCAATGAAAGAGCGGACAGATTGGCTAGCTGTGCTGTAGCCAAAGATGGTCAACCAATAGATCAGGTAGATGTCATTAATGCTCTCTGAGATGTGGGAAGATCACAGGACTTTGATAACCCTAAGTCCATGTCTCTCCTTCAGTTGAAAGAGATGGGAGTTAAGACGGGTTTAGTCGAAAGCAAGAGACTTATCAACAAACACAGACCTGGAATCATCAGTCGTTGGATGCTGCGTGACATGCTGAGGAGGTGATCTCAGTACATTTGGACATGTTTGGAGTGTAATGGTGACCCACAAATAACTCAATAAGACCATCTATTTTCTATAAATCCATATTAAAATTTTTCTGATAAATTTGGGTCTCTTGTGTTTAATAATAGAATTTTCCTTTAACATTCCATTCAGGCAAGTGGGTTCACTGGGGTCAGAAGGTCACAGACTATGTTTACCCAACTGATCATGAGCCAGAATACACCAGCATTCTTGTTCCAAATGTGGACAATGTACGCACAGAGTTCCTGATTAACACAATTGCCAAGCAAAGCAAAGCTGTTCTTCTAATTGGTGAGCAGGGCACAGCCAAGACTGTCATGATCAACAACTACATGGGAAGGTACAACTCAGAGTACCATGTTGCTCAATCTGTTAGCTTTTCCTCAGCCACAACTCCACTCATGTTTCAGGTAAGACTGTGTCTGTAGTAGGAATGTACACAAATCATTGTTGTCTAGTAATACCATAAGTGTGTGAAATGTTTGGAACTTTACAGGATCTCAACATTTAAAGTTGATTTAACCAGTTGTACCATCCTCATATCTGCTAGTTTGGTCCACATTTGCTAGTGGATTAACGAAGCATGCCCAGTACGGGTCTTGACCTTTGGACTTCAGGAGCTATAGAATCTGTCAACTCACTTTCTTGACTTGTTATGACCTAGATGAAAATTATAATAGTGTCAGGTTATCCAATATTTGAAAATATCATTCCACTGTATACATTTTAAAAATCAACATTCCACTGCAACCGATTTTTTAAAACCAACATTCCATAACATCCAACATTTTAAAATCAACATTTGTTGAGTTGCTTTGTCGTCCAACATACCCAAGGTATTGTCACAAGATGAGTTGATGGAGAAGAATAATGAAGAGAGTAATGTTTTTTTTATTTTGGTGCCCTGAAATAATTGCTGATGGTCTTTTAGTTGTGCAGAATAAAAGGATGGAAATGGTAGGACAAAAAAACTAATGTAGAATTATGGAAAAGTACCAGTCTAATATCAGTGGACAAAGAGATAAAACAAAGACAATGGTGCAGGATAGGATACACACTGCGAAATCAACTGAGAGTATTACACAACAGGTCCTTTTTTGGAATTCCCAGGGAAAGAGACAAAAAGGAAGACCAAAATATTTTTTAAGAAGACAGGTGGAAGCAAAGATAAAGATGATGGAGAAGACATGGAATGATCTTTAAAGAATGGATTGAAAAGTATTTGTTGAAGATCTATGGTCGACAGGGAGTTGAAAGTATTTGTTGAAGATCTATGCTCCACAGAAAGTTGAAAGTATTTGTTGAAGATCTATGCTCCACAGAAAGTTGAAAGTATTTGTTGAAGATCTATGCTCTACAGAGAGTTGAAAGTATTTGTTGAAGATCTATGCTCCACAGAAAGTTGAAAGTATTTGTTGAAGATCTATGCTCTACAGAGAGTTGAAAGTATTTGTTGAAGATCTATGCTCTACAGAGAGTTGAAAGTATTTGTTGAAGATCTATGTTTCACAGGGAGTAGATAGGTAGAACCAAACCTCCTTTTAGTTGTAAGTTGTGTTCTGTATTGTTGGTGAATAAAACATTCAGATTCTGGTTGCTTCTTAAAAAGAATAGAGCGAAGAATTGTAAAAAAATGTTTGTCATCAACAATGAAACAATTCTAGAAAAAAAAATTAATAACTGTTATTTATATCCATGTTGCCAGCGGACAGTTGAGAGCTATGTGGATAAAAGAGTTGGAACCACATTTGGACCACCTGCAGGGAAGAAGGCTTCTGTGTTCATTGATGACATAAACATGCCACAGATCAATGAGTGGGGTGACCAGATTGCTAATGAAATTGTGCGACAGCTCATGGAGAACCGTGGGTTCTACAGCTTGGAGAAGCCTGGTGAATTCACTACTATTGTGGATGTTCAGGTATTTATTCATTATCTTTCTGTTTAGTTTTAAGTTCTAATATATTAAGTTGTTAGTTTGAACTCTTCCTTTATTTAAATAACTTTAAACCTGTCAGCAACTATGGATTATGTCATTCACTAAACATTTGTTATTGTTTATTGGTATTTACCTAAACATTTGTTGTTTTGTCTCACTTGCTCTGAAAGGAGCTTGAATTGAATGCAAAATGTGGTGTATCTCCGTTTACATTGAGTCATGATATCTCTACCTTTAGGTCTAGATGCATGCAATTTCAGAACAGCATTTCTTAGAACTGAGCTTGCATACCATCTTTGACCTACTACCCTGATCTGTCTCATTACACTGCTTCTGGGTTCACCATGAAGAGGTGCAGTAAGGTCTTGGTAGAGTCTTGCTACTTCACTGACCCTAATATCAGCAAACAACAGCCTTGACTTAGTGTCTGCTATCAGCTCTTTCACCCTGTGATATTTACTGGACCTCACCCAAAAATGTATACCACGAGTATCAAAGAAATTTTGGTTTGGCTACCAAATTAAAGTTCATCATCATCAAGTACCAAGCCTGCTGGTGTAGGTGATCATGTCTCTCCACAACTTTCGATCACGACAGTTATTTATCATTTCTGTTCTTGACCTTCTGCCAAGCCATTCTTTTAAGCTGTCTGGTATCTTTTCTCTTTGCTTCCCTCTATTTCTTCGTCCCTCAATTTTCCCAGTTGTTACAATAAATGAAAGTTAATCTGATTGAAAGTATTGTTTTCCACTCTGTAATTATGAGTTGCAGCATACCAGTTGTGAGATGTATATATATATATATATATATACTTTTCTGTCATTAAAATTGTTTAATCCCTGCAAAGAATTGGATAAATCATTTGGCAGCAGTGATGCGAAAGTTGGCCTTGAATCATTTAATTTATAAAACTAAATAGCCACAGTTGTTGCCAAAAAAAGTTGTTGAAGTACTTCTGGTCTCAAGAGACTATTGTCTTATTCACTTAAAGAATTTCCCAAATTTGTGTTGACAGAAAACATCTTCTAGTGGGTGATACTCGAGTGTTTAAGCTGGTTTTATTTTCTTACTTTCAGTTTTTAGCAGCCATGATCCAACCAGGTGGAGGTCGCAATGACATACCACAGCGTCTGAAACGTCAGTTTGCCATCTTCAACTGCACCCTACCATCCAATCCTTCCATAGATAAGATCTTTAATGTCATTGGAATTGGACATTTCTGCAAAGAAAGAGGTTTTCCTGAGCCAGTCATCGCTATGATCAAAAACCTTGTTCCCATCACTCGTCGTTTGTGGCAACTCACTAAAGTGAGTCTGATATATGTTCTCAAAGTGTGCTAAAGTTCCTGGAAGTAATGAGAAATTCATTAATAATTAATTTTTAAAAATATCTTCAGAAGATTTAATGATACATTTAAAAAAAAATATTTGTAAATCCTCAAAGAGGTTATTTAAATAACCATATGCACATTTCTAAATATAAACTTTATGAACAAGTGATGCTGGATTTCCAGAAAGGTCAAGGGGAAATGAAGGCCACAAAAGTATTCTAAAATAAAGTGTGCAGAAAGAAAAAGTGCTGGGCCACAAAGATTAAACACGTAGTGCAGTACATTTTGCCATGCATGTGAAGAGCTGGATCATTTTAAAAGTATAAATTGAACATACAGACTTGATCATCAAGTGAAATATTGAGCTTTTATCTTGTATAAGGATAATGTTGATTGTTGGAAATTTGAAGTTAAACCTCAGTTGCAAAAAAAAATAAAATACCTGCCACACCTTGCAGTGTACAGGTAAATTGGTGGCCAATATTTTTTATTTCCGTCCCCACATTTTTGGATAATGTTGTTTGTGCTAAGCCAGGCCAACCTACTTTACCAGAGAAAATATCTGCTATCCATTTTAAGAAAATGGACAAGTTGTAAAGACAAATCTGTTTGAAATATAAAAAAAAACTGGCCACATTTAAATTATTAAATTTATTCTTTTGCCAGTTCTATCTATCTATTGACCTTTCGAGCCGTAACCGGCCCATAGGGCGTAGACCAAGATACACCTTCTCCTATATGAATTTTTGTTCTAGCAGTTTTCTTTTAAAGATATTTTATCAAATCTCGCCATCTGTCTCTGTTCTGTGCAAGCAGTTCTATCTCATTGAGGGAGCCGATTCCTGCTGCTCTTGCCTCTCTCATCAATGTTCTTCTCAGTGTCTCCCTGGGTCTTCCTCTTTTTCTTTTACCTGTTGTTTCCCAATTATCTCTTCTCATCACATGTCCAACGTATGACCATCGTCTTTTCTTTATTACTGAAGATATTAGTGGTTGATTGGCGATTTCTCTAATTTCCTCGTTTGTTTTGAATTCGTTCCATTCTATACCAAGTATTTTCCTTAGACATTTATTTTCGAATGCGTTCAACTTTGTTTCTATATCTCTTGTTGTTTTCCAGCTTTCACACGCATACGTAAGGGTTGATAGTACATTTGATTTGAATAGCCTAAGTTTTGTGTTTGTGCTAATGAGTTTTGATTTCCACAACTTTTCAAGGCTTCTGAAAGACATTGCTGCTTTAGCCAGTCTGATTCTAATTTCTTTGCTCGTATCCCCTTCTCGATCAATGTGACTTCCAAGATAGATGAAGTGATCGATCTCTTCTACTGGTTTGTTTTCCATGTATATTTTGTCACTTGTTGGAATTAAACTTTTCATGACTTTAGTCTTTTCATGATTGACCTCAAGCCCAATTTTGCTGGCTATTGATGATAGTTCATTTGTGTTTTCCTGCATCGTTTTTATCTGATTGCTGATGAGAACTATGTCATCAGCAAAGTCCAGGTCCTCCAAATGGTCTCCTTGTATCCATTCGATGCCTTTATTACCAGTGCAGCATTTCTTCATTATGAAGTCCATAACAATTCCAAATAACAAGGGCGATAAAATACATCCTTGTTTAACCCCAGTTTCTATTGGGAAACATTCGCTCAGTCCTTCCTCTGTTCGAACTGCACATGTGTAACCATCATACATGTCTTTGATAATATTTATGATTTTTGATGGTAAGCCATATTGCTTCAGAATTTTCCACAAAGAATCTCTATGAATACTATCAAATGCTTTTTTGAAGTCGATGAAGTTAAGTACAAAAGGTTTTTGCTTTTCAATGTGTTCCTCCAATATAAGTCGTAGAGTGAAAATGTGGTCAAGACAGCTTCTCCCTTTTCTAAACTCAGCCTGTTCTTCACGCATTACTGTATCTATTGAATCCTTTATTCTATTTAGGATGATTTTACAGAATAATTTTGAGGCAACTGACAAAAGTGTCACGCCTCTCCAATTGTTACAATCTCTAAGATTGCCCTTTTTTGGGATCTTAACAATGATTCCTTTTTTCCATTTATGAGGCGTCTTCTCTGTTTTCCAAATGATGTTGAACATTTTTTGGAGATGTATTAAATTATGGCTATCAATTGCCTTGAGGATCTCAGCTGTTAACTTATCCTCTCCAGCAGCCTTGTTATTGGTCATTAGCTTTAAGGTGGTTTCTATTTCACTCAAGGTGAAGTCATCTAAATTTACATCTAATTCTGCTGCTGGTGTTTCAGCTTCAAAATCTATTAAACTGTGAGGTAGTGGACGGTTAAGAATTTCTTTGAAGTGTTCCGCCCAACGGGCTTTTATGTCTGCGCTTGTTGTTAGCATTAATCCAGATTTGTCTAGAATTGGTGTTCCACTGGATGTATAGGTGTTTGTCAGCATCTTTTGTACAGTATAAAGAGTTCTGCTGTCTCCTGTAATTGCAGCTGTCTCTGCTTTCTCTGCCAAGTTGTCTATATAAGCTCTTGTATCTCTTCTTGCCGAACTTTTCACTTTGTTGTCTAATTCTTTGTATGTTGCTTTTGCCAGAACCTTTCCAAGATCTGTCTTTACATTAGTCATGGCTCTCTTCGCTTCTCTTCTTTCTTTGATGTATTTCCATGTGGTGTCTGAGATCCAAGCTCGTTTTTCCATTTTCTTCAGTCCAGCACTTGCTTCTGCTGCTGTCATTAGTATTTTGCTCTGTGAGTCCCACATTTCATTGATATCTAAGTCTATTTCACCAAGTGCTGAATAACAATTACTTAGCTCTATGTTAAACTTTTCCTTTATTGCTTCATCTTTCAGTTTATGACTATCAATTTTATGTGTAATTGACCTCTTCTGTTGGTTTCTAAATTTTAATCTTATTTTCCCAATGCACAGGTTGTGGTCACTATTAACATCAGCACCTCTGTATGCTCTTACATCTATTAATGATGATCTGAATTGTTGTTTAATACATAGGTGGTCAATTTGATTTGATGTTCTATCATCAGGAGATATCCATGTTGTTTTGTGGATATTTTTATGTGGAAATAATGTCCCACCTATAACTAAATTTTCTATTAAACATAATTCTATTAATCTTTCTCCATTCTGACTTGTTGTATTACAGCCTTCTCTCCCCATCACATGTTCCACTCCTGCGTTATCTTGTCCTACTTTGGCGTTGAAGTCTCCCATTACAATTAAAAGATCGTGTTTTGGTATTTTGTTTATAAGTTGTTGCAGTTGGTTATAAAAATCATCTTTAACTTCATCATCAGCTTCGTTAGTAGGCGCATAACATTGAATAATTGAAAGTCTTCCATGTTTTGTTTTGTATCGTGTTCGTATCAGACGGCTATTTACCGGTTCCCATTCTAATAAACTTCTTGCAGCTTTGTCTGTCATCATTATGCCTACTCCTTCACGGTGTTTTCCATCTTCCCTTCCAGAAAAAACTACTATTTTATTATCAATAGATCTCCTACCTGTTCCAGGCCAGCGCATTTCGCTTAATCCTAAAATATCTAGATCGTATCTGTCCATCTCGCTCGCGACCTGTGCATGTTTCGTCGGAGCGGCCATTGTTCGCACATTCCAGAATCCTATTTTTGTTGTTGTTTTAGGGCCGAAAAAACTATCACTACTATCTACTGCTAATTTACACATTCTGTAAATTAGCAGTAGCCAGTTGGAACATATATTATTCACCATAATTTACTGTATCTATCTATTGACCTTTCGAGCCATAGTCGGCCCATAGGGCGTAGACCAAGATACACCTTCTCCTATCTGAATTTTTGTTCTATCAGTTTTCAATTCTTTTAAAGTTATTTTATCAAATCTCACCATTTGTCTCTGTTCTGTGCAAGCAGCACTATCTCATTGAGGGAGCCGAATCCTGCTGTTCTTGCCTCTCTCATCAATGTTCTTCTCAGTGTCTCCCTGGGTCTTCCTCTTTTTCTCTTACCTGTTGTTTCCCATATGAGGGCTTGCTTTGCTATTCAGTTATTATCTCTTCTCATCACATGTCCAACATATGACCATCATCTTTTCTTTATTACTGAAGATATTAGTGGTTGATTGGCGATTTCTCTAATTTCCTTGTTTGTTTTGAATTCGTTCCATGCTATACCAAGTATTTTCCTTAGACATTTATTTTCGAATGCGTTCAACTTTGTTTCTATATCTCTTGTTGTTTTCCAGCTTTCACACACATACATAAGGGTTGATAGTACATTTGATTTGAATAGTCTAAGTTTTGTGTTTGTGCTGATGAGTTTTGATTTCCACAACTTTTCAAGACTTCTGAAAGACATTACTGCTTTAGCTATTCTGATTCTAATTTCAATTTACTGTATGCCAGACTTTATAAGAGTAAATTGTAACATTTTCTTTTGCATCATTTGTTATTTTGTACTTACCCTTATATAAATGCCTAAGCAACTGTGCTTAAAAATAAATAGTTGTTCAATTATCTTTTTCAGCCTTGACCTTCATTATAAATACTGCATACTTCCACCCTAATACTATTTCCCACACCGATGTGCACATCAAAACTTGAAATAAAGGTATCATTTTCTGATTACAGAAGATAAGATGGTATAAACCGTGTACTCAGTATGCCTTGAAGTGCTTGGCAAAGATAAATCTTCAGTGGATCTCATGATAACCTGCAAAAAACGACCATGAGAGGCATGGCAAAAAGTGACTGATAATGACCTTTTTGTTGGTCACTGTGATAAATCAGTCAATATATAAAATAAACATAAAAGGTATTGAGCAGCTATACCAACAGAAAGACAAGACAAACTACAATGTTTCAGCAAAAGCCTTCATCAGGTATATCAAACAAACTATACAGATTAAACACAAAAATCCTATTAAAAAAACAACACAGCTCAAGGAAATGGTGGAAAGAATGAAATTAATCAATGTCTGGTATGCTTTGTGGCATCTTGTAGGGCAATAAAAAAAGCTGTTTGTGTGGTCTTGGCCATATTTTACAGTGATATCCAATGTCTGACCCACACAATTCATCTTATTTTCCACTGCCCTCTGCCAGGTTGTGATAATCATCTCAAAAAGAATTAATTCACTTTGATAATTTGGCTCAGTGCAGATAACAGTGATTTCTCTTAGTGGTATTATTTACCAAAGGAAGCAAAGAGAATTGATTGAATGATTGATTGATTGATTGATTGATTGGTTGATTGATTGATTGGTTCCAATATCAATTACATTGAAATGCTGTTGTAATGCTGATTATATTGTTATGTGCATAAAAAGACCTTTATTGGCTTGATTTATTTATGCAGATCAAAATGTTACCAACTCCAGCCAAATTCCACTACATTTTCAACCTGAGAGATTTGTCCCGTATCTGGCAGGGCATGTTAAAAACAATCAGCTCGGTTGTGACAAATGTCAAGATCCTTATGGGACTGTGGAAACATGAATGCTGTCGTGTCATTGCTGACAGGTGATGCAAATATTCTGTTGTGATTTGTAGAGACATTAATGCTTCACATAATTAGAAGAGCCGAGACCTAGAAATGAGTATGAGATTTTTACATGAAAAATATAAATGAGTTAAATGTGATATCAAACAAGAAATGATAGATATAATAGTAAAAGAAAGCAACAAGAAAGGTCTCAGTCTGAATAGTAAGAAAACTGAAGTAATGGTCATAAAGAAGAAATAATCATCACCATCATGCAGCATAAAAATAAACAAGACAAATCTGAAACAAGTGCAACGTTTGAAATACTTGGGCACAATAATAACATCAGATGGAAGATGCACCACAGAAATAAAAAGCAGAATAGCTCAAAAATAGCATTTCAGAAAATGAAAAATATCTTATGCAGCAAATCTATGTCAATAGAAATGAGAAAGAGAGTTCATCGGTGCTATATAGAACCAATTCTGACCTATGGAAGCGAATCATGGACAGTAGACAAACAAATTAAAAGATGATTAGAGGCCACAGAGATGGGATTTCTCAGAAGAATGTTGAAAGTTCCCTGAACAGCTAAAAAGACCAATGAGGAAGTTCTCAAAGAGGCCAACACAAAAAGGGAGCTCTTAAAAAACATCAGAAAGAAGCAATCAACATTTTTGGGCACATTGTGAGAAGAGGAAAGTTGGAATACTTGGTTACAACTGGCAAAATAAAAGGAAAGAGAGATCGCGGATGACAAAGAGAGAAAATATTAGATAGCTTGGTGTCATCACATGGAAAACAGTCAACAACAGAACTGATTGTGGAGGGACATGATCACCTACGCCAACCGGTATGGCACATGATGATGATAATCAATGCTCACATTACAAGAACATTAATGTTTATCCAGTTTGTTTTCTTTTTTAGAGATTTTAATGTAGGTGTTAGAGAGAAACAATTACAATTTTTCAAATATTCTGACAAAATGTGTGTTTTATTGAAATATTGGCTTTTATAAATTATTACCCTGGAGCTGTGTTGGCAATATTTTAACAATTCAAATAATCATTGTCTATATTGAGCAAAAATTATATTGTGATTTATTTATTTAAGTAAACTTATTTGAGCAGACATTTTACAATTCAGCTATGAATTTATCGTTAATATTGCTTGTGTGAAACTTGAAATTATTATTTTGTGACTTCTTTTGCAGGATGTTGAGATGTTTCTGGTCACTTCTGTTTTATTTGAGTGACTTCTTTTCATTTGTATGATTCTCATCTAATATTGCTTTTGTTATATGTGTTTTATGGTATGTTGAAGTGGTGTAAAATAAGAACTTTGAGACTATATATATAAATAATACACTGATTATGTTGATAAATCACAATGGCTTTTACTCATGGACACATGTACACAATAATTAATGTAAAATACATTTTCTGAAATGAGTTCCACTTTTCTGTGCAATGAAACTCCTGCAGGTTTGTCAGCTTTGAAGATGGTGCCTGGTTCATTAAAACTATGACCAGAGTCATCACTGATGAGATGGGAGAAGACATTGCAGCACACCTTGAGAATTCTGAATATTTTGTTGATTTTCTGAGGTAGCTTTCTATGGATGCCAAGGAACTTTGCATTTTTCTTCCTAACCCAAAAATAACTACTTTTTCCTAGATGATTTGTTTTTCTTCTTGTGTGCCTCTAACATATTTTGCTTATAATAACTCTTGACATTGACTCACCAACACTAAACATTGAAGTTGTTAGGATCTAAAATGTTGCATTAGAATATTATTTTTAATTTGTTCACTTTTTCAGTAATGCCAGTTTTATTAGAATATAATTTGGCCAGAGTTGTGGCAGATATTTGTGCAGATATTCATAGTTTTTTTCACAAGTAAAAATAAAAATGCCACAGAAAGTGGATGTATTGCAAACAAAAAAGGATAAATGCTAACAGACAATAAAGATATAATCAATAGATGGCAGGAATATATAACAGAATTATTTTATGATGAAAGGGAAAAGAAACCAATTATAAAATGTACGTCCAGCTATAAAATCTTAAAATCAGAAGTGGAAAAAGTTATACAAACAATGAAAAAGGGAAAAGCTGCAGGACCTGATAACTTACAGAGAGAGATTATAAATGCGCTAGAAGATTTTTGAATTGAAGTGATCACAGACATAGTTTTGATTTCCACAACTTTTCAAGGCTTCTGAAAGACATTGCTGCTTTAGCTATTCTGATTCTAATTTCTTTACTTGTATCCCCTTCTCGATCAATGTGACTTCCAAGATAGATAAAGTGATTGATCTCTTCCACTGGATTGTTTTCCATGTATATTTTGTCATCTGTTGGAATTAGGCTTTTCACGACTTTAGTCTTTTCATGATTGATCTCAAGCCCAATTTTGCTGGCTATTGATGATAGTTCATTTGTGTTTTCCTGCATCGTTTTTATCTGACTGCTGATGAGGACTATGTCATCAGCAAAGTCGAGGTCCTCCAAATGGTCTCCTTGTATCCATTCGATGCCTTTATTACTAGTGCAGCATTTCTTCATTATGAAGTCCATAACAACTCCAAATAACAAGGGCGATAAAATACATCCTTGTTTAACCCCAGTTTCTATTGGGAAACATTCACTCAGTTCTTCCTCTGTTTGAACTGCACACGTGTAACCATCATACATGTCTTTAATAATATTTATGATTTTTTATGGTAAGCCATATTGCTTCAGAATTTTCCACAAAGAATCTCTATGAATACTGTCAAATGCTTTTTTGAAGTCGATGAAGTTAAGTACAAAAGGTTTTTGCTTTTCAATGTGTTCCTCCAATATAAGTTGTAGAGTAAAAATGTGGTCAAGGCAGCTTCTCCCTTTTCTAAACCCAGCCTGTTCTTCACGCATTACTGTATCTATTGAATCCTTTATTCTATTTAGGATGATTTTGCAGAATAACTTTGAGGCAACTGACAAAAGTGTCACGCCTCTCCAGTTGTTACAATCTCTGAGATTGCCCTTTTTTGGAATCTTAACAATGATTCCTTTTTTCCATTTATGAGGCGTCTTCTCTGCTTTCCAAATGATGTTGAACATTTTCTGGAGATGTATTAAATTATGGCTATCAATTGCCTTGAGGATCTCAGCTGTTAACTTATCCTCTCCAGCAGCCTTGTTATTGGTCATAAGCTTTAAGGTGGTTTCTATTTCGCTCAAGGTGAAGTCATCTAAATTTACATCTAATTCTGCTGCTGGTGTTTCAGCTTCAAAATCTATTAAATTGTGGGGTAGTGGATGGTTAAGAATTTCTTTGAAGTGTTCCGCCCAACAGGCTTTTATGTCTGCGCTTGTTATTAGCATTAAGCCAGATTTGTCTAGAGTTGGTGTTCCACTGAATGTATAGGTGTTTATCAGCATCTTTTCACAGACATATGCCAAGACATATATCATACAGGATAATTACCAAATGAATTAACAACATCAACTTTCATTGCATTGCCTAAAAAAGACTTGTGCAGTTGAATGAAGTGATTTTAAAACAATAAGCCTAATGAGCCATGTAACAAAAATCTTGCTAAAATTTATACAAGGAAAGATTCAGAATAAAATCAGTATGGAAACATAATGGAACAAAAGAAGCCATATTCTGCATGAGGACATTAATATAAAATACACAGAAGTAAACAAACCAACAATATATACCTGCTTCATAGACTACACCAAAGCTTTTGATAGAATACACCATAAACAACTTATAGAATGCCTAAAAGAGATACATCTAGATGACATGGACATACGACTAATATGTAATTTATACTGGGAGCAAACAGCAATAATAAAATATAACAAAGAAAACTCTACAACTATTGATATAAAAAGAGGAGTAAGACAGGGATGCATCCTATCACCAAGCTTGTTCAATCTATACACTGAGCAAATCTTTAAAAACATCACAGAGATGCCAGGTCTAAACATTAATGGAAAGATAATCAATAACCTAAGATATGCTGATGATACTGTGTACTAGCCAAAAATCATAAAGATCTACAACAATTATTGAATGAAATAAACATGACAGCAAAACATATGGATTAGATATGAATATAAAAAAATGCTAAAACTATGATCATAAACAAAGAAGATACTCAAAACCTACAAGTGGATATCAAAGTTGGAGGAATAGATAGATTAGATACTAATTAACATTTTTAATTTGGTGTCCTTTTCTTGCATTATTGTATCTATCTATTGACCTTTCAAGCTGTAGCCGGCCCATAGGGCATAGATCCAGTTTCTTTCTCTTATCTAAAGTTTTATTCTAGCAGTTTTCAATCCTTCTAAAGATATTTTATCAAATCTCACCATTTGTCTCTGTTCTGTGCAAGCAACTCTATCTCATTGAGGGAGCCGATTCCTGCTGCTCTTGTCTCTCTGATCAATGTTCTTCTCAGTGTCTCCCTGGGTTGGCCTCTTTTCCTCTTACCTGTTCTTTCCCACATGAGTGCTTGCTTTATTATTTGGTTATTATCTCTCCTCATCAGATGTCCAACATATGACCATCATCTTTTCTTGATTACTGAAGATATTAGTGGTTGATTGGCAATTTCTCTAATTTCTTTGTTTGTTTTGAATTCGTTCCACACTATACCAAGTATTTTCCTTAGACATTTATTTTTGAATGTGTTCAACTTTGTTACCATGTCTCTTGGTGTTTTCCAGCTCTGACATGCTTATGTAAGAGTAGATAGTACATTTGATTTGAATAGTCTAAGTTTTGTGTTTGTGCTGATGAGTTTTGATTTCCACAACTTTTCAAGGCTGCTGAAAGACATTGCTGCTTTAGCTATTCTGGTTCTAATTATCTTGCATTATTACCTTCACTTAATTTCTTAGCTGTCAAAGAATCTGTTCTATCTTTCTCTGAAACAACATTTCTTTTACCACAAGTAATCGTTCAAATTGTTTGTTTATAGTGACCGAAGAAATAGAAAGCAATAATTACCAATATCACAGACTTACTACCAACATCTCACAATGGATTATATATAGATCAAATATGCATGTTAAGATACAGGTAGTGCTATTGCATATAATTTTGTAAGGATATGAAATATTCTCATTTTATCAGTGCATGGAGGTGCCCAGTGTATTTGCTTTTAGCTAACACCTTCCCTAAATGTTATGAATCATGTAACCATTTTTACAGTTGAATATAGCGAAGCATGGTCAGCCCAGGAACAAACCTGAGATCTTAACACAGCAACTATGTTACACCCACACTTGTGTTGCTCAACTAATTATCTAATTTTCTTTTTACAGCAACTCTGAAATCTTGAATTTTACTGACAACTGTCACATTTTACTGGGTTTTTTTTAACATTACAAAACATATTAACAAGTTTTGTATCTTAACATTTTGTCACTAAATTGCATCTTGGCTTGCAGTTCAAGCATACTCTTTGTAGTTTTGAACTAACCAACAGTGTTTTGCTTATCACATGCTATTAACAGGTTTGTGAAATTAGACGATCTCCAGTGGTTTGAAAAAACTGTTAGACGAGTTGTAGCAGAAGAAATTAATGAAGAAGCTACTCATCATGTGGTCAACAATTTATTTTTTACCGATTTCATGAGGTGGGCATGAGATAATTTCTAAGTCTGTTGGTTTTAGTAAACATAATAGTAATATAGTAGCTTTTAAGGTTTTAGAGAAAATTAAGTAAAATTGTGTAGTATCAATATAAACAGAACTTTAAATCTAGCTTCAGAGAGAAAATTATGGGATGTATTTGTTTGTATTCCTTGAGGTGCTGAAAACTTGATGATGATGACGATAATGAGTACAGTTGAAGATGATGATGGTAATGAGTAAACCTGGTAGCCATCGATCAGGATCAATCTCGACCTCTTGTCGTCAGTAGTCAAGTTCACTAATCACTGAGCTATCAAGGCTCTCTGGTGACTAATAGGAACGGGGAATAAAAGCCGTTTGTCCAGTGCAGTCGTTGCAATGTGTTTAAGTCTCAATTTTGATTTCACTCCTGATAGTGGAAGAAAAACACTTTTGACCCTACTAGGATTTAAACTTACGTTCTCCTGGTTTGGAGCCCAAAAAGTTAATAGGATCACCCGCTCTCCTAGAAAAAAAACTGAAATAACCACTCTGTTGTTCCTACCAACTAACATATCTCCTTTTTCCATTTCCACTCTCTACCTCCGAAGCTGTCTCTCTCCTCCCAATCACAGCTTCTTACTAATAATACATTGTTTTAGTATACAAGAATTCCTAACATTAGAGTTTATACTTATCTATGAAATAAGTGTGCATTAATATTTACTTTTTCTACTATTTTTTGTTTGTTTTTGAAACATTGGTAATTATTTTTTAAATATTGGTTTTGTTATTAATGGTCACATTTTACAATATAAGGATATTATTTCTAACCATAATTTTAATTTATAAATGCTTAGCTTTTAAGATGCCTTAAGTTTTATTCAAGGCCGGAAGCTAGGTACAGTTAAACTAATTGCAAATTTAATAATATAAAATACAATCGCGTTGTGACTATGTTTGCAGAAAATATCTTTATTTCCTCATAAGATATTCATATGTGGCTGACACTGTGTAATCTACATATTTTATATATAAAATATGCTATAATGACACTGAATTATATACTGAAGTTTGAATTATCTACTAAAGTATATAAAATATGCTATAATGACACTGAATTATCTACTGAAGTTTGAATTATAATCTACTAAAGTATATAAAATATGCTATATTGACACTGAATAATCTACAGAATTATATAAAATATTCTATATTGACACTGAATTATCTACAGAATTATATAAAATATGCTATATGACACTGAATTATCTACTAAAGTATATAAAATATGCTACATATTTACAATGAATAGCATACTGAGGTATATAAAGTTTTGCTATATTAGCTCTAAGAGAAGGAGTATCTTGGTCTACGCCCTATGGGCCGGCTATGGCTCGAAAGGTCAATAGATAGATAGATAGATATATTAGCTCTGATTAATAGCATCATCATTATGTGCCATACCTGTTGTTGACTGTTTTCCATGCCATGACACCTATCTAGTATCTTCTATCTTTGTTGTCCACAATAATTCTTTTCCTGTATGTTGCCAGATGTAACCAAGTATTCCAACTTGTAATATGTATTCCAACTTGTAACCAAGTATTCCAATTTGTAACCAAGTATTCCAACTTGTAACCAAGTATTCCAACTTGTAACCAAGTATTCAAACTTGTAACCAAGTATTCAAACTTGTAACCAAGTATTCAAACTTGTAACCAAGTATTCAAACTTGTAGCCAAGTATTCAAACTTGTAACCAAGTATTCCAACTTTCCTCTTCTCGTGATGTGCCCGAAAAATGTTGATTGTTTCTTTCTGATGTTTTTTAGGAGCTCCCTTTTTGTGTTGGTCTCTTTGAGAATTTCTTCATTGGTCTTTTTAGCTGTCCAGTGAACTTTCAACATTCTTCTGAGAAATCCTATCTCCATGGCTCTAATCATCTTTTCATTTGTTTGTCTACTGTCCATGATTCGCTTCCATAGGTCAGAATTGGCTCTATATTGCACCGATGAATTCACCTTCTCACTTCTATTGACATAGACTTGTTGCACAAGACATTTTTCATTTTTTGAGATGCTATTTTGACCTGAACCATTCTACTTTTTATTTCTGTGGTGCATCTTCTGTTTGACGTAATTATTGTGACCAAGTATTTGGTGCTCTGCATTTGTTTTAGATTTGTCCCACTTATTTTTATGTTGCATGTTTGTTCGATGTGACCATTACTTCTGTTTTCTTACTATTCAGACTGAGACCTTTCTTGTTGTTTTCTTTCACTATTATGTTTATCATTTCTTGTAGTTCATTCTCCATCTCTGCTTTTAAGACTGTGTCATCCACATATAGAAAATTGTTATATGTAACGTTTACCATATTGAAACTGGATAAGATAATGGATTATATAAAATATGCCATGGCAAATGTAGTAATTGTGAGATCATTACTCTAATTAAGAACAAAAAATAATGACATACAATAAATTCATTAACACAGTTATCTCCAATTAATTATAAACTATCTTAGGTATATTGTCTAATGCAATCTTTGTTATAGTTGTGAAACTAGATTAATTAGCTCTGATTTCCCATAATAATGTAATTTATGTCATAAATATGTTTAGTATACTTTAAAAACTATTTTGTAATTTTTGTTCATTAATATCTTAAATTGATATATGATTAGTTAGTTTCTCTTGGACCAAAGGTGTAAGTAACATAGTGTAGGAAGTGAAAAAAATTAATTTTCCTTGCCTGATGAGTTACTACTATAATTCTTGAAATGTCCTTAGACTCTCCAGGGCTTCCAGCATATCTCACAAATCCTTAAATAAGATTACTCTGTCCTTTCATAATTTGCTTCTATCATATATTTCTGATTCATGATTATTTTTGTTAGTTTATTTACATAATCTCTGATCCATGAGTCACCATTCTCATTGCTTAGTGCCAGGTAATGGTGTGTGCACATCCTCATTTGTCCCATGAGTTCACATACCATCTCAGCTCAGGAGAAGGTCCTCCCAAAGTCTTCATGTGTCAGTTAGTTAAGATGGTATATCCTTGGTAATGACAATTTTGAAAGCCCTTGAACATTCTTACAAACATGGAGGACTGTTCCAAGCACTATCAGATCATATCATGCACACCAGGATAATCTGCTTACTTTTCTAGTGCTGGTCCTTGACACATTTTACACTTTGAAAGTGGAGTTTGAAATGGTCGATGCTTAGATTCCAATCACATGATGTTAGCAGTAGTTGTTGAGCTTTGGTCGATGCTTAGATTCCAATCACATAATGTTAGCAGTAGTTGTTGAGCTTTGGTCGATGCTTAGATTCCAATCACATGATGTTAGCAGTAGTTGTTGAGCTTTGGTCGATGCTTAGATTCCAATCACATGATGTTAGCAGTAGTTGTTGAGCTTTGGTCGATGCTTAGATTCCAATCACATGATGTTAGCAGTAGTTGTTGAGCTTTGGTCGATGCTTAGATTCCAATCACATGATGTTAGCAGTAGTTGTTGAGCTTTGGTTGATGTTTAGATTCCAATCACATAATGTTAGCAGTAGTTGTTGAGCTTTGGTCGATGCTTAGATTCCAATCACATGATGTTAGCAGTGGTTGTTGAGCTTTGGTCGATGTTTAGATTCCAATCAGGGGAACTGGTGGTCTAGATGTAAGACATCGGTGGTGGTCTAGATGTAAGACATCAGTGGTGGTCTAGATGTAAGACATCAGTGGTGGTCTAGATGTAAGACATCAGTGGTGGTCTAGATGTGAGACATCAGTGGTGGTCTAGATGTAAGACATCAGTGGTGGTCTAGATGTGAGACATCAGTGGTGGTCTAGATGTAAGACATCGGTGGTGGTCTAGATGTAAGACATCGGTGGTGGTCTAGATGTAAGACATCGGTGGTGGTCTAGATGTAAGACATCGGTGGTGGTCTAGATGTGAGACATCAGTGGTGGTCTAGATGTGAGACATCAGTGGTGGTCTAGATGTGAGACATCAGTGGTGGTCTAGATGTGAGACATCAGTGGTGGTCTAGATGTGAGACAACAGTGGTGGTCTAGATGTGAGACATCAGTGGTGGTCTAGATGTGAGACATCAGTGGTGGTCTAGATGTGAGACATCAGTGGTGGTCTAGATGTGAGACATCAGTGGTGGTCTAGATGTAAGACATCAGTGGTGGTCTAGATGTAAGACATCGGTGGTGGTCTAGATGTAAGACATCAGTGGTGGTCTAGATGTAAGACATCGGTGGTGGTCTAGATGTAAGACATCAGTGGTGGTCTAGATGTGAGACATCAGTGGTGGTCTAGATGTGAGACATCAGTGGTGGTCTAGATGTGAGACATCAGTGGTGGTCTAGATGTGAGACAACAGTGGTGGTCTAGATGTGAGACAACAGTGGTGGTCTAGATGTGAGACATCAGTGGTGGTCTAGATGTGAGACATCAGTGGTGGTCTAGATGTGAGACATCAGTGGTGGTCTAGATGTGAGACATCAGTGGTGGGTCTAGATGTAAGACATCAGCCTTTGGGACAGGAAAGTCCTGGGTTAAATTTCCACCACAGGCAAAAATTGTTAAGCAAATGTACCCATCCATGCTGAAGATGGATGTGTTGGGCCGATAGGGGCAGATATAGCTGCTTTGCCATAAACTAGCGACAATGCATTCCTGCCAACTTAACAGGTGATCACTAAGAAGAGAAGAAGAAGAAGATTCCAGTCACATGATGTTAGCAGTAGTTTTTGAGCTTGGTCGATGCTTAGATTTCAATCATGTGAAATTGCTGTGGTAACCATGGTAGAGCAGTGGTTAGTGAATTGACTTTCTGAGAACAAGGAGTTGGGTTTGATCCTGACTGACAACTTCTAGGTTCACCAACCATATATTGCTGCTGGATTTACTTAAAAAGAAATTCATCACTGGCATAGTGCTGAACATACCGCACACAAAAATATTCTTGTGGTCACAAAATATGTGATGCTAACACCTTATTCCTTATACACCATAGGGTATTACAGGTAGATAAGATGACCGAACCATTTTATTTTCAGTTTATTTCTGTGTGTTCCATGCAAGATGTGGGTATCTTCTTTATCTACAACTATTAAAATGAAGACTTCTTAAGAATTAGTTCTTTTATTTGTGCAAAATGAGCAACAGTTTATTTGTTTAAAAAAAAATGTGTTGTGTCCTTTTGTTCCAAATGCTTCATAGATCTTTTCTTGTTTGCCCACCTACTGTAAAAAAAAAATGTGAACATTGTACTACTCTGTGTGTGTGTGTGAAGTATTTAACAATCCTTTTTTTGTGTGTGCATGTGTTTTCCTCATTTTTCTATACAAATAACAATTTTTAAAATCTTCTGTTCCTAAAATGCATCTCTTCAGTTGGCTAATTTATTTTGCAAAATAAAACTGTTTAAAATTGTTATATAGAAATTATTAATTTGATACAATATTTCTTACATTTATTGATGTTAAATTCCCTTAATTCTAGTTGTCAAGTTATGTTCTTAGTTACAAATATTTTGTTAATAGTAGACCAATAAACTTCTCAACAATGCTAGAATCTATGTATGCTAATCTGCCATTTTTGTTCTGTCAGGGATGCACCTGAGGCCACAGGTGAAGAACCTGAAGATACAGATTTTGACATGCCCAAGATCTATGAACCTGTGAGTGTCCAGAGAGTTGATATTTCTTTTGTTTTCATTGTCATTAATTTTGTTAAAACCATGTGTCAGCTTTTATAACTAAAATCAAAGAGCTCACATGCTACTGGTTAAATAACCATCCAGTCAACCATTATATTTTTATACCAAATTTGGGGAACTATTTTTATATTTATATGATTATAGGTTGACGACCTTCAGTGGAATCATTTTTATATTATATGATTATAGGTTGACGACCTTCAGTGGAATCATTTTTATATTTATATGATTATAGGTTGATGACCTTCAGTGGAATCATTTTTATATTTATATAATTATAGGTTGACGACCTTCAGTGGAATCATTTTTATATTTATATGATTATAGGTTGACGACCTTCAGTGGAATCATTTTTATATTTATATGATTATAGGTTGACGACCTTCAGTGGAATCATTTTTATATTTATATGATTATAGGTTGACGACCTTCAGTAGAATCATTATATTTATACAATTATAGGTTGATGACCTTCAGTGGAATCATTATATTTATACAATTATAGGTTGATGACCTTCAGTAGAATCATTATATTTATACAATCATAGGTTGACGACCTTCAGTGGAATCATTATATTTATACAATTATAGGTTGACGACCTTCAGTAGAATCATTATATTTATACAATTATAGGTTGACGACCTTCAGTAGAATCATTATATTTATACAATTATAGGTTGATGACCTTCAGTAGAATCATTATATTTATACAATTATAGGTTGACGACCTTCAGTGGAATCATTATATTTATACAATTATAGGTTGATGACCTTCAGTAGAATCATTATATTTATACAATTATAGGTTGATGACCTTCAGTAGAATCATTATATTTATACAATTATAGGTTGATGACCTTCAGTAGAATCATTATATTTATACAATTATAGGTTGACGATATTCAGTAGAATCATTATATTTATACAATCATAGGTTGACGACCTTCAGTAGAATCGTTATATTTATACAATTATAGGTTGACAACCTTCAGTAGAATCATTATATTTATACAATCATAGGTTGATGACCTTCAGTAGAATCATTATATTTATACAATCATAGGTTGACAACCTTCAGTGGAATCATTTTTTATTTTTACACCAGTAGGTTGAAAAATCTCAGTGGCTGAGTTGTTAGTTTGCTCATTATTGATCAGCAGGGTTAGGTTCAATGCCCAGATCTGGCAATTTTTTTGTTCAAACCGACAAAGCTCTAGGTTTCACTCAGCCTAAAAAATCTGGGTATGGAAGTAAGAGCAGCCTGATGTGATACTGACCATATTGCTAAAAAATGTGCCACTGATAATGGACAAACAGAGCTCAGGCCAAAATAGCTTTTCAGAAAATGAAAAGATCTTATGCAACAAGTCTACGTCAATAGAAGTGAGTGAGAGAAAGATAGTTCATCAGTGCTATATAGAGCCAATTCTGACTTATAGGAGCTAATCATGAATAGTAGACAAACAAATGAAAATACAGTTAGAGGCCATAGACATGGGATTTCTCAGAAGAATGTTGAAAATTCCCTGGACAGCTAAAAAGACCAATGAGGAAATTCTCAAAGAAGCCAACACAAAAAGGGAACTCTTAAGAAACATCAGAAAGAAACAGTCAACATTTTTCAAGCACATTGTGAGAAGAGGAAAGTTGGAATACTTGCAACTGACAAAACACAGGGAAAAAGAGACTGCGGACGACAAAGAGAGAAGATACTAGATAGCTTGGTGTCATGGCATGGTAAACAGTCAACAACAGAATTGATACGATGCACTGTGGATAGAAGATTGTGGAAGGGCATGATCGCCTATGCCAACCGATATGGCACATGATGATGAGAGTAGTAAAACCTTAATTCTTGTACACCTATCAAGGAATGTCTTTCAGAAGCCTTGAAAAGTTGTGGGAATCGAAACTCATCAGCGCGAACACAAAACTTAGACTATTCAAATCAAATGTACTATCAACCCTTACGTATGCGTGTGAAAGCTGGAAAACAACAAGAGATATAGAAACAAAGTTGAACGCATTCGAAAATAAATGTCTAAGGAAAATACTTGGCATAGCGTGGAACGAATTCAAAACAAACAAGGAAGTTAGAGAAATCGCCAATCAACCACTAATATCTTCAGTAATAAAGAAAAGACGATGGTCATATGTTGGGCATGTGATGAGAACAGATAATAACCGAATAGCAAAGCAAGCCCTCATATGGGAAACAACAGGTAAGAGAAAAAGAGGAAGACCCAGGGAGACACTGAGAAGAACATTGATGAGAGAGGCAAGAGCAGCAGGATTCGGCTCCCTCAATGAGATAGAGCAGCTTGCACAGAACAGAGACAAATGGCGAGATTTGATAAAATATCTTTAAAAGAAAACTGCTAAAATTCAGATAGGAGAAGAAGTATCTTAGTCTACGCCCTATGGGCCGGCTACAGCTCGAAAGGTCAATAGATATCAAGGAATTGAGGGAACCTTTACTTCATCAATTATTTGAACTGTAGAAAGATGTGACCACCTTATATGTCTAGTGGCAATACAGCATCATCTCAAGCTAAAGGAATAAAAAAAAAACTGTTACTATGTACAAAAGACACAAGAATGTGTGACTAATTATTTTTATGATACATACTTATGAGTAATTGAAATTATATTCAGAGTTTTCTTCTTTTATATGAAAATGTAAGCAGTAATTGTATGTTATTTTGTTACTCTTCTATGAAAAATTGACTGTGCCTATTTTGTTTGAAGATTGAGAGCTTTCATCATCTTGAAGACAGACTGCTGTTCTTCCTGCAACAGTACAATGACAGCATTCGAGGAGCTGGCATGGATTTGGTATTTTTCAAAGATGCCATGATCCATCTAATCAAGGTTTCTCGCATAATTAGAACACCCAGAGGTCATGCTCTTCTGGTTGGTGTCGGTGGGTCAGGAAAGCAATCTCTAACAAGACTGGCCTCTTTCATTGCTGGATACAAGACTTTTCAAATCACACTGACAAGGTGAATTTTTGTCAGCGATTATTAAAGCATTTCTGGTGCTTTTAAACTCACTTTTAAAATGTTTAAGGCTGTTTTTATGTGTCTTTGTTTTTAAATGTTTCTCCTAATGTCATTCTTTTGGTGCTTTTTTATGTTCATAAAGTGAACATAATCCTTAGTAGTAGTCTCCGTCAGTCATAGTTGACTATAGTAGCCTCCATCAGTCATAGTTGACTATAGTAGCTCCGTCAGTCATAGTTGACTATAGTAACCTATATCAGGCATAGTTGACTATAGTAGCCTCTGTCAGTCATAGTTGACTATAGTAGCCTATATCAGGCATAGTTGACTATAGTAGCCTCTGTCAGTCATAGTTGACTATAGTATCCTCCTGTAGACGTGGGGGAGGGGGAAACCTCAGTCAGTAAGAGATAGTGTTATTCATGTAAAGAAAACAAGAAAGAGAAAGAAAAAGGGGAATTGCACATGCAGGGCGATTAGCGAGCGGAATGGTGCCAAATAGTGTGAGACAGTCTTTAAGGATGATGAGACATGATGTGACGTGGGTTGCCAAGGAAAAGAGGAACGTTAGAGATTTGACGTAGGTTGGGGACAGTCAGTCAAAAACAGTCAGTGAGAACAGTCCGTTAGAGATGTGCACGAAAGAAAGACGCGTGATAGAGCGACGGAGCTCGCATATGTATTAGTTGATATTCAATTAAGCCGTATTCAAGAACAGTCCATTAGAGATGTGCCTGACAGGAAGAGACGTGATAGAGTGACGGAACTCGCATATGTATTGGTTAATGTTCAATTAAGCCGTACTCACTAACAGTCCACTAGAGATGTGCCTGAAAGGAAGAGACGTGACAGAGCGACGGAACTCACATATGTATTAGTTAATTTTCAATTAAGCCGTACTCACTAACAGTCAGTTAGAGATAACTGAGTGAAATTGTCTTCTGGAGAATAAATCAGAAAACCTCCAGGAGGTCAAGTGAATGTTAATTTGTGTTTCATGAGTAATAAATATGGATTATTATGTTCGAGCTTAAATATTTCTTGGACTTGTAATTATCGTCAGTGTGATTGTACGTAGATCATCGATGAACAAATTGTGTCACGGGCGAAGTACAAGAATCATGAGCCTAGACAAAGTCGACGTAGAGCTGATACAGAGGCAGAACCAGAATTAGTCAGTACAAGAAGATCACAGACCAGTAACAGATGTTCACAGTTACAAAACATACACACGGAGACAAAATGTGCACATGGCAATACTCCGTCAGTCATAGTTGACTGTAGGAGCCTCCGTCAGTCATAGTTGACTATGGATTTTTCAGCGGCCATAGTCATTTGGCTTGATTTTTCTTTTCTTTTGCAGTGTATTCTCTTTTTCTAAAAATCTGTCTACTTGTTTGAGTTGGAGCTTTAAAGTGTGTTTCCAAAGATTGCGGTCTGCAGCTATGTCTTCCCAGGCTGCAGGATTTATGTTCAGAATCTTCATGCATGTCGCGCTTACACATATCTACAAATAGAAGTTTTGGGGGCTCTCTAGTCCTTTTCCCAACTGCTAGTTGTCCATAGAGTATATCTTTTGGTATGCAGCCATTTTTCATATGGTGTACATGGCCAGCCAGTGTAACCTACATTGTTTGAGCAGTGTGTAGATGTTTGGGAGTCCTGTGTGAGTCATGACTTCCATGTTTGTCACTTTATCCTTCTAGGTGATACCAAAAATGCAACGTAGGCATCACATAAAGGAACATAATCCTACATTGCTATAAATTATCCCCCATATCATTCATAGTTTAAGGTTTAATATTTTATAGTTAAGACATTTATGTTCTTTACTGAATGCAACACAAAAACTAGCTTAAGATTGTATGAGTTGAATACTTTCAGTACTTCTCTATGAACCTGAATGAGAACAATGGTATTGGAAATATGACTGTTACTATTTCCCGCAACCTTCTTCAAGAATATTTTTTTACAATATTTTGGTAGAACAAAATTAGAAACCAAGAATCTACAGCTCAATGGTGCAGTAGAGAGGAAATGTAAACAATATTTATAGGCAGATATGTACATGCCATTATGTCATATATTTAGACAAGATCCAGGTGCTATGACAAAACCCAGGAGTGGGTTCAGTAGTAAAGATGACAATTCTTTTTTTTAAATTTATTTTAAAATTTTTACAAAATATTTTACTTAATATTAAACCTCTTTGATGTATTGCAACATGATTACAGAATGTTCTGCCTATGTTTAAACTTTCCTTCACCATAAATTGTATAAACATTTCAGCATTTTTCTCTTAATACAAAATTATTGTAGTCTTCACTAATCTTTATCCTAACTTAGAGAAAACAATTTTTTAAAATTTGCTTTCACAGAACTGGATTGCCTCAAAGATCAGTCATCTATCTATCTATCGACCTTTTGAGCCATAGTCGGCCCATAGGGCATAGACTCAGACATTCTTTCCCTGTTTCAAAATTTTCTTTCTAGCAGTCTCAATCCTTGCAAAGATCTTTTATCAAATCTCATCATTTGTCTCTGTTCTGTGCAAGCATCTCGATCTCATTGAGGGAGCCTGTTCCTGCTTCCTTTGCCTCTCTGATCAATGATCAAAGTTCTTCTTTGTGTTTCTCTGGGTCTGCCTCTTTTCCTCCTACCTGTTGTTTCCCATATGAGGGCTTGCTTTGCTATTCAGTTACTATCTCTTCTCATCACAAGTCCAACATATGTACATCATCTTTTCTTGATTACTGATGATATTAGTAATAAATTAGTAAAAATAATTTTATTTTTAATTATTTATTTATTTTTTAAAAATAATTTATTTAAAATAATGTATAAAATTAGGACATGTGTGTTTGAATTGAACACTTGTTTTTGGGGTGGAATTAACATGTTTTGTTATCTACAGCTTTAACTTTAAAAGAGTTGCATTCCGCAGTAAAGTAAAAGTAGATTGCTAATGGCATTGTACATATTTTTTTGTAGGTCATACAACGTGTCAAACTTGCTGGAAGACCTTAAATTCCTCTACAGAACAGCTGGGCAGCAAGGAAAGGGCATCTCATTTATCTTCACTGACCAGGAAATCAAGGATGAGGGTTTTCTGGAGTACCTCAACAACATGTTGTCATCGGGTGTGGTCAGTAACTTTTCTTTTATCTTCGGATAGGATGCTTTTTAGTGATGTGGTCAACACCAAGCATTTTTTTTCCTTTAAGATGTAAAACAACTGTAAATGTTTTGATCTTAAAGATCAGATTTTACAAAAAACGATTTTACATGGTTTCTATTATTGATAAAAATATTTAGGTCATCTTAAGCTAAATAATGGCCTAGAGAAGATAATTATGAAGGACATAGTTCCAAGTATATGAGAGAGAGGAATACTTAGAAGTGAGTGCAAGATATTACAGATGAGCTGGGAATGGTTATTGCAGAAGCTGGACATCTAACACATGAGGGAGGCAACTTCTGAATAGTTGTCATGGGAGACGATTTTTAGACTAGCTGTTCATGAGAGAAAATTTCTAATATGAACAACCTGGATGTTGATGGTGATTCTTTCTTATTTCCTTTTACTTTATCCCATAATTCATTGATTTAATTTTTAATGTGACTTCTAATTCAGTAAATGGACAATTGAGCTAAGAGAAGGAAAACTCAATACATCTTAGTATAAAAGATTAATTAGTCTGGTTGGTTAGCATTCCAATTAGAGTTGGCTGTGGCTACTGACAAGAGCTGCCTTGCTGGAAGATTGGGGTGGGGGGGGGGGAACATATGTTAAGGAAGCAGTCCCAAATTAATAGGTGCTGACGATCTTAACTCTTTCCGTATGTTTCTATGCACCATGCGCTATTCCGATTTTGGTCATGTACATTTAGTCACACAGTGCGTCACTCTCAATTTGATTAGTTTAAAATGTCATCAAACTCAATTTTTTTACATGTCTTGTATCATCTTGCAATGCGTCAAATACTTGGGCACAATAATAACATCGGATGGAAGATGCACCACAGAAATAAAAAGCAGAATTGCTCAGGCCAAAATAGCATTTCAGAAAATAAAAAATATCTTATGCAACAAATCTATGTCAATAGAAATGAGAAAGAGAGTTCATCGGTGCTATATAGAACCATTTCTGACCTATTGAAGTGAATCATGGACAGTAAGTAGACAAACAAATGAAAAGACGATTAGAGGCCACAGAGATGGGATTTCTCAGAAGAATGTTGAAAGTTCCCTGGACAGCTAAAAAGACCAATGAGGAAGTTCTCAAAGAGGCCAACACAAAAAGGCAGCTCCTAAAAACATGAGAAAGAAACAATCAACATTTTTCGGGCATATCATGAGAAGGCGAAAGGTGGAATACTTGGATACAACTGGCAAAATAAAAGGAAAGAAAGATCACGGACGACAAAGAGAGAAAATACTGGATAGCTTGGTGTCATGGCATGGAAAACAGTCAACAACAGAACTGATACTATGCACTGTAGATAGAAGATTGTGGAAGGACATGATCGCCTACGCCAACCGGTATGGCACATGATGATGATGATGATGTATCATTTTGGTATTGGTGAAATATAATTAAGTGTTTAATTATTTAAAAATTCATAAATAATAAGTTATGTGTTAGATAAATATAAACAAGTAGATTGATATTCAAAAACATGAAAAATTTTGTCTCTGAAATCTCTACCGCTAAATTGATAATAACCTCCCATACTGAAAGAGTTAAGATTTGCAAAACACCATGACAGATGTGGTGTACTCATTTCTTAAGCATTTTTTTAGGCGTTACATTTCATAAATGCTTTTTTTTTACTTATTCTGTTGTCTATGCTCTAATTTGTCAGTGAAGGGATAGTTTATGTTTGAAATTTAAGAATATGAGTTTTTTTTTTTTACACAATCAGAAAACATCATTTTATATTTCAGTTATCTCTCTTGTATTTCTTCATTTTTTTTTTAAGAATATTAGGTCATATCTATCTATCTATCTATTGACCTTTCGAGCCGTAACCGGCCCATAGGGCGTAGACCAAGATACACCTTCACCTATATGAATTTTTGTTCTAGCAGTTTTCTTTTAAAGATATTTTATCAAATCTCGCCATCTGTCTCTGTTCTGTGCAAGCAGTTCTATCTCATTGAGGGAGCCGATTCCTGCTGCTCTTGCCTCTCTCATCAATGTTCTTCTCAGTGTCTCCCTGGGTCTTCCTCTTTTTCTTTTACCTGTTGTTTCCCATATGAGGGCTTGCTTTGCTATTCGATTATTATCTCTTCTCATCACATGTCCAACGTATGACCATCGTCTTTTCTTTATTACTGAAGATATTAGTGGTTGATTGGCGATTTCTCTAATTTCCTCGTTTGTTTTGAATTCGTTCCATTCTATACCAAGTATTTTCCTTAGACATTTATTTTCGAATGCGTTCAACTTTGTTTCTATATCTCTTGTTGCTCTCCAGCTTTCACACGCATACGTAAGGGTTGATAGTACATTTGATTTGAATAGCCTAAGTTTTGTGTTTGTGCTAATGAGTTTTGATTTCCACAACTTTTCAAGGCTTCTGAAAGACATTGCTGCTTTAGCCAGTCTGATTCTAATTTCTTTGCTCGTATCCCCTTCTCGATCAATGTGACTTCCAAGATAGATGAAGTGATCGATCTCTTCTACTGGTTTGTTTTCCATGTATATTTTGTCACCTGTTGGAATCAAACTTTTCATGACTTTAGTCTTTTCATGATTGACCTCAAGCCCAATTTTGCTGGCTATTGATGATAGTTCATTTGTGTTTTCCTGCATCGTTTTTATCTGATTGCTGATGAGAACTATGTCATCAGCAAAGTCCAGGTCCTCCAAATGGTCTCCTTGTATCCATTCGATGCCTTTATTACCAGTGCAGCATTTCTTCATTATGAAGTCCATAACAATTCCAAATAACAAGGGCGATAAAATACATCCTTGTTTAACCCCAGTTTCTATTGGGAAACATTCGCTCAGTCCTTCCTCTGTTCGAACTGCACATGTGTAACCATCATACATGTCTTTGATAATATTTATGATTTTTGATGGTAAGCCATATTGCTTCAGAATTTTCCACAAAGAATCTCTATGAATACTATCAAATGCTTTTTTGAAGTCGATGAAGTTAAGTACAAAAGGTTTTTGCTTTTCAATGTGTTCCTCCAATATAAGTCGTAGAGTGAAAATGTGGTCATAAGCTTAGCAATTATACTGCCACCTATATTTCAAAATATTAGGTCATCAGTCTAGAAAATATAATATTGTTTTTATTATTTTCAAGGTGTCTAATCTATTTGCCCGTGATGAGATGGATGAGATTCTTGGAGAACTGGTGTCTGTCATGAAAAGGGAGTACCCTAGACGTCCACCCACCAATGAGAACTTGTATGAGTACTACTTGACCAGAGTGAGAGCTAATTTGCATGTGTCCCTTTGCTTCTCACCAGTAAGTCCTCTATTTGTATAAAATGCATCTCCAATCTGCATACTAATAATAGCAACACTGTTTACATATCCTTTATTTTTCAACATAAAATTATTTTTAAAAGTACACTTCAACAATAAAACTCTCTACAGTTACATTCTTTTACTATCACCATCAACAACTGTTTAGACTTTTGTGGTGTAAATGTCATTAGCAAATCAATTCAATTTTGTCCCCATTTATGGGATAATGTTTCAGTTTTGTTATTCAATGACCTGCCCCTTTTATTCCAATTTCCCCTTTTATTCCAATTTCCAGCTCTCTTTGCAGTGCTCTTAGTTTTTCTACACTTCTCTTTCCTTAGGAACTCCTTATCAAGATCTATTGTATAAAACTTTGAGCTGCCTGATTCTTGTTGTATATCTTATCCAACACTAGTATCTTCTCTTTAGTTCTGCCTTATGCCTTGCCTGAGAGAAACTAAATAGTAACACTTTAATCTGCCAATCAAAATGTGAATGGTTATTTGGTGCATCATGCTGGTTACATCCATTATTGAGATAACTAAAACTTTTGTTTTAATTATAATCTTATTTCTGTTTACAATTTTACAGACCAGAGACTTGAAACTTGGGATATAATATTTGTTTTGTGGAGGATTGTCAATCAATAATAATCACACAAAAATGCAAGTTTCAGCTTTAGCGGTACAAGATTGTACTTTAAAAATACATTTTGATTGTAAGCCTTCATCAGTAGATGAAGGCACAAAAACATGAGAAATTATATGAATGAATATGGATTGTGTACTGTACTCATCTAAGCTGTGAATGGTTGGTTCTGCAAAATATATTGTCATCTGAAGAAGGAAGGAGTCACTCAGTTGACCCGATGTGGTCAAGTGACTACGATTAATGGGGGAGACATGCTAAGATTTTCAAACTGAGAAAGAGAAGGGAGCAAAAACTGATCCTCTCAGATGAAGGGGAAGAAGTTAGCAGAAAGGAGAGGTTAAAGCTGAGATGAGAGACTGCTAAGAGGTGTTGAGAGTAGAACAACAGAAGGACAATTATTTGTGATCCCACGAGTTTGTATCTTTTTATGTTGACATGTGTATTCCTAAGATAAACTGTCAAATTACCAACTAAAGTGTTGCATCAAAACTTTTTAATAAAATTGAATTTTCTGTTCATGTTTCAAGATGGTGTCACTTGTAAATCAGTAGTTCTGAAAGTGGTAGATAACTTTCAAGAAGTAGTAAGATTACAGATGTGAGCTCTGTGATTATTAAAGGGCACTCTACAAAAATAAGCACAGAGATCACTGACTGACATTAACTGCAGTTTAATCCTAGATTTTGGCACCTTTGAAAACATTTTGAACTCAAAATTCGAATTCTTGGAATTCAACAGTTTGCCAGAGGCAAACATTTTTCTCCTCCCTATACCTTCCTAACTATTACTTCTGGTGACACCCGAGTGTTGGGTTTATTTCCTTTGATGTTGGATTTTTTTAAAATCAAACACCACCATGCGTGTTTTATAAAAAATTTCTGAAGATGTAAAAAAGCTGTTTTTTTTTAAAAACAAATTTGACCAATTAAAAAAAAAATTCTTATTTATTCTTATAATGAGGGAAATCTCTTCTTCTGTTGATGAGACATCAAAGAAACCTTTGTAACATGGAATAGCCAGTGAACGACAGTAAGAGGAGAGTAGAACATATGGCTGGAATACAAACTGACAGCCAACGTGTCAATAGACAATATAACACCTCTGGTAGTCACAGAGCCATGTGGTTGAATTTCAGGCCATAAACTGAACCTAAGCCAGGAAATGATGACTGCATCCAGCTCCTGTGTCTCTCCTTGTGTAAACACACAGCTGTGTAGCAAAAGTTCAAAGAAAATACTATTTTCCTAACTCCAAATGTAACATTTAGTGGTAGTAATTTTTACAAAGGTGTCATAAAAACATGACTCAGAGATAGATGCCTTGATCTAGGGTAAAGTCTCATGGAGTGGAAACACATCAACACATGCTATTTTTCTGGTTGTGCCCTGGTAAAGTTTTTATTATTCTGGGACAGTTTGCAAGCACCAAAGCTTGATAATTATGAACCTGGGTTATAGAAACCAAAGATTGGTCAAAATTAATTTATAATAATGAGGGTAATTTATGGAATAAAAATAGATAGAATTGAGCTTATTGGATTAAAATAATGGTGGCCATTAAGAATTTTGGGAAAACAAAATGATGTAAGCACTTTTGTTACCTGCATGTACTAGGTTGGAGAGAAATTCCGTCAAAGAGCACTCAAGTTTCCTGGCCTGATTTCTGGTTGCACCATGGACTGGTTTCAGCGATGGCCAAAAGATGCCCTGATTGCTGTGGCTGATCATTTCCTACGATCATTTAACATCGTGTGCAGTGATGAAGTCAAGAAACAGGTGATTCATACCATGGGTATCATACATGATGGAGTTGCTGAGAGCTGCATTGATTACTTCCAAAGGTATCTTCTAATTTTTAAATTGAATTTTCACAATTTCTGATGATTAAATTTTATTGCCACAAATACAAAATTACTTACATGTGACCCATTTTCTCGTACAGTCCTTCTTCTTTGATGTTGTTGACTCTATTATTGATGAAAAATGCCATCACAATAGGAAGTCATATCCTCTTCGTTCTGCCGACCTCCACCACTCTTTCTATTTTCCTTGCAGTATTTTTCCAGAATTTCTCAATAGAGCCAAGTGGAAATCAGCAGCAGAAATGTGCTTACTTGTGACTGCTTTGTACAGAGAGTTTGCAGATAAACGGACAAATCTAATTCGTGAACAAACACTTTTTTTGGTAGCACTTGACAGTTTTTCTCAGTGGAACTGAGAAGCATGTCAGTTCGATTGACATCAATAGACGGGAACAACTGATAACTATACATGTGCATTAATAAAAGCCAACAGCATGGAGATTGTACTTACTCTGCCACAATATAATCATAGCTGTTTACATAAATATTGCAGTTTGAAATCTGCAAGGAATATACAAATCTCTGAAGGGATAAAAGTGACAAACAATGAAGTGCTGAGATTTCAGCATTTTACCCTACCCTCTGGCAGCTTTAACTGAAGATATCTGGATTATCTGTGCCAAAAAGTAGGATGGATGGATTCCAAAAGACGTCTGATATATAGTGACAAGCTCCAACAAAAGTAGGATGGATGGATTTCAAAAGATGTCTTACATATAGTAACAAGCTCCAACAAAAGTAGGATGGATGGATTCCAAAAGATGTCTTAAATATAGTGACAAGCTTCAACAAAAGTAGGATGGATGGATTCCAAAAGACGTCTTATATATAGTGACATGCTCCAACAAAAGAAGACCCTTCTATGCATCAAAGTAAATGTCAACATGGTATGCGGGTGTTTGACACAAACATCTCATAGCTGACTGGGAAAAGCTAGCTAAAGATAGGTCCTGCTTGAAAAGAAAATATACTATCCAGAGAGCAGGTGAACTGGAAATGAAACAGGCTGTCAATTCTAGACATGCACAAGGATAAAAGTGAGCCTCTGACAAGAACCCTACTTGGGCACTAAATCCATTGTCATCCAAGACATTACATCCACATTTAATATTTACATTATTTCATTTTGTTGTGTCTCCACATGATAATAACACATCATAATCTTGTAAATGTGCAGATATCGCAGAGCTACCCATGTGACACCAAAATCATACCTATCCTTCATCAACGGCTACAAAAATGTGTACAGAAGCAAAAACACCATGATTGGAGAGCTAGCTGACAGGATGAACACAGGTAAATTGAACTTACAGGTTTCTTGTATGCTTTTAAATGCTCTAAAATATGTCACATTTTACTGCCAGTTTGTTGGCTCTAATAAATAAAAATAGCAAATGTTGGCTTTAAAGAAACAAAATTAAGGTAAGAAATAAGCTGACTTTTTAAAAACTGAGACAACTAATGAGTTGATTTTAAATACATATATCATCCAATGTGTTGATTTTAAATACATGTATCATCCAATGAGTTGATTTTAAATACATATATCATCCAATGAGTTGATTTTAAATACATATATTATCCAATGTGTTGATTTTAAATACATATATCATCCAATGAGTTGATTTTAAATACATATATCATCCAATGAGTTGATTTTAAATACATATATTATCCAATGAGTTGATTTTAAATACATATATCATCCAATGAGTTGATTTTAAATACATATATCATCCAATGAGTTGATTTTAAATACATATATTATCCAATGAGTTGATTTTAAATACATGTATCATCCAATGAGTTAGTTTAATTAAAGAGAGTTTTTTAATCAATGAATTAAAAAAAAAATTGATAAACAATGAGTTAGTTTAAATAAAAGTTAAGTTTCTAAACTGACATTTTGGCATCAACAACCTTACAAGGCAATATCAAAGCAATAATTTCTGGCATGCAGTAAACATAAAACATTTAATAATCACTAGAATAGAACTAAGAAAAAACAACAAGCTACAAAGTTATAGCTATATACACATAATTATGAATCTGGTTAACATCAACCCTTTGAGTATCTAGCACTCCTTAGATTAAAACAAATGCTTCTTTCTCAAAGCCAGACAAAGAAATACACTATAAGAAACAAAACAAAACTCACAGATACCATATAATATAAAAGACAAGAGTTTAAGTGATACTATATCAATAAAATAATAAACAGAAGGCAAAGAGACTCAGAGAACCAAAGACATACAAAAATTAGAAAACCAATTTAGTAACATTTTAAAATATATATTTTGGCCATTTTTATAGAGTTTTAAACTGACAATAAGCCATATTTACTTAACTTTGTGCAAATATTGAAGGTATGTGAAATTCACATTATGTAGGTTTAGAGAAACTTGTGGAAGCTGCGCAGGCTGTAGCTGAGCTGAGCAAAGAGTTGGCTGTCAAGGAGAAGGAGCTGGCTGTTGCTTCAGAGAAAGCTGAAGCAGTGCTCAAACAAGTCACTGTTCAAGTAGGTCCTTCATCCACAATCATTTATCATCCATCAAGTGTACCCATCATCCACAATCTTTTGTTTGTCATCCATCAAGTATACCCATCATCCACAATCATTTGTCATCCATCAAGTATATCCATAATCCACAATCATTTGTCATCCATCAAGTATGCCAACATCATCCACAATCATTTGTCATCCATCAAGTATATGCATCATCCACAATCATTTGTCATCCATCAAGTATATACATCATCCACAATCATTTGTCATCCATCAAGTATATACATCATCCACAATCATTTGTCATCCATCAAGTATGCCCATCATCCACAATCATTTGTCATCCATCAAGTATATACATTATCAGCAATCGTTTGTCATCCATCAAGTATATACATCATCCACAATCATTTGTCATCCACCAAGTATATACATCATCCACAATCATTTATCATCCATCAAGTATACCCATCATCCACAATCATTTGCTTGTCATCCATCAAGTATATACATCATCCACAATCATTTGTCATCCATCAAGTATATACATCATCCACAATCTTTTGTTTGTCATCCATCAAGATATACACCATCCACAATCATTTGTTTGTCATCCATCAAGTATACCCATCATCCACAATAATTTGTCATCCATCAAGTATATACATCATCCACAATCATTTGTCATCCATCAAGTATATACATCATCCACAATCATTTGTTATCCATCAAGTATACCCATCATCCACAAACATTTGTCATCCATCAAGTATATACATCATCCACAATCATTTGTTATCCATCAAGTATGCCCATCATCCACAATCATTTGTCATCCATCAAGTATGCCCACCATCCACAATCATTTGTTATCCATCAAGTATGCCCATCATCCACAATAATTTGTTATCCATCAAGTATTCCCATCATCCACAATCATTTGTTATCCATCAAGCATGCCCATCATCCACAATCATTGTCATCCATCAAGTATGTCCATCATCCACAATCATTTGTCATCCATCAAGTATATACATCATCCACAATCATGTGTCATCCATCAAGTATATCCATCATCCACAATCATTTGTCATCCATCAAGTATGTCCATCATCCACAATCATTTGTCATCCATCAAGTATGTCCATCATCCACAATCATTTGTCATCCATCAAGTATGTCCATCATCCACAATCATTTGTCATCCATCAAGTATATGCATCATCCACAATCATTTGTCATCCATCAAGTATATACATCATCCACAATTATTTGTCATCCATCAAGTATATACATCATCTGCAATTATTTGTCATCCATCAAGTATATACATCATCCACAATCATTTGTCATCCATCAAGTATATACATCATCCACAATCATTTGTCATCCATCAAGTATATACATCATCCACAATCATATGTCATCCATCAAGTATATACATCATCCACAATCATTTGTCATCCATCAAGTATATACATCATCCACAATCATTTGTCATCCATCAAGTATACCCATCATCCACAATCATTTGTTTGTCATCCGTCAAGTATACCTGTCATCCGTCAAAGTCCCTCAAGTCCATGACTAAATCATCAATTGTGATCGGGCCATCATTCATTAATATCCATTAAGTACATTATTCTGCATTATCTATTTGTCCAACTTTCAATGATAGTCCATTATTTACAACTATTCATCAATATTTCTCAAGGATACGATATGCAATCATATATAAGATTAGACCATCATCTATCAATATCCATCTACATGCACTTAGCTTCCATAATGTATTTGTTTCCTTTCATTTGTAAGGTTTTTTTTCTTGTAAAATTATAAGCCTTAGAAGATTATTAGAGAAAACAGACAATCTGTATGACTTTTTTCTATCTTATTCAAATGAGTCTACACCTGTCATTGATGGAAAATAAAATGTATGCAGAAGTGCAAAAATAGCCCTGCTTATAAGTTATTGAGCTATCCATGGGTTTTCATTCCTGTACTCAAACATGTCCATAGGGGCTCAGATCCCCTCGTCAACAAGTCCTGCAGCGACCAGCGACTGATGACTCCCGTTCTGTATTGGTTAATAAGTCTTCATATACAACCACTAAGTTTCTCATTTCTGGTTGTGCCCATCTGCACTTCCATCTCTTTCATCCGGAGTGATATGGACTCATGGTTGTCGAAGACTTGTGCCTTTCCCGCAACTCAGACGGAATTAATGACATCTGCCTAATTCATTGGTTGACCATCTTCAATGATAGCACAGCTAACCAACCTATCCACTCTTTAATTTCCTCGTACTACCGCATGTCCAGGAATGTTGACAAAGGTGACTCTACGTATTGTTGACTTCTGTATGACTCTACCCATTGCCTGCTTACAGAGCCCGCCTCCACTTTTCCTATCATGCTCATCGAATCACTCAGTATGCAGGTGTGGGTGTAGTCTTGTGACTCTCTTGTTAATGCCCTGGTCACTGCCATCACCTCCATCATCGCTCTACTCATGGTCACAACATATGCACCTCTGTCTTCTTTGACTATTCTGCCTGCTTAGCATGCTGTAAATGCCCATGCACTCCTTTGGTGTCATATTATGGATCTGTCTGTATAGATGACTGCCTCTTGCTCATCGGTGTTATCCTAGACGAGAGCGTTAACCTATACAATGACCATGACTGGATTCTGCTCCCTACATTTCTTGTTGAGTGTGACAATACATGAGAATGTGCCCCAAGATTGATGTAGGCTCCAGTATCCACTCTTTGCCAGCGTTGATATATAGTAGTTTCCAGTGTTGATATATAGTAGTTTCCAGTGTTGATATATAGTAGTTTCCAGTGTTGATATATAGTAGTTTCCAGTGTTGATATATAGTAGTTTCGAGTGTTGATATATAGTAGTTTCCAGTGTTGATATATAGTAGTTTCCAGTGTTGATATATAGTAGTTTCCAGTGTTGATATATAGTAGTTTCCAGTGTTGATATATAGTAGTTTCCAGTGTTGATATATAGTAGTTTCCAGTGTTGATATATAGTAGTTTCCAGTGTTGATATATACAGTCGAACCTGTCTAAGGCGACCATTCACGGGACTTTCAAAAACTGGTCCCATAGGACAGGTGGTCCTGCCTCACAGGTTTCACATAATAAATAGAGCGATAAAAAAAATTTTATCCTAAGCATTATGAAAACTAACCTGCAAATCAGCGTAATCCATGAGTGGAACATAGTGCACATGTCGGTCTACAATAGCCACTGGTTGGACACTTTTCATAAAACACGATAGTTAAACACACAAAAATATTTTGTCGAATCACTGATATTCGTTCTTCCAGCGTTAATGCTTTTGGTTTTACACTTTTGACACTGGCCATTTCCTATATTGTGTGTAACACTTTTAAAATCCACAAAAATAATTCACTGAGATACTGTACATGTACGTGAATACACTCTAAGCGGGCAATGACTAATTCTTTAGTTAATTCCTGTAATTTATACGGGCCACGCAATGGTCTACTCTGGTCTAGACGGAACCGCGAAGTGATGTCACTTCACGAATCATAGATCTGTGTCTGCCGTGTTTCTCACACCAGTATTGACTGATAAACATAACACGTTCCACTGTAATCTGGGACTCACTAAATACGGGAAAACTTCGACACCTGTAGACACCTGTGTCGATCGTTTATGGCTCCCAGCGAGACGGAGAAGGACTGGCTGGTCAGTGTATCGTTATCTCGGATTACCCGCGTGTCGTAAACGGGATAAATAACATTGGCGGCGGTTAATTAGCCTGGTCTCTGGTCGCGTCATACGGTGAGCGCCGTAATCAGTGTTAGCATATAGTAAAAAACTCGGGGAAATTGTAGACCCGGTCCTATAACCAGGGAAACGCTTTAAACAGGTGGTCCTAAGACCAGGTTCGACTGTAGTAGTTTCCAGTGTTGATATATAGTAGTTTCCAGTGTTGATATATAGTAGTTTCCAGTGTTGATATATAGTAGTTTCCAGTGTTGATATATAGTAGTTTCCAGTAGTTTTAGTTAGCCGAGTTGGCAGTGTTCCCTATAGCGTTTTGCTTCTCGTGGCAAGGCGCTGTGCAGAGTAATACGGGTTTGATCCTGCTTAGGACCATATATTGTTCTTTGTTTTTTTTTCTATTGTTGATTATTTGTCATTTTTTTCTAGTGCTGTAAACATACCTCTTCCTCTGAATTGATTCGTTGATATATAGTAGTCTGTCAGATTTTTACCAGCGAGTCAAATTTAGGTAAAGCGAATGACATGAGTCAAAATTTGAAGTTATTGAACCGGATAGTTTTGAATTTACTTTGAAATAAAATAATAATGCAACAATATTCATTGTTAAGGCCCAAGCTGCTGAAAAAGTGAAAAACCAGGTTAAGAAGGTCAAGGACAAAGCTGAGAGCATTGTGAACAACATCGCCACAGACAAGGCTATTGCTATGGAGAAGCTGGAAGCTGCCAGACCAGCTCTGGAGGAGGCTGAGGCAGCCCTCAACACAATCAAGCCTGCCCACATTGCTACAGTTAGAAGGCTTGGCAAGCCTCCCCACCTCATCATGAGGATAATGGACTGTGTTATTATATTGTTCAGGTGAGAACCACCAAATTAATCAATGACAACATGGAAATGGTTATAGCTCTACAGTGATCTATCTATCTATTGACCTTTTGAGCCGTAGCCGGCTGATAGGACATAGACCAAGATACTCCTTCTCTTATCTGAATTTTTGATCTAGCAGTTTTCAATTCTTTTAAAGATATTTTATTAAATCTCTCCATTTGTCTCTGTTTTGTGCAAGCAGCTTTATCTCATTGAGGGAGCCGATTCCTGCTGCTCTTGCCTCTCTGATCAATGTTCTTGTCAGTGTCTCTCTGGGTCTTCCTCTTTTCCTCTTACCTGTTGTTTCCCATATAAGGGCTTGCTTTGCTATTCAGTTATCATCTCTTCTCATCACATGTCCAACATATGACCATCGTGTTTTCTTTATTACTGAAGATATTAGTGGTTGATTGGCGATTTCTCTAATTTCCTCACTTGTTTTGAATTCATTCCACAGTATACCAAGTATTTTCCTTAGACATTTATTTTCGAATGCGTTCAACTTTGTTTCTATGTCTCTTGTTGTTTTCCAGCTTTCACACGCATACGTAACTGTTGATAGTACATTTGAATTGAATAGTCTAAGTTTTGTGTTTGTGCTGATGAGTTTTGATTTCCTCAACTTTTCAAGGCTTCTGAAAGACATTGCTGCTTTAGCTATTCTGATATAGATACAGTGATCTAAGACATCAACAAATAATCTGACGTTGCAGCTTAAATACTGCTGGTTTGCTGCTGTGACACAGATCATTCACACAAAATTTAGAGACATGTGTGTTTGAACAGGTCTGATCAGATACATTTTTAATTTGTAAATTCTTCTTTTTTTAATAATTAATATTTTTGTCTCTTGTTTTAGCTTGATCTTGTCATTTTTAAAATTACTTTTAGTCTCTGTTGTATACAGTCCATTTCTAACAAAAGGCCTGTTTTTAGGCTGCAAAGTTTGATTATTATGTGTCATCTTTTATCACTATAAAGCCATAATCATTTATCTTTATAAAGCTATAACCATATATCACCATAAAGCCATAATCATTTATCTTCATAAATCTGTAACCATATATCACTATAAAGCTGTAATCATTTATCTTTATAAAGCTGTAACTGTATCACTATAAAGTTGTAACCGTATATCACTATAAAGCTGTAACCGTATGGTTATGGTTATGGAAGGCCCCGGTATCACTGCAAATGAATTAAAATCCATAATTGCTCAACCGCTCGTGCCAATGGAATCATCTGAATTACTAACTCATTTCTCAAACAAAGAAAGGTAATTGTAGTCCCTATCATAGCAGTCTCAGCACACGCCAAAAGACATAAGGCAAAACCGCACAGAAAGTGAACACAGCCAACTGTTCCTTGTCATACGATATCATCATTCACTGGTAACAAAGAGAATATCGAAACATGATCAAAATGGAGGAACACACAGCTCACGGTGTGCACAGAGCATTTAACACAGTAGCTCCTGCAACAAGCCGGACTTGGAATATGAGGAAACTGCAACAAGGAACACTTTTCATACATAGCCTTCAATGGTTCCTGCCGCTTATACACCATATTGACCAGAAGTTCATGTCCTCCTGAAAATGATGATCGTCATATTTTTAATAATGTATAGCACTTGATGATGTTAGGACATAGTTTTTGACTCCAATTCCAAACATATAATACACAGTTAGTCATCGGATTATCCCTGTCGCACATCAGACAACAGACCGTAAGATTAGCGTATGGCCGGTCAAGGGATATACGATGAGCCATTATGATGACGTAGCACACACAACAATGACTGCGCCCATAGATTCCCGATTACTCTAGTGAATGCAGCCTACAACGAACGAAACACGGTACAAATTCCTTAAAGAGCATAATTTTATATCATAGTTAAGTGGCAACGTTTACATACACTTCCTTTGACCCATTAAAGACATTTTAACCTTGATGGCATGGTTTTGTGTGGAAATAACGAATCATGTATAAAAGCACAATGCAGATACATTGACTATGTTAATTAAGCAAACTTTACAAGCTAATGCAGGGACTGTTATAGGCTTTTAACACTTTAATAGTTATAGTAAATCTTAAAATTGTGTAAATATTTTTGTTTAGCAACTGTCTTTGCTGTGTTGCCATTTAAAAGCAAATGTTTTGTTAAGAAAAGATATAATTTTTAAACAGAAAGGTATGTGTTTTTATTGCTTCATTAAAAAAAAGAAGCAGAAACAGTCTAGTTAGACCATTAATTTTTCTCTGGCTGTCTCGATTGAAAGAAGCCAAATGAAAAAGAAATTAGCTTAAAAAAAAACACAAAATTGGCAACATTGCTTTCCACATATAACCATATATCACTATAAAGCTGTAACCATATATCACTATAAAGCTGTAACTGTATATTACTATATAGCTCTAACCATATATCACTATAAAGCTGTAACCATATATCACTATAAACCTTTAATCATACATTTGTTTCTTTTCTCTACTATAACAGTGATATAAGTTATCAGTTATATGAGGATGGTATTAAAAGTTTTGCCCTTAAGCAATAGTTATAATAATAGACAAGACACAAACATGAGCGCTACATTTATTAAAGTTGTTAATGTCCTAAAACCCTGCCAAGAATATATAGAACAACAACAACTTAAATGGTTTGGCCACCTGGTCAGAATGAATCCTTATCAATCAACATCAAGGGCGTCCTTCTTTTACGAGAATGCATGGAAAAAGATAAAGAGGAAGACCCAGAAGAAGATGGATAGATGCAGTGACAGACACATGTAACAACAGAGGAAAATCACTAATTCAGACAGTTCGAGCAGCTCAAGAACGACAAATGATATAAACCACAACACCTTTTAGCTATCAGTGAAAGAGAAAAGAAAAAGGTGGATAGATGCAGTGACAGAGACATGTAACAACAGAGGAAAATCACTAATTCAGACAGTTCGAGCAGCTCAAGAACGACAAATGATATAAACCACAACACCTTTTTTTAGGTATCAATGAAAAGAGAAAAGAAGAAGAAGTTAATGTCCTTTACATGTGGTTGTCATTACTTTTCAGCTTAGTCACCATCCAGGTCCACACACTAGTGCCAACATCACACAAATGCCAATGTCACACAAATGCCAATGTCACACAAATGCCAATGTCACACAAATGCCAATGTCACACAAATGCCAATGTCACACAAATGTCAATGTCACACAAGTGCCAATGCCAGACAAGTTGTTACTTCCTGTTGAGGAAGAAATCAGATGTCTTCTCCCTGTACCTTGTATACAAAATAGCTGCTTGAAATTCTACATCAGAAACATACCATGTTCATAAAGATGTTCCTTCAGCTTTTGGAAAAGAAAGAAGTCCTAAGGTGCCAGATCGGGGCTGTATGTCGGGTGCAGTAAAAGTTAGTTCAGAAAATTATTGAAATATAGCAATGCTGTTAACTTTGATCCACTATGTGACAATGTTGCATAAACTGTATACTTACTGTATGTTTGCCCGGGCATGGCAAGCCAGCCCACATATGAGTCAACAAACAGTGGCTGTCTTGGAGCATCTCATGTTTGATGACATACAGTCCCAATCTGGCATCTTGTGACTTCTTCCTTTTTCCTGATCTGAAGGAACATCACAAAGGACACTGGTATGCTTCTGGCAAGCAGCTGCGCACACCTGGTGTTGAGAGAAGACGTCTGAATTCTTCGTCAACAGGATGTAACAATTTGTCTAGTGTTTATGTGTGGCCTGGGATGATGACAAATAATGACACCCTGACCTAAATGACATTCCAAACTTGTATTAATGTACAGCTCATGTGTGTATTTTGCATATTATAAAAATTATCGCCTTGGAGGCAAAACTTTTTCAACTGTCTTCGTAGTTCAAAGAATAAAATCCTTAATAATTACACATGCACAGCAAGCAAATGAACATGTTAACTCCATTATCATTGACAACATGGGCACAAAAATAAAAACGATGTCTTCAAACTGTCTATAAAAAATATCAAAAGAGCCTATATTAAATGACATAAATGTAATTAATGAACAAAAGTCAGTGTTATTTCTTATTTTAATTTGAAATTTGGACTGAGATAGATGTTTTATTAAATATGCAAAACTAGAACTTATATTAATGAGTGTTTTGAATTGTTTTTTATGAGGAAACAAATATGAAACAAATATTGATTCTTGTTTTTTAATTGCTCTACAACAACAGGAGCAAACTGTATCAAGTGACTATTGATCCTGACAGACCAGAATTTTTGAAACCTTCATGGAGTCAGTCTCTCAGAGTAAGCCAGGTTTTTCTCACACCAAAAACAGAAATGTTAGAAAAAATTATTTAAAATTTAGATGAAGTCTTTGCAGGTATTAGACACAATGATCATCTCTGACATTTCCTTATATATTTTTGTAATTTTTATTTTGGTCTCTTATAGTTCCATTCTAAGATATTAATAAAAAATATTCTCTACTCATTGATTAAAAAAAAAGATTATATTTCTACACATCAATAATTCTTTCTTGTATTGAATCTTCACATGAACTAGCTGTTCTTTAGTATTCTTCTGTATATTTTAATACTTCATTTATGAGTTCATGACCTCTGGTGACAGATCTAGAAAACACTAAATTGATGTCAATAATAAAACATTATATTATTATCATTACAAAATATTATTTATTTAATTATGAAAACATTTATAGTAACATTAATACATATGTCCATATAATCATGAAAATATATTTGCATCATCATTAGGAAAGATATTTATTTAATTATGAAAATATGTATTACATCATTAATAAAGATATGTGTGATAACATCTATATTATTATGAATAAAGATGTTAATCTAACTACAAAATCATTTATAATATAATTAGCATAGACATTTTAATAATTATAAAAACATTTATAGTAGCATTAACACTGTACCATGAGCCGTAAAAATGTGGCTCTAGTAAGCAACAAGAGAAACCCAGGAGCAACATTTTGTGACTTTTAATTTATTGTTTCTGCCATTATTTTTACTAAAACCTTGTAATTCTTTTATTTGGCCTATTTTTTGACTTCCTTTGCACATTGTCTGGTGTTATAGCTCAATTTTCATTATTTTTCTTACTGTTATTTCACATTTCTTATTATATTCCGATAAACAGCCTGGTCGGATGTTAAACCTCTTGGTAGCAAATGTGTCAATAAATATATTCATATTAAGGAGGGAGGCAAAGAGAAAAGATACCAGACAGCTTAAGAGAATGGCTTGGCAGAAGGTAAACAACAGAAATGATAAATAACTGTCGTGATCGAAGGTTGTGGAGAGACATGATCACCTACGCCAGCAGGCTTGGTACTTGATGATGATGATGACGATAATTATAAAAACTTATTTATGATGTCTTAAATTGTTGTAAGGAAAAATTATGGATACCCATAATTCCTTTCGATTATATTTAATTAGTTTAACACCGAGGAGGAACAGAAAATGATACCAAAATAAGGATATCAAAAGCATGAGGAGCTTTCATTGTACTGGGAAACATGTGGAAATCCAAAGAGACTAGGTTAAATACAAAAATAAAAATTTTCAACTCAAATGTTAAGTCGGTCCTATTATATGGCTGTGGAACATGGAGAACAACAAAACTGAAGATACAGACTTTCATTAATGGATGCTTACGCAGAATAAAAGGATGGAAATGGCAGGACAAAATCACTAACAATGAATTATGGAAATGTACGAGTCAAATACCAGTGGATAAAGCGATACAGTGAAAACGATGGCGCTGGATAGGACACACACTGCGGAAGCCAACTCAGAGTATTACACAATAGGCCCTTTTTTGGAATCCCCAGGGGAAAAGACAAAGAGGAAGACCAAGGAATTCTTGGAGAAGACAGATAGAAGCAGAGATGAAGATGATGGGGAAGACATGGAATGATCTTAAAAGAATGGCAAAAAACAGAACAACTTGGAAAGTGTTTGTTGAAGACCTATGCTCCACTGGGAGCTAAAAAGGTAGAAGAAGAAAGAGTTTAACACCACATGTTTCCATGGGCGCATTTATCCCAGTAATGAGGCCTGTACCATGAGGCCCTACTTTTCAAGGTAACCTTGTAGAATTCTTTATACCCATCCCTTTTTTTCAGCTAATGGCGGACACCAACTTCCTGAAGAACTTGGTTGAGTACGATAAGGACAAGATCAATGATGAGATGTGTGAGCATATGGAGCCATATCTTCAGTCTGAAGACTACGCATTGGAAATTGCCAAGAATGTCTGTGGTGATGTTGCTGGTCTGTTGTCCTGGACTAAATCTATGTATGTCTTCTACTTCATCAACAAGGAGGTCTTGCCTCTCAAGGTATGGGACATCTAATTTAAATTTTCTTTAGTCATGTAGAATATAAGAAGGAGGTGTTTGAAATACAACAGTCATGTGCTTAGAATGGATGAAGAGAGACTTTCCCCATCAAGTGTTCTTGTGGAAACCATCTGGTAAAAGAAAACAAGGCAGACCAAGAGAATTGCTACACAGAAAATTACCAGCGAAGGCTCAACCATGAGACTAAGAAACAACCAAGACCTACAAGATCTAGCAGCAAATCATCAGTCTTGGAGAACTAGGATTTCCACCCTACATGCCATCTTCAGCCCAGGAGGAAAGTGAGTGAGTAGCCACATCTGTGGCTTGTAGTAGAAAGTGACAGGCAATGACAGTACCATCATTATCAAGAGTATAGTACACAAATAGAACATAGTTAGCAACAACAATGAATATACAACAACGACAAATATACAACAACAACAATGATAAATATGACAGCAAAGAGCTGAAACAGCAACTAAGAAAATCAGCTTTCTGCAGCCATGAATAATGATTTACTTTGCTGGCCATTAGGTCAGTATTGGTTACAATGGGAAATCTTTGGTGATATGATAGTGGTGTTTTTAGACTAAGGATACAGTTTGTTGTCAAGTCAACCCCTACATTAATAACAATGTAATAAGATTTCCTAAGGGGTGAATGAAATACACACAGAAAAATATTGAAAACTTTTACATTATTTGTTTACTAAAATTTGGATACAGGTTTTTGTCAATATTCACTGGTACTGGTAAAACTATCCGCTATCTTTACTGGTATTATCCTATTACTGTAATCTACTGATGAGTTTACCGATTTCATGGCAGTGAAGGTCGGATACGGTATACAGTTGCCACAGTGTAAATATTAGGTTATTGTATTCCCTTGTAGTTGAACCAAGATCTACCTGATCAGCAAATAGCCATCTTAATCTCCTCAGTCAATCACTAACCTCTGTATCAATACTAGTCAAACACCTCCTGCGTACTGGTACTAGTCAAACACCTCCTGTGTACTGGTACTAATCAAACACCTCCTGTGTACTGGTACTAGTCAAACACCTCCTGTGTACTGGTACTAGTCAAACATCTCCTGTGTACTGGTACTAGTCAAACATCTCCTGTGTACTGGTACTAGTCAAACACCTCCTATGTACTGGTACTAATCAAACACCTCCTACGTACTGGTACTAGTCAAACACCTCCTGTGTACTGGTACTAGTCAAACATCTCCTGTGTACTGGTACTAGTCAAACACCTCCTGTGTACTGGTACTAGTCAAACAGCTCCTGTGTACTGGTACTAGTCAAACATCTCCTGTGTACTGGTACTAGTCAAACTCTTCCTGCGTACTGGTACTAGTCAAACTCTTTATGCGTACTGGTACTAATCAAACACCTTCTGTGTACTGGTACTAGTCAAACACCTCCTGTGTACTGGTACTAGTCAAACATCTCCTGTGTACTGGTACTAGTCAAACATCTCCTGTGTACTGGTACTAGTCAAACACCTCCAACGTACTGGTACTAATCAAACACCTCCTGTGTACTGGTACTAGTCAAACATCTCCTGTGTACTGGTACTAGTCAAACACCTCCTGTGTACTGGTACTAGTCAAACATCTCCTGTGTACTGGTACTAGTCAAACATCTCCTGTGTACTGGTACTAGTCAAACATCTCCTGTGTACTGGTACTAGTCAAACACCTCTTGCATACTGGTACTAATCAAACACCTTCTGTGTACTGGTACTAGTCAAACATCTCCTGTGTACTGGTACTAATCAAACACCTCCTGTGTACTGGTACTAGTCAAACATCTCCTGTGTACTGGTACTAGTCAAACACCTCCTGTGTACTGGTACTAGTCAAACATCTCCTGTGTACTGGTACTAGTCAAACACCTTCTGTGTACTTGTACTAGTCAAACTCTTTATGCGTACTGGTACTAATCAAACACCTTCTGTGTACTGGTACTAGTCAAACACCTCCTGTGTACTGGTACTAGTCAAACATCTCCTGTGTACTGGTACTAGTCAAACATCTCCTGTGTACTGGTACTAATCAAACACCTCCTGTGTACTGGTACTAGTCAAACATCTCCTGTGTACTGGTACTAGTCAAACACCTCCTGTGTACTGGTACTAGTCAAACATCTCCTGTGTACTGGTACTAGTCAAACACCTTCTGTGTACTTGTACTAGTCAAACTCTTTATGCGTACTGGTACTAATCAAACACCTTCTGTGTACTGGTACTAGTCAAACACCTCCTGTGTACTGGTACTAGTCAAACATCTCCTGTGTACTGGTACTAGTCAAACATCTCCTGTGTACTGGTACTAGTCAAACACCTCCAACGTACTGGTACTAATCAAACACCTCCTGTGTACTGGTACTAGTCAAACATCTCCTGTGTACTGGTACTAGTCAAACACCTCCTGTGTACTGGTACTAGTCAAACATCTCCTGTGTACTGGTACTAGTCAAACATCTCCTGTGTACTGGTACTAGTCAAACATCTCCTGTGTACTGGTACTAGTCAAACACCTCTTGCATACTGGTACTAATCAAACACCTTCTGTGTACTGGTACTAGTCAAACATCTCCTGTGTACTGGTACTAATCAAACACCTCCTGTGTACTGGTACTAGTCAAACATCTCCTGTGTACTGGTACTAGTCAAACACCTCCTGTGTACTGGTACTAGTCAAACATCTCCTGTGTACTGGTACTAGTAAAACACCTTCTGTGTACTTGTACTAGTCAAACACCTTCTGTGTACTTGTACTAGTCAAACACCTTCTGTGTACTGGTACTAGTCAAACACCTTCTGTGTACTGGTACTAGTCAAACACCTCCAATGTACTGGTACTAATCAAACACCTTCTGTGTACTGGTACTAGTCAAACACCTTCTGTGTACTGGTACTAATCAAACACCTCCAATGTACTGGTACTAATCAAACACCTTCTGTGTACTGGTAGTAGTCAAACTCTTTATGCGTACTGGTACTAATCAAACACCTCCTACGTACTGGTAGTAGTCAAACTCTTTATGCGTACTGGTACTAATCAAACACCTTCTGTGTACTGGTAGTAGTCTCAAAGAAGATAATCAAAACAGCATTCTCTCAGTCTTCTTAAAATTTCATTGTCAAATGATGTTGTTGTAGCGTTTCTATGATGTGGTCTTCTCATCTTACCCTGGGTCTGCTTCTTGCTCTTCTCCCTTTTCCTCTTTTAATTTATGTTTTGTATGGCATGGAATCATAGAGCCTTCTTTCTATATGGGCAAACCAGTTTGTTGTTTCAGTATGTAGCTTAGGATTGGTTCAATGCTTACTCTTCCTAATTTACATACAGAAACAACAAATAAACTTATTTGCCCATCTAGAAAGAAGACCCTATTACTTTTCAGCTTAGTCACCATACAGGTCCACACACAAATGTAACATCACACAAGTGCCAACATCACACAAATGCCAATGTCACACAAATGCCAACATCACACAAGTGCCAACATCACACAAATGCCAATGTCACACAAATGCCAACATCACACAAGTGTCAATGTCACACAAATGCCAACATCACACAAGTGTCAATGCCAGACAAGTTGTTGCTTCCTGTTGAGGAAGAAATCGAATGTCTTCTCCCTCTACCATGTATACAAAATAGCTACTTGAAATTCCACGTCAGAAACATAACATGTTCATTAAGTTGTTCCTTCAGCTTTCAGAAAAGGAAGAATTCCTGTTTTTGCCCATCTAGAAAATCATACAAAGAAAATACTCCCAATGTGCAGAAAGTGAATTTTTTATCCTGGAACATTTACATTTGGGTAATGAACTTGGAGGTTCAAATAAGCCTATAAAATTGCAGCAAAATTCAGCTTAATCTTAGCCCAGACTGCATTCTTTTCATGTTTAGTTGTAATTTTGGTGAGTAATATTTCATGGCTGCCCTCTACCTTTGAAATATGGAATTTGAAATGTGAATCATGACTGTCTATTTCCTGCCACATGAGGTGTGTTAGGACAAGTTTCGTTATACAAGGAGTCATGAGATTAGGCACAAAATTATGTAGATTTATCAAGTCTTGAAAGAAATAATTTCTCATTAATTGTTCTTTTGTTCAAGGTTGACTTATTAATCACCATCTGCACTTGCACAAACTAATTTGAGACTACGTGTCAGGGTCACCAAGTCTGCTTTTATGTTTGTGTGTGTTTGTGTGTATGCATGTGAGCATGTGTTGATAGTAGTGATGATGATGATAGTCTATGCCAACTGGCATGTCACCTGATGATGATGTTAGATTTTTTTCATTTTTTTGTACCTAGCGTGAAATAATTTACATTACAAGCCCATATGCTGTTTATGGTACTTGTTCTGCAGGCCAATCTGGCAATTCAAGAAGGCCGTCTGAAGATTGCCATGGCAGATTTAGAGAAAGCTCAGTCACAACTTGATGCCAAAGAGGCTGAGCTGAGAATAGTGCAAGCTGAATATGATAAAGCCATGTCAGAGAAACAAGCATTAATGGATGATGCAGAGACCTGTAGGCGTAAAATGTCTGCTGCTTCAGCTCTCATCAATGGCTTGGGAAGTGAGAGGGAGAGATGGACAGAACAGAGCAAGGAGTTCAAGGCTCAAATTGGAAGGTAGGTAGAAAGTTATTTTTATAACAAACCTGGTATGGCAAAAACGTTACAGAAAACTACAAATCAATGAGCTATCATTCTAATTCTTGAATTATTTTCTCCACATTGTTACCTAACAACGTGTATATATTTATTATTATAATTTAGGGATACTTAACCAGTAAAAAAAACTGAGACTTCCGGTGCGCAGCTGTGCTGGCAACACGATGCAATTTGTGATGGGAGTCAAATTAAAATTATAAATGCCCATAGTAAAAAAAGAAATTCAAGTGTTCTTGTGTGTGATTTTGAACGGATTTATTTGTAAAATTTGAGAAAGACCCAGAAGAAGATGGATAGATGCAGTGACAGAGACATGTAACAACAAAGGAAAATTACTAATTCAGACAATCCAAGCAGCGCAAGAATGACAAATGATATAACTACTACACCTTTTCAGTACCATTGAGAAAGAGAAAAGAAAAGAACCAGTAAAAATTAATCACCTATTTAATTTATGCAAATACATTAATTACCTTTATTTTGTTGTTAATATCTATTAATAAATAACCTATTAACATCAAGTTAACTCTTACTGTACTGGCACAAAATCCATGTTTTAAACAGAGTATTTTTAAGAAATAAAAATTAGGGCATGCGTGCATATATTTATATCATTACAATTTTTTAACCTTAAATGTATAATGTATTTTATATCAAAGTTGTAGAATTGAATGAAGTTTTTTTATAAAATTTATTTTTTTTAATTTATTTTTTCAAGAAAAGTGCAAAAAGCAACAGAAAAATCTGATGAAGAAAAAAATAAAATTGAGACGTATAAAAACAAAAACTGCACTTGAAATAATATTTCCAGGTTTATGCACGTCAGTAACATCGTAAATGTTGTTTATTGTAAAATGTGTTATTTTAAACTAAATTATAAAGTTTCAAATGTTTACACTTAAAAATTAAATTTATGTGAATTTTAAAAAATGTGTATGATCTTATGTTAATTTCAGCACAAAAGAAAAAAATAAGGCAGAGCTTTTATAACAATGTCACAATATTTTAAAATTCACATACTAGAGTGATGTATCATCTATGAAAATGTGTCAAATAAAATGAACTTCTTATAAAAAGTATTTACAATAATAATTTTTTTAGAAAAGTTGTTTAAAAATTATATGATTGTCCTATTTCTAGAACTAGAAGAAGGAATGGGCAATGTCCCCTAACCTCATTTACCCATGGTTGTTCCAATAATCAATGTCCCCTAACCTCAGGTACCCATGGTTGTTCCAATAATCAATGTCCCCTAACCTCAGGTACCCATGGTTGTTCCAATAATCAATGTCCCCAAACTCAGGTACCCATGGTTGTTCCAATAATCAATATTATCACTCAATGAAAAATCTGAATCTGAACTTCCATTCATGTGGTGGATAAAAACATCTTCTACATTTGTAACAGTAATCCATGATTGAATTAATTGTGTGGCTTGTTCGACTGTAAATCGTTAGTTATGTCTATAAGGAAGTTATTTTCTTATCAGTGAAAATTCAATTACTTGGAATAACATACGATTGAGACTGATTAAAAAACACAATGAAATTACTTCTAATAACACCAGCATGAATGAGTTAAAAGTAGACATCCAGAAAAGACTTTCAAAAATGTGGATTGGATGAAATACAAAAGAATTTTAATTAAACTTAGAAATTAAATACTTAACTATCAAACAGATTTTATTAGCTGGACCGGAATGATGGGTACACTTTTCCAAGCTATTATTAGAACAGAACTGGATAGAAATAGTTAATAACCATCTGGTTGAAAGCAAAACAGTTAAACTTAAATGTAATTCAAATAAACATTTTAAAACAGATCACAGGGATGACAACATTAAGGACTTATGTGATCAGTTACAACTCTAATAACAAAATAAATAAAAGCAATATACACACATATCATTGAGGGTAGAATGAAGCACTTTGAAAGAAGTAAAACAAATTGCTATCTAGACTGCATGATCTATGGAGTGAAGATTGGCATTGTCAGAACAGAATGACATTTTAGACAGTAGAGAGGAGTTGTCAGCAAACTGACACAGCAAGTCATTGCATGTTGATGAACATTTTGAGGAGAAGATCAGAACACCTATGGATGTGTCTGGAGTGCAGTGAGATGATCTAAGATGATATAACAAAGTATTCCTGGAAAACAGGAAATCAAGGCAATAATTAGCAGTTGCTTTCCTTGTGCTTGGTGGTTTTTAAGCTTTTATTTAAGCCCAAAGAAATATAAAAAAGGGGCTGAGTGGTCAAGAGGTAAGACTTCCTCTGAACAAAAAGGTCCTAGGCTCGGTTCCCACCACCTATATCTACATCTCTCTCTCTCTCTCTATATATATATATATATATATATATATATATATATATATATTTTAATCTAATCCCTGATTTTTTCAGAGCCTTAAACCTCCCCAGGTCTCAGAGTAGTGAGATCATTTTTAAAGCTCTCCTCGGGTAACGGCTAAAAACAGGAGGTTCAGTGTACATTCTGTGCACGTTAAAAACCCCTTAGCAGTTGGAAATCTAAAAGAATGCAAAATTAATAGAAAAAAAAATGCAGTATTAATGTAACTTTGTGTTGTCCCTCAGGCTGGTTGGAGATATCCTTATATGCACAGCCTTCTTGTCATATTCTGGTCCATTCAATCAAGATTTCCGAATGCTTCTCAACAAAAACTGGATGAAGGAGCTAAAGACACGGAAGATTCCCTACTCTGCAAACCTTAACATTGTGGAGTTGCTTGTGGATCCAACGCAGGTAAGGCAGACATTTCTGCTGGTACTGCTTATTCTTTGTTTTTTTTTTAAGTAATTCTGACACTTAACTCTAGATTACAATACTGTCGTAAAAATTACTGCATCAAAATTCCAATTCTTTAAAATTTGACAGTTTGCCATGGTCAAATATTACCCTATATATGCACTACAGAAATAAAAAGCAGAATAGCTCAGGCCAAAATAGCATTTCAGAAAATGAAAAATATCTTATGCAACAAATCTATGTCAATAAAAATGAGAAAGAGAGTTCATTGGTGCTATATAGAACCAATTCTGACCTACGCAAGCGAATCATGGACAGTAGATAAACAAATGAAAAGACGATTAGAGGCCACAGAGATGGGATTTCTCAGAAGAATGTTGAAAGTTTCCTGGACAGCTAAAAAGACCAATGAGGAAGTTCTCAAAGAGGCCAACACAAAAAGGGAGCTCTTAAAAAACATCAGAAAGAAGCAATCAACATTTTTCAGGCACATCATGAGAAGAGGAAAGTGGAATACTTGATTACAACTGGCAAATAAAAGGAAAGAGAGATCGCGGACGACAAAGAGAGAAAATACTGGATAGCTTGGTGTCATGGCATGGAAAACAGTCAACAACAGAACTGATACGATGCACTGTAGATAGAAGATTGTGGAGGGACATGATCACCTACGCCAACCGGTAAATTTAAGCAGAATCATTCTGGAGAGACTAAAAGAGGCCATAGAGAAACATTTGAGAGATGAACAAGCAGGTTTTAAGAAGAACAGACCATTTGCTTATCAAATAACTACTCTACGTATAATAGTTGAACAAAGTTTAGAACTAAAATCCCCACTTTATATTGGATTCATAGATTACGAAAAGGCATTTGATAGTTTAGACAGAATAATGCTTTGGAAGTTGCTGTGTCATTACAGAATCCCCATAAAGTTTATTAACCTGATAAAAACAATGTATGAAGGAACAAAATGTAGTGGTGTATGAAGGACAGTTTATAGAAGCATTTGAAATAAGAACAGGAGTAAGGCAGGGATGCCTTCTATCTCCATTTCTCTTTCTACTGGCCATAGATTGGATTATGAAAATAACTCAAAACAACAGAAATGGAATCCAGTGGTCACTGACCAAGCAACTTGATGATTTAGATATCTTACATATATCTGGGCAGTAATATGGACAAAGAGGGAAGAACAGAAAATGATACCAAAATAAGGATATCAAAAGCAAGAGGAGCATTTATTGCACTGGGAAACATGGAAGACCAAAGAAATTAGATTAAATACTAAAATAAAAATTTTCAACTCCAATGTTAAGTCAATCTTATTATATGGCTGTGAAACATGGAGAATAACTAAAATGTAAATCATGAAGATACAGACTTTCATTAATAGATGCTTACGCAGAATAAAAGGATGGAAATGGCAGGACAAAATCACTAACATAGAATTATGGAAATGTACCAGTGAAATACCAGTGGATAAAGTGATACAGCGAAAATGATAGCGCTGGCTAGGACACACATTGTGGAAGCCAACTGAGGCCCTTTTTTGGAATCCCAAGGGAAAAAGACAAAGAGGAAGACCAAGGAATTCTTGGAGAAGACAGATAGAAGCAGAGATGAAGATGGTGGGGAAGACATGAAATGATCTTAAAAGAATGGCAAGAAACAGAACAACTTGGAAAGTGTTGTTGAAGACCTATGCTCCACAGGGAGCTGAAAAGTAGAAGAACCAAGTATTCAAACTTTCCTCTTCTCATGATGTGGCCAAAAAATGTTGATTGTTTCTTTCTCATGTTTTTAGGACCTCCCTTTTTGGGTTGACCTCTTTGAGAATTTCCTCATTTTTCTTTTTAGCTGTCCAATAAAACTTTCAACATTCTTCTGAGAAATCCCATCTCTGTCGCCTCTAACCATCTTTTCATTTTTTTGCCTACTGTCCATGATTCTCTTCCATATGTCAAAATTTCCTCTATATAACACAGATAAACTCTCATTCTCACTTCTGTTGACATAGATTTATTGCATAAGATATTTTTCATTTTGTGAAATGCTATTTTGGCCTGAGCTATTCAAAAGACCAACAAGAAAATTCTTAGAGGCCAACACAAAAAGGGAGCTCCTAAGAAACATCAGAAAGAAAGAATCAACATTTTTCGGGCACATCATGAGAAGAGAAAGTTGGAATACTTGGTTACAACTGGCAAAATACAGGGGAGGAGAGATCGTGGGCGACAAAGAGAGAAAATACTAGATAGCTTGGTGTTGTGGCATGGAAAACAGTCAACAACAGAACTGATACGATGCACTGTAGCTGATACGATGCACTGTAGATAGAAGATTGTGGAAGAACATGCTTGCCTACACCAACCGGTATGGTATATGAGGATGATATCCTCCATTATTGTTATTTCTGTGGCAATTGATATGACCAAGTATGTGTCAGTTTTCTTAGTTTGATAATTTCATTATGTTATCAGCTCTCTTAGAAAAGATTAGCGTTAACAACAAAACAGCAAATTGGTGTATTGCTATTTATTGCAGATTGCAGAGTGGAACTTGCAGGGATTGCCAAATGATGAACTCTCTACCCAAAATGGCATCATTGTTACTCAGGCTGCTCGTTATCCTCTGTTGATTGATCCGCAAGGTCAAGGCAAAAGCTGGATCAGAAAGAAAGAGGAGAAAAATGAACTTCAGGTCTATATGTTTCAATATTCAAATAATTTTCTTTTGTTGATATTGCAGGTACTGCCCTTAAGTCAATACAAGAACTTCTGGGAATAAAGGTCTTTTGGTTCATACAGCTAATTTTGATAAGTTGCTGCTGATCTGTTACTGTTAATTGATAAATAGCTGGACTATTGCAATGTTCTTCTTGCATTACTGTTGTACTCTAATGATCAATGATACCTGTTTCAGATATCATCATCATCATGCTGCATAAAAATAAACAGGACAAATCTGAAACAAGTGCAACACATCAAATACTTGGGTAGAATAATAACATCAGATGAAAGATGCATCACAGAAATAAAAAGCAGAATAGCTCAGGCCAAAATAGCATTTTCGAAAATGAAAAATGTCTTATGCAACATGTCAATAGAAGTGAGAATGAGAGTTCATCTGTGGTATATAGAGACAGTGTTGACCTATGGAAGCGAATCATGGACAGTAGACAAACATATGAAAAGACGATTAGAGGCCACAGAGATTCTCAGAAGAATGTTGAAAGCTCCCTTGACAACTAAAAAGACCAACAAAGAAAATCTCAAAAAGGCCAATACAAAAATGGAGCTCCTAAAAAAAACATCAGAAAGAAACAATCAACAATTTTTGGGCACATCATGAGAAGAGGAAAGTTGGAATACTTTGTTATACTGGCAAACTACAGGGAAGGAGATCATGGACGACAAAGAGAGAAAATACTGGATAACTTGGTGTCATGGCATGGAAAACTGTCAACACCAGAACTGATAGGATGCACTGTAGATAGTAGATTGTAGAAGGACATGATCACCTACGCCAACCAGGATGGCATATGATGATGAGTCATAAGTTCTTTGCACAACGTTGCATTCACCATAACCCATCTGAAGGAATATCTTTCTCTAGCCAGATTATCCACTTCTGTTGTCATTTTCAAGGTTTTGTTGATGTTTTTGAAACCATCTTCTTATTGGTCTGTCTCTGTCTTATCTTTCTGAAAACATTTTTAAAAAGTAAAGAGCCCCCGTCACGCCAAGTGGCGTATAGGGAATATGGTGTTAGTGACCATAAATTTTAAAAGACCTTCGGCACATGATTTTTGTGGTAATGTGGTCGGTATTACACCCGTGCTGCTTTACTTTCCCAGAAAAAAATCCGGTACCCATTTAAGGCTGGGTGAACCCGGAAGCCGTTGGTTGGGATCAAACCCTACCTCTTGTCCTTTGTAGTCCAGTTCACTAACCACTGAGCTATCGCGGCTCCTTTCTGAAACCATACCATCCATTATTGTTATTTTAAGACTGCTATGACTTTGATGTGACTGTAATATTTTAATCTCCCCTGTAAGTTGTTTTTTAAACCTTGCCTCTTCATTATTTCATATCTTTTAATGTTTTTGCATTGCTATTTTTTCATTATCCATGGTATTCTGAGAATGTTTCTGTGGCTTTTTTGTTTCAAATGGACCAGTTTTCATCCTTGTTTGTGAGATTGTCCATGATTCACAATCATATATTGCTATCAGAAAGATAGATACAGGGGCTCTCAGTAGTTTTCCTACCTTGTTTGTATTGTGCCATATACTCTTTGTAACAGCAAATGAGAAAGACATATGTTTGAACCATAACAACAACTACATATATATGAGAGTAAATAAATTATAATTTAAACAACTAGCTAAATTAAATAATAATGTTCTTTATTGACATGTTTTATGTCTAAACTGTTTAATAATTTCTTTGTTTTGTTTTTTAATTTCTATAAACTTTTCAATGACTGTGGTAAAGTTGTAATCATACAAGAACTAAACATTTAATTGTGGAAACATCATTAACAACAGACATCAGAAGGCAAATAGGAATTAATTTTTGCTTAAAGCTTTTATTTCTTTAATATGATCGCAGTAGTAGTTATACCTTTTGTCATTTTGATATGTGCAAAATATATTTGCTGATTAGCAACTTTATTGGCATTTCTTCTTTGCTCTATTTACAAAGATATGCAGTTAATAATGTCTTTGGCTTTATAAATAATATTAAGTGTACTCTGGCTGCAATGTCAGAAGCTGAATTGACTGAGGTTTGTATGTGACCTTTCTGTGTGTGTGTTCGAAGTCAGACTGATTGATGTAATTTGTTTTTATATGTGACATCTTAATGTTTTCTTCTATATGTGACATCTTAATGTTTTCTTTTACATGTGACATCTTAATGTTTTCTTTTATATGTGACATCTTAATGTTTTCTTCTATATGTGACATCTTAATGTTTTCTTCTATATGTGACATCTTAATGTTTTCTTTTACATGTGACATCTTAATGTTTTCTTCTATATGTGACATCTTAATGTTTTCTTCTATATGTGACATCTTAATGTTTTCTTCTATATGTGACATCTTAATGTTTTCTTCTATATGTGACATCTTAATGTTTTCTTCTATATGTGACATCTTAATGTTTTCTTCTATATGTGACATCTTAATGTTTTCTTCTATATGTGACATCTTAATGTTTTCTTCTATATGTGACATCTTAATGTTTTCTTCTATATGTGACATCTTAATGTTTTCTTTTACAGGTGACATCTTAATGTTTTCTTTTACATGTGACATCTTAATGTTTTCTTTTACATGTGACATCTTAATGTTTTCTTCTATATGTGACATCTTAATGTTTTCTTTTGCATGTGACATCTTAATGTTTTCTTTTACATGTGACATCTTAATATTTTCTTCTATATGTGACATCTTAATATTTTCTTTTACATGTGACATCTTAATGTTTTCTTTTACATGTGACATCTTAATATTTTCTTTTACATGTGACATCTTAATGTTTTCTTTTACATGTGACATCTTAATGTTTTCTTTTACATGTGACATCTTAATGTTTTCTTCTATATGTGACATCTTAATATTTTCTTTTACATGTGACATCTTAATGTTTTCTTTTACAGGTGATATCTTAATATTTTCTTTTACAGGTGATATCTTAATATTTTCTTTTACATGTGACATCTTAATGTTTTCTTTTACATGTGACATCTTAATGTTTTCTTCTATATGTGACATCTTAATGTTTTCTTCTATATGTGACATCTTAATGTTTTCTTTTATATGTGACATCTTAATGTTTTATTCTATATGTGACATCTTAATATTTTCTTTTACAGGTGATATCTTAATGTTTTCTTTTACATGTGACATCTTAATGTTTTCTTTTACAGGTGACATCTTAATATTTTCTTTTACAGGTGACATCTTAATATTTTCTTTTACAGGTGACATCTTAATATTTTCTTTTACAGGTGATATCTTAATGTTTTCTTCTATATGTGACATCTTAATGTTTTCTTCTATATGTGACATCTGAATGTTTTCTTCTATATGTGACATCTTGATGTTTTCTTTTACATGTGACATTTTGATGTTTTCTTCCATTGGTGACATATGAATGTTTTCTTTTACAGGTGACATCTTTATGTTTCCTTCTTTAGATGACATCTCTGAACATTTTCCTTTTTAGGTGACATCTCTGAATGTTTTCTTTTATGGCTTAAAACTTAATGTTTCCTTCTTTAGATGACATCTCTGAATATTTTCCTCTTTAGATGGCATCCCTGAATGTTTTCCTCTTTAGTTAAATTCTCTTAATGTTTTCCTCTTTAGTTAACATCTCTTAATGTTTTCCTCTTTAGTTAACATCTCTTAATGTTTTCCTCTTTAGTTAATATCTCTTAATGTTTTCCTCTTTAGTTAACATCTCTTAATGTTTTCCTCTTTAGTTAATATCTCTTAATGTTTTCCTCTTTAGTTAACATCTCTTAATGTTTTCCTCTTTAGTTAACATCTCTTAATGTTTTCCTCTTTACTTAACATCTCTTAATGTTTTCATCTTTAGTTAACATCTCTTAATGTTTTTATCTTTACTTAACATCTCCTAATGTTTTCATCTTTACTTAACATCTCTTAATGTTTTCATCTTTAGTTAACATCTCTTAATGTTTTTCTCTTTAGGTGACATCTTTGAATCACAAATATTTCCGTCAACATTTGGAGGATTCCATGTCTCTTGGGCGTCCGTTGATGTTGGAAGATATCGGCGAGGAGCTCGACCCTGCCTTAGATAACGTTCTTGAGAAGAATTTCATCAAGGTATGACTTTATCTGTCATGGTTTGTATGGATAGTCAGTGCCAGCAGTTGTAGGGTTTGTTGATCATCAAGGTATGACTTTATATGTCATGGTTTGTATGGACAGCTAGTGCCAGCAGTTATAGGGTTTGTTGATCATCTAGGATGGGCTAGTTTTACTTCTTCAGCAGAATCCAAGAAATCAGGAAAGCTATTACAATCATTACATCAACTTTCAGGGTTATAAAGACATTTCAATCATTACATCAACCTTTAGGGTTATAAAGACATTGCAATCATTACATCAACTTCCAGTGTTATGAAGACATTTCAACCATTACATCAACCTGCAGGGTTATAAAGACATTTAAATCATTACATCAACCTCCAGGGTTATAAAGATATTTAAATCATTACATCAACCTGCAGGGTTATAAAGACATTTAAATCATTACATCAACCTGCAGGGTTATAAAGAGATTTAAATCATTACATCAACCTGCAGGGTTATAAAGAGATTTAAATCATTACATCAACCTCCAGGGTTATAAAGATATTTAAATCATTACATCAACCTCCAGGGTTATAAAGACATTGCAACCATTACATCAACCTCCAGCATTATAAAACCAATGGCTCATGTTGACCCCATAATATTCAGCAAAGATGCTAAATTCATTTATTAGCAGAAGCAGTCAGTGTAAGAACATCATTCTGCTGAGAGCAAAAATTATGTTTTCTGAATAATTTTATTTTTTTTATATTTACCAGACTTTAAATAATTTCTGTCTCTCTGAGGTTCTTAAACAAACGAGGAAATTAGAGAAATCGCCAATCAACCACTAATATCTTCAGTAATAAAGAAAAGACGATGGTCATACGTTGGACATGTGATGAGAAGAGATAATAATCAAATAGCAAAGCAAGCCCTCATATGGGAAAACAGGTAAAAGAAAAAGAGGAAGACCCAGGGAGACACTGAGAAGAACATTGTTGAGAGAGGCAAGAGCAGCAGGAATCGGCTCCCTCAATGAGATAGAACTGCTTGCACAGAACAGAGACAGATGGCGAGATTTGATAAAATATCTTTAAAAGAAAACTGCTAGAACAAAAAAATTCATATAGGAGAAGGTGTATCTTGGTCTACGCCCTATGGGCCGGTTACGGCTCGAAAGGTCAATAGATAGAATAGAGGTTCTTGTTTGATCAAAAATCTAGACTACATTGTTTCTGTATCTAATGCCTTTGAGTATGAGTATCTAATGCCTATGAGTATGAGTGTCTAATGCCTATGAGTATGAGTGTCTAATGGCTATGAGTATGAGTGTATAATGGCTATGAGTATGAGTGTCCAATGGCTATGAGTATGAGTGTCTAATGGCTATGAGTATGAGTGTCTAATGCCTATGAGTATGAGTGTCTAATGGCTATGAGTATGAGTGTCTAATGCCTATGAGTATGAGTGTCCAATGGCTCTGAGTATGAGTGTATAATGGCTATGAGTATGAGTGTCTAATGGCTACCCTAACAAACAGAAAAATTACTTAACTTTTTTTTCCATAAATGCTCCTGAATTTTGTTTGACAGTTTATTGTTTCTTTTCCTAGTCCACTTTGTTTTTATCTATTTTAAACATTTTGTCAAAGTCTAAATAATTTAAGAAAAGGCTGTTTTTAGTCACAGACACAAAATTAACCCTCTTGGGTCATACTGGCATGTTATATGTGTTGCCATGTTTGATTGGCTGAGATTTATATTTTAAGTTAACAAACTTTATTGTAAATTATTTGAAGAGTACATCAGTAGACTCCCTTCTGTAAACCCTCAACAGACCCCAAAAATAGAATGATGCCACAATAAATATATTTTAAAAAAAATTACATTTGATTAAAGAGTGGGCACGAGATTAGACAGAAATTAAAGTGACACAAGCCATCAACAAGAAGATAAGCACAGATATCAAATGTAAAAAAATATTACGTACTAAGCGGGGCTATAGGGAGCCACGATAGCTCAGTGATTAGTGAACTGGACTATAAGTGACAAGGGGTAAGATTCTATCCCAACTGACGGCTTCCAGGTTCACCCAGCCTTAAATGGGTACCGGATTTTTTTATGGGAAAGTAAAGCGGCATGGGCGTAATACCGACCACATTACCCCAAAAATCATGTGCTGAAGGTTTGTAAAATGTATAGTCACTAACACCATATTCCCTATACACCACTTGGCGGGACGGGGGGCTCTTTACTTTACTTTTTTTTAAGCGGGGCTATGAGTATAGCTACAGAATACATAAAATAGCTATGTGTCGTGTTTTATGACTTGAATTTTGTGTTTAATGTGTATAGTTTGTTTGCTATACATGGTGAAGGCTTTTGCTGCAATATTGTAGTTTGTCTTGTCTTACTGTTAGTCTAGCTGCTGAATGCCATTGTATGTTTATTTTATATGTCATCAACATACATTATAAGAATACTAGATAAAAAAAGATAATAACATAAAAGATGAATTGATGGAATATTTGAGAGACTGTAGAATATATAACAAGAGAGGTCAACAGAAGAGCTTAAGATTGCATACTCTTTCTTCCCTCAAAGCTGAAAGACAAATGGAAAAAAAAAAGAAGAAAACAAAAATAGTTTTTTCCCCTTTAATGTTAGAATAAACGTAATTTGTAAAATGTTTCATTTCCATAGGTGGGTTCAACCCTGAAAGTGAAGGTGGGTGACAAAGAGTGTGACATTATGAAAGGATTCACTTTGTACATCACCACAAAGATGCCTAACCCATCCTACACTCCTGAAATTTCGGCCCGAACTTCAATCATTGATTTCACCGTCACCATGAAAGGTTTAGAAGATCAGCTGCTGGGTCGTGTCATCCTCACTGAGAAAGCTGTAAGTTTGACCTTAATTCAGTCTTCTTTCTTGACCAACTATCAGTATCTATTTTCTTCTTTTTTCACTTTTATACTAAATTGACAAACTTTCATATGTGCTTTCTTCTGTTTTTTCTTGATTTAATGTTTTGGTGTTTTATTTCAAATTTATTCATTTTTTTATTAAATTGTATTTTTTGTTGTTATACTTTGTTAACCTCAAACCTAAGATGTACAACAGAGGTGAGATGCAAAATAGCTCAGGCAAATCAGCTTTCCAAAAAATGAGAAAGATACTATACAATCCATTTTCGACAATAGAAACAAGAAAAAGAGTTCTTAAATGTTATGTAGAGCCAGTCTTAACATATGGATGTGAATCATGGACAATAGGACAACAGACAAGAAAATCACTGGAGTCTGCAGAAATGTGGTTTTACAGAAGAATGTTGAGAATACCATGGACAGCTAAGAAGAGTAATAAAAATGTTCTGAAAGAGGCCAAAGCAAAAAGAGAGCTAATTTCCAATATTACGAAGAAACAATCATCATTTTTTGACCATGTAATGAGAAAAGAACAACTGGAATATATTGTAACAACTAGGAAAATTGAGGGACGAAGAGACAGAGGGAAGCAGAGAGAAAAGATAGCAGACAGCTTAAGAGAATGACTTGGCAGAAGCTCAACAACAGAAATGATAAATAACTGTTGAGATCGAAAGTTGTGGAGAGACATGATCACCTACGCCAGCAGGCATGGTACTTTATGATGATTTTTTGTTGTTATTTTTTAATTATTATTATAAATGTCTTTTGATTGAAGCATCAATTTGCTTTTGTTGGTGTTTTTAGTCAAAACTGTTGAACATGTTACTTTTTTTTTTTCATTTATTTGTATTTATCAACTACCATTTCAGGATTTTATTTTTTTTCATTTCCAGGAAAATTCTTCTTGATCTTTATCTCCATAATTTATTGTGTGTGATTCTGATTTTCCCCATTTCTACTCTTTGAAATTGTATTTTTGTACTCACTTGGTAATAAATAAAGGAAAAAATTATTAATTCATCAGTACAAGAAAAATTTCACAGTATATAATATTTAATGAAAGTAGCAATGAAGATAGATGATTGACAAAGAATGGAAATAACATTTCAGGTTGAGGTAAAAGTTGTAACTTAGCATTTAGCAGCATGGAATGTTTACAAAGCTATAGTGGAGGTCAGGAGGCTTCATTGTTTACAAAGATGCAGTGAAGGTCATGGGGCCTTATTGTTTACACAGCTACTTTGGAGGTCGGGGGGCCTCATTGCTTACACAGCTACAGTGGAGGTCATGGGGCTTCATTGTTTACACAGCTACTTTGGAGGTCAGGGGGCCTCATTGTTTACAAAGATGCAGTAAAGGTCATGGGGCCTCATTGTTTACACATCTACAGTGGAGGTCAGGGAGCCTCATTGTTTACAAAGCTACAGTAGAGGTCAGGGAGCCTCATTGTTTACAAAGCTACAGTGGAGGTCAGGGAGCCTCATTGTTTACAAAGCTACAGTGGTAGTCAGGGAGCCTCATTGTTTACAAAGCTACAGTAGAGGTCAGGAAGCCTCATTGTTTACAAAGCTACAGTAGAGGTCAGGGAGCCTCATTGTTTACAAAGCTACAGTAGAGGTCAGAGGGCCTCATTGTTTACAAAGCTACAGTGGAGGTCAGAGGGCCTCATTGTTTACAAAGCTACAGTGGTGGTCAGAGGGCCTCATTGTTTACAAAGCTACAGTGGAGGTCAGAGGGCCTCATTGTTTACAAAGCTACAGTGGAGGTCAGAGGGCCTCATTGTTTACAAAGCTTCAGTGGAGGTCAGAGGGCCTCATTGTTTACAAAGCTATAGTGGAGGTCAGAGGGCCTCATTGTTTACAAAGCTACAGTGGAGGTCAGAGGGCCTCATTGTTTACAAAGCTACAGTGGAGGTCAGAGGGCCTCATTGTTTACAAAGCTACAGTGGAGGTCAGAGGGCCTCATTGTTTACAAAGCTACAGTGGAGATCAGGAAACCAGTGCTCTTGTTATTATCTTACTAATTCCACAAGTCAAGTACCCAATTTTTAAGATGACATGATTAAAAATTATCTCTCAAATGATGAACCAGAATAATTGAATAGTGAAGCTTGGAAACTACCACTGTGCAACTGCTACTTTGCATATTATCAGCTTCTGATATTTGTATCTTTTCACTTGTTCTGGCAATGACAAACACATTCAAGCCAGATATTTTGTTGTGACCTCCATTTTTCTCTGTTCTTTCTTCATTCTATTTAGTCTGTGATCTTTCATTTCAATTGAGTTATTAATTGTTAACATTACATACATGCTCATGGTATCTTCACTTCATTTCTTATTTCTTAATTTATTTCATAAATGATAACTTTTTTTCCAGTTAAAAACAAGTGTTATAACTGTTTTAGAATATATAAAATAGAAATGAAGGTTTAAATTTAATAATACATTCTTTGTTTTCTTCACTTTCTGATGGAGTGGACATGATTTTATTCCTTTCTATCTCTAGGAGCTGGAGAGTGAACGTTTGAAGCTAATGGAGGAGGTGACGGCCAACAAGAAGAAAATGAAAGATTTAGAAGACAGTCTTTTACTTCGACTGACCACAACACAGGTACGTCGATCACATTTGTGTTTTATAGAGGCTGGGTAATCTAGAGCAAAGATGTCAGCCTCTGGACAGAAGGGACCCAGGTTCAAATCCAATCACAGGCAGTAGTATTTATTCAAAAACAGGAAAAATTAATTTGTGGTTATTTCATGGAGTTACTCTCTCCTGATCTCTGTTAACCTTCAATGTCTAGCCTTCCTAGATAATGGCAATCAACTGGAAGTCCCAAATGCACCAGTGCATGTTAAAGAACCGTTGGCAGTTAAAGAAGAAAAGAGTACGCCATAAAATAGGCTGCTGTCTGGGCAAAATTGTCAGCAAAAAGCTCAGCGAGGTTAAATAAATCTCTGGAGTTATGTAGCTGGCACTCATCAAGTTGTGCACTTAATGAAATTAAACTGGCGGTCTAAAGAAATGTTTCACAAATCTCTGGAGTCATGTAACAACAGGTTAGCTGGCACCCATCAAGTTGTGCAAGGACAAGCTGGTGATCTCAAGAAATGTCTCTCAAATCTCTTGAGTCATGTAACATTAGGTTAGCTGGCACTCATCAAGTTGTGCAAGGACAAGCTGGCAGTCTAAAGAAATGTTTCACAAATCTCTGGAGTCATGTAACAACAGGTTAGCTGGCACCCATCAAGTTGTGCAAGGACAAGCTGGCAGTCTAAAGAAATGTTTCACAAATCTCTGGAGTCATGTAACAACAGGTTAGCTGGCACCCATCAAGTTGTGCAAGGACAAGCTGGTGATCTCAAGAAATGTCTCTCAAATCTCTGGAGTCATGTAACATTAGGTTAGCTGGCACTCATCAAGTTGTCTGCCCAGTTGGATCTTACAGTCATTACCATACACAGAAGAGAGGTACAGCTAGACACAGGCTGAAACTATACAATTATTACTTGTGTTAGATGGCTGGTATTATTGTGTCAGAGATTTGTTCCATTAGTTACTTGCTTATTGTACCAATAACAAGGTTTGTTCCATTAGTTCCCTGCTTATTGTACCAATAATAAGGTTTGTTCCATTAGTTACCTGCTTGTTATTTGTTATTTTTAATCATCATGATTTTACCACAATTTGTTTATCTTTTATTGATGATAGTTAATGTCACTGTCTGTTCTTTACTTAGGGTTCTCTGGTAGATGACGAAGATTTGATTAATGTGCTTCAAGTAACAAAAACTACTGCCTCGGATGTAACACAGAAATTGGAGGTTGCTGCAGAAACTGAGATCAAGATTAATTCTGCCAGAGAAGAGTTTCGGCCTGTGGCAACACGAGGCTCAATTCTATATTTCCTCATCACAGAGATGAGCTTTGTTAATATCATGTACCAGACATCACTAAAACAGTTCCTTCAGCGATTTGATTTGTCAATGGCCAAGTAATATTTGTTTTGCAACTTGTGTATATTTTTTTTAATCTAATCATTTCAGTTTCTTTTTAATATAAAGCAATAACATATTTCATTCTTATTCATTCTTATGTTACTTTTTACATTCTCTGCTTTCTTTAATCTGTGGCTTTCAGTTTCTATTGAAATAATTGTTTTTTTTTAATTAAAAAAATTGTTTGACTTCAGCTAGCAGCCAGTTTCATTGTCATCATCATCATACCTGTTGATGTAGGCGATCATGTCCTTCCACAATCTTCTATCCACAGTGCATCGTATCAGTTCTGTTCTTGATTGTTTTCCATGCCATGACACCAAGCTATCTTGTATATTCTCTCTTTGTCATCCACGATCTCTCTTTCCTGTATTTTGCCAGCTGTAACCAAGTATTCCAGCTTTCCTCTTCTCATGATATGCTCGAAAGATGTTGATTGTTTATTTCTTATCTGTTTTAAAAGCTCCCTTTTTTGTGTTGGCCTCTGAGAATTCCTCATTGGACTTTTTAGGTGTTCAGGGAACTTTCAACATTCTTCTGAGAAATCCCATCTCTGTGGCCTCAAATCGTCTTTTCATTTGTTTGTCTACTGTCCATAATTTGCTTCCATAGGGACAATGACGACCATGAGATAACAAAATCCTGCAAAGGAATAGCCGCCTAGAAGGTCATGGCAGCAGCCAACATTGAGCAGAGGCTACTAACCCTTCTGTTCCAGGAACTAGACCTCAAACCAATTGATTATACCCTAGCAATTTTACTGTCAGTACGACGCAAATTGACAGGCTGGAGAAAGTACAGAATGAAGCCATGCACATTATCTTGGGATGTACGAGGGACACTCCCCATGGAGCAATGAGGTATCTTCTTGACTTTCTAATCATGGATGACAGGATCAAGATTTGGAGGCCACAAGCATACTGGAAGATAAGTGCAGATAAGGAGCATCCATTGCTTCATGAGCTCAACACATGGAAAGGTGTCAAGCTGAAAAGAGGCATATTGTGGGTGGACTGAGCAGAAGATGTCATCAAACAGATCTGTGGGCTTACCAATATCAACACTGGTGAGGAGTGGATACCAGTGCCTACATCATTCAGGGGGACATTCTCGTGTATTGTCACACTCAACAGGAAATGTAAGGAACTCAGTCTTGGTCAATGCAAAGGTCAACGGTCTCATCTAAGATAACACATTTGAGGAAGGTACAATCATCTATACAGACAGATCCGTAATATGACATCAAAGGAGTGCATGGGCATTTACAGCACGCTCGGCAGGCAGAATAGTCAAAGATGACAGTTGTGCATGCGTTATGACCACGAGTAGCATGGCAATGGAGGTGATAGCAGTGACTAGGGCATTCATCTGGTTAGAGTCACAAGACTACACCCATTCCTGCCCAAGTGATTTGATGAGCATGGTAAGAAAAGTGGAGGTGGGCTCTGTACCTAGGCATTGGGTAGAGTCATTGCAGAAGTCAAAAATATGTAGTGTCACATTTGTCTATGTCCCTGACATGCGTAGTATGGGGAAATGAAAGAGCGGACAGGTTGGATAGCTGTGCTGTCATTGAAGACATTCAACCAATGGATCGGGCGGATATCATCAATACCCTCCGAGATGTATGAAGGGCACAGGACTTCGATAAACATGAGTCCTTCAGATGAAAGAGATGGGAGTTAAGATGGGCACAGCCAGAAACAAGAAACTTAGTGGGCGTATAAGAAGACTTATCAACAAACACAACATGGGAGTCGTCAGTCACTGGACACTGCAGGACTTGCATAGGAGGGGATCTGAGCACCTATGGCCATATTCAGAGTGCAATGATGATGACCCACAAATAACTCAACAACTCAATCTTCTATCTGATGTTATTATTGTGCCCATGTATTTGACACTCGTTGCACTTGTTTCAGATTTGTCCTGTTTATTTTTATGCCGCAGGATGGTGATGATTGTTTCTTTGATATGACCATTACTTCTGTTTTCTTACTATTCAGACAGACCTTTCTTGTTACGTTCTTTTACTATTATGTTTATCATTTCTTGTAGTTCATTTTCAGCCTCTGATTATATTGTAGTGGAATATGAAGCAAAAGTAACATGTTATTAGAAACAATTTAATGATATAAATGCTCAATTGGTTACATGTTCAATGAAGTTTTTATTCTTGCATGTCCTCTAGTCAACTAGGCTGAAAGGATGGATACCAGGCCTTGGTCAGAGAAGAACAGGGAACCATGGTGAGAGAACTGGATCACATTCTCTCAGAAGATGTGCTCAAGTTAAGACTCTGAACCTTACTCCCAATAACAGTTCTGTTATGAGATACCCTGACCTTTATTCCTGCACAGTTTTCCTTTCATTTTGTCATTTTGTATTGTTTCCTTCAAGATAATCTCATAACTATTTTTTTGGGTGCTTATTAAAAGAGAACAGTGAAGCAAACTTAAGGGAATAACAAAAGATTTCTCAAGTTCTTTTGTTTAATCGTTTGACCTAATTTCTTTCCTGATTTCCTTAGATCAACAAAATCTCCAATAACACAGAAGAGAATACAAAACATTATTGAATACATGACCTTTGAGGTTTTCAAATATGCTGGCCGTGGTCTATATGAAAAGGACAAGATGACCTTCACACTGCTTTTAGCATTGAAAATTGATCTTCAGGGAATGAAGATCAAGCATGATGAGTTCATGACCCTTGTTAAAGGTAAATTAACTCTTTTAAGTTATTATATTAAAATTTGTCTGGTATTTTGCTGACTTGTTTTGCCAATTATCTTTTTGTGAAATAAAAATCTTGAGAAATTATTCTGTAGTAAGTTCCCCAAATGCAGCCTACGCATTTCTACCTGCTCGCCTGATCATTTAGTTCCCTTAGAAAATATGGAGCATTGTGCTGTTTGTATCATTTGATTGTCTTCTCTAGATGATCTTCCACAAATGTTTCATTTCTGATGCAACTCATATCTGACTGCTAGTGACTACATGCTGCATCTGCCCACTTAATGTATTTAAGATCAGATGATGAAGGAAAGTTGTCATTGGGTAAACACAAAAGAAAGGGAAGAGTTTCCAAGGCATAAACTGATTGGGAGAGACAGGGGGCTGATGTTGTTCTCAATAGCTCACATTACATATGTTAGAATTAGAATATACCTGAATGTTGATTCAAAGTCTCAAATCAAAACCATTTTTCTAATTAAGTTTTGCAATTTGTCATCAGTTGTGCAGTTACTTTGGCACAGATGGAATGAATTAATTGGGAAAATAAATGTTTGTTTTTGTTTTTAAAAAATCAATTATTTGAATTAAAATTGAGGAGAATCATCATATGAGCCAGTTCTGCCTGATTCTCCTTGAGAACTGGTGTGAAACTCTGTGCATGATCTTGCCAATTCTAGAATCATTTCTGCTGTCATATTGATTGTAGAATTAGAGTGAGGCTTCTAAGGCATGGGTCCTTTTCTTTTGAGAATAACTGACAGTTAAACTAACAAAAATGCTTAAATTAATGGTGCTCTCAGGGCTATATTTCTCATTTTTAATTCACATGCTACCTTCAATCCCTCAAAAATGGCTAAACAATTGCCTGATTCAGACAGATGGTATAATAATGTCATGTTAAAAGAACAAAATTGTTTTCTAAATTTCATTCATTTAAAAATCACAAGAATTAATTCCCCACCACTGGAATCATTTTTACAATTTAAAAGCTATTTTTAGACTTAATAACCATTCCTTTCACACAAGAGCTTTTGTAATGGCAAGTAGATAATAGTTTAACAATTATAAAGATAATGTTGAAATAATATTGTGTAGAAAATGAAAGAAGTATTTCAGGATTGAAAACAGAATCGGCAAGATGGAAATGAGTTCTTAATAAATAAAGTAGCCATTTTTTTTACTAATTTACACTTCCATCATTAACTCTTTCCGTACAGAAGCTTTTTATCAACGCAATGGAAGAGATTTCAGAGACAAAATTGTTCATGGTTTTAAGAATCAATCTATATATTTATATTTATCTAACACATAACATATTGTATATGAGTATTTAGATAATTGAACAAGGTATTAGATTTCACTAATATCCAAATGATACAAGACATGTAAAACGAATATGGTCTGATGGCGTTCACACTAATAAAATTGAGCGTGGCGCACTGTGCGGCTGAACGTATGCAACCGAAATGGAAATGGTGCACCATGCGGCGGAACGTACGGAAAGAGTTAATGTAGTCCAAAGGGTGTTTTTTTTTATAAAGGGCAGATAGAGCATTTAATCAAGAAATAAAGTGTTAAACTGATTTAACTTCAGGTGGTGCTTCTGTGGACACTTCTACTGCCCCACCCAAACCTCCACATTGCAAATGGGTGCCTCCTGTGACATGGCTAAACTTGACAGAGCTCAGCAAGCTGCACCAGTTCTCTGGGATCATGGAGCAGGTAGCTTTTGGTAGATAATAACAACACATTATCCAGCACAATCAGCTTGACATTGTCCAGTACAATTTAATATTAAATTATCCAGTGACAAATAGGAATCAGGTCAGAAAAAAAGAAGATGACCTCAAAAAGAACTTTAACAAAATAGATAAGGTTGACAGCACAAATAAGCATTCATTATCCAGTACAAATAAGCATTCATTATCCATTACAGATAAGCATTCATTATCCAGTACAAATAAGCATTAATTATCCAGTACAAATACATATTCATTATCCAGTACAAATAAGAATTCATTACCCAGAACAAATAAGAATTCACTATCCAGTACAGATGCAGTATAAAGTTGACAATCATTTCACAGCTACTGTTGTGTGGTTCAAGAAAGTGAAGACAAAAATGAGGACCACAATTATTGAAATTGTCATAAATGTCTGGTTGCCTAAATAGGGAACTGAGACAGCATGACAAGGCCACTATTGAGAATACCAAAGCTAATTCTAGGAGTGAGAAAATTTAAGAGAATTTGATGGGGCAAGTTAGTACATACATTAAGAAAGCCAGCTTTAAGTGTGACAAGAATCAGCAAGATATGATTAACAGTTAGCAGAAACATGCTTTTCCTGTGTGTTACCGGGGCCTCATTATGAAGGAGTAAAGAATATTGACACTGTGACCTTCCAAGCATGTCGTAAGAGGCTACAAAGGAGGTTGATCGATAGCTTGACAAGCTGTCATTGTAAAAAGTATTGTTATGGAAACAGAGCCATAGATTTTAGAAACAGTGATCTCTGCAATATGTGCCATTTTGGCATGCAAGGTTTCTGTTTTCGAGATTAAGGTTCTGCCCTATGTGCCGTCTTTGGCTTGAAAGGACAATAGATAGATAGATAGAAACATGCTTGAGGAGCAGAGTAAGAGACATATATAAGAAGAACAGAGAGGCTATGCATAGAACTAGAATGTGAGTCTAAGATAAGGACAAATGGGAAAGATTTGTTGATGACCTGTATTCCATGATGAGTTCAATATTCATAATAACGGTGATAATACAGTCTCATAACAAGAAAATAACAACTGTGAGCTTTTCACACAAAAGGTCTATAAGTCGCCACTATTATTTTTTTAAGAAGATCATTCTAGGAGCTGCTTAGAGAGTACCAGTGAAAATAAGGTCTGTCCATTTGATTAGACTTTGGAAGTGAGTTTGTCCTGGATGCCATGCTCATCCATGCTTTATGGAATCTGAGAGAAGCCAAAGGAAAAGACATTGAGGGGCAATTTTGATGAAGTGCTAAAAAGAACATGTTCTCTTGACATAATGGATTAGAATTGTTCTCTTGACATAATTGATTAGAATTGTTCTGTTGACATAATTGATTAGAATTGTTCTCTTGACATAATTGATTAGAATTGTTCTCTTGACATAATTGATTAGAATTGTTCTGTTGACATAATTGATTATAATTGTTCTCTTGACATAATTGATTAGAATTGTTCTCTTGACATAATTGATTAGAATTGTTCTCTTGACATAATTGATTAGAATTGTTCTCTTGACATAATTGATTAGAATTGTTCTGTTGACATAATTTATTAGAATTGTTCTGTTGACATAATTGATTAGAATTGTTCTCTTGACATAATTGATTAGAATTGTTCTCTTGACATAATTGATTAGAATTGTTCTCTTGACATAATGGATTAGAATTGTTCTCTTGACATAATGGATTAGAATTGTTCTCTTGACATAATTGATTAGAATTGTTCTCTTGACATAATTGATTAGAATTGTTCTGTTGACATAATTGATTAGAATTGTTCTCTTGACATAATTGATTAGAATTGTTCTCTTGACATAATTGATTAGAATTGTTCTCTTGACATAATTGATTAGAATTGTTCTGTTGACATAATTGATTAGAATTGTTCTGTTGACATAATTGATTAGAATTGTTCTGTTGACATAATTGATTAGAATTGTTCTGTTGACATAATTTATTAGAATTGTTCTGTTGACATAATGGATTAGAATTGTTCCATTGACATAATGGATTAGAATTGTTCTGTTTACATAATGGATTAGAATTGTTCTGTTGACATAATGGATTAGAATTGTTCTGTTAACATAATGGATTAGAATTGTTCTGTTGGCATAATGGATTAGAATTATTCCTTTGACATAATGGATTAGAATTGTTCTATTGACATTAAAAGTTAAAGTTAAAGTACCCCCCGTCACGCCAAGTGGCGTATAGGGAAATATGGTGTTAGTGACCCTATATTTTACAGACCTTCAGCACATGATTTTTGGGGTAATGTGGTCGGTATTATGCCCGTGCTGCTTTTACTTTCCCAGAAAAAATCCGGTACCCATTTAAGGCTGGGTGAACCCGGAGCCGTCGGTTGGGATCGAACCCTACCCCTTGTCCGTAGTAGTCCAGTTCACTAACCACTGAGCTATCGCGGCTCCTACTAATTTTTAGGGAATTAGTAAAACCCAGGTGTCCTCGCCAGGATTACGAATCCCGGCTGTTGCCGTGGTAAGCCAACCGCCTATCGATTGCGCTAACCGGACACCCGTTCTATTGACATAATGGATACAAATGACATAGTGGGTAAATATAAACAAGCTCATTAAATAATAATTCTTGGTATTTAGTTCCCAAAGATTATTTTATTTTATTAATACTATATTTACAGGTTGAGAGAAGTGACAAGTTGTGGAAGCAGTGGTTCGACAAGGAAGCTCCAGAGGAGGAGGTCATCCCTGATGGCTACAACAATTCGTTGGATGTTTTCCGTCGTCTGCTGTTGGTCAGGTGTTGGTGCTCAGACAGAATCTTGCCAATGGTCAGTCTAATGATAGTGTATATTATGTGCTTTTTTGTGGGCAGCAAAATGTTTTTAAAAATATAACTTTTTAAATACCAAAATGTGCTGTTCATAAATTTGTTGTTTGTTGAGATAAAGACAATCCAATAAAATTTCATGTCATAGGAATGTAAACTACCCTATTCTCTATGTACTGTCATCATCATCATCAGTTATGTCTTCTAGCTTGGGTGATCATGTCTCTGCATAGTTTTTTACAAGTTTTACTGTTAAATTACCATGTCAATCTCTGAAGCCAGTCCATGTGGCTACCGGAGGACCCACAGTGAGGGGAGACAAGAATAGAGCCACTGTTACATGCCATGCTTGTTGTAAGAGGTGACTAATGACGTTTGGAATCGTCACTTGTGCAGTCGAGTAGGACATTCTCAGAGTGACCTTGTCAACAGAATTTACCAATGCATTTTGGAAGTGCTGTGACATGTGGAGGAGCGGATATAGAGAATTCTTGACTGCAATGAACTACTTGTTCCATGGTTAGAATAGAGTTGAATCTCTAAAACTATTGTATTTTTCTCCTATTTTTTTTCTTTTCAGCTGTTTCCTTATTAACTCTAGATTACAAGGCTGTCGTAAAAATTACCACCTCAAAAAAAAAAATTCTTGAAATTTGACAGTTTGCCGTTGTCAAACATCCTCCTCCCCCCTCCCCCAATACCTTCTTAATTACTACTTCTGGTGACCGCTGAGTGTTAGATTTATTTCCTGTGATGTTGGATCTGTACTGTAAAAGTAAAATTCACTATGGTTTCATACAAAAGGGGCTGTATTTTTTTTATTTCGCTGATTTTCAAGAAATTTGTTTTTTCTATCCTTTTTTATTCTTATGATAGGGGAAATCTCCTTGGCTGTTGGTGAGACATCAAATAAACCTTTGTAACACAGGTGATAGCCAGTGAGTGATGCTAAGAGAGAGCCAAACATGTGACTGGATTGACAGACTTGTGGCCGCTGTTTCAAGGGCCAATGTAATACCTCCAGTTGCCATGCCACTGTGGGGTTGAATTTCAGGCCATAAATTGAATGTAATCCAGGAAATTATTACAGAATCTTATTCCCGTGTCTCTGCTTGAGTAAACACGCAGCTGTGTAGCAAAAGTTTAAAGAAAATCTTATTTTTCAAATTCCAAATGTAGCAATTAAGTAGTAGTCATTTTTACTGTAGGCTTGTAAAAACATGACTCATATGTCTCATAATTATTGGCAACATAAAATGATGATGTTTTTCTCCTGATTCTGATATTGATAGTACACTTTTTTTTTTGCCTTGTTCCCCATTAGAGTTTCCTCATAACTTTCTTTTAAACTGTCATTGATGTTCTTAATATTCTGTAAAACCACATTTCTGTGATCTAAGGTTTTCTTTCTGCCTTGCAGTTTGAAGTGCCTAGCCACACTATTCTGTAACACCACATTATTTGACAGTCATCGTTTTGTGTTATGTAAACTTAATATAATTTTAATATCATAACATCTACATTAATGGTCATCTCTAAAGTGTGTGAACTTTTGTTTGTCCCATGTTTATGTTTCAAATGTTTTTTTTTATGTTTCCAGGCTAAAAAGTACATTTCTGACTCCATGGGGGAGAAGTACTCGGAGGGAATCATTTTTGATATTGAGAAAATGTGGCAGGAGAGCACCAATCGTTCGCCATTGGTCTGTCTGTTGTCAATGGGCTCTGACCCAACTCCACTGATTGAGGGTCTTGCCAGGAAGCTAAGACTAGGTATGCATGTTTGATGACAATAACTATTTACCTTACAAATTTTTCATATTGTTATATTAGGGCACATTTATTACAATTACCCTTTGAGATATAAACTATGTGGTGATATAAAGTTGGAGTCTATTGACCTACTTTATTTGTAATTAAAATCTTTTATATAGTATTTAGATTGAAGAATTTTTATTTCAGTCAAAAGAAATAATTTTAGCACAAAATAAATTGCATGATGCAAAATAGACCTAAACACGTGACACTCTTCTCATAACGGGTTTATCTAAAAAAGATCACTTCAAAATTGTCAGTGAAAAGTCTTTTCTACAGATCTTTGAGCTAATCATGAATGAAAGTAAAAGGCTACCTCCATATTTTAATGCGTATGGAGAATATGGTGTTAAAGCATACATCTTTCTATAACTAAAGACATATTTTATGGATGGTGTAGCTGCTCTCATGTCTGGCTGTCCTCATTCCGGCAGCCCTCATTCCAGCTCCCCTCATTCCAGCTCCCCTCATTCCAGTTCCCCTCATTCCAGCTGCTTTCATATCAACTGCCTCATTCCAGCTGCTAACACAAAAAGGGAGCTCCTAGGAAACATCAGAAAGAAAAAATCAACATTTTTCAGGCACATCATGAGAAGAGGAAAGTTGGAATACTTGGTTACAACTGGCAAAATAAAAGGAAAGAGAGATCGCAGACGACAAAGAGAGAAAATACTAGTTAGCTTGGTGTCATGGCATGGAAAACAGTCAACAACAGAACTGATACGATGCACTGTTGATAGAAGATTGTGGAAGAACATGATTGACTACGCCAACTGGTATGGCACATGATGATGATGACAATAAGAAATTGTAACTTTATATGAAAAGTAATTATTTTACAACAGCTGCCCTGTTAGATAAACCATTATTTTAGATAAATTGTAATTAATTTTAAGTGAGCTGTCATTTTATATGAGGACCCATTTTTAATAGCTATTGATTGAATGACTGATTGTAACAAAGAACTGACAACATTGCACTCAAGACAAACCCATAGGTGCTTAGTCCTAATAGCAAACAATAAGAGTGTGTATACTGATGACTTGAGCTGCACAATTGTTGTACAAATATCTCAAGCTCAGCCTCTTTTGCATGTAACAGGCAAATAATTGCAGTGGTGTAGTAAAGCTGATAGCAAGGAGCCAGTGGAGTGGTGTAACATATTCTGATACAAAGTATAATGACAACTTTACAAAAGAGGAACAAAACAAAATCAGGACATTTCAGCCTACATGCATGCCTTTTTGCATGCCCTTTTTGCTTGTTCCTTGTTCAATGTTAAATTACCAAAGTCTAAGCCCAGTTGACCCCAAGAAACATGCTCTTCAAAATCTTTTCCTGAGGGCAAAGGTGCCTGTCTAAAGCAGAGCTGGCAGTAATCAGCAACTCATAGCCGGATGTATGCACCAGGACTTGCAACCAGAATTGTCCAGAACCTACTACTCCACCTTTTCATGGTGCCCCTAGAAACAGACCAACCTAGTCTGACCAAATGAATAGGGATCAACAAGAGGAAAGGCAACTTGTTACTCAAAAATGCCAGACTGAAGTCGTGTTGGACAGAAAGATGCAAATATCACAGCTTTGCTGAAAGCTAAAACACAGCACATCTGCACCCACTTAACATTCTTTTGTGGAAAGATAATTAAGAGGACTATTCATTCCATTAGTCATTGAGTTAACATGAGAGAGGAGGAGTGGTGTATCTCCATATATTTTAATGGTTATGCTCCAATCAATGGGCCAGTGCGTGTGTTTTTTCATTGAAATACAGAAGTCATCAATAAATCCACACTGATTCTTAAAATGTTTAGATTTCTGTACAACCACTGATCAAAGTAGTCAGTCATTTAAGATAAACAGTCTATTAGGAGTTTCTTTTAAATAATCTTTCATTTATATAAATTGCTATATTGGATAAGAAGTAGTGCAGATAATTCTATTTATTTAGATTACTGCTTTATATTTCTGAACTTTATTGTATGCAGCATTTAAATAACAAAGGGGAAAAATATGCGCAGCTTAAAATATTTTTTTTTTCAGTTAAAAAAATTTCATTTTCTGTTTGATTATGTCATTTTTGTTCCAGAGTGCCGCTCCATCTCTATGGGTCAAGGTCAGGAAGTCCATGCCAGACGTCTGCTACAGCAGGGTATTTCATCTGGTGGGTGGCTGCTTCTCCAGAACTGCCATTTGAGCTTGGATTATGTCACTGAGGTGAGCTGTTATTGTTATCATAAACAACATGTATATGAAACTTAGCAAAACATTATGTGAAAAGTACAAAGTATAGACAGAAGCTGACAGATAAATAAAGATATTGCTAATTAGCATATTTGCTACCAAGGAGTTTAACACGCTGTGGCTGCACCGTTTTCCATAATTTTTTTTTTTTAGGAGGGGATTAAATAAATTAAAAAGAATCTAAAATGCTCATTTTGTTGGGATAATTTATTTACAGTCGGAAAAGGTGTTAAAAAGAGAATTACAAGGTTTTAGTAGAAATAATTGCGAAAGTATCAATATATTAAAAGCCGCAAACTGTTGCTTTTGTACTTGACACACCAGTTACAAAAACCACAATCATGTCTCATGTTAAGAAATGTCTTAAAACACTGGAGGTAAAGGGGCCAGTGACATTCCTTGCTATTGTTTATCTTCCCTAACTCATTGAGTCAGGTACCCATTTTCTTCAGCCCGATGACCAGAGAGAATTAAGCTGCAATCAAATCCACTTTCACTTTTATTGTCAAATCATCACACTACCACAACAGAAGCTTTCTCTCAACAAATATCTCTGGTACAAATTTTTAGAGGCTGGGTGAACCCCAGAACCATATTTGTCAAACAAAAATCTTCCACTTTTGGGAAATGAAACCAGACCTTAATGATCAGGAGACAAATGCACTAACCACTTATCCACAAATAGGCTAAATCTATACATTTAAAAAATGCATTATCCTGTTTATTTTCCTATCATCAGTTTTACTACAGCTCCATTAGCCTTGTGCCAATTCCCAAGACCATCATGCAGAAATAAATGAATGAATAAATAATAAAATTACAGGCTGGTATGTTGCTGCTGTGCTTCATATTTCATTATATCTCATAATGCCATATCATTTACTAGGTCCTGGATGTTATCGTGGACACAGAGACGGTTCATGAGGAGTTCAGGCTGTGGGTTACAACGGAGGTCCACAATAAGTTCTCCATAAACTTCCTGCAGGTAGGGCCACAATAAGTTCTCCATAAACTTCCTGCAGGTAGGGCCACAATAAGGGAATCACAGTCTGTCCTATAAACTGAATCATTTATATCAAATCTTATCAGATACACCATTGGTTCTTCTCCTCTCTTGTTGGCCATAAATAATTTCAATTAATATCAAGGAAATGTAAATTAAATTTGAAATGGCCAGTTGTACAATTTAAATGTGTAACACAGTAATGTGAACATAACAACAGATATTTTTTATTATTATTTTTGTTATTTTTTATTATTACACAGATTATTTTTGTGTTGGGTCTTGTAAAAATAGGCCCTGCAATAAATTTAAATAAAAATGATTAACCTTAATAAATCTTGCACAAAACATGATACAGAGATCTAATATGAAATCTTAAACAAAATATGATACAGAGATTTAATATTTTACTGCAGAGTTACTGGCCTGAACACTAAGTGTGAGAAAATGTATGTCCTTGTTATAGTTATTCACAAGCAGCACGGGCGTAATACCGACCACATTACCCCAAAAATCATGTGCTGAAGGTCTGTAAAATATAGGGTCACTAACACCATATTTCCCTATACACCACTTGGCGTGACGGGGGTACTTGACTTTTTTTACTATAGTTATTCACAGGACTCAAGCAATGTATTCATTAATCATAATGTCATTTGATTTTGTAACATTCTAAGCTTCTGGTATGTATTTTGTAACATTCTAAGCTTCTGGTATATATTTAAATGCGTTTATTCTTTATAAAGCTAAAGGTAAAGTACGAGACTTGAACCGGCATCTTAGCACGCGAGTTTACACCCATATGTACTCGGCAGCCTATTCAGAAATGTTCGGAAATTTCTGGATAGTGTCGCCTCAAGCATCGAAACTCAGATGCGAGGCAACATTCCTCACCTTCCCAGGTTAATGCCCTGATACCCATTTCTGCCAACGGCTGGGTCGACAGTGGGGGTATTTTATTTTTTTGTTTATTATTGATGTTTATTCTTTAAAAATGAATGAAATGCTGCAGCAGCAAGGCTCTTAGTCAATGTGCCATTACTGAGTAAACAAGTGTTAGTAGAAAGTGGGTCACATGCAAGGTGCCTAGATCGGTGGTATAAGGCACAGTTTAGAAAGTTTTTTTTTTTATTCTGCCATTAGGGATAGATATCAAAGATGTGATTCCACCACAATGGGATTAAAGAAATTGAGTACATTGGAGTTGAAATGATAAAAGCTTCTCAACAATTTTCAATCGTAAAATTAAACATCTTCTTCTTCTTTTCTTCCTCATCTGCCTTTCAGCATTGAAGGGAGATATAATTTGCGGTTTTTTGCTCTTCTGTTCGCCTCTGCTGCTGTTATGTTTCCTAGTGCTTCTAATATTCCATCGATCCATTTTTTTTCGTGGTCGACCCTTGGGTCTGGTGTTCTCACAATGTTTGTTGAAGGCTCGTTGTGTTGTGTTTTGATCTTTCTGCCTTGTCACTTGGCCAAACCATTTTATCTGTTGTTTCCTTATATATTCTATGGAGGGGACTATTCCTAGCTTTTTTCTCAGTTCTTCATTTCTGATCTTATCTCTCAGACTGTTTCCTGTCATTCGTCTAACACATTTCATCTCTGTAGAGGTTATTTTTCTTATTGTTCTTGTATCTAGTGTCCAGGTCTGGCATTGGTAGCACAACGTTGGGATGAAGATTGTATTGTATAGTGCTCGTTTGCCTCCAGAGTTATTTCCTTTTTGGATAATAGTGGTGATAACTGTCCGATGATTTGACAAGCTTTGTTGCATCTTGATTCTATCTCTGCTGTTTTTTAATTATCGTTTGTCATTAGACTTCCTAGGTATTTGGATTCCTCTACTTATTTTAGTTATCTGCCTTATATAGTTATGTTGATGTTCTGTTTATTTTTGGTGACATTCATGACTTCTGTTTTGTTGATGTTGATTTTCATGTTGTATTTTATGCCTGAGCTGTTGAGTTTGTTTAAGTGTTCTTGTAGGTCTTCTATTGTTTCATGTATTAATGCCTGATCGTCTGCAAATAAAAGCTCGTTGATCTCCCCTGTCTCTGATGGGTTGGCTAGCTTGCATATATGGTCCATGTATGTAATTAACAGTAGGGGGACATAGTACGCACACCCGTCTTACACCTGATCTAACTTCGAAGTGGTCTGTGTAGCCTGCTGCTGTTCTGACCCTGCAGCTGCTTTTGATGTAGAGACTTTTAATTAGGTTGGTTAGATGTTGGCTTACTCCATATGTTGTTAGTATCTCCCACAGTTGTTCTCTGTTTACCCTGTTGAATGCTTTTTCCTGCACAATGAAGGCTATGTATAAGTTTTGATTGTGTTCTCTATATTGATTGCAGTCTCTTTTGCTACCTTTCTTTTTCCATATTGGTATGATGATTACCTGTTGCCAGTCTTATTGGGCTTGTTGTTGGTGCCATGCTGCATTAAATATTCTGTACAGCAATTGCACTCCTATTTCTCCTGCTGCTGCTATTATTTTTATTGGTATGTTATCTATCCCCGGTGCTTTATTTCTTGGTGCATATTTGATTACTGCTTCAATTTCCTCTTTCATGATGGAACATTAAACATGAATAAATAAATACGAGTATTTAACCAACATAACATTTTATATGTTTGAGTTTTTGTAGAAATCTGCTATCAAATCTGTAAGTCACACCAATACCAAGTTAACAACAGTGATGTTCGAATGATTGATTGATTCCACCTAAAATATTCCTTCTTTTAGGTTTCCATCAAATTTACAAATGAGCCCCCACAAGGTGTGAAGGCAGGTCTGAAAAGAACATTTGCAGGCATCACTCAAGATTTTCTGGACGTTTCCAACATGCCTCAGTGGAAGTCTATGCTCTATGGAGTTGCCTTCCTGCACACCATTGTCCAGGAGAGAAGAAAGTTTGGTCCTCTTGGCTGGAACATTCCATACGAATTCAACACGTCTGACTTTAATGCCAGCATACAGTTTGTTCAAAATCATCTGGATGACATGGATCCAAAGCGGGTAAGTTGTTGTTCAGTCTCTGAGTAAAGTTTATGTGACAGAACTTATTTAGCAATGACTTCTTCTTCCTTCATTTTTTAAAACTTATTTTTTCTTTTCTGTCTTGAATGGCAGATATGACAGTTTATAATTGTTGTTTTAGATGTCTTGCCGATTCCTCATTTCAAATTCACATAATCTGTGTATACAAACATTTCCTCATTTCAAACTCACATACCTATTGTATATAAACATTCTTCTAGAGCACATTGCAGCTAATTAAAAGAAGTCATAGTTTATATTTTAATAACATTGACGACGACGGAAATGTGAATCTTTACAGTATAAGGTATCTAATTTGTCTATATTTTAAACATTTACTAAGAGCTTTAGTCAACAAAAACATCACTAATAAGGGACCTCATCACTTGTTTGGAACACTTCAAAGAGGAGTCAAGAAAGGGGCATTTTTGCCAGAGCACTACCTCCATATTACTTCGCTTAGGGATAGGAAGCAAATGGAAATGTCAGTTCCACCCTTGTTAGGACACAGTTAAACTAGTAACAAATCAATGTTGCTTGCTACCAACTATCAGTAAGGAACTAAAAGCCATACAGACATATGTCATTGTGCTTGGTCAGTGTTTGTTAAATTAAAAGCTACAAGATTGTCTATAAAATAATTCCTCAATCGATTTAGGTTAAGTATCTGAGTGACCTAATTAAATTATGCTCACTAACTTTATCCATAGGGAGTCAACTGGATATGTGTTCGCTACATGTTTGGAGAAATCCAATATGGTGGTCGTGTCACAGATGACTATGACAAACGTCTACTCAACACCTTCTGCCGCATCTGGTTTGGAGAGAACATGTTTCAGTCCAACTTTATGTTCTACAAGGGATACAACATTCCTAAATGCGGCAAGATCAATGAGTTCCATGACTACATCAACAGCTTACCCTCTACAGATCCTCCGGAGGTGTTTGGGCTCCATGCTAATGCAGATATCACGTATAATTCACATTTATATCTAACCATATGTAGCTTTAGTTCCTTAATCAAACTTAAAGCAAAAACATTTTTTTTTAAACTAGTAGTGAGAAAAGTGAAGAGATAATTGGATATACCCTACATTAACTCATTAGTTACCAAGTCATTCCTTGTTATCATATCCTAAGTGTATAATTTTAAACACAGCTCATTTTCTATACAAGCATACAGTGCTTTTTTCTAATAAAAAATTTACTGGAACTCTCCAGTACATGAAATAAAAATAATATGTCATGTCTCAGAAGCTCTGGTGTACTTTCATTTGTATTACTGTTGTCTGTGATCTAAACATGAGAATGAAAACTGATGGCAGTTCTTGTTTTCATTAACTAATGTATAATACTATCTCAAGACTGTTAATGTCGTAAATCTTAACCAGAAAATGTTCTGGACCATTCCAGCTTTAAAAAAAGTCCTGCAGGTATATATAAATTTAAACACACCTCATGTTCTTTATTATCAATAGATCAGTAATGTGTGGGTGGCAGAGAAAACTAAGCCAATCCTGTGTTTAATTGCACTTAGAGTTGTGGGTTTTTTTTCTTCAGTTTAATTGAAAGTAAAAAACCCCAAACCTGTAAACTACTTATGGAACATATGAGGGGATGCATACTAGACATGGCCATTGCTTTCACTCCTCAGTAAATCTCCCTAGGAGAACTCAGAAATGAAATGTCACAATTGATGAAATGATTTAATGGCCTTTGCCAGTGTAAACAACAATTGTAGGTCTACCAAATACAACTCAAAGACCAATCTGAGGATATAAGAGAGTTGTACACTTTTAGTACTTCCATACAGATGTGAATGCTGCAGAACAGATTCACAAATTTGGTAAACAGAGGCAACATTCTGGACTCTTTTCACAAATTTGGTAAACAAAGACAGCAATACTGGAATGGAATAAAGACATTTTAAATTTACTTCCCCAAAAAATCCTTACAGATTGTAATAACTGATGAGCAATCATTTGTTAGTGTCTGGCAATCATTTGTTAGTGTCTGACAATCATTTGTTAGTGTCTGGTAATCATTGTTAGTGTCTGGTAATCATTTGTTAGTGTCTGGCAATCATTTGTTAGTGTCTGGCAATCATTTGTTAGTGTCTGGCAATCATTTGTTAGTGTCTTGCAATCATTTGTTAGTGTCTGGTAATCATTGTTAGTGTCTGGCAATCATTTGTTAGTGTCTGGTAATCATTTGTTAGTGTCTGGTAATCATTTGTTAGTGCCTGACAATCATTTGTTAGTGTCTGGCAATCATTTGTTAGTGTCTGGCAATCATTTGTTATGGCTGGCAATCATTGTTAGTGTCTGGTAATCATTTGTTAGTGTCTGACAATCATTTGTTAGTGTCTGGCAATCATTTGTTAGTGTCTGGCAATCATTTGTTAGTGTCTGGCAATCATTTGTTAGTGTCTGGCAATCATTTGTTAGTGTCTGGCAATCATTTGTTAGTGTCTGGCAATCATTTGTTAGTGTCTGACAATCATTTGTTAGTGTCTGGCAATCATTTGTTAGTGTCTGGCAATCATTTGTTAGTATCTGGCAAGCCAGGTCAGCTCTTGCTTATCCAGATAAGGTTTTGAGATCTGTCCATTACAAAAGGGAAAAAAAAACTAATGAAAAATGAAAGCTGCATACTTTCCGTTGGTTTATGTGAGTGTTGGAGTCATCTTTGTATGCAGTCTGTCTTAGAAAAACAAGCAGAATGTCTTGATCTGAACAAAATAAACAAGAAAGAACTGTTTGAAAGGTGCAATAAGAGCTGTTTGAAAGCTGCAATAAGAGTTGTTTGAAAGGTGCAATAAGAGATGTTTGAAAGGTGCAATAAGAGCTGTTTGAAAGGTGCAATAAGAGCTGTTTGAAAGGTGCAATAAGAGATGTTTAAAAGGTGCAATAAGAGAAGTTTAAAAGGTGCAATCCAAGAGACCCACACAGTGATAGAAAACATTTGATAGAGCATGTGCTCAGAAGAGATATACAAGCAACCACAAAAACTGTCAAGCAGTGAATGTGGAGAGAAGGTGAAGGAGAGGCAGGCGGGAGAACTTGATGGATGAAGGATGGTTAAAGAGAGGCAGACAGGAGAACTTGATGGATGAAGGATGGTTAAAGAGAGGCAGACAGGAGAACTTGATGGATGAAGGATGGTTAAAGAGAGGCAGACAGGAGAACTTGATGAAGGATGGTTAAAGAGAAGCAGACAGGAGAACTTGATGGATGAAGGATGGTTAAAGAGAGGCAGACAGGAGAACTTGATGAAGGATGGTTAAAGAGAGGCAGCCAGGAGAACTTGATGGAGGATAGTTGAAGAGAGGCAGACAGTAGAACTTGATGGAGGATGGTTGAAGAGAGGCAGACAGGAGAACTTGATGAAGGATGGTTAAAGAGAGGCAGACAGGAGAACTTGATGGAGGATGGTTGAAGAGAGGCAGACAGAAGAACTTGATGGAGGATGGTTGAAGAGAGGCAGACAGTAGAACTTGATGGATGAAGGATGGTTAAAGAGAGGCAGACAGGAGAACTTGATGAAGGATGGTTGAAGAGAGGCAGACAGGAGAACTTGATGGAGGATGGTTGAAGAGAGGCAGACAGGAGAACTTGATGGATGATGGTTGAAGAGAGGCAGACAGGAGAACTTGATGAAGGATGGTTAAAGAGAGGCAGACAGGAGAACTTGATGGATGAAGGATGGTTAAAGAGAGGCAGACAGGAGAACTTGATGAAGGATGGTTGAAGAGAGGCAGACAGGAGAACTTGATGAAGGATGGTTAAAGAGAGGCAGACAGGAGAACTTGATGGAGGATGGTTGAAGAGAGCAGACAAGAGAACTTGATGAAGGATGGTTGAAGAGAGCCAGACAGGAGAACTTGATGGAGGATAGTTGAAGAGAGGCAGACAGTAGAACTTGATGGATGAAGGATGGTTAAAGAGAGGCAGACAGGAGAACTTGATGGATGAAGGATGGTTAAAGAGAGGCAGACAGGAGAACTTGATGAAGGATGGTTAAAGAGAGGCAGACAGGAGAACTTGATGAAGGATGGTTAAAGAGAGGCAGACAGGAGAACTTGATGGATGAAGGATGGTTAAAGAGAGGCAGACAGGAGAACTTGATGGAGGATGGTTGAAGAGAGGCAGACTAAGTAGAACTTGATGGAGGATAGTTGAAGAGAGGCAGACAGTAGAACTTGATGGATGAAGGATGGTTAAAGAGAGGCAGGTTAAGTAGAACTTGATGGATGAAGGATGGTTAAAGAGAGGCAGACAGTAGAACTTGATGGATGAAGGATGGTTAAAGAGAGGCAGACAGGAGAACTTGATGGATGAAGGATGGTTAAAGAGAGGCAGACAGTAGAACTTGATGGATGAAGGATGGTTAAAGACAGGCAGACAGTAGAACTTGATGGATGAAGGATGGTTAAAGAGAGGCAGACAGTAGAACTTGATGGATGAAGGATGGTTAAAGAGAGGCAGACAGGAGAACTTGATGGATGAAGGATGGTTAAAGAGAGGCAGACAGGAGAACTTGATGAAGGATGGTTAAAGAGAAGCAGACAGGAGAACTTGATGGATGAAGGATGGTTAAAGAGAGGCAGACAGTAGAACTTGATGAAGGATGGTTGAAGAGAGGCAGACTAAGTAGAACTTGATGAAGGGTGGTTGGAGAGAGGCAGACTAAGTAGAACTTGATGAAGGATGGTTGAAGAGAGGCAGACTAAGTAGAACTTGATGAAGGATGGTTGAAGAGAGGCAGACAGAAGAACTTGATGAAGGATGGTTGAAGAGAGGCAGACTAAGTAGAACTTGATGAAGGATGGTTGAAGAGAGGCAGACTAAGTAGAACTTGATGAAGGATGGTTGAAGAGAGGCAGACTAAGTAGAACTTGATGAAGGATGGTTGAAGAGAGGCAGACTAAGTAGAACTTGATGGAGGATGGTTGAAGAGAGGCAGACTAAGTAGAACTTGATGGAGGATGGTTGAAGATAGGCAGACTAAGTAGAACTTGATGGAGGATGGTTGAAGAGAGGCAGACTAAGTAGAACTTGATGAAGGATGGTTGAAGAGAGGCAGACTAAGTAGAACTTGATGGAGGATGGTTGAAGAGAGGCAGACTAAGTAGAACTTGATGAAGGATGGTTGAAGAGAGGCAGACTAAGTAGAACTTGATGGAGGATGGTTGAAGAGAGGCAGACTAAGTAGAACTTGATGGAGGATGGTTGAAGAGAGGCAGACTAAGTAGAACTTGATGAAGGATGGTTGAAGAGAGGCAGACTAAGTAGAACTTGATGAAGGATGGTTGAAGAGAGGCAGACTAAGTAGAACTTGATGAAGGATGGTTGAAGAGAGCCAGACAGGAGAACTTGATGGAGGATGGTTGAAGAGAGGCAGACTTGTTGTCTAAATAATAATGCGTATCATAAATAATAATGTGTATCACAAATAATAATGTGTATCATAAATAATAATGTGTATCACAAATAATAATGTGTATCACAAATAATAATGTGTATCATCTTGTCTAAATATAAATTCTTAACTTTAAATACATTGACCTCATGGCGCATGGAATGCTTATTTTTGAATACACCCACTAGGTACCAGAGTGTCACAGCCAAATCAATCCTGGACACAATTCTAAGCATCCAGCCTAAGGACAGCTCGTCAGGTGGGGGTGAGACTCGTGAGTCGATGGTCTACAAATTCTGTGACGATGTCCTCAACAAGATGCCCGTTGACTACGATCCGTTTGAGAAAAAAGCCTGCCTGGCCAAACTAGGCACCATTGAGCCACTGGTCATTTTCTTGAGACAGGTGATTGTTTCTTTCTGGTGTTTTTTTAGGAGGTCTCTTTGTGTTGGCCTCTGAGAATTTTCTCATCTGTTTTTTTAGGAGGTCTCTTTGTGTTGGCCTCTGAGAATTTTCTCATCTGTTTTTTTAGGAGGTCTCTTTGTGTTGGCCTCTGAGAATTTTCTCATCTGTTTTTTTAGGAGGTCTCTTTGTGTTGGCCTCTGAGAATTTTCTCATCTGTTTTTTTAGGAGGTCTCTTTGTGTTGGCCTCTGAGAATTTTCTCATCTGTTTTTTTAGCTGTCCATGGAACTCTCAATATTCTTCTGAGAAATTCCATCTCTGTGGCCTCTAATCATCTTTTTCATTTGTTTGTTTAATGTTCATGATTCACTTCCATAGATCAGAATTGGTTCTATTTAGCACAGATGGACTCTCTTTTTCACTTTTATTGACATAGATTTGTTTCACAAGATGTATTTCATTTTCTGAAATGCTGCTTTGGCCTGTGCTATTCTGTTTTTTATTTCTGTGGTGCACCTTCCATCTGATGTTACTGTGCCCAAGTATTTGAAGGTCTGCATTAGTTTCAAATATGTCTCACTTATTTTCATGTTAATTGGAGGTGGTGATTGTTTCTTCTATATGATCATTACTACTGTTTTCTTACTGTTTAGACTGAGACCTTTCTTGTTGCTTTCTTTCACTATTATGTAAGCTCTCTTTTTCTTCTTCTTCTTCTTCTTCTTTCCTTCCTCATCTGCCTTTCAGCGTCGAGGGGAGATATAATTTGCGGTCTTTTGCTCTTCTGTTCGCCTCTGCTGCTGTTATGTTTCCTAGTGCTTCTAATATTCCATCAATCCATATTTTTCATGGTCGACCCTTGGGTCTGGTGTTCTCACAACGTTTGTTGAAGGCTCGTTGTGTTGTGTTTTGTTCATTCTGCCTTGTCACGTGGCCAAACCATTTTATCTGTTGTTGTTTCCTTATATATTCTATGGAGGGGGCTATTCCTAGCTTTTTTTTTTTAAGTTCTTCATTTCTGATCTTATCTCTGAGACTGTTTCCTGTCATTTGTCTAAAACATGTCATCTCTGTAGAGGTTATTTTTCTTATTGTTCTTGCATCTAGGGTCCAGGTCTGGCATTGGTAGCACAATGTTGGGATGAAGATTGTATTGTATATTGCTCATTTTGCCTCCAGAATTATTTCCTTGTTGGACAATAGTGGTGATAACTGTCCAATGATTTGACAAGCTTTGTTGCATCTTGATTCTATCTCTGCTGTTTTTTAATTATCGTTTGTCATTAGACTTCCTAGGTATTTGAATTTCTCTACTTGTTTTAGTTGTCTGCCTTATATAGTTATGTTGATGTTCTGTTTATTTTTGGTGACATTCATGACTTCTGTTTTGTTGATGTTGATTTTCATATAGTATTTTGTGCCTGAGCTGTTGAGTTTATTTAAGTATTCTTGTAGGTCTTCTATTGTTTCATGTATTAGTGCCTGATCGGCTGCAAATAAAAGCTCGTTGATCTCCCCTGTCTCTGATGGGTTGGCTAGCTTGCATATATAGTCCATGTATGTAATAAACAGTAGGGGAAGATAATACGCACCCCTGTCTTACACCTGATCTAACTTCGAAGTGGTCTGTGTAGCCTGCTGCTGTTCTGACCCTGCAGCTGCTTTTGATTTAGAGACTTTTAATTAGGTTGGTTAGATGTTGACTTACTCCGTATGCTGTTAGTATCTCCCACAGTTGTTCTCTGTTTACTCTGTTGAATGCTTTTTCCTGATCAATGAAAGCTATGTATAAATTTTGATTGTGTTCTGTCGTTTTTTCTGCAAGCTGTTTTAATGTGAATAGAGCATCAGTGCTTCCTCTGTTTTTTTGGAACCCCATTTGAAAATCGCTTAACTGTAGTTCTATTATTGGTCTCAGCCTTTTCTCCAAGATTTTGGTGTATAGCTTTCCTACATGGCTGAGAAAAGATATACCTCTATATTGATTGCAGTCTCTTTTGTTACCTTTCTTTTTCCATATTGGTATGATGATTGCCTGTTGCCAGTCTTCTGGGGCTTGTTGTTGGTGTCATATAAAAAAAAAAGTAAAGTACCCCCCCCCATCACGCCAAGTGGTGTATAGGAAATATGGTGTTAGTGACCATAAATTTTACAGATTTAATTAGATACAATTCTGTGAAGAAAACAGGATGATATTATGTAACACCTTCTTTGAGCAAGAGAAAAGGAAACTATACACATGGAAAAGCCCTGGAGATAAGAAGAGGAATCTAATAGATTACATAATGATAAAAGAAAGGTTCCGTAACAGCGTAAAGAAAGCCAAAACCTACCCAGGAGCAGATATTAATTGAGATTACAATCCTGTAATGATTAAAATGAAAATCAAACTAAAGAGAAACAAGCAAAAGTCTAATTCATCAACAAATCCACTAGATATAACAGCTTTAAATCAAAAAGATATTAAAGATACCTATGCAATACAAGTAAAGAACACATACCAGAAGCTGCTAGAAGAAGGAATTGAACAATACAGAAGATAAAATCCTGATGAAAAAGTAACAACGAAATGGCAATGCATAAAGAAAAGAATACAAGAAATCTGCAACATCTTACCCAAAAGAGAAAAGAACAAAAAACAAAATGGATAACTAACACAATTTTAGAAAAAATGGAAGAAAGGAGACAAGCAAAGAACACTGCCCAATACAATAACATAGATAATGAGATGTGCAAAAAGACAAAAGAAGACTGGCTCAGCCAAAAATGTATAGAAATAGAAACTATGGAAAACAAACAAGACTTAAGAGGAATGCACACAGAAATAAAGAGAATGACTAATAAAAATAAAAAAGCCACAGAAAGTGGGTGCATTGCAGACAAAAAAGGAAAAATGCTAACAGACAATAAGGATATTATAGATAGATGGCAGGAATATATAACAGAACTATTTCAGAATCAAAGGGACAAGAAACCAGTTATAAAATGTACATCAGGCTATACAATCTTAAAATCTGAGGTGGAAAAAGCTATAAAAACAATGAAAAAGGGAAAAGCAGCAAGACCTGACAGCATACAGATAGAGATGATACAGGCACTTGAAGATTGTGGCATTGAAGTGATTACAGACATATGCAATGACATATACCAACAGGATACATACCAAATAAACTAAAAACATCAACTTTCATTGCATTGCCTAAAAAAAATGGTGCAGTTGAATGCAGTGACTTTAGAACAATAAGCCTAATGAGCCATGTTACAAAAATCTTGCTAAAAGTCGTACAAGGAAGGATTCAGAATAAAATCAATACTGAATTAGATGAGCAGCAATTTGGATTTAGGAAAAATAGCGGGACAAAAGAAGCCTTATTCTGCATGAGAACATTAATCGAAAAATACACAGAAGTAAACAAACCAATATATGCCTGCTTCATAGACTACACAAAAGCTTTTGATAGAGTACACCACAAACAACTTATAGAATGCCTGAAAGAGATACATCTAGATGACATGGACATATGACTAATATGTAATCTATACTGGGAGAAAACAGCAATAATAAAATACAACAAAGAGAACTCTACACCCATTGATGTAAAAAGAGGAGTAAGACAGGGATACATCCTATCACCAAGCTTGTTCAATCTATACACTGAGCAAATTTTTAAAAACATCATAGAGATGCCAGGCCTACAAATTAATGGAAAGATAATCAATAACCTAAGATATACTGATGATACTGTACTACTAGCAGAAAATCTTAAAGATCTACAACAATTACTTAATGAAATAAACATGACAAGCAAAAAATATGGACTAGATATGAATATCAAAAAAGACTAAAACTATGATCATAAACAAAGAAGATACTCAAAACCCACAAGTTGATATCAAAATAGAAGGAATAGACCTGGAGACAGTTCAGAACTACAACTACCTTGGACATACTATAACCAGTGATGGAAAATGTACAACTGAAATAAACAAAAGAATAGGAATGGCAAAAAGTAATTTTAATGTCATGAAGAACATACTAACATCAAAACAAATAACACCAGGGCTAAAACTAAGAATAGCAAAATGTTACATCTTCTCAATATTTCTATATGGTGCAGAAACATGGACATTAGACAAGAAAACAGAACAGAGAATTGAAGCCTTTGAAATGTGGATATATAGAAGAATTGGTAGAATTGGATGGAAGGGAAAGAAAACAAACGATGAAATCTTAAAATAACTAAAAATGAAAAGAGAACTACTAAACACAATTCAAATAAGAAAAATGTGATTTTTGGGCCATGTTAAAAGACACAATAGCCTACTAAAAATAATCCTGGAGGGGAAAATACAAGGTAAAAGAGGTAGAGGCAGACCAAGACTAACATGGACGAATAACATCAAAAGATGGACAAATCAAATCAGCCTATGACAACCTGCACCATCAAAGCAAGAGACAGAGCAGAATGGCGCTCCATGGTAGCCAACCTTCATTGAGGAGATGGCACTCGATGATGATGATGATGATGAGGAAACATAACAGCAGCATAGGTGAACAGAAGAGCAATAGACCATAAATTATATTTTCCTTTAACGCTAAAAGGCAAATGAGGAAGGAAAGAAGAAGAGAAAACCTTTCAGAAGCTTGATTTGGCATTGTGTAGATTCATCAATTTGTGTTGACCATTCAAGAACTTGATTTGACATTGTGTGGATTTATTAATTTGTGTTGACCATTCAAGAACTTGATTTGGCATTGTGTGGATTTATTAATTTGTATTGACCATTCAGGAACTTGATTTGGCTTTGTGTGGATTCATTAATTTGTGTTGACCTTTCAAGAGCTAGATTTGGCATTGTGTGGATTAATTAATTTGTGTTGACCTTTCAGGAACTTGATTTGACATTGTGTAGATTCATTAATTTGTGTTGACCTTTCAGGAACTTGATTTGACATTGTGTAGATTCATTAATATGTGTTGACCTTTCAGGAGCTAGATCTGGCATTGTGTAGATTCATTAATTTGTGTTGACCTTTCAGGAACTTGATTTGACATTGTGTAGATTCATTAATTTGTGTTGACCTTTCAGGAACTTGATTTGACATGTGTAGATTCATTAATTTGTGTTAACCTATCAGGAACTTAATTTGACATTGTGTAGATTCATTAATTTGTGTTGACCTTTCAGGAGCTAGATCTGGCATTGTGTAGATTCATTAATTTGTGTTGACCTTTCAGGAACTTGATTTGACATTGTGTAGATTCATTAATTTGTGTTGACCTTTCAGGAATTTGATTTGACATTGTGTAGATTCATTAATTTGTGTTGACCTTTCAGGAGCTAGATCTGGCATTGTGTACATTCATTAATTTGTGTTGACCTTTCAGGAGCTAGATCTGACATTGTGTAGATTCATCAATTTGTGTTGATCTTTCAGGAGCTAGATCTGACATTGTGTAGATTCATTAATTTGTGTTGACCTTTCTGGAGCTTGATTTGGCATTGTGTAGATTCATTAATTTGTGTTGACCTTTCTGGAGCTTGATTTGGCATTGTGTACATTCATTAATTTGTGTTGACCTTTCAGGAGCTAGATCTGACATTGTGTAGATTCATTAATTTGTGTTGATCTATCAGGAGCTAGATCTGACATTGTGTAGATTCATTAATTTGTGTTGACCTTTCTGGAGCTTGATTTGGCATTGTGTATATTCATTAATTTGTATTAACCTTTCAGGAGCTTGATCGCATGCAAAACGTGATCACTTTAGTAAGAAACACAGTGGTGGATCTCAAACTTGCTATCGATGGCACTATCATCATGAGTGAGACCCTTCGTGATGCCCTGGACTCTATTTATGATGGGAGAATCCCTGCTTCTTGGAAGAAGGTCAGTGCTTCAAGCTTGGAGTAAATGTACATGTTTCAAATTAACATTTTTATTAAATAAATCTAAGGATATGGCTATTTAAAGATGTATTTATGATTTTCGCTTAATTAATTACAGTTAATTTTTGTATTTAGCTAATGCTATAATTAGAGTTCTTTTATATAAACATAACTCAATTATATCATGGTTTTTTTTTAAAAACATATATTTTAGAACTCTTTTATACTTTTCATCTTGTCAGGAGTTTTGGATTGATTTGAGCAACATATGTGTGATATATATATATAAATATCTATCTATCTATCTATTGTCCTTTCGAGCCGAAGACGGCACATAGGGCAGAACCACAATCTCAAAAACAGAAACCTTGCGTGCCAAAGTGGCACATATTGCAGAGATCACTGCTCTAAAATAGTTTCCATAACAATACTTTTTACAATGACAGCTTGTCAAGCCATCGATCAACCTCCTTAGTCGTCTCTAACGACATGCCTGGAAGGTCACAGTGTCACTGTACTTTTATATTTTTATATTTATATATATGTATATATTAATTCCAACAGATGACAGAATATACATGGAAAATAACCAGTGGAAGGGATTGACCACTTTATCTATCTTGGAAGCCACATTGATCGGGAAGGGGATACAAGTAAAGAAATTAGAATCAAAATAGCTAAAGCAACAATGTCTTTCAGAAGCCTTGGAAAGTTGTGGAAATCAAAACTCATCAGCACAAACACAAAACTTGAGCATTCAAATCAAGCGTACAATCTACCCTTACATATGCATGTGAGAGCTGGAAAACAACAAGAGATATAGAAACAAAGTTGAACGCATTCGGAAATAAATGTCTAAGGAAAATACTCGGTATAGCATGGAATGAATTCAAAACAAATTATATCTAGGTGGGTGTGCCATGGCTCATATCTTGGTGTGTGTCTGGGCTGGCCATGATTCATATCTTGGTGTGTGTCTGTGCTGGCCATGGCTCATATCTTAGTGTGTATTTGTGTTAGTCATATCTTTGTGCATGCATGTCTGTGTTAGTCATATCTCATATCTTTGTGTGCATGTCTATTATGCTAGTCATATCTCATACCTTTGTGTGTGCATGTCTATGTTAGTCATGTCTCATATATTTGTGTGTATGTCCATGCTAGTCACATCTCATATCTTAATGTGTGTCTGTCTATGTTAGTCATGTTTCATATCTTTGTGTGTTTGTGTTTAGTCATATCTCATATCTTTGTGTGTGCATGTCTATGTTAGTCATATCTCATATCTTGGTGTGTATCAGTGTTAGTCATGCCTCATATCATTGTGTGCATGTCAGTGTTAGTCACATCTCATATCTTTGTGTGTGCATGTCTGTGTTAGTCATCTCTTGTGACGCGGGCAGATGGTGCTCGTAAACCTGGGAGGGCCGACCATCTAGGGGCAGAATCCCCCTACAGAAAAGACAATCTGCTGCCTTGCAGGAAGATTGGGGATAATCAAAGGCTAAGGAAAGCAAACCTGAATAAAATGCTGGCTGAAATCGGATGCACTGGGCCACTGGCGCAGAACACAGTGCAACATTTTAACAGGTATTCAATCAGGGTGGATCTAACCGACTCTAATTATGATGTTCTGTCTGTGGGGTCGATTAATTCACTTAAACAGACAGCCGTCTTCATGTGAGAGTCTGGAAAGAGAAAACAAATGAAGAAATTAGATAAATCACCTACGGCTCGAAAGAACAATATATATATATATCACATGTTGTTAGAGGTCAATTTAAACTTGTAATCTCTAATTCAGAATGCTCTATTATTGCTACCCTTCAATCGCACAGATATCTTGGGACTCTAGTACTATCAGCTTCTGGCTGAATGAGTTGCAGGACCGAAACACACAATTCAGGTCATGGCTTTACAACGGAGCTCCAAAATCTTTCTGGATGACTGGTTTCTTCAATGCTCAGGGCTTCCTAACAGCTATGAGACAGGTACACCAACTGTTACTACATGTTATAACTTGACTTTCAAATAGAGATTATGTTGTGTAATTTATATATTTTAAGGCATTTTAAATATTTGTTTTAAATCTATTTATATGAAGTATCCCTGAAATAGGTAGCTTAAAGTTTAGAAATTTACAGATAAACTGAAACTGTAAACTTATCTTAAATAGTTAGCAAAATATGAAAAAAAATACAAAATAAAAAAATGTGAAAATATTTTAAGAAAAATATTTGTACTAAATTATTTTATATTTAAAAATGAGTGTTCAACAGAATTTGACTTAAGGGAATGAACTTTACCGTGATGGAACAGTGTATTTGGAGAACACAGGACAGTGCTCTTACTCACTGTAAATATTTTTTCCAACTCAATAAGTCATTTGCTAACCACCACACTAATAACAAGTTAAAATTATATCCAGTCAATATTTAAAAATGATTTAAAATTATTTTTTTTTACATTAAAAAAAAATTAATGTCGATAAATTTGTTTGTGTGCCATCTGATGTATAGAGTGTTTTCTTGTGTGTTCTGTAAACCCAACAAATGATGTAATCATCTATTGTTGAAAATGTTTTGTAGAAAGTGACCAGAAACCACAAGGGTTGGGCCCTGGACACAGTTGTGCTCTACAACGAAGTTACCAAGTTTGAAACTATTGAAATGATCCAAGTAGAGCCACCAGAAGGTGTTTATGTGCATGGATTGTACCTTGAAGGTGCAGCCTGGGACAGGAGAAATAGCAAGCTCATCGAATCTAAGCCAAAGGTAACTGATATGTTTCCTGGTTTAATGTTTCTAAATTTATTGTGATCATCTTTCTTCTTCTGGAGCAATCAGATTTTTTTATTTTAGTGACTCCTTATTTCAAAGTGGGTGCCTAGTCCTATCAGAGACTGATGATGAAGTGTGAATCAAACTCAGCACACTAATGAAACCTTATATTACCAATCGAAGGAGAAGGCGTGCCTCCCAGCACCAGAGCTGGAAGTTGTCAGCGACCCACAGCTGATGGCTTGCGCCAGGATCGGTGAATCAAAACCATCCAGACCCTGCTCCACCTCTCCGCGGTGCCTCCAGTAACAGACTAACCTGTCTAGTCTGGCCAAGTGAGCAGGGATCGAAGAGGGAAGACAACCCGGTACTCAAAAATGTTGTGCTGAAGTCGGATGTGTTGGGCCGAAAGGCGCAAATATAACAGTTATACTGCAAACCACAACACAACGCAGACACGTCCACTGAACGTCCTTTTAAGGATGGATGATGAAGAGGAATTCTACAGTCTACAAATACTCTAGAATACTTTAGTCATTGGGCGAACACAAGCAAGCATATCTCAGACCTGGGCTAAACTCAATAACAATAAGAAAAATGTATTAACCATGTGTACATAACAAGAAACAGCTCAAGAGATAGATAAGATTAGAAGAGAAGAACTGAGAAACAAACTAGAAATAATTCCTGCTACTGTATACATAAAGAAACAACAGATAAAATGGCTTGGCTATGTTATTAGACAGAAAAATCCAGATATGGCACCATGAGTCTTCAACAAACACTAGACCCAAAGACTGACCACATAATAGATGAATTGATGGGATATTAGAAACACTAGGAAACATAACAGTAGGAGAGGCCAATAGAAAAGCAAAAGACTGCAAATTATAACTTCCCTTGACACAAAAAGACAAATAAGAAGAAAAGAAGAAGAAGGCTGAAACCTTGGTAATTGAAAATTAAAACGAGCATACTAGGTTATCGTTGTTTATGATCATAGTTGTAGTCTTTTTGATATTCATATCTAATCCATATTTCTTGCTTGTCATGTTTATTTCATTAAGTAATTGTTGTAGATCTTTAGGATTTTCTGCTAGTAGTACAGTATCATCAGCATATCTTAGGTTATTAATTATCTTTCCATTAATGTCTTGCTGTTTGCTACCAGTATAAATTACATATTAATCGTATGTCTGTGTCATCTAGATGTATATCTTTCAGACAGTTTGTAAGTTGTTTATGGTGTATTTTACCAGAAGCTTTGGTGTAGTATATGAAGCAGGCATATATTGACTTGTTTACTTCTGTGTACTTTTTGATTAATGTCCTCAAGCAGAATAGGGCTTTTTTTAAACCCACTGTTTTTCCTAAATCCAAATTGTTGTTATTCTAATTCCATATTTATTTTATTCTGAATCCTTCCTTGTATAACTTTTAGCAAGATCTTTGTAACATGGCTCATTAGGCTTATTGTTATAAAATCACTGCATTAAATTGCACCATTCTTTTTAGGCAATGCGATAAAAGTTGATGTTTTTATTTCATTTAGTATATATCCTTTATGGTATATGTCGTTGAATGTGTATGTGATCACTTCAATGTCAAAATCTTCTAGTACCTTTATGATCTCTATCTGTATGTTGTCAGGTTCTGCAGCTTGACCCTTGTTCATTGTTTGTAAAACTTTATCCACTTCCGATTTTAAGATTTTTTAGCCTGATGTACATTTTATAATTTGTTTCTTTTCCCTTTTGTCATACAATAATTCTGTTAAAAAAATAGAATAAAGGATTCAATAGATACAGTAATGCGTGAAGAACAGGCTGGTTTAGAAAAGGGAGAAGCTGTCTTGACCACATTTTCACTCTACGACTTATATTGGAGGAACACATTGAAAAGCAAAAACCTTTTGTACTTAACTTCATCGACTTCAAAAAAGCATTTGATAGTATTCATAGAGATTCTTTGTGGAAAATTCTGAAGCAATATGGCTTACCATCAAAAATCATAAATATTATCAAAGACATGTATGATGGTTACACATGTGCAGTTCGAACAGAGGAAGGACTGAGCGAATGTTTCCCAATAGAAACTGGGGTTAAACAAGGATGTATTTTATCGCCCTTGTTATTTGGAATTGTTATGGACTTCATAATGAAGAAATGCTGCACTGGTAATAAAGGCATCGAATGGATACAAGGAGACCATTTGGAGGACCTGGACTTTGCTAATGACATAGTTCTCATCAGCAATCAGATAAAAACGATGCAGGAAAACACAAATGAACTATCATCAATAGCCAGCAAAATTGGGCTTGAGGTCAATCATGAAAAGACTAAAGTCATGAAAAGTTTAATTCCAACAAGTGACAAAATATACATGGAAAACAAACCAGTAGAAGAGATCGATCACTTCATCTATCTTGGAAGTCACATTGATCGAGAAGGGGATACGAGCAAAGAAATTAGAATCAGACTGGCTAAAGCAGCAATGTCTTTCAGAAGCCTTGAAAAGTTGTGGAAATCAAAACTCATTAGCACAAACACAAAACTTAGGCTATTCAAATCAAATGTACTATCAACCCTTACGTATGCGTGTGAAAGCTGGAAAACAACAAGAGATATAGAAACAAAGTTGAACGCATTCGAAAATAAATGTCTAAGGAAAATACTTGGTATAGAATGGAACGAATTCAAAACAAACGAGGAAATTAGAGAAATCGCCAATCAACCACTAATATCTTCAGTAATAAAGAAAAGACGATGGTCATACGTTGGACATGTGATGAGAAGAGATAATAATCGAATAGCAAAGCAAGCCCTCATATGGGAAACAACAGGTAAAAGAAAAAGAGGAAGACCCAGGGAGACACTGAGAAGAACATTGATGAGAGAGGCAAGAGCAGCAGGAATCGGCTCCCTCAATGAGATAGAACTGCTTGCACAGAACAGAGACAGATGGCGAGATTTGATAAAATATCTTTAAAAGAAAACTGCTAGAACAAAAATTCATATAGGAGAAGGTGTATCTTGGTCTACGCCCTATGGGCCGGTTACGGCTCGAAAGGTCAATAGATAGATAGAATTCTGTTAAATATTCCTGCCATCTATTGATTATATCTTTGTTGTCTGTTAACATTTTTCCTTTTTTGTTTGCAATACATCCACTTTCAGTGGCTTTTTTATTTTTACTAGTCATTCTCTTTATTTCTGTGTAAAGTAAAAAGTAAAGTACCCCCCGTCACGCCAAGTGGCGTATAGGGAAATATGGTGTTAGTGACCCTATATTTTACAGACCTTCAGCACATGATTTTTGGGGTAATGTGGTCGGTATTACGCCCGTGCTGCTTTTACTTTCCCAGAAAAAATCCGGTACCCATTTAAGGCTGGGTGAACCCGGAGCCGTCGGTTGGGATCGAACCCTACCCCTTGTCCGTAGTAGTCCAGTTCACTAACCACTGAGCTATCGCGGCTCCTACTAATTTTTAAGGAATTAGTAAAACCCAGGTGTCCTCGCCAGGATTACGAACCCCGGCTGTTGCCGTGGTAAGCCAACCGCCTATCGATTGCGCTAACCGGACACCCTTTATTTCTGTGTGCATCTCTCTTAAAGCTTGTTTATTTTCCATACTTTTGATTTCTAGATATCTTTAGATTAGGAAGAATTGGATGGAAAGAAAATAAACAATGAAGTCTTAACTCTTTCCGTATGGAAGCTTTTTATCGACGAAACGGAAGAGTTTTCAGAGACAAAATTGTTCATGGTTTTACGAATCAATCTACATATTTACGTAGGGAGGTCAAAAAGTAATGCACACCAATTTTTTTCTCGGCTAATAATAAAGATAGGAATATGAAATTTTGCACACTTGGAATATGACATGTTCCAATTATGTGCACCAAATTGCACAGCATTCTGAAAAATATTATGCAATCTATGAACCGTTAAAATGGAGCTTGTCAACAATGTCCGTTACAAACAGCGAATTGTCATAGAATTTCTGGTTGCGGAGAAAGAAACTGTGGCAAACATCCATAAACGACTGTGTGCAGTGTACAAATGTTCTGCAGTCGATAGGAGCACAGTTAGTCGCTGGGTTCAGAGAATTAAAGCTGCAGAAAGTGTACGAGTGGAGCTGCATGATTTACCACGTTCTGGACGTGTTGCCTCGGCTACCAGCACAGACATGTTAAACCGGGCTGATGCCATTATTCTAAGGATAGGCATATCACTAGTCAGCAATTGGCATTACAGCTTACAGTCAGCAAGGGAAGTGCAATCGCAATTTTTAAAACTCTCGGATATTCAAAGATTTGCGCTCGACGGGTTCCTCGGTGCCTAACAAATGATCACAGAGTTCAAAGGAAAACATTCTGTTCTGAATTGTTGGAGCGTTTCGGTGTTGAAGGAGAAATGTTTTTGTCAAAAATTGTTACCGGTGACGAAACGTGGGCACATTATTATGAGCCTGAAACAAAAATGCAGTCAATGGAATGGCATCATCCGCAGTCACCAAAAAGAAAAAAATTCAAAACATCTCCATCAGCCGGAAAGGTGATGATCACTGTCTTCTGGGACATTGATGGTGTGATTCTTGTTGATGTAATGACAAGAGGTGAGACAATCAACTCGACAGCTTACATCAATACACTGACAAAACTCAAAAATCGGTTCCACAGAGTTCGGCATAATAAGCCATCTGCAGATGTGTTGCTTCAACATGACAATGCATGCCCTCACACAAGTCTGGTAACACGGGAAGCAATCAACAAATTTGGTTGGACTGTACTGCCCCATCCTCCTTACAGCCCTGATCTGGCTCCCTCAGATTTCCATCTGTTTGGACCACTCAAATAAATTCCTGCGTGGGAAACACTTTGACAATGATGAGGATGTGATCCGTGCAGTTAAAAAATGGCTACGCGAGCAGGACAAAACTTGGTACAAACGAGGCATTCATGACCTAGTTTCGCGTTGGCGTAAGGCAATACGCTTGGACGGAGATTATGTTGACAAATAGGTAGTGTCAAGGGGATGTTCAGCTACAATCTGTGAAAATTTCACACATTTTGCCTGAATAGTTTCCGAGAAAAAAATTGGTGTGCATTACTTTTTGACCTCCCTTTAGTATATTTATCTAACATATAAATTAACATTATATATGGGTGTTTAGATAATTGAACAAGGTATTAGACTTCACCAATATCAAGATGATTCAAGACTTGTAAAATGAATATTGTTTGATGACGTTCACACTAATCAAATTTAGCGTGGCGCGCTATACGGCGAAACGTACGCTGCTGAAATCGGCATGGCGCACAGTACGGCGAAACAAACGGAAAGAGTTAAAACATAATTTTACAGTTTTGTACCCTGACGAGCTATAAATAAAATTAGCCATTGACAATTATTTTCTATAAAATTATCAAACTCAGAAGCCATGTACTCATTAATGAAATTGTGTTTTACAGCTGGAGGTAGGACCAGTTTCTGTTGTTTCACTTTAAATAATTCATTAATTAATAATGATACAAAGATATTAGTTTGTGTATCAATCTATCATCATCAATTACCATGCTGCTGGCACAGCTGATCTTGTTTTGTATCTTTTTTTATTCTCATTTCCTCTTCTTCCCTCAATTTTTCCAGTTGTCACATAATATTCCAGCTCTTTCCATCTCATAACATGACCATCAAATAATTGTTTCCTTCTGCTTTCTTATTGCCTTGACTTCTTTTAGAACATCTATGTTACTTTTTTTTAGTTGCTCTTGATATCTTCTACACTTGGATAAATTAATATTATGATTTAATAGTAAATACTTTAAATAAAATTGTTTTATTAAAAGAGAACATCTAAATTTTGACCATAAAACTTTATATAGCCAATTGTACCCGGCTCTAATCAAAAGAGATGTTGAAACAATTATTCAGATTGCTAAATGGGCATGAAATAGATTCATAAAATACTGAGTTAATTATAGTTTTTTAATTATACAGCTGGCTTTAATAAATTTCAACACATTTGTTTTTATAACCAGGTGCTGTTTGAGATTATGCCAGTCATCCATATAACAGCAGTCAACAGTGCCAATCAGATTGACATTACCCGCATGTACAAATGCCCAATCTATAAAAAACCCAGGCGTACTGACCTGACCTATATTGCTGAAGTGATACTGAGGACATCTCAGAACACCCATCCTGACCACTGGATCTGCCGAGGTGTAGCTCTGCTCTGTGATATTAAATAATTTGTTTTTCCAACCTGGCAACAACATCTCTTTAGTTTCACATGATAAATAAGCTTTGTAAATTTATTAACAAACAAAGATTAATAATAATATTTGATAATTTCTAGCAGTTGTATGAGTTTTAAAGTTTAAATTTCAAGTCATGAAGAAGTTTATAAAAACCACAAAGGAAATATATATTTTGTTTATGGAAATGTAAGTAAGAAATGGTATATCAAATTACTGACACTGCTTCCAGTGAATGTTAAGCAAAGCAATTGTTAAATATGGATGATTAAAGGGATATCCATATGGTAATATGTAGGTTACTTACAAGCATTTTAATTCTTACAATAGTTCACTATTTGCAGACTAGTTCTGTCAGCTTTGACAAAATGTTTTTATTGAATATACCAATGTGAACATTCATTAAATGAATTGGGAAAATAAAAAGTAATTGTTTGAAACCTCATAATGAACAATATAATTTTAAAATATTCCCTTGATAAAGCTACAGTGAGAAATAGATTTCAATATAGAGTATATTGTTATTGTTTACTGTAATAAAAATCAGAAGTTGAAATGAAACCTAAATTTATATACATTATGGTGTCCTTACTGGGCTTGCAGCCTTTGTTTCTAGTTTCTCAATAATTGAAAGACCTTATAATTGAAAAGACATCCTTAAATCTACATATTTTCATGTATTTTCTTTGTAAATACGTATTTAAATATTTGCCTTTTTTCCATTTTTTAAATGTATATTTAAAATATATTACTAAATGTAGTAACTTGTTTCCACTGATAACATCCGTCCTAAAGCACATGTGATATTTTACTCATTTTATATTGATTAATTGCAGCTAAAATATTCATGATTGCTTCATTTGCTGTTAATGTTTTCACCACATTTGTCAGCCTTTAATAATGTTTTAAACAGAACATTATTATAAGTGTGTATTTTCCCACAAATTTTTTTTATTTCAGTTTTTTAAACAATGAAATTGTGTTATTTTTTTATTTATTTTATGTTACATTTGATTTATTTTATGTTATATTTTGTTATTTTATGTTACATTTCGTTTATTAATTGAGAAATGTGAAAAAGGAAAAAGATTATTTTAATGTTATATTTAGTATTTTTCTGCCGTCTAAGAGAAGAAAAGCTGGTAAGAACTGACAGAAGTGCAAGTAATAATTAGGTTAACAAACTTTCAAAAAAATATATTTATTTGGCCTGATAGTTTGGCAAAAATGTAACAACATAGTTTTATATATAGCCTTAAATGTAGGTTGTTGAGGGGAAACATGACTCTCTATACAAACAAATTTGTCTAGAGTTTTGTTAAGAAAGATTTTCATTGATAAATTGAGTAATCACTTAGAGATTAAAATAAAAATCTATAGGTACATATCTATGTGTTGATGCACTAGTAATGATGAAATTTGAGTAGCTATATATTACATAAAGAGGTTTTGTTGATGTCATATGATGGTTTTCTTTGAGATCTTGCTACAAATGTGGGATCCAGGACAACAGAAGTCTAGAATGTGATAGAACCTGTGATAATATTGCTTTGTAGACACACAAACACACATTTAGGAGAATGCTAGTTCAAATCCTGATAGGGTCAACATTTTTATTTTGTCGAAGATGAAATAAAAACTCAGATCTGACCACCTCATAGCTACTGTACTGGACAAGTGGCCTTTATTCTCCAGTCCTATAAGTCCACTCTGCAGACTCCAGTGGGGAAATGCTGTGATAGTATTTTATTTTATTATACAAATATCTACACAAGGAGCAGTAAAAAATGTATACACAAGACTAGTAAGCTTGTTTCGCAACATACAATTTAAATTACTTCAGAGGCCACAAACAATGCTATTCTATGTTTTTTACACGGCCTGGAGGGAATGGATTAATATTATGAACATATCAAATAAACATAAATAGGTACAGAGCAGCTAGACTAACAGAAAGACAAGACAAACTACATTTTGGCAAAAGCTTTCATCAGGTATAGCAAACAAACTATAAACATTAAACACAAAAATCCAAGTCAGAAAACACAACACGAAAAAAAAAACGATGGAAAGAATGGCAGAAAAGACAGTGGCTAGGATTTATGTAGAGTCTGGTTAAAAGATTAATAGACGATAGGACATGTTTTCTTTAGCTATACTCGCTTCTCGCCTGGTATTTAATATTTTTTTATATTTTATATCTGTGCTTTTCTCCTTTTATGAACATACTCTAAACTTACATAATGTGCACAATATGGAATACTGTAATTTTATATGAATTATGTAGGCCTATTTAAATTGATAAAAGATAATATTTAGTTTTTTATTCTTTATATTTTCTTATTTATTAAAAAAAATATATTCAACTATTTACCAGTAATGTCAGTGTAGTGACATATTAAAATAAAACTTTAACTAGTTTATTCAGGTAATATAAAATTTTATTTTTTTTCTATTTATACACTTTCATCCCATAATTATACAGGACAGTTGTAGACATCTGCAATATATTAATTAGTTTCATCTTCATTGAATCATGTGATTATATGTTATTGAAATATTTAAGCAGAAAGATCTTTCTTTAAACCAGGCCATAGCACTGGGTTAATGTTGTTTGTGCATGTATGTTTATGTATGTGTATATATGCAGTTTTAACAATGAGGATGTGGAAGAGTGCTACTAATTTATGTGACCAAGTATGATCGTTACGATATAAAAATGAGCAAACATGTTCATATGATCTGATCCATTCATACATGAACCCATAGATTATGATGCCGTCATAAAAATTACCACATCAAAAAACAATTTTTTCCAAATTTGACATTTTGCTGTGGTCAAACATTCCCCCCACCCCCACCAATCCCCCCCCCCTCACGCCAAGTGACGTATAGGGAATATGGTGTTAGTGACCATAAATTTTACAAACCCTCGGCACATGATTTTTGGGGTAATGTGGTCGGTATTACGCCCGTGCCGCTTTACTTTCCCAGAAAAAATCTGGTACCCATTAAAGGCTGGGTGAACTGGAAGCTGTCGGTTGGGATCGAACCCTACCTCTTGTCATTTGTAGTCCAGTTCACTAACCACTGAGCTATCGCAGCTCTCACCAATCCCATGTACCTTCCTAATTACTACTTCCAGTGATACCTAAGTGTTGGATATATTGCTGTTGATGTAGAAATTTTTTTTTTATTTTCCCGTTTCATGAGATATGATCTTGCATAATGTGAAAAAAAATGGCCAATTTTCAAGAAATTAGATGTATTTTCCTTTTTTTTTCCTGTGACAAGGGAAATTTCCTCGGCTGTTGCTGATATCAAAACAACCTTTTGTAACTTGAGAAACACAGTGAATAATGTTATGAGGTAGCCGAACATACTGACGGGCTTGCAGCAGCCATACAGATAGATATTGTAAATCATCAGGTCCATGGGGTCAAACTCAGGTTATATATCAAGCTGAGCCGAGAAATGGAAATCCCTGTGTCGTGCCCAGTGTGAACACATGACTGTGTGTCAAATGTTTAGAGAAATTACTATTTTTAGAGCACTTAATGTTATATTTAATTGGTAGTAATTTTTAATTACGTTATAAAAACAGATAGGTATCATAATTAAGGGTTAATACATTAATTTATGTTTTTTTCAAAGGAAATTACTCTTGAATGAGTGAGTCACTTTTGATGATGATAATTTAATGGTATTTTGCATGTTTTTATCCTAGATGCAATTTTAAAAAATGATTGTGATGATGTAACTAAGTTTCCAGCTACACCAGTATCAATTTAATGGTCACCAGCTTTCCAAGTCTGTATCACTTCCAATTTAGAAACATATACTGTTGTATAGACATAAGTGCTGTCCACTTCTTTACTCATATTTATTAAGTTTGATACTTCATCATCAGCATGTACATGCAAACCAACGAGATGACATGACCATATATTTGGTTATCTGGTCCTTGTTAACATCATTATGTAGGGAATGGTCAATGTTAAGGAAAATGTGGAAGACAGGTGGAGAGATAATATAAAGAAGTGGTCAAACCTTGACCTTGTCAGCTCACAACAATCAAACACAAACTTCCTGTTATGTATTTAGAGATATACATCTGATATGTGCAACGAGGATGATCCGTCAACTAAAGTATTTAGAGATATACATCTGATGTGTGCAACGAGGATGACCTGTCAACTAAACTAAACTATTTACAGATATACTATTTTGGGTGTGAATATGCCCGGAGACATTTTGTTTTTTTTAATCCTCTTAAAAATTGTATCTCAACTTTAAAACCTCAATATTGTTTATTTACATCAAAACTGAATATTACATACTTTAAAGGGTTGCCTGCAAATAAATATTGAACATTCTAGGCAAGGAATAATGTCTTATTTTAAAAAAAAAAAAAAAACCTTCTCAGTTCTTGTTTCTTTTTTCATCTGTAGTCATTGATGTTCTTAGCTGACAACGTCAAATTGAAATATTGTTTTTGAATTGTGATATACTTTTACATCTCAATCATTTATCTATCTATCTATCTATTGTCCTTTTGAGCTGAAGACGGCACATAGGGCAGAACCACAATTTCAAAAACAGAAACTTTGTGTGCCAAAATGGCACATATTGCAGAGATCACTGCTTCTAAAATCTATGACTCTGTTTCCACAACAATACTTTTTACAATGACAGCTCGTCAAGCCATCAATCAAATTCCTTAGTCGCCTCTTACAACATGCTTGGAAGGTCACAGTGTCACTATTCTTTACTCATAATGAGGCCCCAGTAAAACACAGGAAAATCATTTATCATCATTTATAATCATTTATAATCAATCATTTATAATCTCATGTTTTGTTCTTTTTCATAATCAACTAATTATTTCTTCTCTCTTGTGTATGTTTTTCTATATTTGTATTATATTACCATTTTACAATTATTTTTATTGTATAAAGATCTACCATAAACAAGAGTTTACCTAAATAAATAAATGTTGTCATCTTCATGCTGTATATTTCCCTCAGGTAAAGTTATGATGAGTTAGTACTTTTTATGTGAAACTTTCTTATCATGTGCATACACCACCATTGTATTTATATCAGTCTTTATTCCAAATATTTTTATCTGTTTAATAAAATTAACCCATTTCATCAACATTTTTATCTATTTAATAGTTTCAGCAATGTGTTAACAAATATTTTATGTCTAATCAGGTGTTGAACTCATCATCATTTGTATTTATTTAACATATGAGTATATATATTAAATCAATTAAATGAAATGAAAATCATTTTAATTTAATTAAATATTAAAATTTAATTATTAAACTGTTTGTTAATTATTTATACGTTTATGAACGTACGAGGTTCGAATCCTGATAGGGTCAAAGGTTGTTTCCATCAGAAGTAAAATAAAAACTCAGACTAAAAAACCTCATGGCAACTGCAATGGACAAGCAACTATTATTTTCCTTTCCTACAACTTCCCCTGCAGACCTCAGTAATGGGAACATGCCATAAAGATATGTTTGTTTAATGATTATTTATAATTAGTAATTATTTAATAATTTATAATATTAAAATATAAGAGAATATATATATAATTATATTATAATATTATATATAATGTAATAATATAAAATATTTAGTAACTTATTTATGATTACATATTTTTTAAAAAGTATTGTATATTTTGCTTTTATTTTTCTCATTATCATTGCATAAACAGATTTATTTTTACATACATGAATTAATTTTATTGTATCTTATAACATATTATGTTTGAGTTTTATTTCTCATCCAATTTTCTTAAAACATCCAATATATTGTCTTTCTTCAGTATTCAAAAACATGATCTCAGCTTATGTAATACATTCATTCAGTTAGGGTGAGAACCAGCACTTTGTATCTCCCTCAACACCCGAAAAGGTACAAGAGGAAGTGAAGAGAAGAAGAAGAAAGAAGTCATTTTTTCTCAGTTCTAGTAGGTCTGATCACAGCCATCTATAGAGAAGGCTTGTACATAACCCTACTGGCATGATGTTTTTAGCTGATGAGCAGGGGCAGTTGTGGGTAGGATTCTGTCAGTCATCTATAGCTTGCAATGATGAACCTTGATCTGTGATGTCATGCTAGTAGGGTTGAGCACAGGCCATCACTTTAGATGGCTGTGGTTTGATGCGCCAAATGTAGGTTAGTGATGGGTCGAGTAGGTTAACAATGTGTTGAGTGAGTTACCCATGAATCAAGTAGATTAACCATGGGTTCACTAGGTTAACCATGGTTCAAGTGAGTTAACCATGGGTTGAGTATATTAACCATGGGTTCATTAGGTTAACCATTGGTCGAATGAGTTAACCATGGGTCAAGTAGATTAACAATGGGTTGAGTGAGTTAACCATTGGTCGAGTAGATTAACCATGGGTTCATTAGGTTAACAATTGGCCGAGTGAGTTAACCATGGGTCAAGTAGATTAACAATGGGTTGAGTGAGTTAACCATGGGTCGAGTAGATTAACCATGGGTTCATTAGGTTAACCATTGGTCGAGTGAGTTAACCATGGGTCAAGTAGATTAACAATGGGTTGAGTGAGTTAACTATGGATGAAGTAGTTTAACCATGGTTCATTAAGTTAACCATGCATCAAGTAGGTTAACCATGGGTCGAGCGATGTGAAAAGAGTTTGTTGCTGCGTGGCTAAACACCATGTGAAGGTGACCCATAGGTTTAGTGAAGGTTGCTGTAATCTAGAGACTAACAGCATGATGGTGGTTTGCTGCTACACCTGGCTTGTGAGACGTGGGACAATATTTGAACTGACATTTTCTTACTTTGTGCATTCACTCGACAATTACTCACATTATGAACCTTTAAAAAAAGTTAATTTGTCTTACATATGTTTTATTGTGACTTACTGCATGCCACGAAATCGACACCTTTTGATCCGACTTAAGCACTGCATTTTGTTAGTAGTAGGTTGTATTTTTTTTAATACTTACTCATTTGGTTGGTCTGTTTATAGGTTCGCAGCAAAAGGGGAATTAGTATCTTGATCAGCTCTGGTTCACTGATCTTGATGCCAGCTGTCAGATATAGGTCTTGTTAAGCTAGCCCAGGTGCTAGTGGGTGTCCTAGGCTTTGGACTAACTTCTTTGCTGCAACAGACTGGTTATTTTTTAACATATCAATGCCTCTCATAGATAGGAGTATGCCAATTCACACTAGGTCTTCTGATGGTCAGAGTGTCATTAGTGATAAGTGTTTTTTGCAAGATACTGACATCACAGGTGTATTAGGTAGGGGCTGTGTAATTAACAAATGATCCACTGATTCACAATTGGTGGTTACAGTGCCTGTCATTTGCTTTGCAAAAAATTTCAGGTCTTCCTTGGTGTTGATTAACAGGAGCAGATCCTGGTCTCAGTAAAAATAATTCTAGAAAGAACAAGTCTGGTGCCTGTCTCAGTAAAAATAATTCTAGAAAGAACAAGTCTGGTGCCTGTCTCAGTAAAAATAATAATAGAAAGAACAAGTCTGGTGCCTGTCTCAGTAAAAATAATTCTAGAAAGAACAAGTCTGGTGCCCGTCTCAGTAAAAATAATTGTAGAAAGAACAAGTCTGGTGCCTGTCTCAGTAAAAGTAATTCTAGAAAGAACAAGTCTGGTGCCTGTCTCAGTAAAAATAATTCTAGAAAGAACAAGTCTGGTGCCGTCTCAGTAAAAATAATTCTCTGGTGCCTGTCTCAGTAAAAATAATTCTAGAAAGAACAAGTCTGGTGCCTGTCTCAGTAAAAATAATTCTAGAAAGAACAAATCTGCCTGTCTCAGTAAAAATAATTCTAGAAAGAACAAGTCATGCCTGTCTCAGTAAAAATAATTCTAGAAAGAACAAATCTGTTGCCTGTCAGTAAAAATAATTCTAGAAAGAACAACTCTGGTGCCTGTCTCAGTAAAAATAATTCTAGAAAGAAAAGTCTGGTGCCCTGAACTGTAATATTCAGCTTGTGATATCAACTTTCCTCAAAGTAAAGCTATTTCATTTTCTTTTATGAATCATTTAATTATGTCAATGAAAATATTTGTAATTAATTCACAGTCCTTATATTAGTATGGTCTACTGAATAAAGGCATTGTTACTTTCATAAACTGCTGTTAAGCTTTTTTCTTTCAGTCTTTTTTTCATGTTTGAAATTTTTTTTTTTATTGTTTATAATGCGAATAAGTCTGGGAACAATGTTAACCTCAGATGGTAGATGTACAGCAGAGGTGAGATGGTAGATGTACAACAGAGGTGAGATGGTAGATGTACAGCCGAGGTGAGATGGTAGATGTACAGCAGAGGTGAGATGGTAGATGTACAGCCGAGGTGAGATGGTAGATGTACAACAGAGGTGAGATGGTAGATGTACAGCAGAGGTGAGATGGTAGATGTACAGCCGAGGTGAGATGGTAGATGTACAACAGAGGTGAGATGGTAGATGTACAGCAGAGGTGAGATGGAAGATGTACAGCAGAGGTGAGATGGTAGATGTACAGCAGAGGTGAGATTGTAGATGTACAGCAGAGGTGAGATGGTAGATGTACAGCAGAGGTGAGATGGTAGATGTACAACAGAGGTGAGATGGTAGATGTACAACAGAGGTGCGATGGTAGATGTAAAACAGTGGTGAGATGGTAGATGTAAAACAGAGGTGCGATGGTAGATGTACAACAGTGGTGCGATGGTAGATGTACAACAGTGGTGAGATGGTAGATGTACAACAGAGGTGCGATGGTAAATGTACAACAGTGGTGAGATGGTAGATGTACAACAGTGGTGAGATGGTAGATGTACAACAGAGGTGTGATGGTAGATGTAAAACAATGGTGAGATGGTAGATGTAAAACAGTGGTGAGATGGTAGATGTACAACAGTGGTGAGATGGTAGATGTACAACAGTGGTGAGATGGTAGATGTACAATAGAGGTGAGATGGTAGATGTAAAACAGTGGTGAGATGGTAGATGTACAACAGAGGTGAGATGGTAGATGTACAACAGTGGTGAGATGGTAGATGTACAACAGTGGTGAGAAGGTAGATGTACAACAGAGGTGAGATGGTAGATGTACAACAGAGGTGAGATGGTAGATGTACAACAATGGTGAGATGGTAGATGTACAACAGTAGTGAGATGGTAGATGTACAACAGAGGTGAGATGGTAGATGTAAAACAGTGGTGAGATGGTAGATGTACAACAGTGGTGAGATGGTAGATGTACAACAGAGGTGAGATGGTAGATGTACAACAGAGGTGAGATGGTAGATGTACAACAGAGGTGAGATGGTAGATGTACAACAGAGGTGAGATGGTAAATATACAACAGAGGTGAGATGGTAGATGTACAACATAGGTGAGATGGTAGATGTACAACATAGGTGAGATGGTAGATGTACAACAGAGGTGAGATGGTAGATGTACAACAGAGGTGAGATGGTAGATGTACAACAGAGGTGAGATGGTAGATGTACAACATAGGTGAGATGGTAGATGTACAACAGAGGTGAGATGGTAGATGTACAACAGAGGTGAGATGGTAGATGTACAACATAGGTGAGATGCAGAATAGCTCAGGCAAAAGCAGCTTTCCAAAAAGTGAGCAAGATCCTGTGCAATCCATATCTGACAATGGAAACAAGAAAGAGTTCTTAAATGCTATGTAATGCCAGTCTTAACATATGGATGTGAATCACGGACAATGGGACAACAGATTAGAAAATCACTGGAGACTGTAGAAATGTGGTTTTACAGAAGAGTGTTGAGAATACCATGGACAGCTAAGAAGAGTAATGAAAATGTTCTGAAAGAGGCCAAAGCAAAAAGAGAGCTAATTTCCAATATTAGGAAGAAACAATCATCATTTTTTGGCCATGTAATAAAAAGGGAACAGCTGGAATATAATGTGACAACTGGGAAAAATGAGGGATGAAGAGATAGAGGGAAGCAAAGAGAAAAGATACCAGACAGCTTAAGAGAATGGCTTGGCAGAAGCTCACCAACAGAAATGATAAATAGCTGTCGAGATTGAAAGTTGTGGAGAGACATGATCACCTACGCCATCAGGCATGATAATTGATGATGATATGAATAAGAGATCTAAAGCTTGGTAGCAAAAACAGCAGCAAATTTTAAAAACCTCAACAAAATATGGAAATAAAAAATAATAAGAAAGCTAAACTTAGAATATTCAACTCAAAAAGTATTATCAACCCTTACATGTGGAAGCTGGAAAACATCAAAAGATTGCGAGAGAACTAAATGCTTTTTAAGACAAAAATGTCTAAGAAAAATACTCTGTGTACAATGGAATGAATACAAGACTTATACAGAGATAAGAGAAATCTTCATGCAACCAACGATCTCATCTACAATTAGGAAGAGAAGACGGACGTGCTGAGAAGAGACAAGAGAATTCCAAAACAGGCTCTTCTATGAGAAACAACAGGATACAGAAAGAGGAAGACCTAGAAAAACACTGAAAAGAACACATATAAGAGGGGCAAAGTTGGCAGGCATAAACTCATTAGATAAGATTGAACATCTCACCCAGAACAGAGATGGGTGACGGAAAACACTACAAACCCTATGCGACGTCTAATGGCGTGGGTATGATCAAGATCAAAATTGTGGATATTTGTTATATTGATGAGAAGAGCCTAGGCATCACATTACTTCCACATGTAAACTAAGCCTACATCACATTTCTTATTTGATCCCTCCAGTGCCATTTTAGATGGCAAATAGAGCTCATAGTCTCCAGCCTATTGTCTCTATTCTTGATCCTTCCAGTGCCGTTTTAGATGGCAAATAGAGCTCATAGTCTCCAGTCTATTGTCTCTATTCTTGATCCTTCCAGTGCCGTTTTAGATGGCAAATAGAGATCATAGTCTCCCGCCAATTGTCTCTATTCTTGATCCTTCCAGTGCTGTTTTAGATGGCAAATAGAGCTCATAGTCTCCCGCCAATTGTCTCTATTCTTGATCCTTCCAGTGTCGTTAGATGACAGTAGGGCTCGTAGAGTCTCCTGTCAATTGTCTCTATTCTTGGTGAGCTGTTCGATGCCTGTCAACCTCGCCTCTTTTGTTGAACTTCTTTACAATGTTTCTCAAGGTCGTCCCCTTTTCCTCTTACCTGATGTTTTCCATTTGAGAGCTGCTTAGTAATTCTCTGGTAACTTCTTCTAAATACATGCACGACAAATGTCCATCTTCTTTTCTTAATAGTAGATGAGATAAAGAGTTGCATGGCATTTGCAAGCTTTCAGGTGCAGAAAGCAACCAGAGGAAGACAGTTGGAAAATGAGTTAGCCTGTCACATTACATTGCTTCATCTTCACATTACATTGCTTACGGGTCCAATAAAACTTCTGTGTGGTGTATAGTGACAGTAAATTGCTGTAGAGATGCATATATCTAACAAAACCAGGCTCCACAGTTTGGTCATGAATTCTAATGCTTGATCTGTCATAGACACCACAGTTTGGTCATGAATTCTAATGCTTGATCTGTCATAGACACCACAGTTTGGTCATGAATTCTAATGCTTGATCTGTCATAGACACCACAGTTTGGTCATGAATTCTAATGCTTGAGCTGTCATAGACACCACAGTTTGGTCATGAATTCTAATGCTTGATCTGTCATAGACACTACAGTTTGGTCATGAATTCTAGTGCTTGATCTGTCATAGACACCACAGTTTGGCTCAAGCTGTCATAGACACTACAGTTTGGTCATGAATTCTAATGCTTGATCTGTCATAGACACCACAGTTTGGCTCAAGCTGTCATAGACACCAAAGTTTGGTCATGAATTCTAATGCTTGATCTGTCATAGACACCACAGTTTGGTCATGAATTCTAATGCTTGATCTGTCATAGACACCACAGTTTGGTCATGAATTCTAATGCTTGATCTGTCATAGACACCACAGTTTAGTCATGAATTCTAATGCTTGAGCTGTCATAGACACCACAGTTTAGTCATCAATTCTAATGCTTGAGCTGTCATAGACTCCACAGTTTAGTCATGAATTCTAATGCTTGATCTGTCATAGGCTCCACAGTTTAGTCATTAATTCTAATGCTTGAGCTGTCATAGACTCCACAGTTTAGTCATGAATTATAATGCTTGAGCTGTCATAGACTCCACAGTTTAGTCATGAATTCTAATGCTTGAGCTGTCATAGGCACCACAGTTTAGTCATGAATTCTGATTGCTCGAGCTGTCCCAGATTCTCAACAGGTTAAAGAAATAAAATGAATGTCATATGGTATCAAAATAATTTATTGTTTGATTATATAACAACACAACACAAATCACAGTAACAGATTCAGAAATGTTCACTTGTAATGAAATCTTTGTATCAAAATCACTTAATTAATTTATGATTCCACTCTCATACAATAGTCTTAAGTTCATGTCAATGTTTATGATAGAGGAAAATCAGTTGACAATCATAGCACTCATGTCAATGTTTATGATTGAAGATAATCAGTTGGCTGTCACAGAACTCATGTCAATGTTTATGTTTGAAGATAATCAGTCGGCTGTCACAGAACTCACGTCAATGTTTATGATTGAAGATAATCAGTTGGCTGTCACAGAACTCATGTCAATATTTATGACTGAAGATAATCAGTCAGCTGTCACAGCACTCCTGTCAATATTTATGATTGAAGATAATCAGTCGGCTGTCACAGCACTCATGTCAATATTTATGACTGAAGATAATCAGTCAGCTGTCACAGCACTCATGTCAATATTTATGATTGAAGATAATCAGTCAGCTGTCACAGCACTCATGTCAATATTTATGATTGAAGATAATCAGTCAGCTGTCACAGCACTCATGTCAATATTTATGATTGAAGATAATCAGTCAGCTGTCACAGCACTCATGTCAATATTTATGATTGAAGATGAACACACAAAGTTGGCAAACAAAAACCACACTTACTGTACAAGTACAAACTAAATCAGGCAGTAATGATTGATCATATGAAAGCTGTGTTTTGTTTTTATGTGAACAATTGCTACCAATAAGCACCTCTAGGTGTGGGATGAAAATGGAATCAAGAGAAATCTGAAAGCCAATTCTATATAAGATTATGTATATGTAGTCCAGGCCGGAGGAAAGAAAATGGTTGCAAAGTGATTGATATGGAAATGTTAAAGAATGTTCTGTCAAAATGTCATAGCGCAGTGAAGTATTACATCTCAATGTCATAGTGGAGTGAAGTATTACATCTCAATGTCATAGTGGAGTGAAGTGTTACATCTCAAACGGAGTGAAGAATTACATCTCAATATTATAGCAAAGTGAAGTATCTCAAAGTCATAGCGGAGTGAATATTACACTTCAAAAAATAGCACAGGTGTGAGATGTCTCCATTACTGTAGATATTTGACATGTTTTATGTACAAGTACATTCAACATTAACCCTTGATTACAACACCTTTCTGCGAGTCATGTTTTGACGACACCTTTCTGCGAGTCATGTTTTGACGACACCTTTCTGCGAGTCATGTTTTAATGACACCTTTTTGCGAGTCATGTTTTGACGACACCTTTCTGCGAGTCATGTTTTAATGACACCTTTTTGCGAGTCATGTTTTGACGACACCTTTCTGCGAGTCATGTTTTGACGACACCTTTTTGCGAGTCATGTTTTAATGACACCTTTCTGCGAGTCATGTTTTAATGACACCTTTCTGCGAGTCATGTTTTGACGACACCTTTCTGCGAGTCATGTTTTGATGACACCTTTTTGCGAGTCATGTTTTGACGACACCTTTTTGCGAGTCATGTTTTGACGACACCTTTCTGCGAGTCATGTTTTAATGACACTTTTCTGCGAGTCATGTTTTAATGACACCTTTCTGCGAGTCATGTTTTAATGACACCTTTCTGCGAGTCATGTTTTAATGACACCTTTCTGCGAGTCATGTTTTAATGACACCTTTCTGCGAGTCATGTTTTAATGACACCTTTTTGCGAGTCATGTTTTAATGACACCTTTCTGCGAGTCATGTTTTAATGACACCTTTCTGCGAGTCATGTTTTAATGACACCTTTCTGCGAGTCATGTTTTAATGACACCTTTCTGCGAGTCATGTTTTAATGACACCTTTCTGCGAGTCATGTTTTAATGACACCTTTCTGCGAGTCATGTTTTAATGACACCTTTCTGCGAGTCATGTTTTAATGACACCTTTTTGCGAGTCATGTTTTGACGACACCTTTTTGCGAGTCATGTTTTGATGACACCTTTCTGCGAGTCATGTTTTGACGACACCTTTCTGCGAGTCATGTTTTGATGACACCTTTCTGCGAGTCATGTTTTGATGACACCTTTCTGCGAGTCATGTTTTGATGACACCTTTCTGCGAGTCATGTTTTGATGACACCTTTCTGCGAGTCATGTTTTGATGACACCTTTCTGCGAGTCATGTTTTGATGACACCTTTCTGCGAGTCATGTTTTGATGACACCTTTCTGCGAGTCATGTTTTGACGACACCTTTCTGCGAGTCATGTTTTGACGACACCTTTCTGCGAGTCATGTTTTGACGACACCTTTTTGCGAGTCATGTTTTGATGACACCTTTCTGCGAGTCATGTTTTGATGACACCTTTCTGCGAGTCATGTTTTGATGACACCTTTCTGCGAGTCATGTTTTGACGACACCTTTCTGCGAGTCATGTTTTGACGACACCTTTCTGCGAGTCATGTTTTGACGACACCTTTTTGCGAGTCATGTTTTGATGACACCTTTCTGCGAGTCATGTTTTGACGACACCTTTCTGCGAGTCATGTTTTGATGACACCTTTCTGCGAGTCATGTTTTGATGACACCTTTCTGCGAGTCATGTTTTGATGACACCTTTCTGCGAGTCATGTTTTGATGACACCTTTCTGCGAGTCATGTTTTGATGACACCTTTCTGCGAGTCATGTTTTGATGACACCTTTCTGCGAGTCATGTTTTGATGACACCTTTCTGCGAGTCATGTTTTGACGACACCTTTCTGCGAGTCATGTTTTGACGACACCTTTCTGCGAGTCATGTTTTGACGACACCTTTTTGCGAGTCATGTTTTGATGACACCTTTCTGCGAGTCATGTTTTGATGACACCTTTCTGCGAGTCATGTTTTGATGACACCTTTCTGCGAGTCATGTTTTGACGACACCTTTCTGCGAGTCATGTTTTGACGACACCTTTCTGCGAGTCACGTTTTGACGACACCTTTTTGCGAGTCATGTTTTGATGACACCTTTCTGCGAGTCATGTTTTGACGACACCTTTCTGCGAGTCATGTTTTAATTACACTTTTCTGCGAGTCATGTTTTGATGACACCTTCGTAACATTTTCGAAGCACACGGGGTGTTGGAAAAAACCCAGCATCAAAGAAAACAAATGCAACACTCAGGGGTCACTGGAAGCAATAATTAGGAAGGTATATGGAGTAATTAGGAAGGTATATGAAGTAATTAGGAAGGTATATGGAGTCATTAGGAAGATATATGGAGTCATTAGATAGGTATATGGAGTCATTAGGAAGGTATGTGCAGTCATTAGGAAGGTATATGGACTCATTAAGAAGGTATATGGAGTAATTAGGAAGGTATATGGAGTCATTAGGAATGATAATGGAGTAATTAGGAAGGTATACGGAGTAATTATGAAGTATACATGTTGACGTCAGGGGAGAGACACCACGTGAAATTAAAGACATAGGTGAAACACATCTTGAGAATTGCGGGGGTGTATAGCGTGAGTTCCGAAATAGTTGACAAGCAACCGGAAGTGATAGAGTCCATGAGAAAGTGAAGAAAAAAATTAAACAAACATCTCGAAGTTGGGGGTGTATTAGTTGAGAAATTAAACACATGGATTGATTTGATTGGAGGAGTCGACAAATATTTAAAGGTGAGACACAAAGAAACAGAAGGATTTTCCAGAAGAACATTAGAGATGACACACTCGTAGGTGTAGAGAGAGCAGCCACAGGTGCGGTCCGCCATAGGGGCTAACCTTAGCCAACTTAATAAGCAGTGATTAAATAAGTGTAGACAAAGAACCATTAGATGTAGAGAGTTCTGAATAGACATAGATTACACCTCGAGGATTAGGTTAGGAGTTTCCAGAGAATTAAAGTCCACGAGACGAATAGAATAAGTAGGTTAGTATTAGACTGGAGGAGGCTGTCCAATGGGGAACAGTCTCTATATAAGTACACTAAACTGGTAGAATAAGTATATTAGACTTGGACCTGAGGAGGTCATTCAATGGGGAACAGTCTCTATATAAGTACACTAAACTGGTAGAATAAGTATATTAGACTTGGACCTGAGGAGGCTGTCCAATGGGGAACAGTCTCTATATAAGTACACTAAACTGGTAGAATAAGTATATTAGACTTGGACCTGAGGAGGTCATTCAATGGGGAACAGTCTCTATATAAGTACACTAAACTGGTAGAATAAGTATATTAGACTTGGACCTGAGGAGGCTGTCCAATGGGGAACAGTCCCCATATAAGTACACTAAACTGGTAGAATAAGTATATTAGACTGAGACCTGAGGAGGTCATTCAATGGGGAATGGTTTCCGCTTACATATGAGTAGATAATTAGAGAAGTGTGTAGAAAGCCTAGGGCCCAGTGGTGAGTAACATTGCTACTGGGCAGCGTGTGAATGACCTTATTACCAAACATTGGTCATGTAATGTCATGTAAATATGTTAAACATGTCGCCCATGGATTGGGCTGTGAAATAAAGACAATTCGCATTAAAGTGTTCTCATTTGGTGTGTCCAACAGTTAGCAGATCACTCCTGGCGAAGAAAGACTTGGGGAAGAAAAGGAGAAATAAAACATCACGGCACAATGTAAACAAGCCACTATACTCTAACACGGGACATGTTATAACGTGTCAGGGTTTCCCAAGTGAGCGATCTCGTGCTTGACCAGCTCCAGGTGTCAAGTAAGGTGAGGGCCACAGTGCAAGTGTGTCGCCTGTATTATTGCATAGCCAGAGACAAGGGCAGCAAGCAGCTGATTCCCAGCTGTCCGTGTTCAAATTAACATACAGAAATCTCCATTCAAGCGACAAATACTTTCTTCCTGATACATACAGAGTAATTAGGAAGGTATATGAAGTAATTAGGAAGGTATATGGAGAGAGGAAATGTTCGCTTGTAACAAACTGCTGAATTCCAAGAATTTGTATTTTGAGTTCGTAAATCTTATGAAGGTGTTGTAATCTAGGGTTAAAGGAACCAAAATATTACAGAGAAAGTCAAGGTTACCTCTTGATTATATTTGTCTATGACATACGGCACATTTTTTTTTTATGTGGCCAGTTTCACACCAGGCCACCTTTACTTCCAAGAAAAATCTCTGGTACCCATTTTTAGACAAAAATATTACTTGTACACTAATACTGCTATTTTATTATAAAATAAATGAGCATATCTGTCTCTATTTGGCTTCAGCTGTGTATTCTAATGCAAGTAAATTTGACCTGATTCATGAAAACTAAAAGTCAAGACTTGGTTGATTGAGAAGTAATAAACAGAAAATAAAAATACATTGAAACAAGTAATATGCTGTTAGAAAAGATAGAACTAATCCTGCAGTGGATGCCAGAACATCTCTGGAAATGAGAAAGCTGTTGAACTCACTAAAACAGGTGAGAGCCTTCAACAGTTCAACCAACCCCAGAGCCTGAAAGAAATAAAGACAATCCTGAAATAAGCCAGGAAAACAGAATGGAGGGAGTTATAATATGGAAAACATCAGCCAGAACATGGCAGCCTAAATAAACTTAGCAGACATGAGCAGACTAAGATATTCAAGCTCAGAACATGTCACTGTGGCCTCAAAGCACATCTACACAAGAGAGGACCTCGGTGACTTTGCAACATGTGACCATGCATCATCCAGACAAACTCTACACATCATACAGACAAACTCTACACATCATCCAGACAAACTCTACACATCATCCAGACAAACTCTACACATCATCCAGACAAACTCCAGAGCATATCTGGTAAAGATCTCAAACACACCATCTTGGCGTAACCAAAGTTGGTCTAAATGCATAGCAATAGCTGAAGAAACAAGTAATATAAAGCTGAACTTAATGTCAAAAAGGGAGCTCTTAAAAAACATCAGAAAGAAGCAATCAACATTTTTCAGGCACATCATGAGAAGAGGAAAGTTGGAATACTTGGTTACAACTGGCAAAATAAAAGGAAAGAGAGATCGTGGACAACAAAGAGAGAAAATACTGGATAGCTTGGTGTCATGGCATGGAAAACACTCAACAACAGAACTGATACGACGCACTGTAGATAGAAGATTGTGGAGGGACATGATCGCCTACGTCAACCGGTATGGCACATGATGATGATGAACTTAATGTTTGTTTTGTGCAGGCGAAACAGGGAATGGATGAGGGTGTGTGAAACGGGTGTGTAGCGGGGCAACAAGAGAAACAGAGCATTGATGAGAGTTGAATGAAACAGACGATATTAGTGGAGAAATAATAAACATCTAGGGGAGACAAGCAGAAGTGGTCAGGTGTGAGTGAGTGAACTGTTTTGGGAAAAAGGCGAAATAAGCGTGAATGGGTGAGATGTTTTAAGGGGAAGTAGGGAGATGAGAATAGACGTAGATTTTAGAGACAGAGGGCATTTGAGCCGGGGTCCAGTGCGGGCGTCTGGAGAAATCCAGTCGCTTACCGCGGACTAGGAAGGAGTTGTAAATAGATGAAAGTTAAGATAAATATAGGGCGACAGCCAATTAGTTTAGTTATCGTATTTCCAGGAGTTGTGATTGTTAGTTACTAAATGTTGTATTAGATGTGAATAATATAGAATAGGTGTGATTGTAGCTGTTAGGGTTAGCGTTACCTTATCGGCATAGAAACTGATTGTGAATCAGTGCAATCGACACAAGGGGACACAGGCTGTTGTTTGAACTAAGAGAGGCTGACATTATAGCCTGGTAGTATAAGTTATAAAGTATACTCAAACAGGCTGTTGTTTGAACTAAGAGAGGCTGACATTATAGTCGGGTAATATAAGTTATAAAGTATACTCAAACAGGCTGTTGTTTGAACTAACAACGGCTGACATTATAGTCTGGTAATATAAGTTATAAAGTATACTCAAACAGGCTGTTGTTTGAACTAAGAGAGGCTGACATTATAGTCGGGTAATATAAGTTATAAAGTATACTCAAACAGGCTGTTGTTTGAACTAACAAAGGCTGACATTATAGCCTGGTAATATAAGTTATAAAGTATACTCAAACAGGCTGTTGTTTGAACTAAGAGAGGCTGACATTATAGTCGGGTAATATAAGTTATAAAGTATACTCAAACAGGCTGTTGTTTGAACTAACAAAGGCTGACATTATAGTCTGGTAGTAGAAGTTATAAAGTATACTCAAACAGGCTGTTGTTTGAACTAACAAAGGCTGACATTATAGTCGGGTAATATAAGTTATAAAGTATACTCAAACAGGCTGTTGTTAGAACTAAGAGAGGCTGACATTATAGTCTGGTAGTAGAAGTTATAAAGTATACTCAAACAGGCTGTTGTTTGAACTAAGAGAGGCTGACATTATAGTCTGGTAGTATAAGTTATAAAGTATACTCAACCAGACTGAAGTTTTGCAAGCTTTCAGGGTCAGAATGCAACAAGTGGAAGACATTTGGAAAATGGGTCAGCACCCATTTTTCAAGTAGCTAAAATGGCAAAAACAGAGGGACTACTTCTGATGGTCATATTGGTTGTTGTTATGAAGAGATCCCTATAATTCACAACTTCTGAGTCTCTCAGTGTATACATCCTTGTCCCACCCACCCACCCACCTCCTGTTAAAGAGTGAAGAACAAACTTGGTGACATTGTCCAGAGTAAGACCACACTCAGTGTCAGAGTTGCCAGTGAGCTTATTGGCTATCTTGAAGAAGACAATTACAATGAACTAGATGACACATTATTACAATTCAAAATCAATGTTAATTGTGTCACTAAATTTATATGAATCAATTCAATAGTATTGGCAATACCTTCAATAGTGATAATATAAAAATACAGAAAAGTATGAAACAATAACAAGTCAAATGAATAAACAACAAAATAATGAAAATGAAATCGATGAAAATTGTCAGTCAGATAAATTTAGTAATGAGGACAAAGGAATGTTACCACAATAACAATTATTTCAAATTTAATACAGAATTCTTGGCATGTGATTGCCTGCAGTTAATAGGTCAGACAACAGACAATCAGCTTGCACATTTCTCTCACACAAAGTCTGTCATCAGTTCAGACATTTTTGATCACCACGTGGCTTGTCACATCAACACACACACACACAAGGTAAGCATAACTGGTGCATGTACGTAGATCTGTCTCTCACACATTCAGCACATGTACGTACAGCTGTCTCTCACACATTCAGTACATGTACGTACAGCTGTCTCTCACACATTCAGCACATGTACGTACAGCTGTCTCTCACACATTCAGTACATGTACACACATCTGTCTCTGACACATTCAGTACACATTCAGTACATGTACATACATCTGTCTCTCACACATTCAGTACATGTACATACATCTGTCTCTCACACATTCAGTACATGTACATACATCTGTTTCTCACACATTCAGTACATGTACATACATCTGTCTCTCAAACATTCAGTACATGTACGTACATCTGTCTCTCACACATTCAGTACATGTACATAATAGCGAACAAGGTGAGGCTAGAAGCTGCAGATTAACCTTTCCCACAAGGGTCAGCATATCTCAGCTGGCAGTGAGAGCTTATATCTCAGCTGGCAGTGAGAGCTCATATCTCAGCTGGCAGTGAGAGCTCACTCATTACCAGCAAACAGCAGTTTTAAGGGTTCCAGATTTTGAGATGAATCAGGGTTTCCATTTGTCCAGCACTGATTGCATATTTCACAAAGACCAGAACTCTGAAAGGCATCTGTGAGCATGGCAGCAAACATCACAAGTCAGTAGCATGAAGTCTTGTTTGATATCCTGATGACAATTCTCCATCACTGAGCAGCACATGCATCAGCACATATTGGATAAATTATGGGAACAACAAAAGAAAGAAACTCAACAATCTTACATGAAGTAAGCAGCAATGGTGAAAGCCACCACCATGTAAACAAATTATAAAACATACAAGGAATAAATAAGAACAGACAGACCAGAGAGGAGAAAATAAAAACAGCAAGAGAAGAAACCTAACTTTAGCACAGGAGAGAAGCTGCGTCAACTCAGAGATGGAGTAGCAATCATTCTAGTGAGAGAAACAGAGCAAACATTACAATACTTGTAGAACATAAGCTAAAGTTTGACCAAAGACAGATAGGACATATCTCCGATCGAATCATTAAATACAATGCTTGCTTTGCACTAACAAAAGGCTTCGTTCTAGCAACAGCTGTAAGTGGAGGTCATGACCTAGTTCCTGTATCTCTTGCCCTATCCACTTCTAATGGGTTTCACCTGATGGAAGTTTCTGGATGTCAATTTTTCTTTAATCTGATCATTATAATCAAAGTCTTTCTCTCAGCATTCTCCGGTTAAGAGGGCATGGATGCGCTGTGAAGAAGTGACAAAAAAATTGACAACGTGGAGAAGCTCAGACTGTATATAACTTGTAATCAGGTGCAGACTTGAGCTAAAGAGTATCCAGACAAAGAAGTTTGTGTGTAAGCAGTCAGTTACTAGAACAACTGGCATGAATACTCTCAGCAACCCCGTTACAGCTGAATGTGAAAGAACATCAGACAAATTCCTGAGAGATCCAACTAGAACTACCTTTACCATGAGACACAGTTTTCCCCTATCCAGCATTAGTTGTGACTGTGCCTTGAACCATCTCTTGAGAATTTTCTGTGACCTTTGTTTGTCTCAACCATTTTGTAATTCCATTCCAAATCTTCCCACTATGTTTTCTTAGCTTCTTTAGCACAGGATATTTCCTGTCTCTTTTATCCTAAGATTAAGGCTCTACTGAACTGTGCACACCTTTTTCTATTAGTAACCACTATTTCCACAATGAACTACCCTCTCATTTGATTTCCTACTGTCAACAATACCTAGAGTAACCATCTCCAAAATTTGCTAAACTGCATTAACAAAAACAGATTCATAATTGACTTATATCGTTGATTTACATTCATAAAAATTACATTGTGATTCCATATATGAAGTGAATATTTGTTCTTTCTTTACCAAAGCATGATAAAAATGATGACCTTTCACCCTAATGTTACAAATGTTATCAATGAACATGTTGCCCTAACTAATGATAAACTCAAGACTTCTCATTAAATTTGTCTTTTATGTTTTCTAAACTCTCACTAGATTCAGCCAACTCTTCCTTATTAGTCGCTGAGTTATCTCCATCTTTGCTATTCGACCTCTCTTCTGCATCTGTTGTCTTTGACCTTTTCAGAAATGCCTTGACCTTGGCTAGAATGCCTTTCTTGGCTGCTGGATCAATCTTCTCAAATCTAAAAAAAAAAAAAAAAAGCAAAGTAAAGATTGCAATAAAAAAGTGGAAAGATTGTAAAAAGTGTAAAGTTTGTAAGATTTTAATAAAGTGTAAAGTTTGTAAGATTGTAATAAAGTGTAAAGTTTGTAATATTGTAATAAAGTGTAAAGTTTGTAAGATTGTAATAAAGTGTAAAGTTTGTAAGATTGTAATAAAGTGTAAAGTTTGTAAGATTGTAATAAAGTGTAAAGTTTGTAAGATTGTAATAAAGTGTAAAGTTTGTAAGATTGTAATAAAGTGTAAAGTTTGTAAGATTGTGTAAAGTTTATAAGATTATAAAAAAGTGTAGAGATTGAAAGATTTTAACAAAGTTTAAACATAGACAGAAAGTTCAATATACCTTACCTTTTTGTAGTCAGGTTGTAAAAGTTAACATAACTTACCATCTTGTGGTCAGACTGTAAAAGTTAACATATCTTACCATCTTATATTCAGGCTGTAAAAGTTAACATATCTTACCATCTTGTATTCAGACTGTAAAAGTTAACATATCTTACGTTCTTGTATTCAGGATGTAAAAATTAACATATCTTACCATCTTGTGGCCAGGCTGTAAAAGTTAACATATCTTACCATCTTGTGGCCAGGCTGTAAAAGTTAACATATATTACCTTCTTGTGGTCAGGTTGTGAAGACTTCCAAATGCAATGGCCACAACTGTACAGGCTAAACAGATGACATTGTAAGGCATGGAAAAGTCTGGTGTTGGTAGAGACACGAGCAAACTCTCAGAGTGGATGCGAACAGGAAATAAGGTGGAGTTACTTGTCAGTCTAGGCCAGAAACAAACACATTAAAAAAACACAAATTTCATAACATTTTACTAACACAAACCAAGCTAGACAAAGAAAATAAATTAATTTCATTTTTTTTTTAAATGATTTTTACAAATAAAATAACACAAGCAAATTTAAGAAATTAAAAATGAAGATATGTATAAATATTACTCATGCAAAACATTTAATAGACATAATATAAGTAGATATAAACAGGGGGAAGAAGAGAATTAGAAACATATACATGGTAATGAAATATAGTGGATGTAGTAAGGAACAAATAATTTGAACATAGTTGGAAATATCGAGCGAATATGTACTGGATAGATATGGAAAGGTTAGTCCAAGACAGCAACAGCGGAAACAGTTGAAATAAATATATTTATATCTTTTTTTTTTAAGGATTAGAAAAGTTCATACAATAATTTTTTTTTAAAGGATTAGAAAAGTTCATACAACAATTTTTTTTTAAAGGATTAGAAAAGTTCATACAACAATTTTTTTTTTAAAGGATTAGAAAAGTTCATACAACAATTTTTTTTTTTAAAGGATTAGAAAAGTTCATACAACAATTTTTTTTTTTTTAAAAACTAGAAAATAAAATGAAAGAAAATGATGATGGAACATAATTTCTTGTTGTGGATCCACACGTCTGAGAGCTGACGCCCTCAGCACAATGCTATGTAATGATTTCTGCAGGTATTTCCGAGTTCCCTTGTAGTTCTAAGTTGTTCTATTTATCAGGTCTTTGAGGAATTTGAGTTGCTCTGATGTCAGTGAGCTTTGGGCAGTCAAAAAGGTGATGTTCTACTGTTCCATGTGGGTGTTCACAGAGTGGACATGCTAAAGTCTGGTTTCGTTGTATTCAATTGATGTTCAGTGGTTATCATCATCATCATCGAGTGCCTTCTCCGCAACGAAGGTTGGCTACCATGGATCGCCATTCTACTCTGTTTCTTGCTTTCATGGTGCAGGCTGTCATAGATTGACTTGTCCATCTTTTGATGTTTTACTCATCCATGTTAGTCTTGGTCTGCCTCTGCCTCTTTTACCTTGTATTTTCCCTTCCAATATTACTTTTAGTAGGCTGTTGTGTCTTTTAACATGCCCCAAAAATGTCATTTGTCTTGTCTTAACTGTATTTAGTAGTTATATTTTTATTTTCAGTTGTTTTAAAACTTCATCGTTTGTTTTCTTTTGTTTCCATCCAATTCTACCTATTCTTCTATAAATCCACATTTCAAAGGCTTCAATTTTCTGTTCTGTTTTCTTGTCTAATGTCCATGTTTCTGCACCATACGGGAATATTGAGAAGATGTAACATTGTGCCATTCTTAGTTTCAGCCCTGCTGATATTTGTTTTGTTGTTAGTATATTTTTCATGGCATTGAAATTATATTTGCCATACCTATTCTTTTGTTGGATAGCTTGGTGTCATGGCATGGAAAACAGTCAACAACAGAACTGATACGATGCACTGTAGATAGAAGATTGTGGAGGGACATGATCGCCTACGCCAACCAGCAGGGTACATGATGATGATTATGATTCTTTTGTTTATTTCAATTTTACATTTTCCATCATTGGTTATAGTATATCCCAGGTAGCTGTAGCTCTGAACTGTCTCCAGATGTATTTCTTCAACTTTGATATTTAATTGTAGGTCTTGAGAATTTTCTGTTCATGATCATAGTTTTAGTCTTTTCGATATTCATATCTAGTCCATATTTTTTGCTTGTTATATTTATCACATTAAGTAATTGTTGTAGGTCTTTAGGATTTTCTGCTAGTTATTATTGGTTATGGAAGGCTTCGGTATCACTGCAAACGAATTAAAATCCATAATTGCTCAACCGCCCGTGCCAGTGGAATCATCCGAATTACTAACTCATTTCCCAAACAAAGAAAGTTATTTGTAGTCCCCATCGTAGCAGTCTCAGCACACGCCAAAAGACATAAGGCAAAACCACGCAGAAAGTGAACATAGCCAACTGTTCCCTGTCATACGATATCATCATTCATCGTAAACAATCGGGATATCGAAACATTTCTGCTAGTAGGTTCTATCATTAGCATATCTTAGGTTATTTATTATCTTTCCATTAATGTTTAGGCCTGGCATCTCTGAGATGTTTTTAAAGATTTGTTCAGTGTATAGATTGAACAAGCTTTGTGATAGGATGCATCCTTGTCTTACTCCTCTTTTTATGTCCATGGGTGTAGAGTTCTCCTTGTTATATTTTATTATTGTTGTTTGCTCTCAGTACAAATTACATATTAGTTGTATGTCTGTGTCATCTAGATTTATATCCTTTAGGCAGTCTATAAGTTGATTATGATGTATTCTATCAAAAGCTTTGGTGTAGTCTATGAAGCAGGCATATATTGGTTTGTTTACTTCTATGTAATTTTCAATCAATGTCCTCATGCTGAGTATGGCTTCTTTTGTCCCACTGTTTTTCCTGAATCCAAATTGTTGATCATCTAATTCAGTATTGATTTTATTTTGAGTACTTCCTTGTATAACTTTTAGTAAAATTTTGGTTACCTGGCTCATTAGGCTTAGTTCAGTGGTAAGTGACCGGTTTTCAGTTCTAAATGGTGGTTTGGTCTCTTCTTTATGGAACATAATTTAGAAAAAAAATTGGTAGAAGTCATGTTGATATTAATAAATATTATATAAAAAAGATCCAAATAATAATAATAAAAAAAAATAAAATAAAATAACAGATGATAAGACTGTGCCTACATGGAGTCCAGACAAGAGGAATGTTGTGGAGGAGATGTGTACTCCCTTGAGGAAGGTAGCTCAGCTGTAACGGTTGCTGAGCTGATATAGAAGCCGTGGTTAGCATCTGGCGGGTATTCTGTCCACTTTAGAAATGCTCTGGTGAATGTCAAGGACACTTGTGTTACAGAATGAGGCCAAAGATTAAAAGCCAGCTCCAGATGGTGAGGCCTGGACCGATCCTTCCCTGGGACATAGTGAACCTTATCTGGGAACAAGAAAATTCTGGTGTTTATAACATTATCTGGAAACAAGAAAATTCTGGTGTTTATAACATTATCTGGGAACAAGAAAATTCTGATGTTTATAACATTATCTGAGAACAAGAAAATTCTGGTGTTTATAACATTATCTGGAAACAAGAAAATTCTGGTGTTTATAACATTATCTGGGAACAAGAAAATTCTGGTGTTTATAACATTATCTGGGAACAAGAAAATTCTGGTGTTTATACTGCAGCTAAAGTTATCTGACTTTACTAAACTGGAAACTACTGAGAACTATCAAAAAATAAGCATGATGTCCAAAGTTGTTAGATTTGTCTCAAAGGCTATGTTGAATGTTTGAGTGGTTCTACTTGACCTCAGACATGCCAGGACAATGCTGCAGTTAATAATACAAAATAAGGAACCAATCAAATTTGCGTGCTGATTACCCCCCAGTACACAGACCTGAGAAGAGCAATGTGGCCCACACCCAGCTCCCTGGAAGGGATATATATATGGGGCAATCGAATCGCTTAAACAGACAGCTGACTTCATGAGAGAGTCTGGAATCCTACTCTGATTGAGACTTGATCGCAGAGAAAAAGAAAGAGAAATTTGTGTGTGCAGAAGTGTGTCTCATGGCATGGAAAGGATTTGTTCCTGCTGCCATGGTTTACAAAACACAAATAACATTTTAGAATAAATAAAAATAAGATTGACATTTTCTTAAATTAATTCCAACATCATCTGTAATAAGGTTTATTTGGGGACACACACATACACTGTGCATGGAGCACACAGCTCTTAATCTGGGAGAGCACAGCAGCAGTAGTAGCTATATGTGGCTTTTGTAGCCTTCTTTTATGTAAAGCACTTCTATGGCCTTCTATCACTTCATCCCCATGATTAATCACCAAGAGGTATGGTGTACTTTGCTTTCCCATTATTAATCGCATAGCTCCTTGATTATCTCTTCTTCTTGTCCTTTACATGCTCTTAATCTCATTAACATCACAATGAAACAATTACGGATTGCGCCAAATCACTTCTTTCTCTGTGGCTGGTCTGAATGTCAGTACTTCGTTTTATTTAACAATCAATAACAAGTTCAATGAATCTGTCACCAAAAATTGGTACAGAAGCTCCCACAATCACCTTCTCTACTAATATTGCTAACAAGTTGCTACACTGTCATTATGCTAACTAACAAGCAACTGACTTACATGATCCTTTAGGATCAAAATCTAACTGACTCATTTCCTAATCTCTGCCCTATTCTACTCTTATAACTAAATCTCTAGATGTTTATTTCCTTTACTTTTGCTCTGGTTATGAGCCTAGTATATTCTCACTCTTATCCTAAACCACTCTGCTGGATGTTTCACATGGTCTATTCCAGCCCCAGCATGCACTCTTCAATCCTGGTGAACAAATGACACATTTCTATTCTGTATCTCTGGCATTAAAACATAACTCATGTATTGGAGAGTTGGAATGGTCATCTAATTAACTCTTACATCTTGACCTAAGATTATGAATATTCTGTTGACCCTTTGCCTACACATTCCAGAATGCTCTACCTATTTTTAGACTTGGCCCAACCTCTTTGTGGCCTGACATTGATGTGACTAAATTCTCAACACTATATGTTATTTGCATGTTCTTCTTAGCTATCAGTGTAAGCAGATCTGGATGGTGATGATATTACCTGTGTTGGAAAGATTCAATACAATTACAAATACATACTTAAGATTAAAGAAAAGATGTATTTGCCATCAATCACCATTCAGCTACAACAACCTAAGGACATTATGACTCGTCATCATCAAGAACTGTGCCTGCTGGCATAGGAGATCACATCTCTCCACAGATGCCCATCAATTCTGTTGACTTCCAACCAAGCCATTTACTTAAACTGTCAGCCAACTTTTCTCTCTGTTTCCCTCTCTCTTCTTCCCTCTATTTTACTCTCACAAAATATTCTCTCTATTTCCCTCTTTTTCTCTTCTTCCCTCTATTTTGCTCTCACAAAATATTCTCTATTTCCCTCTTTTTCTCTTCTTCTCTCTATTTTACTCTCACAAAATATTCTCTCTATTTCCCTCTTTTTCTCTTCTTCCCTCTATTTTACTCTCACAAAATATTCTCTCTATTTCCCTCTTTTTCTCTTCTTCTCTCTATTTTACTCTCACAAAATATTCTCTCTATATCACTCTTTCTCTTCTTCCCTCTATTTTACTCTCACAAAATATTCTCTCTATATCACTCTTTCTCTTCTTCTCTCTATTTTACTCTCACAAAATATTCTCTCTATATCACTCTTTCTCTTCTTCCCAAATTTTACTCTCACAAAATATTCTCTGTTTCTCTCTTTTTCTTCTTCCCTCTATTTTACTCTCATAAAATATTCTCTCTATATCACTCTCTCTTCTTCTCTCTATTTTACTCTCACAAAATGTTCTCTCTATATCACTCTTTCTCTTCTTCTCTCTATTTTACTCTCACAAAATATTCTGTTTCCCACTTTTCTCTTCATCCCTCTATTTTACTCTCACAAAATATTCTGTTTCCCACTTTTCTCTTCATCCCTCTATTTTACTCTCACAAAATATTCTCTCTATATCACTCTTTCTCTTCTTCCCTCTATTTTACTCTCACAAAATATTCTGTTTCTCTCTTTTTCTTCTTCCCTCTATTTTACTCTCACAAAATATTCTCTCTATATCACTCTTTCTCTTCTTCCCTCTATTTTACTCTCACAAAATATTCTCTGTTTCTCTCTTTTTCTTCTTCCCTCTATTTTACTCTCACAAAATATTCTCTCTATATCACTCTTTCTCTTCTTCTCTCTATTTTACTCTCAAAAAATATTCTCTGTTTCTCTCTTTTTCTTCTTCCCTATATTTTACTCTCACAAAATATTCTCTCTGCTTCACTCTTTCTCTTCTTTTCTCTATTTTATTGTCATGAAATAATGTGGTTGTTCCCTTCTCTTGCCATGGTACAAAAAGTGATGGTTGATATCATGAATAATTATTGAGTAGAGAGACTTACATGGAACATGAGTAGCATTGTTGGTGACTGTCAGAGAGTTCAAGAAGACTCTAGTGAACCAAGGCAGGACATCAAAGTAGATAATGCTCTGGTTAACTGCCATTGTGTTGTAGATAAGGCATGAGATGCCTCCCTTGTCCAAACCATAACCTGATCAAATATAACAATAACAATGTATAACTATTAGAAGTCCTTGGTATTTTTTTTTTTAAGTATTTTGGGATATTTCAGGTTCCTTTTTGTGAACAACCACAGAAGTGAATGTTTAAACCTAAGCTTATTGCTGAATATAGGATTGGATGAGATTTTGTTTACTGTTAAATGTTTTTGGAATTAGAATGTATTTGATCAATAATGTGACCTAGTTTCTTTGTTGTTACTAAAAATAAACACTGACCTAAAAACACACAACATATATAGTTACCAAGAAGGTATAAAGAATATGAAGATTATTATAAAAATATTTCATACAGTAAATTACAACATTTATTTTTACATAAATTAATGAAAACAAATTGGGAAAATATTTTTTAAAATAAGTTAGTAGTAATTCTAATTCACATTTCCTGTGTGTTACCGGGGCCTCATTATGAGGGAAGTAAAGAACAGTAACACTGTGACCTTCCAGGCATGTCGTAAGAGGCGACTAAGGAGGTTGATCGATGGCTTGACAAGCTGTCATTGTAAAAAGTATTGTTATGGAATATATATTTTAGAGCAGGGATCTCTGCAATATGTGTCACTTTGGCACGCAAGGTTTCTGTTTTTGAGATTGTGGTTCTGCCCTATGTGCCGTCTTCGGCTCGAAAGGACAATAGATAGATAGAATTCTAATTGACAAATGATAGTCAAATTGCTCTCTATGTTATGTAGACAAATATTCAACAACACATCTATTGTCAGAAAGGAAGGATACTATCATTTGACAAGAAATGACAGAAATATTATGTGTTATATATATTCTTAAAGGTTATAATAACAAATATAATTGCTATTTAAATAAGGCATATATACTTGCTTGTGCATATGTAAACGCGCACACTAACACACTTTCATACACAAACTAAGATGCCGGCCTCGAGACAGAGAGGTTGTGGGTTCAAATCTCGACTACACCGGTTGGGATTTTTATTTATAATTTCTCTCTGCAGCAACCACCCCTGGTCTCAGCAGCGAGGCCCGGCTTGAAATGTCAATTACTCATCGACGGAAAAAATATGAGTACCTCTGAAGTCTGAGTTATCTGTCTGTGCGGCGAGGGATCCCTGTGCACACGGCTGCCAGGGAAAAACTGATTAACACGCAAAATTCAGTTCCTAGTCTCTAGGGACTTCGTCAGAGTTCAAAGCTGGCGAATGAAAAAAAAAAAATACACAAACCCAAACATGTAATGAGTGAAAGAAACCTGCTGGTTAGAAAAACATCTGCATCATATCAGTCATATTATGACTTGCAGACTTATGACTTATTAAGGCAATTTATCTTGCTGCTGAAGCAATGTTTACAGTGATGATTTCATTATCTTGCCACACACAAAATGTCTGCTAATATAAAGGAATACACAGACTTCTTTTTTTTACCTGTTATATACCTATGTAGGTATATAGGAGGAGATTCAACATTCAGCAGCAAAGGAGGGTCACTATAAGAAGCTGCAATGTTCAGAGCTCGACCTGATGTAATAAATGACTTGACATTGTAGACTGAGTATGTGTGCTGGTGTGTCCCTCTGGTGATAGTTTCAATGACTGATGGTGTAGGAGTGAGTTTGTATGATCTGGAATCCTGAAAAAGCAATCAGTTGTATGTAATACAGACCACAAAACACACAGGCTTCAATGTTAACATACACAGAGGTTCCAAAAAACATACACACAACCTCTAATAACATACATACAGGCTCAAATAATACACACACAAGTACCAATAGCATACACACAGGCTCCAATAACATACACACAGGCTCCAATAACACACACACAGGCTCCAATAATAAACACACAGGCTCCAATAACACACACACAGGCTCCAATAATATACACACAGGTACAAATAACACACACACAGGCTCCAATAATTAATATACACACTGGCTCCAATAATATACACACAGGCTTTAATAACATACACACAGGCTCCAATAATATACTCACAGGCTCCAATAACACACACACACACACACAAAGGCTCCAATAACATGCACACAGGCTCCAATAACACGCACACAGGCTCCAATAACATACACACAAGCTCCAATAACATACACACATCCACAGGTTTGTATAATAATCTCACTTCCACTAGTGTTATCCTGTCATGAGATATCATCTTTCAGCTCAAGACCAAACTATAACTCTTCTATTAAAATACTTTGCTATACTTAATTCATGAGCCTCCTGAAGTTAAAGTGTGATTGACACAAATAAATAAACATATGTGATTAGCATAACTTTATCTAAATATATCATGTCTTTATTACATATGCATCTATTTTTAATCCTTCTGTCTTCTAGATGAGCTATACACATCAGTTTTCAAAGTGCATTGTAACAACATTCACAATATCATAAGATCTAATAATATAAAACTGTCAATGTCTATAATTACATTCACATTGTCACAAGCACTAATAATATTAAGAAAACACTGACTTTTTCATTATTCATAACAAATTCACACTGACAGGTGACACATCCACATACAAGACTGACACTTTACAACTACACACCTTTATACTGACTGATGACTCACCTACATACAAGACTGACACTCTACAACTACACACCTCTATACGGATTGATGACACACCTACATACAAGACACACTCTCCAACTACACACCTACATACAAGACACACTCTCCAACTACACACCTACATACAAGACACTCTCCAACTACACACCTACATACAAGACACACTCTCCAACCACACACCTACATACAAGACACACTCTCCAACTACACACCTACATACAAGACACACTCTCAAACTACACACCTACATACAAGACACACTCTCCAACTACACACCTACATACAAGACACACTCTCCAACCACACACCTACATACAAGACACACTCTCCAACTACACACCTACATACAAGACACTCTCCAACTACACACCTACATGCAAGACACTCTCCAACTACACACCTACATACAAGACACACTCTCCAACTACACACCTACATGCAAGACACTCCAACTACACACCTACATACAAGACACACTCTCCAACTACACACCTACATGCAAGACACACTCTCCAACTACACACCATCATACTGACAGATGAAACACTTACATACAAGAGTGACACTTTCCAACTACACACCTATACACAAGATTGACACTCCCTGACTACACATTTAAAGCCTTACCTCATTGTTGGTAATTTCCACTAAAATGTTACTTTTTGTTGCAACAGGACAAACCGAGGCTAGATGATTTCCAAATAGGCTTTTCAATGTCCAGTCTGTTGAAAGAATCACACAATCACAAAGAACATATGTTAACATCTATTTGAATATAAAAACAATCCACATTTTAAGAAAGGGAAAATAATTAGTTGATAAACAGTTTGGTTAATTAGTTAACATTACTCAGTGGCATGTGTGCAAGAATTACAGAAAATGATGAACAATTATCTGGCTTATTAACTGTAAAAAACACTGGCCATTTCCAAGAACCAGAATTTTCCACAATGCAGATAAAAGTTACATAAGAGACTATTCACATCATCATCAGGTAGCATGTCCTTTGCAAAACATTTCATTCGTTACAGTCCGTCTGAAAGAATCTCTGTCTCTAGCTAGATCTCCCACAGAATGTTACATTCACCGCAGCCTATCTGAAAGAATCTCTGTCTCTAGCTAGATCTCCCACAGAATGTTGCATTCACCGCAGCCTATCTGAAAGAATCTCTGTCTCTAGCTAGATCTCCCACAGAATGTTACATTCACCGCAGCCTATCTGAAAGAATCTCTGTCTCTAGCTAGATCTCCCACAGAATGTTACATTCACCGCAGCCTATCTGAAAGAATCTCTGTCTCTAGCTAGATCTCCCACAGAATGTTACATTCACCGCAGCCTATCTGAAAGAATCTCTGTCTCTAGCTAGACCTCCCACAGAATGTTACATTCACCGCAGCCTGTCTGAAAGAATCTCTGTCCCTAGCCAGATCTCCCACTTCTTCTGTTCAAGCTCTCCTTGATGTCTTGAAACCACCATCTTGATCTTTTCTGATGCATAGCCCAGGAACCATACCTTCCATTATTCTTCTTTCCAACCTGCTGTGTCTTTTGACGTGGCCATATTTTAATTTCTTCTGCAGAATGGTCTTTATAAGCCAGTCCTTTATAATATTTAAATCTTTTAATATATATATATATCTTCATTGCTCTTTTTCATTATCCAAGGTAGATTAAGGAACTTTTCAAATCAATGTAACTGCTGCATTACACTATAACCTTCTAGACAGGAGGCTGTTAACAAGTATGAAGCATCAAAGCTGAAACAAAGAAAATAATAGAAGAATGAACAAGACAAAAAAAGCTCACAGACAAACACAAGCAAACAATTGGTTAGCGACCTCAAAAATGATTGAAAGAATATGAGGTGACTTGTTACAATATGAGTCCTGGGTAAAGTAAAAGATTAGCGAACATGGAAAGTCAAGATATGGAGAGACAAGACATGGAGAGTCTAGACGTGGAGAGGCTAGAATTTCTTGTGTTGTCTTCAGCTCAAAAGGGCAATGGATTTGTGTGGTGGTGGTGGGGTTTTTTTTTTTTTTTTTTTTTTTGGGGGGGGGGGGGGGGGGGAGATAAATAGATATATTAGATAAGGTATGCAGGTAGGTAGGAAGAAGCAGGAAGGAGAGGAGAGAGAAGGGAAAGAGGTCTGTGGCCAAGATAAAAAGATTATTCTGATGAATTCTGAATACAACATCCAGTAAATGATAGGCTGTTGTTTAAAATGTCAAAAAATAATTTTAGCTGCCCCTTTTTGCATTTATCTGGAAGCCAAAAATCTATATATACCACAACTTACTAGGACTGCCAGTTTGGCTTGTATCTATGACATCACTGACAACACTGAGACTTTGGCTAAGCTCAATGGCTTCCTCTGTGCACCCTGTATCCTAGTAACAAACACAACAATAATTTCAGGCCACTTTTGTTTTCCCACTCTAGTATGACATTTTGTGAATGGAAAAATCTAATAATACATCAAAACATTACATGCACACTATATTATATATATTTTTACTGGACTGATCATCCAATTAGATTTAAATTCTGGATTCTCTCTATCAAGACTGCTGTCTCATCATCAAAAATGTCCTTTATGTGGTTTCTGTATGCGGGCCACATTATACAAACCAAGTCTGCATGAAAGACATAGTCAGTAAGACATTGCAGTAATGTCTTGTAAGACAATGTAATCATATCAGCTACATCTCTGTGGTACCTATCTGATATATAAGTGGTATATTTCATTCTGTTGGGGAAGGATATAACCCTAACCCTAAAAGACAGCTGGTAATATCCATTTGTTGCATGTATTTAGTCTTATTTTCTCTTTGTTTTGTAGTTTCCTTTGATTATATATTTTACATTCACCATAACTTTACAGATAGTGATAATCTTTATCTCTCTCTAAATAGTATCTCTGCATCCTCATGAATGCCGAAGTGAGAGGGTCCATTTGACCATTTGTTCTTGATCCTTCCAGCGCCATTAGACGTCGCTTAGAGCTTGCACTGTTTTTCGCCAACAATCTCTATTCTTGGTGAGATATTCGATCTTATCTAATGAGTCTATGCCTACTAACTTTGCTTCTCTTATAAGTGTTCATTTTAGTGTCTCTGTAGGTCTTCCTCTTTTCCTGTATCCTGATGTTTCCCATTAAAGAGCCTGTTTTTAGAAATCTCTTGTCTATTCTCAACTTCCTACAGAGTACACAACAGGCCCTTTTTTGGAATCTCCAAGGAAAAAGACAAAGAGGAAGACCAAAATATTGTTGGAGTTTTCATGAACAATCTCAACTCTTATGTCGTGTGTGGCAATACCGGGATGTCCTTGTCCAGCTGCCAGTGTGTAGTCATAATGTGAAATTGATATATATGATGAAAAAAAGATGACAAACTGGATAAACATTAATGTTCTTGTAATGTGAGCATTGATTATCATCATCATGTGCCATACCGGTTGGCATTGGCAATCATGTCCTTCCACAATCTTTTATCTACAGTGCATCATATCAGTTCTGTTGTTGACTGTTTTCCATGCCATGACACCAAGCTATCCAGTATTTCCTCTAATTGTTGTCCATGATCTCTCTTTCCTTTTATTTTACCAGTTGTAACCAAGTATTCAAATTTTCCTCTTCTCATGATGTGCCCGAAAAATGTTGATTGTTTCTTTTTGATGTTTTTTAGGAGCTGCCTTTTTGTGTTGGTCTCTTTGAGAACTTCCTCATTGGTCTTTTTAGCTGTCCAGGGAACTTTCAACATTTTTCTGAGAAATCCCACCTCTGTGGCCTCTAATCGTCTTTTCATTTGTTTGTCTACTGTCCATGATTCGCTTCCATAGGTCAGAAATGGTTCTATATAGCACCGATGAACTCTCTCATTTCTATTGACATAGATTTGTTGCATAAGATATTTTTCATTTTCTGAAATGCTATTTTGGCCTGAGCTATTCTGCTTTTTATTTCTGTGTTGCATCTTCCATCTGATGTTATCACTGTGCCCAAGTATTTCAAACATTGCACTTGTTTCAGATTTGTCTTGTTTATTTTTATGCTGCATGATGGTGATGATTGTTTCTTCGATATAACCATTACTTTTGTTTTCTTACTATTCAGACTGAGACCTTTCTTGTTGCTTTCTTTTACTATTATATCTATCATTTCTTGTAGCTCATTCTCTGTCTCTGCTATTAAGACTGTGTCATCCGCATATCGCAAATTATTTATGCTGTGACCGTTGACTTCAATTCCTTTTTTGTCTACTATTGATCTCATAATATGTTCGCTGTAAAGTGAAAACAAATCCGGTGACTGAGCATTGATCAGTTAACTCAAAAGTTGGTTTCTCTTATAACCCTAGATTACAGTACTCACTGGTGAGTCACATCTGTACAATACGCTTGCAAAAATTACAACCACTAAATGTTACATTTAGAGTTAGAAAAATAGTATTTTCTTTGAACTTTTGCTACACAGCTGTGTGTTTACACAAGGAGAGACACAGGAACTGGATGCCGTAATCGTTTCCTGGCTTACATTCGATTAATGGCCTGAAACCTCGGAGGTGTTATTTTATTCACACGTTGACAGTCAGTCCCCGCCTGCATGTTCAGCTTAGCATCATTCACTGCCTATCCAGTGTTATAAAGGTTTATTTAATGACTCGCTGACAGCCCTGTGCATTTCTTCCATCATCAGTGGATACGAAAAATGTCTCCAAAATTTAACCAATTTATTTTTTAAAAAAAGCTCAATAGATTCATGATAGCATCATACTTGTTATGAAACTCACATTGGTGTTTGATTAACATCAAGAGAAACAAATCCAACAATTAGTGGTAACCAGAAGTAATAATCAGGAAGGTATAGCGAGGGGGAAAATATCTGCCCATGACAAATTGTCAAATTTAAACAAAAATGTATTTTGAGGTTGTCACTTTTACGAGGGTATCATAATCCAGAGTTAAAATACAGCCTAAAATTGATGGCTCAGCTATTACTTTGTGTGGAAACAGAAAAATGTGAAGATCCATGATTAACTACACCAGCATGCATGGTACTTGATGTCTGCAAATATACTCACAGCACAGACTGGCCGAACATGCAATCCCAGAGAGTGGTAACTAGCATCATGGAAGTGAAAGGCATTAAACAAAGTTGAGAGTCCTGCCTGGTAGATAACACAAACAAGAATAATCACACTACATAAGATAATAATTCTTCTTATTCTTTTTATTAAAACCCATATCTCACATGCACCAATTAACTGACTAGCCATGTGTACTACATTCATTTTTATGTAACCATGTGTGTTCTACATTCATTTCTATGTAACCATGTGTGTTCTACATTCATTTCTATGTAACCATGTGTGTTCTACATTCATTTCTATGTAACCATGTGTGTTCTACATTCATTTCTATGTAACCATGTGTGTTCTATATTCATTTCTATGTAATCATGTGTGTTCTACATTCATTTCTATGTAACCATGTGTGTTCTACATTCATTTCTATGTAACCATGTGTGTTCTACATTCATTTCTATGTAATCTTGAGGGTTCTGGGAGCTGTAATAGCTCAGTGGTTAGTGAACTGGACTACAAAGGACAAGAGGTAGGGTATGATCCCAACCGACGGCTTCCGGTTCACCCAGCCTTTAATGGGGACCTGATTTTTTTCTGGGAAAGTAAAGCGCCACGGGCGTAATACCGACCACATTATCCCAAAAATAATGTGCTGAAGGTCTGTAAAATTTATGGTCACTAACACCATATTCCCTATACGCCACTTGGCGTGACAGGGGTACTTTACTTTTACTATGTATGTTCTACATTCATTTCTATATAACCATGTGTGTTCTACATTCATTTCTATGTAACCATGTGCCTTCTACATTCATTTCTATGTAACCGTTGTGTTTTACATTCATTTCTATGTAATCATGTGTATTCTACATTCATTTCTATGTAATCATGTGTGTTCTACATTCATTTCTATTTAACCATGTGTGTACTACATTCATTTCTATGTAAACATGTGTGTTCAACATTCATTTCTATGTAACCATGTTTGTACTACATTCATTTCTATGTAACCACGTGAGTTCTACATTCATCTACCAGATGTTTCTTTAAAAAAGGCCATCTACCAGCTGTTTATTTAACATACACACAATCTACCAGCTGTTTATTTAACATACACACAATCTACCAGCTGTTTACTTAACATACACACAATCTACCAGCTGTTTATTTAACATACACACAATCTACCAGCTGTTTATTTAACATACACACAATCTACCAGCTGTTTATTTAACATACACACAATCTATACATGTTTTATAACTTGTAATGCTCCAATGCTAAAAATGATGCTAACTAATCAATGAATTAAACAACAGACTTCAACATATACATCATTTATTATTAACAACACATGCCCAAAATTTAGATAAAGATATCATTCTAAACAGGATGTCAAAATTATAAATGATGCCCATGAAACAATCATTTGTATAAAATAACTTCATGTAGAATTAAAAAAAAAAACATTAATTAAATGGAAGCTCTAGCTAACTAGATAGTGTGTAACTTAAACTAGATATTTTGTACCTTAAACTAGATAGTGTGTAACTTAAACTAGATAGTGTATAACTTATTAGGTATTTTGTACCTTAAACTAGATAGTGTGTAACTTAAATTACATAGTGTATATAACTTAAATTAGATATTTTGTACCTTAAACTAGATAGTGTGTAACTTAAACTAGATAGTGTATAACTTAAATTATATATTTTGTACCTTAAACTAGATAGTGTGTAACTTAAACTAGATAGTATGTAACTTAAACTAGATATTGTGTACCTTAAACTAGATATTGTGTACCTTAGAGTCACAAGGTAGCAGTTTCTTCCAGGGAGTAAGGTTCTCTGTGCACACAATCTCCCCGGGCAGTGAGCCATATCTCACAAAATATGAAAATGAGCTATAACCAGGAAGGGCAATGCCCTGTGGACGGTAGCTCCATCGAGGAACAACTGTGTTTTTGGAATCCAAAAAATTGAGGGATGAGCAGAATAGACCTGACACTGCATTCACAAGCTCGTTCCATGCTCTGTCAATACTGGAATCAAATTGTACTTTTTACTTTACTGTTAAAGTAAGACGGCTTACAACCAAGAGTAATGCATATAAATTTGAAAGTTTCTCACAGCATAAATTGTAATCATTAACAGGTCACGTATCCTTCTGCAGAACATTGCATCACATTGTGCTGAAGTCAGATGTGTTGGGCCGAAAGCCGTAAATATCAGTTATACTGCAAACCACAACACAGACATGCCCACTTCACGTCCTTCTAAGGGCGGATGACGAAGAGGTGTACTCGTTTAGTCACCGGGTGAACACAAGCAATTGCACCACATAAAAAGAATCTTTCTCTAGCCAGATCTCAAACTTCTTCTGTTGTGATGTTGAAGATCTCTTTGATGACTTGGAGCCACCTTCTTTTCTTGGCTAATACTAATTTAAATTAAACACTCCTCTCTCTTCCAAAACAAAATTGCCTTGTTCTGTTTATCTTTGCTTCAGACTGGCTTTGCTGCAGTTGGGGCATCCCCATACCTGCTATTGTCCATTCCAGCAATCCACAGTGTTCGTATACTGATTGTTCTGTCCTGCATTGATTGAATATGTTGCCATCTTTTCTGCTGAGGTTGCTTTTCCTGATTTCGCCCTTCGTGTCTTTGTTTATCTAAATTTAAACACTCACCCATTTTCAAATAAATAACTGAAAATAACACAACCAAAGAAAATAGATATACTAGGATATACAAAATGTCATCATAGAAGTGTGCACTCAGAGTAAGGAGAAATGAATTAACACTTTCATAACGGGGAGATTTTGAAAATACATTGTTCATGTCCACAGATGAGAGAACAGGAATATCATAAGTGGCACTCTACAGGCTCCAAGGTAAACAAAGGCAGAGACAATCAAAGACTATTTTTGGAACAGCCATGAAGGCAGTAATGACAGGTGTAATCTGATGTAGGACACCCTACATTGGGTAACAATAGATAGCATCAAGTGGAAAGAAAACTTCTCACGTTTATGAACAAGGAACTAGAAAGAGGAACCAGCAGCAAAAATGCAACAACAAAATTGTTTACATATTTGCTACATACATGATTATTTTTAAATTTTACATACATGATTTAAATTCTGCTGCTCAGGTTGACTCCATTTTCTGGCACTTTATTTTCTGACCTCACACTGAGCAATTTGAGAACACTTTATTTTATGACCTCACACTGAGCAATTTGAGAACACTTTATTTTATGACCTCACACTGAGCAATTTGAGAACACTTTATTTTATGACCCCACACTGAGCAATTTGAGAACACTTTATTTTATGACCTCACACTGAGCAATTTGAGAACACTTTATTTTGTACCCTCATACTGAGATATTTGAGGAGATTTTATTTTGTACCCTCATATTGAGATATTTAAGACTTTATTTTGTACCCTCATACTGAGATATTTAAGACTTTATTTTGTACGCTCATACTGAGATATTTAAGACTTTATTTTGTACCCTCATACTGAGATATTTAAGACTTTATTTTGTACCCTCATACTGAGATATTTAAGACTTTATTTTGTACGCTTATACTGAGATATTTAAGACTTTATTTTGTACACTCATACTGAGATATTTAAGACTTTATTTTGTACCCTCATACTGAGCTATTTAAGACTTTATTTTGTACGCTTATACTGAGATATTTAAGACTTTATTTTGTACCCTCATACTGAGATATTTAAGACTTTATTTTGTACGCTTATACTGAGATATTTAAGACTTTATTTTGTACCCTCATACTGAGATATTTAAGACTTTATTTTGTACCCTCATACTGAGATATTTAAGACTTTATTTTGTACGCTTATACTGAGATATTTAAGACTTTATTTTGTACCCTCATACTGAGATATTTAAGACTTTATTTTGTACCCTCATACTGAGATATTTAAGACTTTATTTTGTACGCTCATACTGAGATATTTAAGACTTTATTTTGTACGCTCATACTGAGATATTTAAGACTTTATTTTGTATCCTCATACTGAGATATTTAAGGAGATATTGTGGAAGTTATTAAACTTGTTGGGACCTCCAACTATATACTATTCATTTTTCACTGGCATCAAAGTGAGTAAAGAAAAGGAGGAAAAATATAAAAAAATAAAAAAATGGTATGTAAGAAGCTTTACGTGATAAGTGGACAACACAGAGTAAACAACGTTTCGGCCCAATAGGCCTTCATCAGGAACAAACAAAAAAACACACACACAAAACTAATAACGAAACAACCAAAATAAAAACCATCGAAATGTGTTAAAGAAAACAAAATTAACTATCCTGTCAAAACAAAAGGAAATAGCAACCAAGTGCGGCTGTCGTGAACGTAGAGAAACGTGCAAAAATGTGCGCAAATGCACACAAAACCAGAGGAGTTTACACAGGGGTCAGTGTGCAAACACAAAGGAGAAAGAATCGAATAGTAGACCAACAGGTGTTCAAAAGACGGTAAGAGTGAGATGTCTGAGAGTGGGATACAATAAAAAGAAATGAGGGGTAAGGAGCACAGAAAAAAAGGTATAGAGGAGAACACCGAAGTGTCTCATAAGGGACTAGAGGAGAAGAACTATAAATAGCATGGCATAGTAAGTAGTCTGGGGTTAAACAAGGATGTATTTTATCGCCCTTGTTATTTGGAATTGTTATGGACTTCATAATGAAGAAATGCTGCACTGGTAATAAAGGCATCGAATGGATACAAGGAGACCATTTGGAGGACCTCGACTTTGCTGATGACATAGTTCTCATCAGCAGTCAGATAAAAACGATGCAGGAAAACACAAATGAACTATCATCAATAGCCAGCAAAATTGGGCTTGAGGTCAATCATGAAAAGACTAAAGTCATGAAAAGTTTAATTCCAACAAGTGACAAAATATACATGGAAAACAAACCAGTAGAAGAGATCGATCACTTTATCTATCTTGGAAGTCACATTGATCGAGAAGGGGATACGAGCAAAGAAATTAGAATCAGACTGGCTAAAGCAGCAATGTCTTTCAGAAGCCTGGAAAAGTTGTGGAAATCAAAACTCATTAGCACAAACACAAAACTTAGGCTATTCAAATCAAATGTACTATCAACCCTTACGTATGCATGTGAAAGCTGGAAAACAACAAGAGATATAGAAACAAAGTTGAACGCATTCGAAAATAAATGTCTAAGGAAAATACTTGGTATAGAATGGAACGAATTCAAAACAAACGTAGAATTAGAGAAATCGCCAATCAACCACTAATATCTTCAGTAATAAAGAAAAGACGATGGTCATACGTTGGACATGTGATGAGAAGAGATAATAATCGAATAGCAAGGCAAGCCCTCATATGGGAAACAACAGGTAAAAGAAAAAGAGGAAGACCCAGGGAGACACTGAGAAGAACATTGATGAGAGAGGCAAGAGCAGCAGGAATCGGCTCCCTCAATGAGATAGAACTGCTTGCACAGAACAGAGACAGATGGCGAGATTTGATAAAATATCTTTAAAAGAAAACTGCTAGAACAAAAATTCATATAGGAGGTGTATCTTGGTCTACGCCCTATGGGCCGGTTACGGCTCGAAAGGTCAATAGATAGATAGATAGTAAGTAGGTGAAAAAAGGAAATCAAAACTCATTAGCACAAACACAAAACTTAGGCTATTCAAATCAAATGTACTATCAACCCTTACGTATGCGTGTGAAAGCTGGAAAACAACAAGAGATATAGAAACAAAGTTGAACGCATTCGAAAATAAATGTCTAAGGAAAATACTTGGTATAGCATGGAACGAATTCAAAACAAACGAGGAAATTAGAGAAATCGCCAATCAACCACTAATATCTTCAGTAATAAAGAAAAGACGATGGTCATACGTTGGACATGTGATGAGAAGAGATAATAATCGAATAGCAAAGCAAGCCCTCATATGGGAAACAACAGGTAAAAGAAAAAGAGGAAGACCCAGGGAGACACTGAGAAGAACATTGATGAGAGAGGCAAGAGCAGCAGGAGTCGGCTCCCTCAATGAGATAGAACTGCTTGCACAGAACAGAGACAGATGGCGAGATTTGATAAAATATCTTTAAAAGAAAACTGCTAGAACAAAAAATTCATATAGAAGGTGTATCTTGGTCTACGCTCTATGGCCGGTTACGGCTCAAAAGGTCAATAGATAGATAGATAGATAGTAAGTAGACCAAAGAACCCAAATATGTGCAGTAGAAAAGGCTATGCAAAAGGGAAGGAGCAACCAAAAGGGAACTATGCGTATGAGTGTGATACATTCATACCTCTCGGGGTCAGCGAACCATACTGAACTATGAGGCGATTTTCCAAAGTATAGCGGCTGCGGTCGCCAGAGTGACAAAGGACAATACCAGTGACACGGATGTCGTCTTTGCCCTTGTGATCAGGGGAGTTGAAGTGGGAAGACACCGGAGTATCAGTATTTTGTTGGACATCATGTAGATGTTCACAAAATCTTTCCGCTAATCTTCTTCCAGACTCACCAATATAGGTCATGTGGCATCGTTGGCAAATGATGGCATAAATGATGTTGCGGGACACACATGTGAAGCTATGCTTGATCTCGAACCGTCCAATAGGGAACAAGACCGAGTCAGCAGGGAGCACATAGGCACAGGTGATACAGTTACGACCACAAGGGGCCGTACCGAAGTGTTGAGGGTGGGAGCGAGGGAGATGGCTCCTAACCAAAATATCTCTCAGATTCCTGTCACGCTTAAAAGCGATCATCGGGGGATCACTAAAAAGTAGACGGGTAGTGGGATCAGAGAGGAGAATGGAACAGTAGCGGTTGAGTAAAGAAAACCATGAGGCAGTAGACCAGATTTGTGGCAACGGTTAATCACTCACAATTGTTCAAATGCAGCACTGGCTCTGCAGAATTTTGTTACTAACTTTCAAAGCTGATGTTAACTGCTCCAGAGATTGTGTCTCTGAGACGAGAGGTGAAGCTGTAGCAAAGCAAGGTGCTGACAATATCAGAGATCAATTGCAAGCAACAATTGATACAAGCCACACATATATTGATTGACAAGAGTAGCACACACTGTAATCAGGATTAGAAAAAGTTTAGTTAAAATAAAAAAGTTATATAAAATGAACCTTTTTAAAGGTAAAAAAGCTTACTCTTTGACGGAGGATTTAAACCACACCCACAGCTCAGCACCTGGTGGAGCATCGTGCACCGGGTACCCCCACAGTCTATGACGCCAGAGACCTTGGGTTTGTGACAGATATAATTCTTGAACACCATAACGTGCCAATACTTCACCAAGAGCTTTCGGAAAAAGTCTGAAGTGACGAACTACAACAAAATAAAATGGCATTACTAATGATCAATAACAAGGTAGACAAATTATATAAAACACATTAATTTAGACAAAGGAATTCTTGAGTTACGGCCCTTTCAGTTGATAAGATTTTCATAAATTGTTGGGCATTTACACCATAGAATCATTTAGATTTAGTAAAAATATTTTGATTGATTGTGCATCTCTTCATCTTTATTTTCTTCCTTTCTTCACTTCCTCTTGTATCTGTTCAGGAGTTGATGAAGATATAAGGTTCTCATTCTTGTCGCTCTAGAGATTTCAGTCATTGCCAATTGATTTTGCTGTAGCGTTTTACTTCACTCTGCATCTGCTTTTTGCTCTTCTCCCATCTCTTCTTTTAATATATGCTTTTTATGGTAAGGAATGAGACAACATTCTTTCTAGATGGGCAAACCATTTTAATTTTTTCTGTATGTAGTTTAGGATTGGTTCAAAACATACTCTCTCGCTTATAATATTTCAGATTCTGACTTTTCTGGCTACTCCAAGCGCTTTTCTCAGACATTTAATCTCCATAGTGACAAGCTATCTTTTATGCTTAGTCATAAGTGACCATGTTTGGCATTGGTAGCACAATGTGGGAATTGATATACTCTGTATATACAAGGTTTCTTGGTGGTTATAGGTATTGCTTCATGTTTAGTATAAGAAATCTCTTCATAAGTGTGTCAAATTTCAAAGCAGTTTGACCAGTGATATGTTTTCGGCAGAAATTTAAACACCCCCCCCCCCTTTTTTTTTTTACAGAAAACTACAATCAATCTTACTTATAATCACAGCTTATGCTTATACATCTTAATCGGCTTTGTGAATATACAATCAATAAATTGATTGTGCCATTAAATAGTAAACAGCTAAGACTGATTCAATTTTTAATCTAAAATGAAATTTATTTTCACATTTTTACCAAATGACCAAAGTTAGTACCTTGCATGAGTGTTTATGGAGTTATGAGTGAGAGATGAGACACAGACAGGCCAGATTGAGATTACAATGATTTTTTGTTTCCAAATAAATATCAAACTTTCAACTTTCACAACTGAAGAAATTAGATCTTCTTCTTCTTCTTCTTTCCTTCCTCATCTGCCTTTCAGCGTCGAGGGGAGATATAATTTGCGGTCTTTTGCTCTTATGTTCGCCTCTGCTGCTGTTATGTTTCCTAGTGCTTCTAATATTCCATCGATCCATCTTTTTCGTGGTCGACCCTTGGGTCTGTTGTTCTCACAACGTTTGTTGAAGGCTCGTTGTGTTGTGTTTTGTTCTTTCTGCCTTGTCACGTGGCCGAACCATTTTATCTGTTGTTTCCTTATATATTCTATGGCTGGGGCTATTCCTAGCTTTTTTCTCAGTTCTACATTTCTGATCTTATCTCTCAGACTGTTTCCTGTCATTCGTCTAACATCATTTCATCTCTGTAGAGGTTATTTTTCTTATTGTTCTTGCATCTAGAGTCCAGGTCTGGCATTGGTAGCACAACGTTGGAATGAAGATTGTATTGTATAGTGCTCGTTTTGCCTCCAGAGTTATTTCCTTGTTGGACAATAGTGGTGATAACTGTCCGATGATTTGACAAGCTTTGTTGCATCTTGATTCTATCTCTGCTGTTTGGGAATTGTCGTTTGTCATTAGACTTCCTAGGTATTTGAATTCCTCTACTTGTTTTAGTTGTCTGCCTTCTATAGTTATGTTGATGTTCTGTTTATTTTTGGAAATTAGATAATTAGAAGAAAAGATTCTAAGACTCACACTGGAAACAGAAAAATAAAATAAAAACGTAATGAGACGAATGGGAACATGACTATTATAAAGTAAAGTCTTGAACTAAAACTGAAGTGACAAGGAAGAATGATAAAACAGGATATCTTATATATTATATATATCTAATGTTAGAACAACAACAAAAAAACTGGGTAGAGTCCTCTAATTTCGCGTCATTCTGCTCTCGGAGTAACATACCCTTGAACTCTATGACTAATCAGTTTTTCACTACAGACACTCAGAAGACCCCAAGGGGCCAAGTTTAGATTTGTGGCTTTTTTTCACCCTGCAGCAGGCAGGGGGATTTGATCATACCCTGCCCAAATAAAGCCCCCAACCCAAACCTCCTACTCCTTGGTAAAAAAAAATTAAAGGCACAAAAACTAGAAGCATTCGAACATTCCATTCAAATACATGCGGTCATTCAGGAGAGATAACTCGTTTAGAGGAAGAACCAAGTAGAAAGTCAAAGACGCTAAACTAGGACAAGGCACTAACGCACTAAGCCGCACTTGAAAATTACCATATTACCACCGAAAAAACTTACAAGTGTCGGCATCTTGAATTGAAGCATTCCATTTTGTAGTGAACTGAAAGTGCGAATACACGTTACCGCGAGGCAACGTTTTTATAAATAATTCTTCGCTAAATTCATCATTTTGGGTCACTTCTGCGATCACTAGATTGACAAAAGTAAAGAGACACAGCACAACAACCGTCAGAACAGAACCAGTCAGTGCGGCCATGATTATATTCTGCAGCAACGGCACAGGAAGCTTAAAAAGTGTGATTGTTCACTATTTGGTAGCAACGAAATTATTAAATATTTTAAATTATATTTTTATTATGTCAATATTAATCACATAATTTATGGCATTGGACACCTCTATGTTATCATCAGTGTTAGACATGGTCATTATCTAAGTCACAGGAAAGAAAAATCACAATGTATTAGATAAGACATATTTGAGAGAAACTATTGGATAGCACTACACTAAAGCTTTTATTAGAGTTTTATTGGAGTTATTAGCGGGTCATCATCATTGCACTCCGAACATTACATGTCCATAGGTGCTCAGATCCCTCCTCAGCAATTCCCTCAGTGTCCAGCGACTGACGACTCCAGTTCTGTGTTTGTTGATAAGTCTTCTTATACGGTCACTAAGTTTCTTGTTTCTGGATGTGCCCATCCTAACTACCGAAGTAGTGACGTGGACTCATGGTCGTCCAAGTCTTATGCCCTTCCCACATCTCGGATGACATTGATGATGTCCGCCCGTTCCATTGGTTGACCATCTTCAATGACAGCGCAGCTAACCAACCTGCATCTTTCTCATCGGTATTATCGCATTAACCACGGCCGGGTTCTGTTCCTTACTTTTCCTGTCGAGTGTGACAATACACGATAAAGTCCCCTTAAATGACGTAAGTACCGGTATCCACTCCTCGCCATCGTTGATATTGGTAAGCCCACAGACTTGTTTGATGACATCTTCTGCTCGGCCCATCCATGATTTGCCTCTTTAGACTGGCACCTTTCCACTTATCTTTCTACACTTATCTTCAAGTATGCTCGTGCCTCCAGATCTTGGTTCTGTCATTCATGGTTGGAAAGTCAAGAAGATACCTCATAGCTACGCAGGGAGTGTCCCTCGTACACCTCAAGATAACGCGCATGGCTTCATTCTGTATTTTCTCCAGCCTGTCAATTTGCGTCTCACTGACTAAGAATTGCCAGGGTATACTCGATAGGTGCGAGGACTAGTCCTGGAACAGAAGGGTTAGTAGCCCCTAGATGTTGGCAGCTGTCATGATCTTCAAGGCGGCTAATCCCTTGCAGGATTTTGTTATCACATGGTAGATGTTATGGAAAAGAAACAAAACTTAAGAGAGATGCACACAGAAATAAAGAGAATGACTAAGAAAGACAAAAAAGCTGCAGGAAGCGGATGTATTGCAAACAAAGAGGGAAGAATGCTAACAGACAACAAATATATAATAGATAGATGGCAGGAATATATAACAGAATTATTTCATGACGAAAGGGACAAAAAGCCATTCATAAAATGTACGTACAACTATAAAATCCTGAAATCTGAAGTAGAAAAAGCTATAAAAACAATGAAAAAAGGGAAAGGCAGGAGGATCTGACAATATACAGATAGAGATGATACAGGCTCTAGAAGATTTTGGCATTGAAGTGATCACAGACATATGCAATGACATATACCATACATGATACATACCAAACGAACTAAAAACATCAACTTTCATTGCATTGCGTAAAAAGAATGGTGCAGTTGAATGCAATGATTTTCGAATAATAAGCCTAATGAGTCAGGTAAAAAAATTACTAAAAGTTATACAGGGAAGGATTCGGAATAAAATCAATACTGAATTAGATGAGCAACAATTTGGATTCAGGAAAAACAGTGGCACAAAAGAAGCCATATTTGGCATGAGAACATTGATTGAACAGTACATAGAAGTAAACAAACCAATATATGCCTGCTTCATAGACTACATCAAAGCTTTCGATAGAATACATCATAATCAATTTATAGACTGCCTAAAGGATATAAATCTAGACGACACAGACATACGACTAATGTGTGATTTGTACTGAGAGCAAACAACAATAATAAAATATAACAAGGAGAATTCTACACCCATTGATATAAAAAGAGGAGTAAGACAAGGATGCCTCCTATCACCAAGCTTGTTCAATCTATACACTGAGCAAATCTTTAAAAACATCTCAGAGATGCCAGGCCTAAACATTAATGGAAAGATAATCAATAACCTGAGATATGCTGATGATACTGTTCTACTAGCAGAAAATCCTAAAGACCTACAACAATTGCTTAATGTGATAAACCTAACAAGTAAAAAATATGGACTGGATATGAATATCAAAAAGACTAAAACTATGATCATAAACAAAGAAAATTGTCAAGACCTGCAAGTAAATATCACAGTTGAAGGAATACATCTGGAGACAGTTCAGAGCTACAACTACCTGGGACATACTATAACCAATTATAGAAAATGTAAAATTGAAATAAACAAGAAAATATGTATGGCAAAAAGTAATTTTAATGCCATGAAAAACATACTAACAATAAAACAAATAACAGTAGGGCTGAAGCTAAGAATAGCAAAATGTTACATCTTCTCAATATTCCTGTATGGTGCAGAAACATGGACATTAAACAAGAAAACAGAACAGAAAATTGAAGCCTTTGAAATGTGGATTTATAGAAGAATAGGTAGAATTGGATGGAAATAAAAGAAAACAAACGATGAAGTTTTAAAACAACTGAAAATAAAAAGAGAACTACTAAATACAATTAAGACAAGACAAATGAAATTTTTGGGGCACGTTAAAAGACATAGCAGCCTACTAAAAGTAATATTGGAAGGGAAAATACAAGGTAAAAGAGGCAGAGGCAGACCAACACTAACATGGACGAGTAACATGAAAAGATGGACAAGTCAATTTATAACAATCTGCACCATCAAAGCAAGAAACAGAGTGGAATGGCGCTCCATGGTAGCCAACCTTCGTTGCGGAGACGACACTCGATGATGACGATGATGATGATGGTAGACGTGGCTCCGAAAACAACAGGCTGCGGTCAAACTTAACTCCGAGATACGTCATCACCCTGTCCCTGGTCACCTCATGAGCCCCTATTCGTACCACCGGTGTTTCCGCGTTAACGATATGATTATTATGGGAGAACCATGCAACTGATGCTTTATTAGGATTAACCAATGCATCTGATACTCCATATCAGGAAGAGATGCGATCGAGTTATTTTGCATTGTGGAGGCGATTTCCCTTCTGTCTCTTACCTGTCGATATACCAGAATATTATCAGCAAAAAGTCATAGTTGTTCCGTGATCGTTATTGTGTACACGTTAAATAGAACTGGTGACGATGGTGAGCCTTGTGGCAGCCCTGGACAAATGGATGTTGGCTCGGATGACCAACTTCCATATCTGAGTATCACCTTCCTCTGAAACAGTGTTGCTGCGATCCATCTAATGAGGAAGGGGTGCACCGCCAGTTTGAGGAGCAAGTGCATGATGTATTCAAATGGTACCCTGTGTCAGTGGTGTATACTGGTTTTGGGGTCTGGGCTACCGCTGATATAATAAATAAAGACATACATTATATTCAGTAGAATAACATGAAGTAATATTTGCTAATGACATCACTACATTTTAAATTACCTACTTATTTATATGTAAATTCTGTCCGTCTTGTTTGGAACAAAAATGTCTCGATGAATTTTTCATTGAAAATACTGTTGGGTTGGTTTCTAATTTTCTGAAGGAATGATTTTTCAATAGACATTATTGCCAAACCAGATAAGCGTTCTTGTGTCTGAGTTGAGCGACAATAAGATTTGATTCTCTTGAGAGCAGAAAAAGTTCTTTCTACAGCTGCTGATGCGCATAACGTAGTTATAAATAGGTTAGGAAGCTCCGGTAAACAGAAATAGTTTCACTTTCACTTTGTGACGCTTCTGATTGGCTAGAGCTAAAAATAACCCATGAAACCGCATTCCTCTAGCGGTAGCTTTCGCCGTATTATTTTGACGGGAAATTTTTTAAGTCAAGGTCATTAATTCTAAGTCGGAGAGAAGATAACTGTATCGCTGCTTATTAGCGGTTTCATGTACTATCTCAGCGTAGTTTCGGTTTCATTCACAAACGTTATAGTGGCCATAGGAAAACCTTGCTTTAATAAATGCAAATCAAAGCAAATAAATCATATTAGCCTACGAAATGTGTAATAGAATATTCGAAAATTTGTAATAAAATTGTTTAAAAAATATAATATATTATCATTTCATTTTGTATTTCGTTAATATGTTCAGGCTAACGGCGGTAGCTGCGGCAGCATAGAGAATACGCCACTGTCCTGTTGTATGCATCCTCCAGATCTATAGCAGCAGCACATGTCTCCTCGCGTCTGTGGAAGCTTTCGAATACATCATAGGCGAGGACTGCCGCATTGAGCCATGTCTCTTTGTTATATCTATAACCTCTGAGTGTGGGTGGGAATATGCGTTTCTGTTCAAGGTGACAGGTGAGGACACGGGCAATAATTTTCTCCAGTAACTTGCCCACAGTGTTTTGGATCGTGATGATTCTGAAGGCACTGATCTGAGAATGGTCCTTGTTTGGCTTCGGTAGTGGTAGTAAGTAGCTGTGTAGCCACTCCTCCTTAATCTGGCCACTCCGAATGCTGGCATTAAACTCGTTGGCCAGTTTTGTCAAGTCGTCGTCAGCTAAATCCTTTGTGTCATCGTTCCGAACACCATCTGGACCAGGAGCAGTGTTGTGTGACCTTTAAAGTGTTGTACGAATTGCATCGGCTATGATCGTGAGATCTTCTCCCAGCACTACATCCTCACACAATTCTGAGAGAGACCTCCGTATCCTCAATCTTACAGCCTCATTTCTTTGGTTAGTCTGCTCAATGTAGCAGGCAAGCAGGGCCTTCCCTTTGCTCTCATCAGATTTATGCCAAATCTGGCCTGTGCTCTGGAAGTCTGGTATGCCTCTGTATCGTGTTGTGCCATTCATGCTCTGATGAAGGCGCCAGAAGGAAAAAGGAAGAATTTAATTTAGGAAGGAAAGAAATGGCACAATAAAATATCACAGACTGACATTATGACATGTATGAAGGACCGAGTGATGTGGAGAGAGAAGATTGCCTACGTCAACCGGCACGGCACCTGATGATGATTCATACCGGATGCACTCGGAAGTTACAGCAGATGTTATCAGCCTGAGATGAAAGGGCACGCACATTTTCTCTCTCCCTTGGCGCTGAAGAGCAAATTAGGAAGGACAGAAGAATAAAAAAAAAACATCCTTGAACCAACTGCAGCAAAGAGTGATGGCCTCATAGTCTTTATGTAACACCGATGGAAGAACAACAACATACGATTTATCGAACTCTCAAATCAAATATTCAATCAGTAGAAGACACAACATTATGAAGTCACTTCCTGTTTTGTTGATACACCCTAGCCATCACAATGTAACAAAAATGTACGTCTCCTTTTGTTGTTCAGAAGTTGACAAATATGGGTTGGTTTTTGTTAATAATTTATTGATTGTTCCTCTATTTATTGATGTCACAGCACTGCAAACAGAGTATTGAGTTATTTGCGAGTCATCATCATTGCACTCTGAACGTGTCCATAGGTGCTTAGATCCTCCCCTCAGAAAATCATGCAGCGTCCAGCGACTGACGACTCCAGTTCTGTGTTGGTTGATAAGTCTTCATATACGCCCACTAAGTTTCTCGTTTCTGGCTGTGCCCATCTTGACTCCCGCCTCTTTCAACTGAAGGAGTGACGTGAACTCATCGTTGTCAAAGTCCTGTGCCCTTCTCACTGCCCGGAGGGCATTGATGATGTCCTCCCGAAACATTGGCTGCCCCGTCCTCAACAATAGCGCTGCTAGCCAACCTGTCCGCTCTTTCATTTCCCCGTACTCCCGCATGTCCTGGGACATAGACAATGGTGACCTTACGTATTTTTTATTTCTACAATGCTCTATCCATTGCCTGCGTATAGAGCCCGCCTTCACTTTCTTATCATGCTCATCGAATCACCCTGTATACAGGCGTGGGTGTAATCTTGTAACTCTAACCAGATGAATGTCCTGGTCACTGCCATCATCTCTATCGTCATGCTACTTGTGGTCATGACGTATGCACCACTGGCTTCCTTGACTATTCTGCCTGCCGAGCGTGCTGTAAATGCCCATGCACTCCTTTGGTGTCGTATTACGGGTCCGTCTGTATAGATGACTGCATCTTTCTCATCGGTGTTATCCCGTTAGCAAAGTAATTGGTGTCTAGTCGCAGCCACACGATAATGAAATGTGTGGATGCTAAGGGTCCCAGTAGCTCGCTGGTTGTGCTCACACAATGTTCGTTATAACCTTCCTGGTTATCATTCCTGCTTCATCAACAAATTTCTGCCTCAAAACATCAGGACAGAGGGCAAGAGGAAGACCACGGAAGAGATGGATAGACGAAATAAAAGACATGCAGGAACACAAATACTCGTGTCGCCCACGAAAGACACAACTTCAAGATGAGAAATGGCCAAAAAGAACAATTAATACAATATCTGCAGCCATCACATTATATTATAAATTATTCCTGCGACATCTTAGAGCAACAGCAGTTAAATAGAAGAAGGTCGATTTCTGCGACATTTAAGAGCAACAGCAGTTAAATAGAAGAAGGAAGATTTCTGCGACATCTCAGAGTAACAGCAGTTAAATAGAAGAAGGAAGATTTCTGCGACGCTTCAGGGCAACAGCAGTTAAATAGAAGAAGGTCGATTTCTGCGACATTTCAGAGCAACAGCAGTTAAATAGAAGAAGGTCGATTTCTGCGACATTTCAGAGCAACAGCAGTTAAATAGAAGAAGGTCGATTTCTGCGACATTTCAGAGCAACAGCAGTTAAATAGAAGAAGGAAGATTTCTGCGACATTTCAGGGCAACAGCAGTTAAATAGAAGAAGGTCGATTTCTGCGACATTTCAGAGCAACAGCAGTTAAATAGAAGAAGGTCGATTTCTGCGACATTTCAGAGCAACAGCAGTTAAATAGAAGAAGGTCGATTTCTGCGACATTTCAGAGCAACAGCAGTTAAATAGAAGAAGGAAGATTTCTGCGACATTTCAAGAGCAACAGCAATTAAATAGAAGAAGGTCGATTTCTGCGACATTTCAGAGCAACAGCAGTTAAATAGAAGAAGGTCGATTTCTGCGACATTTCAGAGCAACAGCAGTTAAATAGAAGAAGGTCGATTTCTGCGACATTTCAGAGCAACAGCAGTTAAATAGAAGAAGGTCGATTTCTGCGACATTTCAGAGCAACAGCAGTTAAATAGAAGAAGGTCGATTTCTACGACGCTTCAGGGCAACAACAGATGGGTGGATATAAGAATAAGAAAGGTTTCTGCGACGCTTCAGGGCAACAACAGATGGATATAAGAATAAGAAAGATTTCTGCGACGCTTCAGGGCAACAACAGATGGATACAAGAATAAGAAAGATTTCTGCGACGCTTCAGGGCAACAGCAGATGGATGAAAGATTCCTGCTTGTTTGATCTTTTACTCCAAACACCGAAACTTGTGTCCGTATTGATTCCACGAATATGGAGCTTTTCTTTTCGAATACGAAGACGATACGCGTCCATACCTGATTGGTCACTAAATGATAACATTTGTAAAGCTGAGATTTAACAAGGTTAAAAAAAAAAAAATCATCATTATAGTCATGTGTCGTGCGATCGCTCTCCGCGCATTGCTGTTCGCGTGTTGCTTACAATTTTCTACTTATTAATCTCCCCTTTCAACAAAGACCGTTAAGCTCGCAGGTATTTTTGTCTTATGTTTTTATTCCCGTTTTATCGTGCCAATTAGAACAAGATTTCAACGTTTTCCAACTCATATGTTGTGACCAATGAATAGAGATTACATTTATAAGGTGTTTCGAACATTTGCATTACCATTTTGCATTACCACCATTCAAGGTATATTCTTTACTCTCTTTAGCCGTCTATGGTATTCACCGTACTCGCATGTGGAATCAAATTTCTACTGCCTTCAAAAATGTTCTTGCTTGTTAACCAAGTGTCCATGATTTACTGCTGTTCTACAAGATAGTATCTATTTTACAATGAAGAACTCTTTCCCCTTATTTATCCTGACAGATTTGTAGCAGAAGATGCTCTTGATTGTATGGCACGTTGTCTAATGTGATACCATCTTCGTGCTGTGGAAACCAACATCGACAACTGCAGCTTCTTGCGGTAACCAGATCCAGCCAGTTTTAACCAGAGAAAACGTGTGTGCGCGCGCGCCATTATTGTGAATGAGCACAGAACACCAGCATCTAGTGTGAGTTCTGTCTCTGGCAGCATAACCACAAAGGGAAGTAACTATGGCTCATTTTGTCCGGCATCATCCTCCAAGGTGGGAGTTCGCAAGAAGCGAGTCCTCCAATCACAAATGGCGCCGCGAAGCCGCGGAGAAACAGCTGGAAGAAATCAACAAGACCAGAGCTAAGACCTCCGGCATGTGGTATAACGACCAGCGTTATGTGGACCAAATGGCGCCTTCGCAGTCAGTTAATCCCGACCACCTGGATACCTTTAACTACAGGTAGGCGTGCCGATATTGTCAATCTTTGTAGGTCACTATAGCTGTGTGCATCGCTCAATAAACAAAAAATAACGAATGTGATGTCACAGTTTTGCAAACAGGACAAGACTAAACAGAGAACCAACGTTTCGACAGAAAGATCTTCATCTGAGACAAAGCCTTTTATTTCAGCCCCACAACATACCTCTCTACGGATGTCATCTTTTGTTCCATTATTTCCAGATGCTCAAACACAATATCTTCATACATCTTATTATATATTATGTTATAGATTATGCCATTATATGTACTTGTGTTCTTCATATATGTCACATATGTGCTTGTGTTCTTCATAGATGTCCCATATGTGCTTGTGTTCTTCATAGATGTCCCATATATGTGCTTGTGTTCTTCATAGATGTCCCATATATGTGCTTGTGTTCTTTATAGATGTCCCATATATGTGCTTGTGTTCTTCATAGATGTCCCATATATGTTTTTGTAGTAGCTGTAGTTAGTCGAAGAACTTTTCTCTTCAACTCTCTAGTAACTTTTCTCTTCAACTCTCTAGTAACTTTTCTCTTCAACTGTCTAGTAACTTTTCTCTTCAACTCTCTAGTAACTTTTCTCTTCAACTCTCTAGTAACTTTTCTCTTCAACTCTCTAGTAACTTTTCTCTTCAACTCTCTAGTAACTTTTCTCTTCAACTCTCTAGTAACTTTTCTCTTCAACTCTCTAGTAACTTTTCTCTTCAACTCTCTAGTAACTTTTCTCTTCAACTCTCTAGTAACTTTTCTCTTCAACTGTCTAGTAACCTTTCTCTTCAATTCTCTAGTAACTTTTCTCTTCAACTCGTTAATACCACCTGAATATATGTACAATACCACCTGAATGTCTGTGTAATATCATCTGAATATATGTGCAACACCACTTGAATGTCTGTGCAATACCACCTGAATATCTGTGCAATATCACCTGAATGTTTGTGAAATACCACCTGAATATATGTGCAATACCACCTGAATATCTGTGCAATACCACCTGAATGTCTGTGCAATATCACCTGAATGTCTGTGCAATACCACCTGAATATATGCGCAATACCACCTGAATATCTGTGCGATACCACCTGAATGTCTGTGCAATATCACCTGAATGTCTGTGCAATACCACCTGAATGTCTGTACAAACCCACATTTTCTTTGTGCACGAGATAAACAGTTACTGCCATAAACTTGTCGCGTTAATTTAGCTCTCTCAATGGCAGTTTTTTTCTAGTTTTAAACAAAATTTAATGTTAACTTTTTGCTCCATGCTGATTACGTAACAATACACCTCTAACTAGGTCAACTAAATGGCGGCTTGTTTGTCGTCTGCTTATCGGGCGACAATAAAAAGTTGTCAGATCATAGATGAGTGGTGCCCCTTTGGATTCCCTGCTTTGCTTCATAGAAACCGTTTTTGTCTTGCCCGTAATAAAATCAGTCTTATTGTCGAACCTTGTATTTTCGTGAACGAGTCTCGTTTTTCTGTCTGGCAGGTACCAGGTGTATGTCCGCCCTTTCCGCTCGCCCAAGTCACTGACAGAAAGCACCAGCAAGAAATGTGCCGCTCTCTACGACGTGAAACGAATAGCAGCAGACAAAGTGTGGACTCCAAGTGATGAAATCTGTGCTCATCACTGGTCACAGCAGCCCTGGCAAGTAAACTGCTGCCCACACGGAGGATCACGGGAATATGAGCAGGGCAAGAATAACAATAACTTCTCCCTACAGAGGTTGCTGCCGGCGGCGGAAGCTTGTGACGTCTTGCGTCAGTGCCAGTCATTGAGTGACGTGTCCATGTGTAGGAAAACAACAAATGATCACCAAGGTCACGCTCTTTCTGAATGTCCAATAGAAATTGATCTTAAATGTGCAAGGGCGAAAAATGTAGCCAATAGTAACAAAGATAGGATTAATAAAGACAGTGTAGCTGATCTTCTTGGTAACCAAAATAACAACAGAAGTGTGGAATTAATGACAGAAAGCGAAGTTATACTTATCGATAATTTGAAAGGCATTGCTGAGGAAGATTTGAAAGATGTCGACGATGAACACGAAATAGATACCATCTTGATTATTTTTCCAATATTTCCTGATTTTGTGAAGGAAATATTCTGTAGAAACAATAATGCGGAAGATTATACACGACCCGAGTGTATCCCTGGTCATTATCGTCATTCTGTCCATTTTTCAGCGACCCCAAACCAAAACGAAAAAATGCCCCTCAAAAGAAAATATGAGCACAGGACAACGCCATGTATGCAAATGTTAGGCCATCTTGAGAATCATGCCATGCCACAATATGACCACCTAGACCAGCGGCAGCTCGGTCGTGCTAGTGCGGTTACACAGAAGGACCATGCAGAATTGGGAACGCCTGAGATTGGGTACCTGACGTACAAGATTATAGGCGGCAGGCAGTACTGTGAACCTCCGCCGAAGGACTACCTGTCCATGATCAAACTGCCACAGCACCTGCAAGAATACAAAGAGTTCACCAGGCGATGTCCTAACCCGGTTATAGGGCGCTATGACCGGTCGAACCCAGCCAATGAGATGCTATTGCCCAGGCACAAAGCCTCAAATACGATGAGCGCCAGCCGCAACCCCTTCATATACTGCAGAAATCCCAGGCACCAGACATTCCAACCACTCTTCTACCAACCGGTAGTGACAGACGATCTATACTGGCGTTTTCCATCTGCTGCGGCAGCAGTTCTCAGAAATTAGCGAATCATTTCAGGGGAATTCCTGCTTCTTTGTCCCGAGTGTTGTAAACATTCTATCACTTCTCCTGAAATGATTCGCTGACCTATCGCCTCGGAGGTTTCCCTCCAAGATAATATTAATTTATTATGATTTGTCTCTCACGAATTACCGGGTCATTGGCAGAACCGACTTGATTATTTCTGGAACACACTTTAGATTGCTCAGTTTCATTCAGCAGATGGCGAAGTGAACGCAGACGGATGGCTTACATAGCTTGTCGATGTATTACACTGTCGCTTTACACACATTATTCCTCTTCCCAATTAATCCTTTCTGCTCTCGTCAGTTTTTCTACATTTCCACAGTGTCTTCATTGTGGTTTCATCACGGAAGTGATTCTAGTGATCTCCCTTGTCCGTAAAGACATCTTCATTATAGACTCTATCAAAGCCAAAATGTTAGGCCCCCAGAACCCCGTCTTAAGAACAATCCGACCTTGTTTAACGTTCTGCTTAATGTCCAACCAGAAAACAAAATTAGAACTTCACTCGCTGTTTTGATACTTGCCCTATAATTTGATGTGGTCACGGGCCATATGTGAGATGAGATGCTTGAGAAAAGTAACAAACACAAGAAGAGATAGAATACCAAATGAAACCATAAGAAAAATGGTAGGAACTAAACCCTGCCAAGAATATATAAAACAACAACTTAAATGGTTTGGCCACTTGGTCAGAATGAACCCTTACCAATCACCATCAAGGGCGTTCTTCTCGAGAATGCATGTAAAAAGACCAAGAGGAAGACCCAGAAGAAGATGGATAGATGCAGTGACAGAGATAAGTAACAACAAAGGAAAATCACTAATTCAGACAGTTCGAGCAGCTCAAGAACGACAAATGATATAAACCACGACACCTTTTAGGTATCAGTGAAAAGAGAAAAGAAGAAGAAGAATAAGAAGAGGAAGAGGAAGAGGAAGAGGTAGAAGAAGAGGTAGAAGAAGAGGTAGAAGAAGAGGTAGAAGAAGAGGTAGAAGAAGAGGTAGAAGAAGAGGAGGAAGAAGAGGAGGAAGAAGAGGAGGAAGAAGACAAAGAAGAAGAGGAAGAAAAAAGAGGAAGAGGAAGAAGTAGATGAAGATGGGCCATATTGATTACTTATTTGTCTATTGTCTGGTATTATTCCAATGATGATATCTGGCTCCACACATTCATCATCTGTGGATGGTGAGCGCATTCACTTCAGTCACCAAGCTTTCTTTTGGCGTTCATTTCTGCATTATCAGTAAGTGATGGTTCCTTGGTTACATTCTCTATAAGTGATGGTTGCTTGGTTACATTCTCTATAAGTGATGGTTGCTTGGTTACATTCTCTGTAAGTGATGGTTGCTTGGTTACATTCTCTGTAAGTGATGGTTCCTTGGTTACATTCTCTATAAGTGATGGTTGCTTGGTTACATTCTCTGTAAGTGATGGTTGCTTGGTTACATTCTCTGTAAGTGATGGTTCCTTGGTTGTATTCTCTGTAAGTGATGGTTCCTTGGTTACATTCTCTGTGAGTGATGGTTCCTTGGTTGTATTCTCTGTAAGTGATGGTTGCTTGGTTACATTCTCTGTAAGTGATGGTTGCTTGGTTACATTCTCTGTAAGTGATGGTTGCTTGGTTACATTCTCTGTAAGTGATGGTTGCTTGGTTACATTCTCTGTGAGTGATGGTTCCTTGGTTGTATTCTCTGTGAGTGATGGTTGCTTGGTTACATTCTCTGTAAGTGATGGTTGCTTGGTTGTATTCTCTGTGAGTGATGGTTACTTGGTTGTATTCTCTGTAAGTGATGGTTCCTTGTTTACATTCTCTGTGAGTGATGGTTCCTTGTTTACATTCTCTGTGAGTGATGCTTCCTTGTTTACATTCTCTGTGAGTGATGGTTCCTTGTTTACATTCTCTGTGAGTGATGGTTCCTTGGTTACATTCTCTGTAAGTGATGGTTCCTTGTTTACATTATCTGTTAGCGATATTTTCTTGGCTACATTCTCTCTAACTCCGATACACTGTTTGTTAGAAAGATCTCTGCAGGCGTCCATAAGACATCCACAATGGCACATATGGTACCATGGTTCTTTTCAATACCAGGTCTATATCCATATTAGCTTCGTGTATAGACTGAATGATATGACATTTTCAGGCATTGTCTCAGCATTATGTAGTAATTTATCTTTGAATGTATTCCATTCTTCTACAATGTATTGGTTTTGTTTGATAATAACGTTTCGTATAAAGATGGGACTTTCTGTTGTCATTGTTTTATAACTCTCTCTCTACTTTGAGGTTTTCAAATTTGATTAGTTCCATTTTTTATATCTGTTCTCCTTTCACAATCCCTATGTCAGTGGTTCTCAAAATGTCTTTTACCGCGGGCCCCCTTATAAATACTTTTTGTAGTCACAGACCCCCATTAAATACGTTTTATAGTCACAGACCCCCATTACATACGTTTTGTAATCGTGGACCCCCATTAAATACGTTTTGTAGTCACAGACCCCCATTAAATACGTTTTGTAGTCACAGACCCCCATTAAATACGTTTTGTATACGTGGACCCCCATTAAATACGTTTTGTAGAAGTGGACCCCCATTAAATACGTTTTGTAGTCGTGGACCCCCATTAAATACATTTTGTAGTCGTGGACCCCCATTAAATACGTTTTGTAGTCGTGGACCCCCATTAAATACGTTTTGTAGTCACAGACCCCCATTAAATACGTTTTGTAGTCACAGACCCCCATTAAATACGTTTTGTAGTCGTGACCCCCATTAAATACGTTTTGTGGTCGTGGACCCCCATTAAATACGTTTTGTAGTCGTGGACCCCCATTAAATATATTTTGTAGTCGTGGACCCCCATTAAATACGTTTTGTAGTCGTGGACCCCCATTAAATACTTTTTGTAGTCACAGACCCCCATTAAATACGTTTTATAGTCACAGACCCCCATTACATACGTTTTGTAATCGTGGACCCCCATTAAATACGTTTTGTAGTCACAGACCCCCATTAAATACGTTTTGTAGTCACAGACCCCCATTAAATACGTTTTGTATACGTGGACCCCCATTAAATACGTTTTGTAGAAGTGGACCCCCATTAAATACGTTTTGTAGTCGTGGACCCCCATTAAATACATTTTGTAGTCGTGGACCCCCATTAAATACGTTTTGTAGTCGTGGACCCCCATTAAATACGTTTTGTAGTCACAGACCCCCATTAAATACGTTTTGTAGTCACAGACCCCCATTAAATACGTTTTGTAGTCGTGACCCCCATTAAATACGTTTTGTGGTCGTGGACCCCCATTAAATACGTTTTGTAGTCGTGGACCCCCATTAAATATATTTTGTAGTCGTGGACCCCCATTAAATACGTTTTGTAGTCGTGGACCCCCATTAAATACGTTTTGTAGTCACAGACCCCCATTAAATACGTTTTGTAGTCATAGACCCCCATTAAATATGTTTTGTAGACACGGACCCCCATTAAATACGTTTTGTAGTCGTGGATCCCCATTAAATACGTTTTGTAGTCGTGGACCCCCATTAAATACGTTTTGCAGACGCGCACCCCCATTAAATACGTTTTGTAGTCACAGACCTCCATTAAATACGTTTTGTAGTCACAGACCCCCATTAAATACGTTTTGTAGTCACAGACCCCCATTAAATACGTTTTGTAATCACAGACCCCCATTAAATACGTTTTGTAGTCACATACCCCAATTAAATACGTTTTGTAGTCACCGACCCCCATTAAATGCGTCTTGTAGACACGGACTCCCATTAAATACGTCTTGTAGACGCGGACTCCCATTTTACATGTTTTATAGTCGCGGACGAAAGAACTTCAAATAATGGCTTCGCCTGCTACAAGAAAAAGAGTTCTTAGATGTTATGTAGAGCCAGTCTTAACATATGGATCTGAATCATGGACAATAGGACAACAGACAAGAAAATCACTGGAGTTTGTAGAAATGTGTTTTAACAGAAGAATATTCTGAAAAAAAATAGCAAAAAGCAAAAAGAGAGCTAATTTCCAGAGGGAGTAAAAAAAAAAATAGTAAAGTACCCCCGTCACGCCAAGTGGCGGATAGGGAATATGGTGTTAGTGACCATACATTTTACAGACCCTCGGCACATGATTTTTGGGTAATGTGGTCGGTATTACGCCCGTGCCGCTTTACTTTACCAGAAAAAAATCCGGTACCTACTTAAAGGCTGGGTGAATCGGAAGCCGTCGGTTGGGATCGAACCCTACCTCTTGTCTTTTGTAGTCCAGTTCACTAATCACTGAGCTATCGCGGCTCCGAGATAAAGGGAAGCTAAGAGAAAAGATACCAGACAGCTTAAAGGGAATGGCTTGGCAGAAGGTCAACAACAGAAATGATAAATAAATGTCAAGATCGAAAGTTGTGGAGAGACATGATCACCTAAGACAGCAAGGAAAAGGTACTTAATACTATTCTTCAAGCCTTCGCCGACCCCCTGTAAAAGCACCGCGGACCTACTGTGGGGCCGCGGACCACAGTTTGAGAAACTCTGTGATTCTTCCAGTGGTGTTACAATATGACTACTATATGGTTTGTATTACGTGGATCTTACATTCGGGATCGTCTGTCTTTCCTTTATCCTAGTCAAGACGATGTCTGGCTCTTATAACTGTTGGATCTTACATTCAGGATCGTCTGTCTTTCCTTTATCCTAGTCAAGACGATGTCTGGCTCTTATAACTGTTGGATCTTACATTCAGGATCGTCTGTCTTTCCTTTATCCTAGTCAAGACGATGTCTGGCTCTTATAACTGTTGGATCTTACATTCAGGATCGTCTGTCTTTCCTTTATCCTAGTCAAGACGATGTCTGGCTCTTATAACTGTTGGATCTTACATTCAGGATCGTCTGTCTTTCCTTTATCCTAGTCAAGACGATGTCTGGCTCTTATAACTGTTGGATCTTACATTCAGGATCGTCTGTCTTTCCTTTATCCTAGTCAAGACGATGTCTGGCTCTTTTAATCCATTTCATCATCATGATTCAGTGCCGTCTCCGCATCGAAGTTTGGCTACCATGAAGCGCAATTCCGCTCTGTCTCTTGCTCTGATAGTGCAGGTTGTCATAGATTGACTTGTCCATCTTTTGATGTTAACTGTCCAAGTTAGTCTCAGTCTGCATTTTTTACCCTGTATTTTTCCTTCCAAAATTTCTTTTAGTAGGCTGCTGTGTCTTTTAACATGCCCAAAAATATCATTTGTCTTGTTCTAATTGTGTTTAGTAGTTCTCTTTTCATTTGCAATTGTTTTAAGAATTCATCGTTTGTTTTCTTTTCTTTCCATCCAATTCTTCCTATTCTTCTATAAATTCAAATTTCAAAGGCTTCAATTTTTTTTTTGTTTTCTTGTCTAATGTCTATGTTTCTGCACCATACATGAATATTGAGAATATACAATCCATTTATATCAAAAAAATATCTGGGAATATTTGTCCTCAGGAAAGAGTGTTTGTTAAGAAATGATAATATTGACTGCATATAGCCAGAACTCTGTCTCCATTTACATTTCTATCACTGTGCACCATGTGGACCTAGGAACTCTTTCCGATTGTATCCTACTTTTTCTTTGAAATCCTCCATTACATATCAGCTGTTGTGTGTATCTGTTTCTACTTTCTGTATTCCATCTAATCATTCGTCGAAAACGTGTATTTCTCTTCTTCTATTTAGTTACCATAGTCAACAACAGAACTGATACTATGCACTGTAGATAGAAGATTGTGGAAGGACATGATCGCCCACGCCAACCGGTATGGCACATGGCGATGATGATTTAGTTATCAATGTATAGGGCTTGAAATGTTTCCATGCTATATTCCTTTTGATGTTAACATGATTATGATTCTGTGAGAATAATCGACTGAATGCAACATTCCCCTTTGTCTGGCTGAAAAATAAATGGCAGCCATTACAGTGTTTGTTGACTGCCTTCTCTCTGATCTTTCATGTCTGTTCATCCCCAAGCGTTGCAGTCATTACAGTGTTTGTTGACTGTTTTCTCTCTGACCTCTTATGTCTGTTCATCCCAAAGTGTTGCAGTGTTTGTTGACTGCTTTCTCTCTGACCTCTTATGTCTGTTCATCCCAAAGTGTTGCAGTCACACACAGATAAGTGTGGCTATGATGGTGGTAGGTGCAGTCACACACAGATAAGTGTGGCTATGATGGTGGTAGGTGCAGTCACACACACACAAGTGTGACTATGATGGTGGGAGATGCCGTCACACACACACACAAGTGTGGCTATGATGGTGGTAGGTGCAGTCACACACACACACAAGTGTGACTATGATGGTGGGAGATGCCGTCACACACACACACAAGTGTGGCTATGATGGTGGTAGGTGCAGTCACACACACACAAGTGTGACTATGATGGTGGGAGATGCCGTCACACACACACACAAGTGTGGCTATGATGGTGGTAGGTGCAGTCACACACACACACACAAGTGTGACTATGATGGTGGGAGATGCCGTCACACACACACACAAGTGTGGCTATGATGGTGGTAGGTGCAGTCACACACACACACACAAGTGTGACTATGATGGTGGGAGATGCAGTCACACACACACAAGTGTGGCTATGATGGTGGGAGATGCAGTCACACACACACACACAAGTGTGACTATGATGGTGGGAGATGCAGTCACACACACACACAAGTGTGGCTATGATGGTGGTAGGTGCAGTCACACACACACACAAGTGTGACTATGATGGTGGGAGATGCAGTCACACACACAAGTGTGACTATGATGGTGGGTGATGCAGTCACACACACACACAAGTGTGACTATGATGGTGGGTGATGCAGTCACACACACACACAAGTGTGACTATGATGGTGGTAGGTGCAGTCACACACACACACAAGTGTGACTATGATGGTGGGAGATGCAGTCACACACACAAGTGTGACTATGATGGTGGGAGATGCAGTCACACACACAAGTGTGACTATGATGGTGGTAGGTGCAGTCACACACACACACACAAGTGTGACTATGATGGTGGGAGATGCAGTCACACACACACACACACACAAGTGTGGCTATGATGGTGGGAGATGCAGTCACACACACACACACAAGTGTGGCTATGATGGTGGGAGATGCAGTCACACAAACACAAGTGTGACTATGATGGTGGGAGATGCAGTCACACACACACACAAGTGTGGCTATGATGGTGGGAGATGCAGTCACACACACACACACACAAGTGTGACTATGATGGTGGGAGATGCAGTCACACACACACAAGTGTGACTATGATGGTGGTAGGTGCAGTCACACACACACACACAAGTGTGACTATGATGGTGGGAGATGCAGTCACACACACACAAGTGTGACTATGATGGTGGTAGGTGCAGTCACACACACACACACAAGTGTGGCTATGATGGTGGGAGATGCAGTCACACACACACAAGTGTGACTATGATGGTGGGAGATGCAGTCACACACACACACACAAGTGTGGCTATGATGGTGGTAGGTGCAGTCACACACACACACAAGTGTGACTATGATGGTGGGAGATGCAGTCACACACACACAAGTGTGGCTATGATGGTGGGAGATGCAGTCATACACACACACACAAGTGTGACTATGATGGTGGTAGGTGCAGTCACACACACACACACAAGTGTGACTATGATGGTGGGAGATGCAGTCATACACACACACAAGTGTGACTATGATGGTGGTAGGTGCAGTCACACACACACACACAAGTGTGACTATGATGGTGGGAGATGCAATCACACACACACAAGTGTGGCTATGATGGTGGGAGATGCAGTCACACACACACACACAAGTGTGACTATGATGGTGGGAGATGCAGTCACACACACACAAGTGTGACTATGATGGTGGGAGATGCAGTCACACACACACACACAAGTGTGACTATGATGGTGGGAGATGCAGTCACACACACACCAGTGTGACTATGATGGTGGTAGGTGCAGTCACACACACACACACAAGTGTGACTATGATGGTGGGAGATGCAGTCACACACACACAAGTGTGACTATGATGGTGGGAGATGCAGTCACACACACACAAGTGTGACTATGATGGTGGGAGATGCAGTCACACACACACACAAGTGTGACTATGATGGTGGGTGATGCAGTCACACACACACACAAGTGTGACTATGATGGTGGTAGGTGCAGTCACACACACACACAAGTGTGACTATGATGGTGGGAGATGCAGTCACACACACAAGTGTGACTATGATGGTGGGAGATGCAGTCACACACACAAGTGTGACTATGATGGTGGTAGGTGCAGTCACACACACACACAAGTGTGACTATGATGGTGGGAGATGCAGTCACACACACACACACACACAAGTGTGGCTATGATGGTGGGAGATGCAGTCACACACACACACACAAGTGTGGCTATGATGGTGGGAGATGCAGTCACACAAACACAAGTGTGACTATGATGGTGGGAGATGCAGTCACACACACACACAAGTGTGGCTATGATGGTGGGAGATGCAGTCACACACACACACACACACAAGTGTGACTATGATGGTGGGAGATGCAGTCACACACACACAAGTGTGACTATGATGGTGGTAGGTGCAGTCACACACACACACAAGTGTGACTATGATGGTGGGAGATGCAGTCACACACACACAAGTGTGACTATGATGGTGGTAGGTGCAGTCACACACACACACAAGTGTGGCTATGATGGTGGGAGATGCAGTCACACACACACAAGTGTGACTATGATGGTGGGAGATGCAGTCACACACACACACACAAGTGTGGCTATGATGGTGGTAGGTGCAGTCACACACACACACAAGTGTGACTATGATGGTGGGAGATGTAGTCACACACACACAAGTGTGGCTATGATGGTGGGAGATGCAGTCATACACACACACACAAGTGTGACTATGATGGTGGTAGGTGCAGTCACACACACACACACAAGTGTGACTATGATGGTGGGAGATGCAGTCATACACACACACACAAGTGTGACTATGATGGTGGTAGGTGCAGTCACACACACACACAAGTGTGACTATGATGGTGGGAGATGCAATCACACACACACAAGTGTGGCTATGATGGTGGGAGATGCAGTCACACACACACACACAAGTGTGACTATGATGGTGGGAGATGCAGTCACACACACACAAGTGTGACTATGATGGTGGGAGATGCAGTCACACACACACACACAAGTGTGACTATGATGGTGGGAGATGCAGTCACACACACACCAGTGTGACTATGATGGTGGTAGGTGCAGTCACACACACACACACAAGTGTGACTATGATGGTGGGAGATGCAGTCACACACACACAAGTGTGACTATGATGGTGGGAGATGCAGTCACACACACACAAGTGTGACTATGATGGTGGGAGATGCAGTCACACACACACACACAAGTGTGACTATGATGGTGGGAGATGCAGTCACACACACACACACAAGTGTGACTATGATGGTGGTAGGTGCAGTCACACACACACACACACAAGTGTGACTATGATGGTGGGAGATGCAGTCACACACACACACACAAGTGTGACTATGATGGTGGGAGATGCAGTCACACACACAAGTGTGACTATGATGGTGGGAGATGCAGTCACACACACACAAGTGTGACTATGATGGTGGGAGATGCAGTCACACACACACACACAAGTGTGACTATGATGGTGGTAGGTGCAGTCACACACACACACACAAGTGTGACTATGATGGTGGGAGATGCAGTCACACACACACAAGTGTGGCTATGATGGTGGGAGATGCAGTCACACACACACACACAAGTGTGACTATGATGGTGGGAGATGCAGTCACACACACACAAGTGTGGCTATGATGGTGGGAGATGCAGTCACACACACACACACAAGTGTGACTATGATGGTGGTAGGTGCAGTCACACACACACACACACGTGTGACTATGATGGTGGTAGGTGCAGTCACACACACACACACAAGTGTGGCTATGATGGTGGTAGGTGCAGTCACACACACACACAAGTGTGACTATGATGGTGGTAGGTGCAGTCACACACACACACACACACAAGTGTGACTATGATGGTGGTAGGTGCAGTCACACACACACACACAAGTGTGACTATGATGGTGGGAGATGCAGTCATACACAGACAGGTGTGTATATGATGGTGTGAGATGCAGTCACACACAGACAGGTGTGTATATGATGGTGTGAGATGCAGTCATACACAGACGAATGTGGCTATGATGGTGGTAGGTGCAGCCACACACAGACAGGTGTGTATATGATGGTGTGAGATGCAGTCACACACAGACAGGTGTGTATATGATGGTGTGAGATGCAGTCACACACAGACAGGTGTGTATATGATGGTGGGAGATGCAGTCATACACAGACAGGTGTGTATATGATGGTGGGAGATGCAGTCACACACAGACAGATGTGTATATGATGGTGAGAGATGCAGTCATACACAGATAGGTGTGGATATGATGGTGGGTGATGCAATTATACACAGACATGTGTGGCTATGATGGTGGGTGATGCAGTCATACACAGACAAATGTGGATATGATGGTGGGTGATGCAGTCATACACAGACAAATGTGGCTATGATGGTGGGTGATGCAGTCATACACAGACAAATGTGGCTATGATGGTGGGTGATGCAGTCACACACAGACAAATGTGGCTATGATGGTGGGTGATGCAGTCACACACAGACAAATGTGGCTATAATGGTGGGTGATGCATTCATACACAGATAGGTGTGGCTATGATGGTGGGTGATGCAGTCATACACAGATAGGTGTGGATATGATGGTGGGTGATGCAGTCATACACAGACAAATGTGGATATGATGGTGGGTGATGCAGTCATACACAGACAGGTGTGGCTATGATGGTGGGTGATGCAGTCATACACAGACAAATGTGGCTATGATGGTGGGTGATGCAGTCATACACAGACAGGTGTGGCTATAATGATGGTGTGAGATGCAGTCACACACAGACAAATGTGGCTATGATGATGGAAGATGCAAAACAAGTCACATACATAAAAGAGTTAAAATCAAAGTCTCTGTGTAAAGGCAGTCACATACATACAAGAGTTAAAACCAAAGTCTCTGTGTAAAGGCAGTCACATACATACAAGAGTTAAAACCAAAGTCTCTGTGTAAAGGCAGTCACATATATATAAGAGTTAAAACCAAAGTCTCTGTGTAAAGGCAGTCACATACATACAAGAGTTAAAACCAAAGTCTCTGTGTAAAGGAAGTTTAATGAAAAAGGTCAGTAGTACAGGTTCAGTACAAACAAACAACACTGCTAATTTACTACATATAGTTTAGTATGTTTACAAATTCAACAACATATGGCCTTATCTATATCAGTGTACATGTGTAACTGACTGCACTGTGTTACTGAGAAAATTAAATGCTCTTACAGATATCCTATTGGTGTGTATTATCTCACTACACTTACTAATGCTTAATTAAAAACAAGTATTCATACATTTAGTTTTCTTTGTTGTCATACAATCACAGAAAATCTTATTCTGCAAATAAATAAGATGACACATTATTAACAAAAGGGGTCTGGAGATGGTTGACAAACTTATTAGATGTTCTGTTGATGTTCATTTGTGATCAACTTGTGTTCTATACACCCAGACTGGGAAGGGGATCACGAACAGAGGGATGGTGTGATCTTCATGTCTTCTCTGGTTCTCCATAATTTTCTGCACCAACATGCTGCTGTTATTTTGGTGATATCATTATATCCTAGTAAAAGTAAAAAAGTATAGTACCCCCGGCACGCCAAGTGGCGTAAAGGGAATATGGTGTTAGTGACCATAAATTTTACAGACCTTAGGTTATATGATTTTTGGGGTAATGTGGTCGGTATTACGCCAGTTCTGTTTTACTTTCCCATAAAAAAATCCGGTACCCATTAAAGGCTAGGTGAACCGGAAGCCGTCGGTTAGGATTGAACCCAACCTGTTGTCCTTTTTAGTCCAGTTCAATAACCACTGAGCTATCACGGCTCCCATTATATCCTAGACTCACTGTTATTTTGGTGATATCATTATATCTTAGACTCACCGTTTTTTGGGTGATATCATCATATCCTAGACTCACTGTAATTCTGGTGATATCATTATATTCTAGACTCACTGTTATTTTGGTGATATCATCATATCCTAGACTCACTGTAATTCTGGTGATATCATTATATCCTAGACTCACTGTTATTTTGGTGATATCATCATATCCTAGACTCACTGTAATTCTGGTGATATCATTATATCCTAGACTCACTGCTATTTTGGTGATATCATTATATCCTAGACTCACTGTTATTTTGGTGATATCATTATATCCTAGACTCACTGTAATTCTGGTGATATCATTATATCCTAGACTCACTGTAATTCTGGTGATATCATTATATCCTAGACTCACTGTTATTTTGGTGATATCATTATATCCTAGACTCACTGTTATTTTGGTGATATCATTATATCCTAGACTCACTGTAATTCTGGTGATATCATTATATCCTAGATTCACTGTTATTTTGGTGATATCATTATATCCTAGACTCACTGTAATTCTGGTGATATCATTATATCCTAGACTCACTGTTATTTTGGTGATATCATTATATCCTAGACTCACTGTTATTTTGGTGATATCATTATATCCTAGACTCACTGTAATTCTGGTGATATCATTATATCCTAGACTCACTGTAATTCTGGTGATATCATTATATCCTAGACTCACTGTTATTTTGGTGATATCATTATATCCTAGACTCACTGTTATTTTGGTGATATCATTATATCCTAGACTCACTGTAATTCTGGTGATATCATTATATCCTAGACTCACTGTTATTTTGGTGATATCATTATATCCTAGACTCACTGTTATTTTGGGTGATATCATTATATCCTAGACTCACTGTAATTCTGGTGATATCATTATATCCTAGACTCACTGTTATTTTGGTGATATCATTATATCCTAGACTAACTGCTATTTGATGTCCTAGACAACTTGTTCGACAAGCTACTGATTCACATCCAGAACTGACTCAGAGCATTTATATTCTGGGCTATTTCTTATTGGATGTCATGGGAAGAGGTGTGCAACATAATCACAAAGAGCAAAGCAAAAGCTTGTGTTGCTGCTGGGGAGACAACTGTTACAAACTGTTTGTTACTAGCCCCTTCATGTACCTACAAAGCTGTCACTTAATCTTGTCCCCCTTCCTTTCCTTATCACATATGAAGCCTCAGTGGCCGAATGGTTATTGTACTTGATTCCTGATCAAAAGGGTCTAGGTTTAATTCCCAGAAGTGGTGGATTTTTTTTTTCCAAACTGACAAGGCTCTGGGGATTCACCCAGCTTCTAAAAATGGGTACCAGAGATTTTTCTGGGAAGTAAAGGTGACCTATTGTGACCCTGACCACATCACACAAAACTATGACAGTGGTTATGGTAATATGTGGTCACTAACACCATATTCTCCATAAGCCTAGCAAGGAAAGGGAGGTAACCGTGAAATTTTATTCTGTGGACATTCTCAATGCCTTGCCTAACCTTGAACCTCCTGGGTCATTGACCTTGGCTGCCATTTTCTTCAACTTTAACCTGCAGTACAATCACAACAGTGTAATATATTGATGTAGACCCAATGGGATAAAAGAACTTTGACATGCGTCCCGAGTACTGCAACATATTCTTTGAGGCTTTGTTCTGTTATTGTATGTGAAAAAAAATATAAAAAACATATTTATAATTTATGATTTAACAGTGCAGTGCAAAGTACACCAATAATTAGAAGTAGTGAGAGCAGAGATGTATATGTCAGTCAAAAGTACACTTCCATCTAAAACTGTGAACATAAAGAAAACCATAGAGACAAAAGAGCCTTGCTCAGTTATGCTATCTCTTGGTTTATGGGTTGGCTGTCAATCTAATTGAGTAGGTAAATGAATTTAAATATTTGCGAACTTTGTTAACCTCAGACGGAAGATGTACAAAAGAGGTGAGATGCAGAATGGCTCAGGCAAAAGCAGCTTTCCAAAAAATGAGGAAGATACTATGCAATCCATTTTTGACAATAGAAACAAGAAAAAGAGTTCTTAAATGTTACGTAGAGCCAGTCTTAACATAGGGCTGCGAATCATGGACAATAGGATAACAGACAAGAAAATCACTGGAGTCTGTAGAAATGTGGTTTTACAGAAGAATGTTGAGAGTACCATGGACAGCTAAGAAGAGTAATGAAGATGTTCTGAGAGAGGTCAAAGCAAAAAGAGAGCTAATTTCCAATATTAGGAAGAAACAATCATCATTTTTTGGCCATGTAATGAGAAGAGAACAACTGGAATATATTGTAACAACTGGAAAAATTGAGGGACGAAGAGATAGAGGGAAGCAAAGAGAAAAAATAACAGACAGCTTAAGAGAATGGCTTGGCAGAAAGTCAACAACAGAAATGATAAATAGTTGCCGAGATCGAAAGTTGTGGAGAGACATGATCACCTACGCCAGCAGGCCCGGTACTTAATGATGATGTCAATCTAATGATGTCATGGGAGTGTCCAGGAACAAGATTTCAACAGTAACTCTGCTATCTGCACTCACAACTTAATGATGGTGCACTCAATGTGACGATGTCAAAGCCCAGTTTATTTTAACTTCAAAAGATGAATGAATATCAAGGTTGTGATCTAAAGGCAGTTTATGTTCAAAACTCAACAGATTAAAGATCTAGATGTTGGAGCTGAAGGTGATGGTTCTAAATTCTGACGACAGATGATTCAAGTGTCTGTTACAGAATGCATTTATTTGAGACTGGCAGCTTTAAATACAAGTCTTAGAACACAGGAAACTAATCCCACCACTTTACAGGTACAGCAATGACACTTTACAGGTACAGCAATGACACTCTACAGGTACAGGTACAGCAAAGACACTCTACAGGTACAGGTACAGCAAAGACACTCTACAGGTACAGCAAAGACACTCTACAGGTACAGCAAAGACACTTTACAGGTACAGTAAAGACACTTTACAGGTACAGCAATGGCACTTTACAGGTACAGCAAAGACACTTTACAGGTACAGCAAAGACACTTTACAGGTACAGCAATGACACTTTACAGGTACAGCAAAGACACTTTACAGGTACAGCAAAGACACTGTACAGGTACAGCAAAGACACTGTACATGTACAGCAAAGACACTGTACATGTACAGCAAAGACACTTTACAGGTGCAGTAAAGACACTCTACAGGTACAGCAATGACACTTTACAGGTACAGCAAAAACACTGTACAGGTACAGCAAAGACACTGTACATGTACAGCAAAGACACTTTACAGGTGCAGTAAAGAGCAATGTCTGAGGTGCAGTGGAGTCAGTCAGCACAACTTGGACACACTTTCATCTGCTGTTTTTTGGACCCGTTTGATTGCAGCTACTTCACCAATACTTTATCATTTGATTAAAAAAAAAAAAAAAAAAAAAAAAACAGACAATGTTCAAATTTTTGTTATGAAAATTAAAACATTGTAGCAACAAGATAAACTGAACAAAAAGCTGCAGTGGTTACGTATCTAACAACCCCAACAGACGATCTGTTAGCTCATCTTACACCTCTGGGTGTGTGTGCCTTAAAGGAAAGGAGAAGGTTTGGGTGGGTAAGAGATACCTGTCACGCCTTACAGTATATCATTTTAGTGCTCATATTTGTGGTTAAAGTCAATGAGTGCAAACAAGCCAGGTAGCCTTATTCACCAGCCCCCTCAAGCCAATCCTGAAACCACGGCAACTGAAAAATAAATATCTGCCACAGTTGTGAACTGAGCATAGATTACTTGGCCAGTATTGATGAACCAACAATGTTGGCTGCGTGTCACAGTCCAAGTTAAATAAACCAGAAATAACGTCAGTTATTCATTCTCTAGAGCAATCATAACAATTTTTATAACAAACGAAAGTCAGTAAGTGTTGTCAACAATATTAACGAAGCTCTTACAAAGCAAATGAAAGGACAACACTAATTATGATAATAACACGAACAATAAAAAGTGCCATGTTATAGAAGTGAACGAAGAATTCAACAAAGATTTAAGCTTATGCTCAATACATATGTTCAGTACACAGTCAAATCAGACTGACTTATGAAAGAATTAACTAAAACAAATAAAAAGATTTTTAATGCACAAAGACAGCTACAACACATAGACCACTTGATTCCAACATCACCACTATATTAATCAGTATACAAGAAACATAATGTTATATATTGTATGCTCAGATTACGGTTAACTATAATTGTAGTGTGGTGAGATTATACTAAAGTGCAATCATAATTACTCAGATTACTTTAATTTATAATCATTGTACACTGAGATTACACTTAAAGTCAAAATGACTCAGACTACAGTTACAATCATAATTTCTCAGACTACAGTGTCATAATTTCTCCGATTACAGTTACAGTCCTTTTTTTTAGACTACATTTGCAGTCATAACCTAGAGTATAGTTAGTCATAATTTTTTAGACTACAGTTGAAGTCATAACCTAGACTATAGTTACAGTCATAGTTTCTTAGACTATAGTTGCAGTCATAGTTTCTCAGAATAGTTACAGTCATAATTTTTTAGACTACAGTTGCAGTCATAACCTAGACTATAGTTACAGTCATAGTTTCTTAGACTATAGTTATAGTCATAGTTTCTTAGACTATAGTTGCAGTCATAGTTTCTCAGAATACAGTTACAGTCATAATTTCTCAGAATACAATTAGTCATAATTTCTCAGACTGTAGTTACAGTCATAATTTCTTGAGACTGTAGTTACAGTCATAATTTCTCAGACTGTAGTTACAGTCATAGTTTCTCAGAATACAGTTACAGTCATAATTTCTCAGAATACAATTAGTCATAATTTCTCAGACTGTAGTTACAGTCATAATTTCTTGAGACTGTAGTTACAGTCATAATTTCTCAGACTGTAGTTACAGTCATAATTTCTCAGACTATAGTTACAGTCATAATTTCTCAGACTACAGTTACAGTCATAATTTCTCAGACTGTAGTTACACATAATTTCTCAGACTGTAGTTACAGTCATAATTTCTCAGACTGTAGTTACAGTCATAATTTCTCAGACTATAGTTACAGTCATAATTTCTTAGACTATAGTTACAGTCATAATTTCTTAGACTATAGTTACAGTCATAATATCTTAGACTATAGTTACAGTCATAATTTCTCTTTCTCACTTCTACTGACATAGACTAGTTGCAAGAGACGTTTTTCATTTTCTGAGATGCCATTTTGGCCTGAGCTATTCTACTTTTTATTTCTATGGTGCATCTTCCATCTGATATTATTATAATTCAAGTATAACTGAAACCAACATGATAAAAACAAACAAACAACCACTAAAATAATATCGAAGTAGCCAAAAAACAAACAAAAATATATTACTGACAAGTCATTAGTGTCCGTTTCTATGGCTAGATCTTATATAAAAATTGTTGGTGAATCTCAACATAGAACAAGAACAGAACAAATAAAAACTGTTCCGACTCAGCTAAAAATGTCTATGCTTGACAAACTCTGTGTTACAATAAAACGTCTGCTGTCTTCCTCTTTCTCTTGTGTCCACCTCTTTCTCTTGTGTCCACATTTTGATATCAGCACCATCATTATGTGTGTGTAATTAAACTGTTGTCCGAAGCTCCTATTTAGCTTCACACAGTTTTCGTTGTAAGTTTGGGATCCTGGGCCAATGCAGACTTTTGCAGTGGTAAAATATGGGTTAACAATCCAGTAGTAAATGTTCACATTTAGTTCCTATTACATGTTTTGGTGATACGATTTGATAAGAAAGCCTCGATATAGAACTGGAGAACTAAATTGTCCGGGAGGTATTAACTGTGACGAACAGCATTCTACTTGCCCCTAATTTCCTCAAACAGAGAAGCATGGCACAGAGAAGATGACCTCTGTCTACCCACATTCAATATGCTCTATACCTTTATTTAAATATGGAGTTGACATTAATGGAAGCTAAGAAAAGAATCATGTTTGAATGAACAGTGACATAAATAATAATAAAGCTTTTGTGCACAGACAGTTAAATGAATATAAAACACACAAATAAGAGAAAAGGCAAATTAAAAATGGTTTATACACACAAATAAGAGAAAAGGCAAATTAAAAATGGTTTATACACACAAATAAGATACACATGACTGAAATGATAAGGGATGGGTAAGAAAAAGTGTAATCAAATCATGAAGACTTGAAGATGATGAGATGAGCAGCCACGAGATTGGATGAGTGACAACAGACTTCAGTGGCTCTCTATATATATATATTAATGTTTCCTAAAGACACAGATTCCAGCCTTTATTGTTCAATTTTTGGGTGATGAAAATTGAACATTAGTACATTGAACATTTCCATTGTAATTGGCTGTTCCTCTATAAACATGGCTTCTTTGTTCTGGAATTTGGCCTTTTTGTTTTGAGTCTGGGACGAGATTAGTAGCTAAATCACTTAAAGCAGTAGTGTAGAGCTCATACCCTAGTACAAAGCTCCAGTTAGGCCAACTGTAAATGGGTACACAAACTTTTAGAGGTGAAAAGGTCAATATTTAGAAGCTCCCTTTGGCACTCAAGATCTACCTGCCTGCTGATGTTATTTATAGCAGCTCCACTCATGACCCACAATATGTTATATTTAAGCCTATCTTTAGCACTGGTACCATCACTTCCAAATGTTGTGGCCTAGCACTTTTTCTTTCTTTACTTTCTCCTGGAACCATTCGGGTGTAGAGGAAGATACAAAGTTTTCTGGTTCTCACACTTTTGGTAGCTCCAATCATTTTCAACTGATGTTGGGGTGTTTCTATGTTGTTATCTGTCCATGTTACTCTGTGCCTGACCTAGCACTTCCTGTGTTGTTATCTGTCCATGTCACTCTGTGTCTGACCTAGCACTTCCTGTGTTATTATCTGTCCATGTTACTCTGTGCCTGACCCAGCACTTACTGTGTTGTTATCTGTCCATGTCACTCTGTGTCTGACCCAGCACTTCCTGTGTTGTTATCTGTCCATGTTACTCTGTGCCTGACCTAGCACTTCCTGTGTTGTTATCTGTCCATGTTACTCTGTGCCTGACCTAGCACTTCCTGTGTTGTTATCTGTCCATGTTACTCTGTGCCTGACCCAGCACTACCTGTGTTGTTATCTGTCCATGTTACTCTGTGCCTGACCTAGCACTTCCTGTGTTGTTATCTGTCCATGTTACTCTGTGCCTGACCCAGCACACTGAAGTAAACTACATGACTCCCCAACAAGCTGAAGGTAGTCAACTGTTTTATGTAAAACAAACAAATTCATCTCTACTAAGACTACAGTAGAAGATGTTTATACAAGTACATGTAAGAAGCTCTCAGCCATATCATCTACAACAAACAGGTATAACTACAGTACAGAAAATGTTAAGGGATCCCTCCAAGATTTAAGATGTTTGGAAACTATGGTTTTAGTTTCCATATATTTCATATCACACCAGGCTGCCCTACTTTCTCCAGAAACATCCGGTACCCATTTAAAGCTGGGTGAACATAGTGGTTATAGTCCGGGATTGAACCCAACCTCTTGCCCAAAGTAGTTCAGTTCACTAGCCACTGAGCTAGTGCAACTTCCTACAGAACTACAATAAGTGAACATCAATCAAGAAGAGCTACAAATCTCCATGGCAACAATAACTGAAGCTAGCCACTAAGCTAGTACAGCTTCCTATAGAACTACAATAAGTGAACATCAATCAAGGAGAGTTACAAATCTCCATGGCAAATTAACCACAGAATTATTATTTGATTAATTATTATTCCAAACCTGTGACAAAATGTATCCAATCGTAAAGTTTTAATTTCCAACAAATTATTACCCTCTTTCCTGTTATTTAAACTCATGTTTGTTTTCTCCGTTGAAATAATAGTAATCATTCTCAACAGCCTAAATATAATCAGCCATAATATACATTGAATATAGTAAAAGGCATTCAATTATTTATGATAATATTCTGTTTAACGTACAAATAATAATTTTGACAAAAATATGGTTACAAATATGTTGTAAAAAAAAAAATCTATGTACAAAACACATTTAAAAATTAAAATAGAAATAGTTAAAAGCTCATGATATATGGGTAAGTTTATGAATACTATTATAAATAGAATAATTAATAACATATGCTACGTGGTATTGAGAGGAAACTGTAGTTTCATGCTCTCTGTTTACATTTCAAAATTGAAACCAAAGACTATATGGTCAAGGTTATGTGAGGAACAATATACAAAGTGGTTAGATGTGAGAGAATGGATGGGTAACAGAGCATTACATAGACAACAGATATAATGGAGGCTTTGAGAAGTGACCAAAAGATAGCTTTATAAAAGTGATGACAAATGACACTGAAGAAAGTGATGGAGCTTCAGAAAGTTATGATAAACGATACTTAAAAAAGTGATAAGACTTAAAATGATAGAACATTTTTGTTTATGTACGGATGGCCAGTCTGATGTTGTAAGTTAAGGCCAGTGTAAAGCCAAAATGAAAACACAAACAACAAAAATAATCAAGTCAAACATGTTGCCCACAAAACTCAAACATAATGTTGCTACCATGGTGCTTCCATCTGGCAATGACTTTAGCACAAAGATGTCCGACCTCAACAAACAATTATTTGAAATGTTAAAGATCATGCTTATCGAGAAGATTAAAAAAAACATCACTTAAACATAAAAAAAAAATACAATAGCAATTTAATAAAAACAGAATGGAACAAAAGAGAGTCAACTAATAATTCCTCAAAGGAAAAAAAGTCAATTTATTTTTATTTTTCAATTATTTATTTATTTTTTTTTTGGGTGGGGGGTGGGGCGGGGGTGTTAAAGTAAAAGAGATAATGTGTATGGCGTGTGAGAGAAAGGAAATAATGATCTTGAAGTTTCGAACAAATTGTTGCAAGGATGGCTGTGTAAGTTATAAGGGATGTTCATCACTCTAATGCCACAGAATAAAGTATACAAGTCATACTGCCTGCCACAAAATATTCACTTGGTTCTGTACTTATGTTGGGTGTTATTATGTACCTTAGTGGATTTTTAGAAAACAAAAACCAAGAAGAATGTGAAGCAGACAATTCTGACAGCATTTATCTTATTTCTGGGCTTCTGTGGGAGAAATGGGGGAAAAGGAGACTGAATGGCTGGTGTGATCACCATGGGGTATACAAGTCACCCTTCTGGACTTCTGTGGGAGAAATGGGGAAAAGGAGACTGAATGGCTGGTGTGATCACCATGGGGTATACAAGTCACCCTTCTGGACTTCTGTGGGAGAAATGGGGAAAAGGAGACTGAATGGCTGGTGTGATCACCATGGGGTATACAAGTCACCCTCCATAGAAATGATTTGTTTTACTCAGAATCATGCCAATGTTCATTGGACTGGCTAACGGCAAATTGTAACTCAGTCATATAGATAAAGGTAAATGATGTAAGCCATAACGACATACATTATAAATATTGGGAATGCTCATTCAAGAAGGATAAAACAATGTATATTAAATGTTATTTTTTGACATGTAATAAATTATGAATAAATAAAGCTGGCATGAGTAAAAATGTTGACTGCATGGATAATTGGGGAAAAAAAAGGGGGGGGGGGAGAGGGGGAGGAGAGAGAGAGAGTGAATATCAAGACATAAATATAGGCAGTAGATCAATAGGGACTTTGACAACTGCTGCAATCAGTCACATTTATTTGCTCTTGATAAAATAAATCAAGGACTGCAATCAGTCACATTTATTTGCTCTTGATAAAATAAATCAAGGACTGCAATCAGTCACATTTATTTGCTCTTGATAATATCAATCAAGGAACAATTTAAAACATGATAAATTAATCAAATGAAGAAAGTTGATTACATTTTGAAATCTCATTTCAGTTCCAGGGATTAGAGTAGGAAGATGGGAACTTCTAGTATTGACCAAGTCGGCCTGCTGGCCTCACTCCACCAGGAGAGAGGAGTTGCAGGGCAGAAATACTAGTTGGAGCGAGTCATTTCTGATGATCAGATTACCTTCATTCAGTTGCAATAGTTTTCTAGTTTCAAAGATAAACAGAGAAGAATTATGAACAATAATTTGTAGCTATTTGATAATGTGTGATTAAAATATTGTACACAAGTCTCTAGGTGAGAGTAATGCTTGAACAAAAATATGTGGTCATTTACAAGCTGTTTTTCTGGTATAAAACTATGTACACATAAACAGCGGTGATATACACAAGAAGTGTACATGAACTTTTAGCCACGTACAACAACAGTAGGACCCTCAACTCTTGTGTCACATTTACTAATACAGTTGGCATATCACCTGTTTTCTAGGTGATCTCATCAAGTACAAAATGATAAAAAAATCATCTTAAACTTTTCACCCACAGTTTTCAACTAAGAAAATACATAGCCATTATTACTGCTTGTGAAAAAAAATAGCCATTATTACACAGGACAGATGCTTGTAAAAAAAAAAATGAATAAACAAAAATATATACAACATGCCAGATTTCTGTACAATTGATTTTAGCCCAAGTTTGGCTAAATGAAGGAACAGCATCCTCTGTTACATGACAAACACAAGGGGAGCTCATTACAAGTAGGCAGATGCATAACTTGAAAACAAGGTAATCCTTTGACCATTTTTATTACAGATATAAATAGAATTTGCACGCCGGAACAGAATGCTGCTCTTCAACATATCTATACTTTTGTATCTTTCGTCACGCCATGATTTAATTACTGCCACCCACTAAGTATTAAATTGAAAACAAAAGTGACATCAAACAAAACAATCAAGTGTAACCATCTTGATGTTAATTTGATCATTGAGCCCAGACACTGCGAGACTAAATGTTGGATATAATAACTGTACAAGCACTCAGATTGAGCCTAGACACTGTGAGACTAAATGTTGGATATAATAACTGTACAAGCACTCAGATTGAGCCTAGACTCTGTGAGACTAAATGTTGGATATAATAACTGTACAAGCACTCAGATTGAGCCCAGACACTGTGAGACTAAATGTTGGATATAATAACTGTACAAGCACTCAGATTAAGCTATACAATCATCCAAACAGGTTATTTATCGCTATATATTTTGTTGAAAGGACTCAACAATTTTTAATAAGGAACAGAAATTACGGTGAATGACAATATAGGCTGCAAACAACAAAAAACTCTCTGGGGGTATATCTCATTTGCGTAAACATAAATGTATTTTGCAAGTTTAAATTCATAATTCAAATATGTTTCCCTGAAGTGACAGCAACTTTTACATTTATTCACACACATGCTGCACGTACTGCCTATAAATTTACTCTGTAGATTTTAGCACAACTTGATACCATACTGCCTTGAGATGGAATTTTAACCCAAGATTACGAGAACGTAGTAAACATTTACCATATCAAAACACAAATTTCTCAAAATTGGACTTTTTCCGTATTCAAACATTACCTCCTTATGTGTACATTCTTTAACTAGCACTTTCGGCGACCCCCTGGGTGTTTCATTAATTTCCATTGAATTTTTAATTTTGTGTGTGTGTGATAAATTGTTAAAAAAAAAAAAAGGCAATTTTCAAGAAATTGGCTGTTTTTTCTTTTTTTTTTTTTTGCTGTGACAAGGGAAATTTCCTGGTCACTGACAAACATCAAACAACCATTTGTGACTCGGGAAACACAGCAAATAACACTATGTGGTCACTGAACATACTGACAGACTTACAGCGACCATACCAACAGACGTAACGTGTCCAACTGTGATACCCATGTGTTGGACACTGTGGGCTGTGACACACATGTGTTGGATTATTGCTATTACATAAGACTGCTGTTTTCTGTTTGCACGGCAAAACAGGGGGATTACCGTTGAGAAATAATGTTTCAAATGAGTTATTTTTGCAGACATAATTATAACTAATGTTTTATCAATTAAACCACAAGAAACAACTTTGTGAGATTAAACAAAAGCAGACTTCATAGCAAGCTAAAAAAAAATAAAAGGTTATGGGCCTTGAGGATCAAGGGAAATAAGGAGTTATGTTGTGCATTTTCTACCTCCTCCTACCAGCATATTATTTATTGGTGAGTTGGTAGTAGTTCCAACCAGGTTGTTCTACTTTCTTAGAAGAAAATCCCCAGGGACCAATTCGTTGGATGCTGACTGAACCCTAAAGCCTAGTCAATCAGATAAAATGTTCTCTGCATGAACCTGGACAACCATAATTTCACGAAGCGCACTAGCCACTATGCTACATCTTCTGCAAGTCTAAAGAGCTCAGTGTCTGGATAACTGAGCGAATTTCAGCTGCGAAGGATTGTATCACCGAAAAATTTTATTAATGAACTATTTTCTTTATTTAAAAATGGCATATATTTGACAACATAAAATGAATAATTCACATTTAATAGAAAGGAAAAACCCAAGGGGAACTAACCAGTCTGTATTGAGATGCAGACAAATCTAAAAAAGTGTCGCCATTTTATACAAATGTCAAGACCAACATGACAGACAATGGATATATCATTGTCAGTAAATGAACTCTTCAAATGTCATATTTTCTATCCTGAACACAAAAGTAAACACTTGGTGAGATATCTATGAGCCATAATAAATGACAAAATTTTCCGGAAAAAAACACAACAAAACTTGGCAAATTTTCCTTCAATCAACAAACATACAAGAAAAATGTAAATAATGAACAATTTATTGTTTCATTGTTAACAATATACTGTAACAATTGATCCTAAATCTAAATTAATACTTGAAATATCAAAAATAAATATCCAAATCTCACCATTAATTCAAATTAATTTATGAAATGTTAAAAAGAACATGACACACTTTTTAGCAAACTTTTGAATAATATTGTCCTAACTGGCAAAAGCACACTATTGTAATGTATCCCCATCTGCTGAAGATGACTATTCACAATCACATTTGTAACCAAAACAATTATGTTCTAAATATACAAGACAACAAAGATGTGTATTATACATACATTTTGTACATATATATCAATGATACACTTTGCTTGCTTTATTACGGCAACCAATGCAACTGGTAGCATATCAACTTTGAGTATGTTTCTCTGTAGATCTGTTTAGTTATAATTGAATGTAAATTGTGTTTTATTCATTTCTGATGCAAATGGAAAAGAGTTCTTCACTGTTATAGTGAACCAATATTGACATATAGTTGCAAGTAATGGACAATTAGTAAGCAAATAAGGTCATTGGCGATCAGTGAGGCTGTTACAAATTAGTGAAAGGTGAAAAAAAAAAAACTGCACAGAAGAAAATATCTTGAGGAATAACAAGAGATAATTGGGATTTTTGTTTTATTTTGTTTGGTTGGAAGTGGAAAAAGGGGAGGGGGTGTATGCATGTGTTGGTGAGAGTAAGGGAGACACTTACTGGGAGAGAGTGGTTAGAAAATTACAATGAGGAATAAGTAAAGGAATTCATACATCAAGGCAAAGGAGTGCGAAGTGGTTGATCTGGTCAAATACAAAACCACATTGTTGGAGATAATATTTGCCTGTGGGGGGCGCATGGTGCTCTTCATTTTTTTTAACCAAGACAAGTCATGTACCCAATTTTACATCTGGATTGACCAGGATGTGAGTGTTAAAAAACAAACTCCTGATATTTAGGCTCTGCAGCACACTGACACCCCATACACAACACAAGAAAGAATATCAGACACTCTACACACAGGGGGCTAAATGAATTACAGACGGTCAGTCAACACAGAGGATCACAGTGCCTTGAAAGGAAGAAAGAGGTGATAGCAGGTCAACAGATCTGGATAAATAACAAATGGAGAGAAGACACTTGAACTAATTTCTTAACTGTGATGATTAAACTGCAGCACAGGGAAGATCAATGATAGATAAAAAAAATGTATTGATCAAATCAGTGATTACAAGAAATATCTTTACCACATTTATGATTTGTGACCAGTTTTGTCCAATGAATGACACAAAGTGTGCTCAGTTCTTGTAATGTGCTGGATCTATACACTTCAGATGCCAGTTACCACAATCTATTTGTGCTAAGCTTGACTCCTAGTTCTTCAGCCCTCAACATGCCACTCTCAAGAAATGACCATAAAGAGACTTTTTTCTCACAGTTCCCATCTCTCAAAGCTAGCCTGCCAATTAATTCTTCAGTTGTCATGGACTCCCAGTGATCTAGACAGTGGGACCCGCACATGTTCCCTTTGAGATGTCAGCTCTCATAATCTCCCAGCTACTAAAGGTGAAGCATTGACCAGTAGAAGGGAATAGCTACATGGAAAACAGCAGTTGAAGGGAATAGCTACATGGAAAACAGCAGTTGAAAGGAATAGCTACATGGAAAACACAAGTTAAAAACAGTTGAAGGGATAACTACCTGGAAAGTTATAAACAGCAGAAGGGACAGCTAATTTGAAAATGAACGGGGCATTGTAATTCATGAGGAAACAATGAAACAAACATCAATGAGAAGGTAATAATATAGAGAGTTCACAGAAAGAACAGCAATAAAGTGCTTTCTGCATATAATTTTCACAGATTTTTTTCTTGACAGGACAGGAGATAGGGTGCTCCCCACCCCCATACTCCCACTTTTTTCTTTAACAAGACTACATAAAGTGTGCTTATTCTAATCTGAATATATTTGTTCATATAGAACAATGTGAGCAATGGTCTGTTCAAGTGAAGGTATTACATGATGTCACACAAATTACATTAATATTCTTTACATGCATGTTAATATGTTGTACATATTATACAACAATTGATACAAGTCTATATTAAGAATCAACATTTGAAAATCAAAGTTCTAAAGATAGTAACAGACTCAAATTTGTGGAGGAGAAATGACAGGAGCCAAATAGGTGGGGATGACCAGAATTAATAGCTGAGACAGTGTTGTGGAGGAGAAATGACAAGAGCCAAATAGGTGGAGATGAATAGAATTAATAGCAGAGACAGTGTTGTGGAGGAGAAATGACAAGAGCCAAATAGGTGGAGATGACCAGAATTAATAGCAGAGACAGTGTTGTGGAGGAGAAATGACAAGAGCCAAATAGGTGGGGATGACCAGAATTAATAGCTGAGACAGTGTTGTGGAGAGAAATGACAAGAGCTAAATAGGTGGAGATGACCAGAATTAATAGCTGAGACAGTGTTGTGGAGGAGAAATGACAAGAGCCAAATAGGTGGAGATGACCAGAATTAATAGCAGAGACAGTGTTGTGGAGGAGAAATGACAAGAGCCAAATAGGTGGAGATGACCAGAATTAATAGCAGAGACAGTGTTGTGGAGGAGAATGAGACAATACAGCACAGCCAGATGTCATATCAGAGAGAAACTTGTTTATTTGTTTGTTGTTAGGATCATCATCATCACTAGACCCTAAATGAATTCACAAGTGCTCCAATGTCCCTCTTGAGAAAATCCAAGGAGAGTCCTGACCCATGTGCACAAACTCCGTAGCCTGGCCTGGACAGATTTATGCTGATAATTTTGCCAGGGCTGCCCATATTTAAGGCCTACTCCTATTTATTTTAACTGACAATGGTTCTTTAACATGTGCGAGTGCACGCTGGACCATGTTTTTACTAATGTTATCTAAGAGAGGGCTAGACACTGGATCTCACTACCCAAGACATCAGGGGAAGGTAGTGTCATTAAAAATACCAGAGATTAATGTCTCCTATTTTTAAAAAACCACCACCCCTTTTAGTGGGTTTTGAACCAAAGTCCTTTCTGTCGAGAGGCCGACAATGTACCTTTAGACTACCCAGTGCCCCAGACAAAAACTTGTCAAAGAGAACAATACACCAACCAATACAGTCAGGACCTAAAAAACAAACAAATGTGAAGACAGATATGACAAACTAGCAGGAAGCTAGCTGCACAACCAAACTTTGAATGAAATTCTCAAGTCAAGAAAAGTTGGAAGGCTAAAGACAATGTGAAGAATGGTAGAAGGCCAATTCACATCTTTCAAACAAAATACTATGCTTTCTACAGGAGACACTATATTATTACATAACATAGAGCAACGTTTCTCAAATTGTGGCCCCCCCCCCCACACACACACACACACACACAAGAGTGGTGGTCCGCACAAGCTTGAAGAATAGTAAAAGGAAAGAGAGAATGAATGCTCAAAAGAAAATAAATCGTAAAAAGAATAAATCTTGAATTGAAGTTGAATCTTGAGGGTCCACAACTACAAAACATATTCAACAGGGGTCCACAATCAAGGAAAATCTGATAACCACTAACATAGTGAATACAACCAGACTGACGATAGCTACAGCACAAAGTCTCCTTTAATCAACAGAAAGAAGTACAAATATTTTCTTCTATTTGTTCAACACTGATCAAAGTGTTTAGAACAATCTGAAGTAACAAGTTTTTAGAAATTCTGGGAAAGATAGCCACATATAACAATACATTGGGATGTTGTGAGGTGTTTCAACTACAGAGGAGTCCATAATTACTTATCAGTACTAAAGATATTACCCATGTGGCTACCAAGACCATGACCACGGTGATGGGAGAAAAGAAAAGTCACTGTTATCTGCCACGCATGCCACAAGAGGCACACAAGGAGGTTTTTTTGGGGGACATTTTGTGGCAGGTGTTCTCATACTGGGGAATGTGCTAAGGAGTGTGAATCTGGGCACTCTGGAGTAGTCCTTTGTACAACAAAGATGATCTGTTAATTAAACCAATTAAACTTCAGACTGCAAATGTCTTCAGAAATTGTGTCCCAATTCTAAAGTACACCCACTAAACAAATGCTAATTTAGCAATGCAGATGAACTTGAACAAATTCTTCTAGATTTCAAGCTGTATTAGATCAGTTACAATATAATCTTCAATTTAAATTAATTGATTCTTATGGTTACTTCTGAAGTCATGGTTTACCGGACAAGTACATTATATACAGGGCTTATTACAAATGATGTGTTTTGAAGTCTTATAACTTGTAAGGATTGCACTAATTCATACTAATCTATAACAAAATACAGATCCTCAATTGTGAAATTTGAATATGCAGACTTCCATGTGACAGACATGGTGGCAGCGTGAGCTTCATTTGGACAAAGGTGACTAAGCATCAGATAGCATTTTGTTTTTTGGAATATGAAAGGGTATTGTTTCTTTGCAGCATGCACTCTGAAGGCAGAACAACCAGAGTACTCTGTGATTGTATCAACAGTTCAAGGACAGAGGCTACCTGTGTAAAGGTAGTAGCATAGAACAACCATGTGCTTCTAACAGAACAGTGGAGAGTGTCACATATTTCCCATGAAAGTCAACAAACCATGCAAGTCATAAACTTGGTATTCCACAGTCAACAGAAGATTTGACAACAGAAACTAACAAAAACCCTAGCATCTGATCATGTTGGAACAATTGTCATTGGAAAAGTATTTTGATGACCATCAATATGGTAATGCTATGATATGTTTGTGACGAACCCAACCAGTGTACAGAAATGTGCCATGTGACGAAGGGAGCACACATCCAAACATTTGTAGTACATGACTGCAATTTGGACATCTATTATTTTACATTATTTTGGTAATCTGCACTATCAAAGCAAGAGACAGAGTGGAATGGCGCTCCATGGTAGCCAACCTTCGATGCGGAGACAGCACTCAATGATGATGATGATGATTATTTTACATTATTTTGGTAATCTGCACTATCAAAGCAAGAGACAGAGTGGAATGGCGCTCCATGGTAGCCAACCTTCGATGCGGAGACAGCACTCAATGATGATTATTTTACATTATTTTGGTAATCTGCACTATCAAAGCAAGAGACAGAGTGGAATGGCGCTCCATGGTAGCCAACCTTCGATGCGGAGACAGCACTCAATGATGATTATTTTACATTATTTTGGTAATCTGCACTATCAAAGCAAGAGACAGAGTGGAATGGCGCTCCATGGTAGCCAACCTTCGATGCGGAGACAGCACTCAATGATGATGATTATTTTACATTAACACTTTGTGAAATATGGTTCTCTAATGTAGCACTTTGTGAAATATGGTTCTCTAAAGTAACATTTTGTGAAATATGGTTCTCTGAATGTAACACTTTGTGAAATATGGTTCTCTAAAGTAACATTTTGTGAAATATGGTTCTCTAAAGTAACACTTTGTGAAATATGGTTCTCTAAAACCTCATGAATCATTTGTAATAACCCAGTACATAGTTTGTTTATCACATACTTGTACTTAGATCATCATCAATGTACTTGGACAACCCCAACTAGTGCCTGATTCACAGTAAGATCTCAGCTCAGCTCATCAACTCTACAGCAATGGAAAGAATCAAAATTACAGTAAAGACGATTATTATTATCATGTCAGACAAAACATGAAATATTGATTCTGATTTCCTCCACAAGCTCTTGTTCTGCCATCTTATAAACAAACATTTTACTAAGAAAAAGAAGCAATACAAGAAAAAGAGAGAACTCAGAAGGTAACCTTGAAAATGAAAGTGGAGATGAAAGTGTCTTTGAGCAAGAAGGAAGATTAAGAATTATAAGAGTGAGACAAAAAGTAACCTATACTATTGCTGATATAGACTTAAACATCAGACACTTGAAATGCTGATATGAGGCCTTTTCGACTGTCTTATGTGATGTTTGACTGGGCACTTGTTGACATTCAGCAATATTATGCCTTATGTAAGCAAGCCATAATGTTTTCATCTTATTATATCTATCTATTGACCTTTTAAGCCATAGCCAGCCCATAGGGCATAGACCCAGATACTCTTTCTCTTATCCAAAGTTTTGTTCTAGCAGTTTTCAATTCTTTTAAAGATATTTTATCAAATCTCGTCATTTGTCTCTGTTCTGTGCAAGCAACTCTATCTCATTGAGGGAGCCAATTCCTGCTTCTCTTGCCTCTCTGATTAATGTTCTTCTCAGTGTCTCTCTGGGTCGGCCTCTTTTCCTCTTATCTGCTGTTTCCCACATGAGGGCTTGTTTTGTTATTATCTCTCCTCATCACATGACCAACATCCTTTCTTGATAACTGAAGATATTAGTGGTTGATTAGTCTTGGCTGACTTCATCTTAATGAGGGTTTCAAATGTCTTCTCAAGCATATGACTCACTTTAGGCAGGTAGTATTTCAGAAAGGGGAGCTAACGGTCCCAGAAAAGCATGAGCTGCCTAATGGAGTTGCACAAAATTGTTTTGATTGAGTCAATAGTAAATGTTGCTATTCTTTGCTTGCTTGCTCAGTGTCAAGTTGAAAACAATGATTTGTCACCAGTAACAATGTGAGTCACCTGCCTCAGTTTCATACTGCTGCAACTGTATCGCACATGCATCTACACAAATCTCTTCATTTCGGGGGTTGGCTTTCTAGGTATTCATCTAGTGGAAACTTTGCTAAACTGTAGCATCTCGCTGGTGGTGACGTTATGTGCTGAACTACGGTTGTCACGACTTTCAACCACCCTATCAAATGTCACCCTTCTTCTTCAATGACTTGTTGTCAGCAACAATGTCAGACAAAGTCGCAGTGTGTCCAAAGAGGGCTGCACCAGTTACATTACTTTTGAACTTTATTTGCCTTATACACTTGTTGTTGTGGTAAACAACTTCCTTGCCTTATACACTTGTTGTTGTGGTAAACAACTTCCTTGCCTTATACAATTGTTGTTGTGGTAAACAACTTCCTTGCCTTATACACTTGTTGTTGTGGTAAACAACTTCCTTGCCTTATACACTTGTTGTTGTGGTAAACAACTTCCTTGCCTTATACACTTGTTGTTGTGGTAAACAACTTCCTTGCCTTATACACTTGTTGTTGTGGTAAACAACTTCCTTGCCTTATACACTTGTTGTTGTGGTAAACAACTTCCTTGCCTTATACACTTGTTGTTGTGGTAAACAACTTCCTTGCCTTATACACTTGTTGTTGTGGTAAACAACTTCCTTGCCCTATACACTTGTTGTTGTGGTAAACAACTTCCTTGCCTTATACAATTGTTGTTGTGGTAAACAACTTCCTTGCCTTATACACTTGTTGTTGTGGTAAACAACTTCCTTGCCTTATACACTTGTTGTTGTGGTAAACAACTTCCTTGCCTTATACACTTGTTGTGGTAAACAACTTCCTTGCCTTATACAATTGTTGTTGTGGTAAACAACTTCCTTGCCTTATACACTTGTTGTTGTGGTAAACAACTTCCTCATTCTGCTTTTGCCTTTATTTTATGGATATTAACTGGTCTGTCACCTCGAAAAAAAAAACATCACTGCATGCTGGTCCTCTTTAGAGCATGTTTGCAAGGTACCACATGCAAAATTGTGTGGTCATTACCTGTGTGCACCAATTCTTTATGCTTGAAGCCACAGCACCATAAACAGTACACAATATAATTGATAACTGCTATGATTTACAGCTGCTATAATTGATAACTGCTATGATTTACAGCTGTTATAATTGATAACTGCTATAATTGATAACTGCTATGATTTACAGCTGCTATAATTGATAACTGCTATGATTGACAGCTGCTATAATTGATAACTGCTATGATTGACAGCTGCTATAATTGATAACTGCTATGATTGATAGCTGCTAAAATTGATAACTGCTATGATTTACAGCTGCTATAATTGTTAACTGCTATGATTTACAGCTGCTATGATTTACAGCTGCTATGATTGATAACTGCTATGATTTATAGCTTCTATGATTGATAACTGCTATGATTACACAGAGGTTACTTTTTGCCTCATGGCTGAATCAAATTAATGACAACCGCAATGACAAACGTTCAACAAATGATGGATGAAAATATAAGCACAATGACAATCAATAATTTGTATCTGAAAGACAGAATTGATCCAGCAACAAGAAGTCTTTAGGGAAGAAAGAAAAAGTTACCAATATAAACAATCTAAGAAGATGACCATATTTTAACATGTTAAACAAGGAGAGACCTAAAATAATGTCAAGTTATCTTTTGTAGTAAGTGACCAAACGTCTTCCACAAGAAATATATGTTGATTATTTGAGGTGTTATTGAAATGGTGTTGCATACAGAATATAAGTCGTTTACTTCCAAAAATTCTATGTATAAGGCCAAGCGGCCGAGCTGCCTTGCTAGGGCTAAGCCACAATCGTAGTCGTGTGCTTAAAATGTACAACATAACAAAAACGATCTTTACAAGTGTGGGATGTATTTCACTCAAGCCTTCAACAAATAAACAACCAAACCTAACAAAGAAAAACATTTTCATCTCAAAAATAGATTACGTTCAATTAAAATTTGATTAGCCTGTTGATTTGACCACTCAAGTCTCGGAAAAAGGTAAACCTTGATATTTCTGACAATAAAATGATTTACTTTAAAAATTTCAAACAGAAGATTTAATTAGCACAATGTTTGTGTATTCAGGAATAATATTTAAAACATTAATTTTATTTATAATCAAAATATACTATCATTAAAAAATTGTTCTTAAAACGCTAAGAATTTCATCAACTTCACCCAGTATTTGTACTCAAGCCTACAAGAAATAAAATAGTTCAATCTGAGACAACACAAATTTTTATAATCAAAACATGATATTTACCAAAACTTTTTTGAATTTCAAATGTAAAAAAAAAAAATTTATATTTTTATTTATTGTCATGTTTCATTCTCAAGACTCCAACAAAGATAAATTTTCATGATAAAATTAGCTAATTATGATGACTAAAACCCGACATGTTTCGCAGATTTGGCCAGTTCTTGTCGTGCGGCGAGTGAGACACAGCCCATGGTACCTGTGCTGCCTTGACTCTAACCAAGCCCTCAGGACCAATGTGAGATCAACATTGAGTACCATGCTCCACATGACAAACACCAGTTTTCCATTTCGTTCTACCAAATCAATTTTAGCAATCTTTTTTAAACAGTGACACAAATTTGAATGAAACTATAAAAAGCATGAATAATATTATTTCAACATAATTTAATTAGTTTTATTATAACAAAATTTGTTAACTATTTTTCAAAGGGGTTTATATATCTTCTCTGTGGGTCTGTTTGAAAATAATTTAAAACAAGACACCCACCCCTTCTTTCTCTTGTTTAAATCCAAACTACCTTTCTCTTGCTTAAACCCAAACCATCTTTCTCTTGTTTAAACCCAACCCACCTTTCTCTTGTTTAAACCCAAGCCACCTTTCTCTTGTTTAAACCCAAACCACCTTTCTCTTGTTTAAACCCAAGCCATCTTTCTCTTGTTAAAACCCAAGCCACCTTTCTCTTGTTTAAATCCAAACCACCTTTCTCTTGACTTTTGTTTAAACCCAAGCCATCTTTCTCTTGTTTAAATCCAAACCACCTTTCTTTTGTTTAAACCCAAGCCACCTTTCTCTTGTTTAAACCCAAGCCATCTTTCTCTTGTTTAAACCCAAGCCACCTTTCTCTTGTTTAAATCCAAACCACCTTTCTCTTGACTTTTGTTTAAACCCAAGCCATCTTTCTCTTGTTTAAATCCAAACCACCTTTCTTTTGTTTAAACCCAAGCCACCTTTCTCTTGTTTAAATCCAAACCAACTTTCTCTTGACTCTTGTTTAAACCCAAGCCACCTTTCTCTTGTTTAAATCCAAACCACCTTTCTCTTGTTTAAACCCAAACCACCTTTCTCTTGTTTAAACCCAAGCCACCTTTCTCTTGTTTAAATCCAAACCACCTTTCTCTTGTTTAAACCCAAACCACCTTTCTCTTGTTTAAATCCAAACCACCTTTCTCTTGACTTTTGTTTAAACCCAAGCCATCTTTCTCTTGTTTAAATCCAAACCACCTTTCTCTTGTTTAAACTCAAGCCACCTTTCTCTTTTTTAAATCCAAACCAACTTTCTCTTGACTCTTGCTTAAACCCAAGCCACCTTTCTCTTGCTTAAACCCAAACCACCTTTTTCTTGACTCTCGTTTAAACCCAAACTACCTTTCTCTTGTTTAAATCCAAAACATCTTTCTCTTGTTTAAATCCAAACCACCTTTTTCTTGCTTAAACCCAAACCTATCTTTCTCTTGTTTAAATCCAAACCACCTTTTTCTTGCTTAAACCCAAACCTATCTTTCTCTTGTTTAAATCCAAACCACCTTTTTCTTGCTTAAACCCAAACCTATCTTTCTCTTGTTTAAATCCAAACTATCTTTTTCTTGCTTTAACCCAAACCATCTTTCTCTTGTTTAAATCCAAACCACCTTATTCTTGCTTAAACCCAAACCATCTTTCTCTTGCTTAAACCCAAGCCACCTTTCTCTTGTTTAAACCCAAACCACCTTTCTCTTGTTTAAACCCAAGCCACCTTTTAGATGACTGATATTTTTGTCTTGAATTTGCTGGCACAGCTGTTATGTTGGTGACAAGAAGACTTCCAACAAAAGGTGTAGAACTGACATGGAAAACTGGGCGTGTCACATAGAAGGTAGATGAATAACAACACTGCGGAAGCAAACGTTCATGACAATGTTGCCGTCAAGCTGTACTTTGGTCTCGTAATCGGGTGAAAGAGTTCACAATGACAAAAAGCTGAAGCAGTTGATAATTACAAATATAAAAATGTCAAATAGCCAATGAAAACATTGCAAAGTGACAACATTAACAAATGCAAAGTTACTGAACTCTAACTGTTATTACTTTTTACATGAGAGTTATCCACATTAGTACACACACATTTAAAAATTGCAATAACAAAAAAAAAACCTTTCACACGAGACCGTTGAACTGTGCCTACTATGTCAAAAAAAGTAAGGCAAGAGCTGAATGTGAAGCAATCATCGAGCACACAAATTGTTATATTATCTCTGACATATAAACATCACCTTGTTCATTCATTTGCTTCAAGTAACGATAACACCTGTCTTCATAGTGTACACACAAATATATCTAAAATGACTTGGGGGATATTCTATAAATGTCAAATCTCAGCATCTTACAAGAAGACAATATCATACTCTCCATTTACATTTGTTTTGTAGCATTTTCTAAATGTTAGCAAAATCAAGACGTTCTTAAATTTATTTGTTGTTTTCTTGTTTAGAAGCAACCAGACTTAACTTATTTTTATTGCATTTAATGACAAGATACTGTACACAGCATTTATGATAAAAGTAAACATATCCACAATGCAATCACAAAGACCTTCATCAAGACAACAAATATAAGCAACACAAATGAACCATAAATATAACAAGATCAAATTCTTAATCAAAAGACTGATAAAAATCAGACAAATACATATCATGACAGTACAAATGAATCAAACGAAGCTCATATTTGTGAAGTGAAAAGATCCAATAAAGAAACAGATAAATATAAAAATGAGCTCCTTCAGTTCTTTTGCTATTTATAGACAAATTTGCTTAAAAAATAAACCTAGTAAGCCTCAAGAGAGGTTCCAACATATTTCTCTCTACCATCTGCCAGATCTAGTCCATCAGCAAAGCAATCATTAGTTCTTTCCAGGTCAACATCTACGGACTTCCATCTCTGCAGGTATAGTACAAAATGAACATTTTTGTAAAGCCACTTGGCATAGTGCTGTGCATGCACAAGTCATGTATGAACACAAATATAGCAGGTGCTGAAGAATAATTGACAACAAAAGTATGGAGTTCATAGGAAACTGTTTATTCAGATTTGAAAAAAAAAAAGTTATTTTATTGGTACAACATTCAGTCATGTATCCATAGTTCATGTCAGTCAGTTGATTGATCATTTTTAATGAACATTGGACAACTCCATCAGTGCTTCAGATTGCCTCCTATGTTATGTCAAACTAAGCTCATCATCACAGCACTTCTGACACACCCATAGGTGCTCCGATCTTCTCAAAATGTTCATCAGCACACAGCGACTAATTGTACCAGTTTGGAGTTGGTTGACAAATCCTCTCATTCATCCAGAATATTGTTCTGTTCTGGCAACACTGGCCTCAGCTCACACAGTCTAGACAACCATATATTTGTACTTCTGTCAACACTCCCAGCTCACAGTCTAGACAACCATGTATTTGTACTTCTGTCAAAGTCCTTTGTTTGACCCATCTCTCGTAGATTGTTGATGATACATGCCCGATCAACTAACTGGCCAGTTTGTCTGCTCTGCCGTTGTCCTCAACACCGACAACACGGCCAGGGATACATGAAGGTTATACTGCAGATCTTGGATCTCTATATTGATTTCCCCCCATCCATTGCCTCCTTAGCATGTCCCGTTCCCCCTCTCAAGCATATAGCAACTAACAACACCAGTTTTGTGTTGATTCATTGGTCTTTTTAGACTCCCTGCACAGCACTCTGTGTCTGGCATTGATGTTATGGTAGTCGAGATACACATTCATTGCCTGGATCACTTACTTGACAGCACATCAGGGTAGAGATCACAACGACAGCACATCAGGGTAGAGATCACAGTGACAGCACATCAGGGTAGAGATCACAACGACAGCACATCAGCGTAGAGATCACAATGACAGCACATCAGGGTAGAGATCACAACGACAGCACATCAGGGTAGAGATCACAACGACAGCACATCAGGGTAGAGATCACAACGACAGCACATCAGCGTAGAGATCACAACGACAGCACATCAGGGTAGAGATCACAATGACAGCACATCAGGGTAGAGATCACAATGACAGTACATCAGGGTAGAGATCACAGTGACAGCACATCAGGGTAGAGATCACAATGACAGTACATCAGGGTAGATAGAGATCACAGTGACAGCACATCAGGGTAGAGATCACAGTGACAGCACATCAGGGTAGAGATCACAGTGACAGCACATCAGGGTAGAGATCACAATGACAGCACATCAGGGTAGAGATCACAGTGACAGCACATCAGGGTAGAGATCACAGTGACAGCACATCAGGGTAGAGATCACAACGACAGCACATCAGGGTAGAGATCACAACGACAGCACATCAGGGTAGAGATCACAATGACAGCACATCAGGGTAGAGATCACAATGACAGCACATCAGGGTAGAGATCACAATGACAGCACATCAGGGTAGAGATCACAGTGACAGCACATCAGGGTAGAGATCACAGTGACAGCACATCAGGGTAGAGATCACAGTGACAGCACATCAGGGTAGAGATCACAGTGACAGCACATCAGGGTAGAGATCACAGTGACAGCACATCAGGGTAGAGATCACAACGACAGCACATCAGGGTAGAGATAACAGTGACAGCACATCAGGGTAAAGATCACACCACAATTGGCAATTTATTGCTAGTTCTTTTAGGCCGTGGTTGCTTCTTAGCCCCACCGGTTGAGCCGCCCCTAATAATTATTCTGTGCAGCAATTCTATTGGTCTGTCTTGTTCTCTTTCACAAGATGATCTCCATATGAATGTCTGATAGGGAAGTCTCTCTTCATTCATTATCAGCACATGGCCGATGTATTTCCGTCTTCTTCTTATACAGTTTGACACATATTTTTTTGTTTTGATTCATCTCTTATCAATTTACTTCTTGTTCAGCGTCCAAGTCTTTTTATCATGAGAATTTGACTCGTTGTCCTGTTTTATGATGGACGGGTAGGAACAATGTCATGAAATAAGATGAGCAGTCTCAGTGTCAGTACTACTATATTTGTGTGTGTGTTCTGAGTTTTCCCCTAAACCTGTGCAGTGGCCGACACATTCTGTCTTTAGCAGACTGGATCTTGGTTTGATCTAAGAGTTTTCCTTCTCGTAGGGTGGATGCCAGCCAGGGCTGTTGACCCCACCCAGGGTGTTCTCCCATAGCCTTTCCTTCTCTCGATGGCAACTGCTAGGCAGCAGTAGTTCATTTTCTGGGATGTCTTTCTCCGTGGATAGACCTTTGAATACAGATCTTACCTGGACAGCGTATCCCGTTAACGAACATATGGAGTGTTTATTATCTGAAACAACAGTTCCATCCACCCTGTCCTGGTAACAGAGGCCTTCCAACTGGTCTTTGGTTCATGAGGTCAAATATGAGTCCCATTTCCATTGTGTTATGAAGCTGACAGTTCTTTCTAGGTCGTGACCACTGCCCCATAGTTTCTGCCTTAGTTCAGCATCCTCTGCCCATATTTGGCACCGTGGTTCCTAGTGGGATGGACATGGAGAATATGCTCTGGGTCGTGAAAACCAGTTCCACATGGGCATTCGTTTGTGTGGGACACTTTGAGATAATAGAGATGACTTAGTTGTCTACAATGACTGGTTATCAGATGAAAGTCTGCTGGAATAAGTTTGTATCTCGAGCGCTTGAGGTTCTGAGATATTTGTTCTGAAAGGCATTTAGCTTCCTATCTAAAGTCATGTTGTTGGCTCCACAGCTCTATTGTTGGCTCCATAGCTCAGTTGTTGGCTCCACAGCTCTATTGTTAGCTCCACAGCTCTATTGTTGGCTCCACAGCTCTATTGTTGGCTCCACAGCTCTAATGTTGGCTCCACAGCTCTATTGTTGGCTCCACGGCCATAATGTTAGCTCCACAGCTCTATTGTTGGTTCCACAGCTCTAATGTTGGCTCCACAGCTCTAATGTTGGCTCCACAGCTCAATGTTGGTTCCACAGCTCTAATGTTAGCACCACAGCTCTATTGTTGGCTCCACAGCTCTAATGTTGGCTCCACAGCTCTAATGTTGGCTCCACAGCTCTAATGTTGGCTCCACAGCTCAATGTTGGTTCCACAGCTCTAATGTTAGCACCACAGCTCTATTGTTGGCTCCACAGCTCTAATGTTGGCTCCACAGCTCTATTGTTGGCTCCACAGCTCTAATGTTGGTTCCACAGCTCTAATGTTAGCACCACAGCTCTATTGTTGGCTCCACAGCTCTATTGTTGGCTCCACAGCTCTAATGTTGGTTCCACAGCTCTAATGTTGGCTCCACAGCTCTAATGTTAGCACCACAGCTCTATTGTTGGCTCCACAGCTCTAATGTTGGCTCCACAGCTCTGTTGTTGGCTCCACAGCTCTATTGTTGGCCCCACAGCTCTAATGTTGGCTCCACAGCTCTAATGTTGGCTCCACAGCACTAATGTTAGCTCCAGAGCTCTCTTGTTGGCTCCACAGCTCTATTGTTGGCTCCACAGCTTTAATGTTGGCTCCACAGTTTTATTGTTAGCTCCACAGCTTTAATGTTAGCTCCACAGCTCTATTGTTAGCTCCACAGTTTTATTGTTGGCTCCACAGCTCTATTGTTAGCTCCACAGTTTTATTGTTGGCTCCACAGCTCTATTGTTGGCTCCACAGATCTACTGTTGGCTCAATAGCTCTGTTAGCTCCACAGCTCTAATGTTGGCTCCACAGATCTACTGTTGACTCAACAGCTCAATTGTTGGCTCCACAGCTCTATTGTTGGCTCCACAGCACTGTTGTTTGCTCCACAGCTCTATTGTTAGCCCCACAGTTCTTATGTTGGCTCCACAGCTCTAATGTTAGCTCCACAGCTCTAATGTTGGCTCCACAGATCTACTGTTGGCTCCACAGCCATAATGTTAGCTCCACAGCTCTTATATTGGCTCCACAGCTCTAATGTTGACTCCACAGCCCTATTGTTGGCTCCACAGCTCTATTGTTAGCTCCACAGCTTTAATGTTGGCTCCACAGCTCTTATGTTGGCTCCACAGCTCTAATATTAGCTCCACAGCTCTATTGTTTGCTCCACTGCTCTAATGTTAGCTCCACAGCTCTATTGTTAGCTCCACAGCTCTATTGTTAGCTCCACAGCTCTATTGTTAGCTCCACAGCTCTAATGTTAGCTCCACAGCTCTATTGTTAGCTCCTTAGCTCTAATGTTAACTCAACAGCTCTAATGTTAGCTCCACAGCTCTATTGTTTGCTCCACTGCTCTAATGTTAGCTCCACAGCTCTATTGTTAGCTCCACAGCTCTATTGTTAGCTCCACAGCTCGATTGTTAGCTCCACAGCTCTAATGTTAGCTCCACAGCTCTAATGTTAGCTCCACAGCTCTATTGTTAGCTCCACAGCTCTATTGTTAGCTACTTAGCTCTAATGTTAACTCCACAGCTCTAATGTTAGCTCCACAGCTCTATTGTTAGCTCCACAGCTCTAATGTTGGCCCCACAGCTCTATTGTTAGCTACTTAGCTCTAATGTTAACTCCACAGCTCTAATGTTAGCTCCACAGCTCTATTGTTAGCTCCACAGCTCTATTGTTAACTCAACAGCTCAATGTTGGCTCCACAGCTCTATTGTTGGCTCCACAGCTCTCTTGTTGGTTACACAGCTCTAATGTTAGCTCCACAGCTCTATTGTTAGCTCCACATCTCTATTGTTGGTTACATAGCTCTATTGTTAGGATGCATGTTTTGCTATTGCACAGAAAAACTTCAGTGACAAGGGGGAGAATCTGGTTAATTTTAGAGTTGAGAGTGAATACACCAGCTGATTATATGAAACATGAAAGTTTACTAAAGAAAATATTAGAAGAGAGGCTGAGAATACTAGAAGACAGATTGAGAATACTAGAAGACAGATTGAGAATACTAGAAGACAGATTGAGAATACTGGAAGACAGATTGAGAATACTAGAAGACAGATTGAGAATACTAGAAGGCAGATTGAGAATACTAGAAGACAGATTGAGAATACTAGAAGGCAGATTGAGAATACTAGAAGACAGATTGAGAATACTAGAAGACAGATTGAGAATACTAGAAGACAGATTGAGAATACTAGAAGACAGATTGAGAATACTAGAAGACAGATTGAGAATACTAGAAGACAGATTGAGAATACTAGAAGACAGATTGAGAATACTAGAAGACAGATTGCAAAGAAAACAATGGATAAGAATGTCAAAGAAAAAAATTACAAAAGAAAAGTAAGGACATCAGTGTTTAGCTTTTACTGATGTGAAGAGAGCTCTCATGACATGGGGGACAACAGGTGAACAGCAAAGTGCTGCTTCAGACAGTGAAAAGTGGACAGAAGCAATCAGAAAGTCTTCCTCATCAGTTATTAGGCTCTTTTGTCTGAAATTTATGTTGAACATGTGATGAGAAGAGATAATAACCAAATAGCAAAGCCAGCCCTCATGTAGGAAACTACAGGTAGGAGGAAAAGAGGACAACCCAGAGAAACACTGAGAAGAACATTGATCAGGGAGGCAAAGGCAGCAGGAATCGGCTCCTTCAATGAGATCGAGATGCTTGCACAGAACAGAGACAAATAGTGAAATTTGATAAAAGGTCTTTGCAAGGATTAGGACTGCTAGAAAGAAAATTTCAAAATAGGGAAAGAGTATCTAAGTCTATGCTCTATGGGCCAGCGATAGCTCAAAATGTTGATAGATAGATAGTTTGAAATTAGGGGACATTGCCGAGAAACAATCAGATGGCAATACTAGTCCTTGGATTGATTAAAGTGAAGAAAGAAGGAAAACAATTGACATAATCAAATTACTCCGACACGAAATGTTAGACTGATACACTTAAACTTAAGAAGAAAAAGCATTCTTTCATTCATCAACACAGGATCAACACACTCTACTTACGTAGAAAACATGAGCTCATCTGTGACGTCTGTATCCATGTCTAGATCTGCATCATACTCAGAGGGAATGTCATTTCTGGAAAACAATAATGTATCCATACCTGAGATATATGACAATACTTACAAATGACATGAAACTTCTCAACAAATATCAAATGGCATTCATAAGAATAGAAATTACACAATCACAATAAAAAATACTCTCACGCACACACAAAACAGCAAATATAATTAAATTAATCTGAATGATTACTGACAAATATTAGTTTTTAAAATGTATTTTAAGATATCTAATGCCAATAAAATACAGAATTTGATCCAATGTTTATAAAATAATAGGATACATTCATTTACAGACAGTAATGTTTTCAGGTCTGTGATTCTTACTGTCTTGTAGGAACAAACTGACAGCAAACAACAAACTGGCAACTGCAAATAGACAACAACAAACTGAAAACAACAAACTGGCAACAGCAAACAGACAACAAACTGGCAACAGCAAACTGACAACAACAAACTGGCAACAGCAAACAGACAACAGCAAACAGACAACAACAAACTGGCAACAGCAAACTGACAACAGTAAACTGACAACAGCAAAACTGACAACAACAAAATGGCAACAGCAAACTGACAACAACAAACAGACAACAACAAACTGACAACAGCAAACTGGCAACAGCAAACTGACAACAACAAATTGGTAACAGCAAACTGACAACAGAAAACTGGCAACAGCAAACTGGCAACAACAAACTGACAACAGCAAATTGGCAACAACAAACTGACAACAGCAAACTGGCAACAGCAAACAGACAACAGCAAACTGGCAACAACAAACTGACAACAGCAAACTGGCAACAGCAAACTGGCAACAGCAAACTGGCAACAGCAAACTGGCAACAACAAACTGACAACAGCAAACTGACAACAGCAAACCGACAACAGCAAACTGACAACAATAAACTGGTAACAGCAAACCGACAACAACAAACTAGTAACAGCAAACTGACAACAACAAACTCTTCTTCTTTCCTTCCTCATCTGCCTTTCAGCGTCGAGGGGAGATATAATTTGCGGTCTTTTGCTCTTCTGTTCGCCTCTGCTGCTGTTATGTTTCCTAGTGCTTCTAATATTCCATCGACTCATCTTTTTCGTGGTCGACCCTTGGGTCTGGTGTTCTCACAACGTTTGTTGAAGGCTCGTTGTGTTGTGTTTTGTTCTTTCTGCCTTGTCACGTGGCCAAACCATTTTATCTCTTGTTTCCTTATATATTCTATGGCGGGGGCTATTCCTTGCTTTTTTCTCCGTTCTTCATTTCTGATCTTATCTCTCAGACTGTTTCCTGTCATTCGACTAACACATTTCATCTCAGTAGAGGTTATTTTTCTTATTGTTCTTGCATCTAGGGTCCAGGACTGGCATTGGTAGCACAACGTTGGGAAGAAGATTGTATTGTATAGTGCTCGTTTTGCCTCCAGAGTTATTTCCTTGTTGGACAATAGTGGTGATAACTGTCCGATGATTTGACAAGCTTTGTTGCATCTTGATTCTATCTCTGCTGTTTGAGAATTATCGTTTGTCATTAGACTTCCTAGGTATTTGAATTCCTCTACTTGTTTTAGTTGTCTGCCTTCTATAGTTATGTTGATGTTCAATGAACAAGAAACAACAGCAAACTGACAACAGCAAACAGACAACAACAAACTGGTAACAGCAAACTGACAACAACAAACTGGTAACAGCAAACTGACAACAACAAACTGGTAACAGCAAACTGACAACAACAAACTGGTAACAGCAAACTGACAACAACAAACTGACAACAGCAAACTGGTAACAGCAAACTGACAACAACAAACTGGTAACAGCAAACTGACAACAACAAACTGGTAACAGCAAACTGACAACAACAAACTGACAACAACAAACTGGTAACAGCAAACTGACAACAGCAAACTGACAACAACAAACTGGTAACAGCAAACTGACAACAACAAACTGGTAACAGCAAACTGACAACAACAAACTGACAACAGCAAACTGGTAACAACAAACAGACAACAACAAACTGACAACAGCAAACTGGTAACAGCAAACTGACAACAGCAAACTGACAACAACAAACTGGTAACAGCAAACAGACAACAACAAACTGACAACAGCAAACTGGTAACAGCAAACTGACAACAACAAACTGGTAACAGCAAACAGACAACAACAAACTGGTAACAGCAAACTGACAACAACAAACTGGTAACAGCTAACTGGTAACAGCAAACAGACAACAACAAACTGTTAACAGCAAACTGACAACAACAAACTGGTAACAACAAACTGACAACAGCAAACTGGTAACAGCAAACTGGTAACAGCAAACTGACAACAACAAACTGGTAACAACAAACTGACAACAGCAAACTGACAACAACAAACTGTTAACAGCAAACTGACAACAACAAACTGATAACAGCAAACTGATAACAACAAACTGGTAACAGCAAACTGACAACAACAAACTGGTAACAGCAAACAGACAACAACAAACTGACAACAGCAAACAGACAACAACAAACTGACAACAGCAAACTGGTAACAGCAAACTGACAACAGCAAACTGACAACAACAAACTGGTAACAGCAAACTGACAACAACAAACTGACAACAGCAAACTGACAACAACAAACTGGTAACAGCAAACTGACAACAACAAACTGGTAACAGCAAACTGACAACAACAAACTGGTAACAGCAAACTGACAACAACAAACTGGTAACAGCAAACTGACAACAACAAACTGGTAACAGCAAACTGACAACAACAAACTGGTAACAGCAAACTGACAACAACAAACTGACAACAGCAAACTGGTAACAACAAACAGACAACAACAAACTGACAACAGCAAACTGGTAACAGCAAACTGACAACAGCAAACTGACAACAACAAACTGGTAACAGCAAACAGACAACAACAAACTGACAACAGCAAACTGGTAACAGCAAACTGACAACAACAAACTGGTAACAGCAAACTGACAACAACAAACTGGTAACAGCAAACTGACAACAACAAACTGGTAACAGCAAACAACAAACTGGCAACAGCAAACAACAAACTGACAACAGCAAACTGACAAAAACAAACTGGTAACAGCAAACAGACAACAGCAAACTGACAACAGCAAACAGACAACAACAAACTGGCAACAGCAAACAGACAACAACAAACTGGTAACAGCAAACTGACAACAACAAACTGGTAACAGCAAACAGACAACAAACTGGCAACAGCAAACTGACAACAGCAAACTGACAACAGCAAACTGACAACAACAAACTGACAACAACAAACTGACAACAGCAAACTGACAACAGCAAACTGACAACAACAAACTGACAACAACAAACTGGTAACAGCAAATTGACAACAGCAAACTGGCAACAGCAAATTGAGAACAACAACAAATTGACAACAACAAACTGACAACAAAAAAACTGGTAACAGCAAAGTGACAACAGCAAACTAGCAACAACAAACTGGTAACAGCAAACTGACAATAACAAACTGACAACAACAAACTGGTAACAGCAAACAGACAACAACAAACTGACAACAGCAAACTGGTAACAGCAAACTGACAACAACAAACTGGTAACAGCAAACTGACAACAACAAACTGGTAACAGCAAACAACAAACTGGCAACAGCAAACAACAAACTGACAACAGCAAACTGACAAAAACAAACTGGTAACAGCAAAGAGACAACAGCAAACTGACAACAGCAAACATACAACAACAAACTGGCAACAGCAAACAGACAACAACAAACTGGTAACAGCAAACTGACAACAACAAACTGGTAACAGCAAACAGACAACAAACTGGCAACAGCAAACTGACAACAACAAACTGGCAACAGCAAACAGACAACAACAAACTGGCAACAGCAAACAGACAACAACAAACTGGTAACAGCAAACTGACAACAACAAACTGACAACAGCAAACTGGTAACAGCAAACTGACAACAACAAACTGACAACAACAAACTGGTAACAGCAAATTGACAACAGCAAACTGGCAACAGCAAATTGAGAACAACAACAAATTGACAACAACAAACTGACAACAAAAAACTGGTAACAGCAAACTGACAACAGCAAACTAGCAACAACAAACTGGTAACAGCAAACTGACAATAACAAACTGACAACAACAAACTGGCAACAGCAAACTGACAATAACAAACTGACAACAGCAAACTGGTAACAGCAAACTGACAACAGCAAACTAGCAACAACAAACTGACAATAACAAACTGGTAACAGCAAACTGACAATAGCAAACTGGCAACAGCAAATTGACAACAACAAACTGGTAACAGCAAAGTGACAACAGCAAACTAGCAACAACAAACTGGTAACAGCAAACTGACAACAAACAACAAAGTGTGTGTGTGTGTGTGTACATTTAACATTGGTGTTGTCAGCTTAAGTCACCCTATGACAACCTGCACCATCAAAGCAAGAGACAGAGCGGAATGACGCTCCATGGTAGCCAATCTTCGATGCGGAGACAGCACTCAATGATGATGTTGTCAGCTGATAGAGTGTGATGTCACTGCAAGCAAACCCATTTCTCGTTACATTAACAAATAATGAACTGATAAACATAATGACCCCCATGGTGCACTGTACATGCAACTCAAACCTTCATGACCTCAATTTTGTTTTCTTCACTCACTCTGTATTTAACTGTGGTCTTGTCTGCATTTGCCAGCTTTATATCTTTAGCGAAGTCAAGGGACTGAACTTTTGCATGAATATCACTTTTTAATATTTTTTACACTGGAAGCCGTGTGTGCTTAGGTGTACCTCGCCATACAGGCAGATATTCTCCCACTTCAGCGGTACTCTCATTTTCATCGTCGAGAGTTTTCACATTGTGGGTAGATTTTGTCCTATTAATTTTGCATCAAGGAACACTTTTCAAACAGAGCCTCAACGGTTCCTGCTGTCTATCTGCCATATTGACAGGAAGTCAACAGTGTTTATATACATCTCTGCATAATACTCTTTTTCACTTAAAAAAAATCAGAATCATGATTTCTTTGCAAGCAGTTACAAAACAATAACATAAAAAATGTGTTAATTTTTCTCAATAGTTTTAACCAAAAAAATGTAAACGTACAAAGAATATGAGAGAGAGTAAACTGAACAAAGGATATGAGGGAATGAGTCAAACAAAGAATATGATCATTTTGTTCTTACCTACGAGCTCTGCATGAGAAGAATACAATTCTCTTCAGCTTGACATTATAGAAGAAGTAGTTGAAGGACCATATACAACCATCCTCACTGAAGGGATCGGACGATAAGTCAGGGTTGTAGCTGATGAGTACATGAAATTGTCAACAATAAATCATTAACATATGTTAACAATAGTTTCAAGAACATACAGATCAAGAACTCTCTTATAGCTAAAGGTCAAGAAACATATTCATATTTTTCAAAGATACTTGCCTCCAGGAGCATTCCTTGAATCTTTAAAGAGATGAAGAATAAATAATTATCCTTTCATATAATAAATAGAGATTTGATAATTGAATAGCATTTATCTCACAATAAACAAAAGATAATACAAGTTTTAGATCAATACTTGTCAACAGAGAAAGCAATAATAATAGATTCCCTGTCTCATACAATAGTTGTCTTCAGGTTGTCTATTTAAGAAGTAGCTCCTTCTATAAGAGGCAATGACTGCATGAAAAAACTGTGTCTAACCCCTGACATATAGTTACCTGTAAATGTAGCAATCTTTCAGACATATTTCCTCATCAACTGCTGACCACAACTGCTGTTTGAAAGCTCCAAACCTGTCTCCTGCTGCTGCAAACAGGGAGGAATTGATATTTTGCTCCACCCACTGAAAGAGACAGAAATTAAGCTGACAGATCATTTTAAACATAGGAGAAAGAGGCAGAAATTAAGCTGATAGATTATTTTAAACATAGGAGAAAGAGGCAGAAATTAAGCTGATAGATTATTTTAAACATAGGAGAAAGAGGCAAAAATTAAGCTGATAGATTATTTTAAACATAGGAGAAAGAGGCAGAAATTAAACTGATAGATCATTTTAAACATAGGAGAAAGAGGCAGAAATTAAGCTGATAGATTATTTTAAACATAGGAGAAAGAGGCAGAAATTAAACTGATAGATCATTTTAAACATAGGAGAAAGAGGCAGAAATTAAGCTGATAGATTATTTTAAACATAGGAGAAAGAGGCAGAAATTAAGCTGATAGATTATTTTAAACATAGGAGAAAGAGGCAGAAATTAAGCTGATAGATCATTTTAAACATAGGAGAAAGAGGCAGAAATTAAACTGATAGATCATTTTAAACATAGGAGAAAGAGGCAGAAATTAAACTGATAGATCATTTTAAACATAGGAGAAAGAGGCAGAAATTAAACTGATAGATTATTTTAAACATAGGAGAAAGAGACAGAAATTAACAGATTATTTTAAACATAGGAGAAAGAGACAGAAATTAACAGATTATTTTAAACATAGGAGAAAGAGACAGAAATTAACAGATTATTTTAAACATAAGAGAAAGAGACAGAAATTAACAGATTATTTTAAACATAGGAGAAAGAGACAGAAATTAACAGATTATTTTAAACATAGGAGAAAGAGACAGAAATTAACAGATTATTTTACCATGAAATACAAGGACTGTAGTGAGAGAAATTATAAAAAAGACACTAGAATCATTAAAATAAATTAACCTTTAATTACGACACGTATCGGTGACTGATGTGTTTATGAGACCATAGTAAAAGTTAGTAACATTAGGTGCTCAAAAAATAGTATTTTCTCTGAACTTTTGACACTAACTAGGCAAGACACAGGGACTCAAGATTTTCAGGCTCAGGTTGATTGATGACTCCAGTTTTACCTCCTGGACTGGACGTGTTACAATGTCTATCGGTATGGTCACTGGAAGTCCATCAGTATGTTCGTCTATCTCACAGCGTTACTCGCTGTGTTTCCAGAGTTATAAAGGGTTGTTTTGATGTTAGCGATGGCTGAGGAAACTTCCTGGTCACAGCAAAAAGAAAAAAACAAATTTCTTAAAAATATGCAACTTTTTTTTCTTCTTTTTTTTCAATATACGTGGTCGTACCTCACGAAATTAGCAAATAAAATTTGCTAGTAAAGCTGCAAAAAAGTTTACATTGAGTTGGAATAAGGTCTTGAGTATTTCTGGTTCATTGATCCTGACTTCATTGACTATTGACATCTTATACAATGCATGTGTCATCAACCAACACTGAAAATGTACTTAGAACTAAGTCAAAGATTTAAACGAAATGATAAATTTAACTTAAAACAAAAGTAAAGAGAAACAATTAAAATAATGAAATATGAAAGCTTACATCCAAGCTAGTCTCTCTACTAAATTCTGAGCTCTTCGCAGTGCTGAAGTCATAATCTGGATTGAAGGATGCGTTCAGTGTTGAGATGAGATAGAAAAGTGTCTTAGTTGAGATTGTCCCACACAGCATTCCTCCTTCTTCATGGCTGCCCACAACTAGGGGACTGCAAATGAAGATAAAAATCAACAATGAAAGTAAGTAATTTTATTGGGGGCTACAATAGTAATTAATCACAGACTATGGATATAATTCCTGTGTGTTACCGGGGCCTCATTCTGAGGGAAGTAAAGAATAGTGACACTGTGACCTTCCAGGCATGTCGTAAGAGGTGACTAAGGAGGTTGATCGATGGCTTGACAGGCTGTCATTGTAAAAAGTATTGTTATGGAAACAGCACTATATATTTTAGAGCAGTGATCTCTGCAATATGTGTCATTTTGGCACGCAAGGTTTCTGTTTTTGAGATTGTGGTTCTGCCCTATGTGCCGTCTTCGGCTCGAAAGGACAATAGATAGATAGATAGATGGATATAAGTAAGCCGCGAGAGCTCAGTGGTTAGTTTAACTGGACTACAAAGGACAAGAGGTAGGGTTTGATCCCCAACCAACGGCTTTCGGTTCACCCAGCCTTTAATGGGTACCGGATTTTTTTCTGGAAAAGTAAAGCGGCACAGGCGTAATACCAACCACATTACTAAAAAAAAATCATGTGCTGAAAGTCTATACAAATAATGGTCACTGACACCATATTCCCGATATGCCAGTTGGTGTGACTGTGCTCTTGACTTTTTATGTGACTGGTTAGTTATAATTTATTTGAAACTTTGAAAACTCTTTAGGGAAGACTTTAAGTGGAGCAAACAGTTCAACAAAAACAGATCTAAAGTGGAGCAAACAGTTCAGCAAAAAACAGATCTAAAGTGGAGCAAACAGTTCAACAAAAACAGATCAACAAAAACAGATCTAAAGTGGAGCAAACAGTTCAACAAAAACAGATCTAAAGTGGAACAAACAGTTCAACAAAAACAGATCTAAAGTGGAGCAAACAGTTCAACAAAAACAGATCTAAAGTGGAACATACAGTTCAACAAAAACAGATCTAAAGTGGAGCAAACAGTTCAACAAAAACAGATCTAAAGTGGAGCAAACAGTTCAACAAAAACAGATCTAAAGTGGAGCAAACAGTTCAACAAAAACAGATCTAAAGTGGAGCAAACAGTTCAACAAAAACAGATCTAAAGTGGAGCAAACAGTTCAACAAAAACAGATCTAAAGTGGAACAAACAGTTCAGCAAAAACAGATCTAAAGTGGAACAAACAGTTCAACAAAAACAGATCTAAAGTGGAGCAAACAGTTCAACAAAAACAGATCTAAAGTGGAACAAACAGTTCAGCAAAAACAGATCTAAAGTGGAGCAAACAGTTCAACAAAAACAGATCTAAAGTGGAGCAAACAGTTCAACAAAATAAGATCTAAAGTGGAGCAAACAGTTCAACAAAAACAGATCTAAAGTGAAACAAACAGTTCAACAAAAACAGATCTAAAGTGAAACAAACAGTTCAACAAAAACAGATCTAAAGTGGAACAAACAGTTCAACAAAAACAGATCTAAAGTGGAGCAAACAGTTCAACAAAAACAGATCTAAAGTGGAGCAAACAGTTCAACAAAACAGATCTAAAATGGAACAAACAGTTCAACAAAAACAGATCTAAAGTGAAACAAACAGTTCAATAAAAACAGATCTAAAGTGAAACAAGCAGTTCAACAAAAACAGATCTAAAGTGGAGCAAACAGTTCAACAAAAACAGATCTAAAGTGAAACAAACAGTTCAACAAAAACAGATCTAAAGTGAAACAAACAGTTCAACAAAAACAGATCTAAAGTGAAACAAACAGTTCAACAAAAACAGATCTAAAGTGAAACAAACAGTTCAACAAAAACAGATCTAAAGTGAAACAAACAGTTCAACAAAAACAGATCTAAAGTGAAACAAACAGTTCAACAAAAACAGATCTAAAGTGGAACAAACAGTTCAACAAAAACAGATCTAAAGTGAAACAAACAGTTCAACAAAAACAGATCTAAAGTGGAGCAAACAGTTCAACAAAAACAGATTTAAAGTGGAGCAAACAGTTCAGCAAAAACCAGCAGTTCTGTTTGATGACTACCAGAATAAATGCTCTCCAGATAGGATACAAACTCTTACTCATTTGGGTTAGATGTGCTGTATAAAGCATAACCATGAGCTTGTGGTGGTGACAGGGTTTGCAGTCCTCCAGGAGCTTCTCTGTTTTCTTCATTCAATGTCTTGAACAGACGCTTGTCATTACCTGCCATTTTGCATGAATAACTCTCAATTCTGCAATTAAAAAATTATATTTCTTCATAAAACTGGTTTAAAATACAAAAAAGTAATTGAACAATATTGATTAAACACCCCATATTGAGTTTTGCAAAATTAGAATGAAAACTCACAATGATAAAACCTGGCATTGAAACATCGCTGTTCAATATGAATAAAGAAGGAACAAAAATAATGTGATATATATTTCTGTTCTTGCTTTCAAGAACTGGTTCATTCATGCAGCACTGTAGGTTTTTTTTTTAATATCTAGCTCAATGATATTTCACAGTATGAGTGAGTTAAGTATCTTACATGGGAAATAACACACTTCAAATAGTTTTTTAAAAGTTCATGTTATTATGTCCCTTACATATATTAAACTAACAAGAATCATTTCAACAGATGCTCAAAGTGAGAGGCATGAATAGGTTAAAGACACAAATGTGGATTGAAATAATTTCCAAGCAATATCCCATAATTTATTTATTCTTTTTTTTGCGTTCGCCAGCTTCACCTCTGGCAAAGTCCCTAAGAACTATGAACTTAATTTGCGAGTTAATCCATTTTTCCCTGGCAACAGTGTGCACAGGACCCCCTCCCCGCAAAGGCAGATAACTCTGTCTTAAGAGTCTCATATTTTTTTCCATTGATGAGTAATTGATGTTTCAAGCCGGGTGATGCTGCTGAGACCAGGGGTGATTGCCGCAGAGAGAAATCACAAATCAAAATAGATCTTAATTTGAAGTAGTTGTATCATTTGTGAGATTATTGCACACACAATTAAATGCAGACACAAAATTGTGTACAAAATAGATTACAGATGTTTTAAATTCATATTTATTTGTTTTGTCAATGAATCACCACAGTAGTTGCATATATTTGTGCATTAACAACTGTAGGATTTGTTTAATTCTTTTTAGGAGGCTGGGGTTGTGCACAGAGAGATAAAGTGAGAAGCAGAAGAGGAGAAGCCATTTTGTTCTAGCTGCTAAATATGAAAGGTTATTTCATAAAATAATGCTTGATTTTCATGTTGCATGTCTTATATTGCAGATTCAAGAATATAAGACTTAGCAATTTCTTTGCTATATCTGCAACATGGATTGATCATTTGTAATTTGTAGTAAAGTGATATCAATTTTATTTTAGAACTTGGCAATTTTACTTTTACTGTTGATGTACGTGATAAACAAAAATAATAATCTCCAGTCTAACCCCAGCTGAGTGGCATAGATTTCTTTAATTTGTTCCAGACTCATTTTACAATTTTTGTATAATCTTGTCTATGTTCTAATCAGGTGTTTGCTGATAACAAACTGAGCTAGTAATGCTATCTACCTATCTATCTATTGACCTCTCGAGCCGTAGCCGGTCCATAGAGCATAGACCCAGATACTCTTTCTTATCTTAATTTTTATTGTAGCAGCTTTCAATCCTTCTAAAGATATTTTTTATCAAATCTTGCCATTTGTCTCTGTTCTGTGCAAGCAACTCTATCTCATTGAGGGAACCGATTCCTGCTGCTCTTGCCTCTCTCATCAATGTTCTTCTCAGTGTCTCTCTGGGTTGGCCTCTTTTCTCTTACCTGTTGTTTCCCACATGAGGGCTTGCTTTGCTATTCGGTTATTATCTCTCCTCATCACATGTCCAACGTATGAGCATCGTTTTTTCTTTATTACTGAAGATATTGGTGGTTGATTGGTGATTTCTCTAATTATAATTACTTTGTTTGTTTTAAATTCATTCCATGCTATACCAAGTATTTTCCTTAGACATTTATTTTCAAATGCGTTCAACTTTGTTTCTATATCTCTTGTTGTTTTCCAGCTTTCACACGCATACGTAAGGGTTGATAGTACGTTTGATTTGAATAGTCTAAGTTTTGTGTTTGTGCTGATGAGTTTTGATTTCCACAACTTTTCAAGGCTTCTGAAAGACATTGCTGCTTTAGCTATTCTGATTCTAATTTCTTTACTTGTATCCCCTTCCTGATCAATGTGACTTCCAAGATAGATAAAGTGATCGATCTCTTCCACTGGTTTGTTTTCCATGTATATTTTGTCGTCTGTTGTAATTAAGCTTTTCATAATTTTAGTCTTTTCATGATTGATCTCAAGCCCAATTTTGCTGGCTATTGATGATAATTCATTTGTGTTTTCCTGCATTGTTTTTATCTGACTGTTGATGAGGACTATGTCATCAGCAATGTCTAGGTTCTCCAAATGGTCTCCTTGTATCCATTTGATGCCTTTATTACCAGTGCAGCATTTCTTCATTATGAAGTCCATAACAACTCCAAATAACAAGGGCAATAAAATGCATCATTGTTTAACCCCAGTTTCTATTGGGAAACATTCGCTCAGCCGTTCCTCTGTTCAAACTGCACATGTGTAACCATCATACATGTCTTTAATAATATTTATGATTTTTGATGGTAAGCCATATTGCTTCAGAATTTTCCACAAAGAATCTCTATGAATGCTTTTTTGAAGTCAATGAAGTTAAGTACAAAAGGTTTTTGCTTTTCAATGTGTTCCTCCAATATAAGTCGTAGAGTAAAAATGTGGTCAAGGCAGCTTCTCCATTTTCTAAACCCAGCCTGTTCTTCATGCATTACTGTATCTATTTAATCCTTTATTCTATTTAGGATGATTTTGCAGAATAACTTTGAGGCAACTGACAAAAGTGTCATGCCTCTCCAGTTGTTACAATCTCTGAGATTGCCCTTTTTTGGAATCTTACCAATGATTCCTTTTTTTCACAGCATGGATTTCAGACACTACATGGAAATACATTAACGAAAGAAGAGAAGCAAAGAGAGCCATGACTAATGTAAAGACAGATGTTGGAAAGGTCCTGGCAAAAGCAACACACAAAGAATTAGACAACAAAGTAAAAAGTTCAGCAAGAAGAGATACAAGAGCTTATATAGACAATTTGGCAGAGAAAGCAGAGACAGCTGCAATTACAGGAGACAGCAGAACTCTCTATACTGTACAAAAGTTGCTGACAAACACCTATACATCCAGTGGAGCACCAATTCTAAACAAATCTGGATAATGCTAACAACAAGCGCAGACATAAAAGAACGTTGGGCGGAACACTTCAAAGAAATTCTTAACCGTCCACTACCCCACAATTTAATAGATTTTGAAGCTGAAACACCAGCAGCAGAATTAGATATAAATTTAGATGACGTCACCTGAGCCAAATTGAGACCTCCTTAAAGCATATGGACAACAACACGGCTGCTGGTGAGGATAAGTTAACAGTTGAGATCCTCAAGGCAATTGATAGCCATAATTTAATACACCTCCAGAAAATGTTCAACAGCATTTCAAAAGCAGAGAAGGTGCCTCATAAGTGGAGCCAGTAATTGCCTTAGCTTTTATCAACTTTGTCAAATGCTTTTTTGGTCGACAAATGCAATAAGCAGGAGTTGTCTGAGTGTAAAGATTGCATCTGTGTCTCCTTTTTTCTTTCTGTAACTTATCTGTCCTTCTTTCAGATTCTTGTTTATCATGGTCTCCATTTGTTTATGTATGTTTCCTGAAGAAGATTACAAGTAGGCCAAAACATCATGGTTTTGTTTTGTTCTCCTATGTCAAGCTGTCACACTGATCAATTTGTTCCTTGTCATCAACTTTACAGCAGCACCACAATTATGTCTATTCCCTTTCACGGTGTACATCTTCCCTGCAAAGTTAGACAGCAAGTTGTCTCTGATTTTCCACAACATAACACTATAACTAGCTGTCAATTGCTTGTGCTGTCTGTTGTATCCATGCAGCATTGAAGATTCTATGTAGCTACTTCCCCTTCTCATTATCAAGGCTACAAAAGTAAATTTTACTTTTAAAGTTTGCTCTTTAGAACACTTGTTAGCACGATCAAAAGTCACTGTTACTTCACATGTGTTAAATACAAAAGTAACAATTTTCAACTCAAATGTTAAGTCGGTCCTATTATATGGCTGTGAAACATAGAGAACAACAAAATTGACAATCACAAAGATACAGACTTTCATTAATGGATGCTTACGCAGAATAAAAGGATGGAAATGGCAGGGACAAAATCACTAACATAGAATTATGAAAATGAACCAGTCAAATACCAGTTGATAAGAAATACAGCGAAGATGATGACGCTGAATAGGACACACACTATGGAAGCCAACTGAGAGTATTACACAACAGGCCCTTTTTTGGAATCCCCAGGGGAAAAGACAAAGAGGAAGACCAAGGAATTCTTGGAGAAGAGCTAAAGAATAAAGCAGAGATGAAGATGATGAGGAAAACATGGGAATGATCTTAAAAGAATGGCAAAAAACAGAACGACTTGGAAAGTGTTTGTTGAAGACCTAATGCTCCACTGGGAGCTAAAAAGGTAGAAGAAGAAATTTCACATGAAATGTTATATGAAGCTTGACTTCAAGATGCCCGCTACCCTCAATGTAACATGTTACCATTTTTGTTTCTTTAAAATAATTTATATTATTACTATTATAATCATTATCTGGGTTTTTTAAATTAAGTTTTTCACAAGCTTTAGTTTAGCACTGGATGTTTGCTTGTCGTTATGATCATATTTGAACATGAACAAAATGTCATTACATTGGTGTTGATGAAGTTCTATAATTTCACATTGTTTGTTTAATATATTCTATTTTTTGCCTTGATCTTTTCTCTAACCTATGTATTTAACTCTTTCCGTACGGAAGTTTTTATCAATGCAATGGAAGAGCTTTCAGAGACAAGATTTGTCATGGTTTTAAGAATAAATCTACATATTTATATAACATATTATATATGAATGTTTAGATAACTGAAGAAGGAATTAGATTCACCAATACAAAACATGTAAAAAGAATATTAATCAAATTAAAAGTGATGCACTATGTGGCAAAACGTAAACAGCTGAAATCAGCATGATGCACAATGCATCAAAACATACGGAATGAGTTAAGATTAGCATGATTATAGCATACATTATGTCCCATGGTAATTGTCATCACTTTAGTTAATGCAATAGAGTTACATTGAAGACAGATAGAAGCAGAGATGAAGATGATGGGGAAGACATGGGATGATCTTAAAAGAATGGCAAAAAACAGAACGACTTGGAAAGTGTTTGTTGAAGACCTATGCTCCATTGGGAGCTAAAAGGTAGAAGAAGAGAAGAATAAAGTTACATTGAAGCAGCAGATATTATTGAAATATCACCACCATGTCAAAAGATTACAAGAAGCTGAACTGAAGTGCACCTCTGAAGTCTCTAGCACATGAGAGGCATCATCATGTGCCGTGCCGGTTGGCATAGGCGATCATGTTCTTCCACAATCTTCTATCTACAATGCATCGTATCAATTCTGTTGTTGACTGTTTTCCATGCCATAACACCAAGCTATCCAGTATTTTCTCTCTGTCGTCTGCGATCTTTCTTTCCTTTTATTTTGCCAGCTGTAACCAAGTATTTCAACTTTCCTCTTCTCACGATGTGCCATAAAAATGTTGTTTTTGATGTTTTTTAATAACACCCTTTTAGTGACTTAAGGCATATGTTATAAAGAGCTAGAAATTGTTCCTTCCATACCTTGCTAGGCATATTGGGAATATGATTTTAGAGACCATATTTTTCCATAACCGACGACACATTTTGGTTGATGTGGTCGGTATCAGCCATCTCTGGTACCAATTTTTTAGGCGAGGTGAACTCTAGGGCCTTGTTGGTCACAAAAAAATCAACCACTTCTGGGAGTTAAACCTGGACTCTTCAGATCAGGAAGTGAACACATTAACCAATGACTCTGCCACTGAGGCTTCATAATATTATTATTCATTTAATTTGATTATTATCATCTGCACATCAATAGTTTATAAGATTAGAAATACCAAACACTTGCAGCTGCTGGCTAAAATGATAAAGTATATTGAGTATATTATGTAGTGAGATTTTGTTTATATCCTTATATATATTTCTGAATTGTTTATTGTTCCAGCTGAAGGTCTATCTATCTATCTATTGACCTTTCGAGCCGTAACCGGCCCATAGGGCGTAGACCAAGATACACCTTCTCCTATCTGAATTTTTTGTTCTAGCAGTTTTCTTTTAAAGATATTTTATCAAATCTCGCCATCTGTCTCTGTTCTGTGCAAGCAGTTCTATCTCACTGAGGGAGCCGATTCCTGCTGCTCTTGCCTCTCTCATCAATGTTCTTCTCAGTGTCTCCCTGGGTCTTCCTCTTTTTCTCTTACCTGTTGTTTCCCATATTAGGGCTTGCTTTGCTATTCGGTTATTATCTCTTCTCATCACATGTCCAACATATGACCATCGTCTTTTCATTATTACTGAAGATATTAGTGGCTGAAGGTCTATTTGGCTGAAATGTCATCCCATATTGTAAATCATAAAGTATAGTTAATTTCATTGAGCAATATCTCATAATATTCAAAACAAAACAACAACAAAATAAAACAAACCTAAAATCAAGATGAGTGTTGCTATTCTCAAGATCCATTGAAAGGGCAGAGTTGACTGCTTCAAAGTTAGAGTTTTCGAGCAGTTTCATGGCTTCTTTTTTATTTCTGGATTGCTACCTGTTTTTTTTCCCTTCCAGTTAACAACGGTAATTCGTTTCAATATTGAACGCTTCGAAGCAAAAGACTTGATTTTCCTGACGTAAAAAATGGGCACTTGGAGTATGGACGGTAAAAAAAATGTTCATCATATGATCCGTTAAAAAAAAATATTATATACTCAAACAGTGGCAAACACTAACAATGTGTATTTACAATGTTTATTCCTTAATGCTGGTCTGCATTTATGAAGAAGCTATTGAACACTGCGTACTTCGAGAATAGTTTAAGTAGCCGTCAATGTTCTTTAGGAAACTTTTCGGATGCGTTAAGGAAAGTCTATGTTTAACACAAGCTTGAACAATTATAAATATGTCACAATCATACATTTTGGAGTCCTCAACAAGATGAACCAAGCAATCAAGCTCTCCCTCCGCCATAATTTCCTTTTCGTTTGTTATGTAATACTTCTTAATTCTTGAGGTTGACCTCAGATAGGCTACTAATACCTCAAAACAAACGAACTAGCTACTAGCTGGTGTCTAGTGTTTGGCGCTTCGCCCGAAGTAGCCTTCTCCTTCTTACTAGGAGAACAAGGAAGGGATCAACAACAAATGGAAACCGTCCACAAAACAGGTCACAAATCTAAACATACATATAATCCTGCCACTTCAACTACAAAATTAAAGCACGCTATAAATGACACATTGATATCACTAAATTATACAACTTTTCGCCGAATATACTTGGGCAATATCGAGAAACTGCACCAGAAGTCAGAAATAAATTTTTGTTGTTCCTGCCATTTGTAAATAACATTCCCAGGATCCTTTGCGTGTGGTCTAAATTTAGATCTTATGGCAACACATCGAGGTCACGGCTATTAAATGGTTGCCGCCTCTTGTAGTCAGCTACGGGACAAGTTGCCAGTTCAGCCTGTCGATGGGACATTTTTTCTGTCTAAATAAGACTGTTCAAGAGAATGCGAGGAGAAATGAATCAAAATCCCGAGAAATATCGGACTGGCAATCACTAAATACATTCAAGATTACAGATGTATAAGCTATCTATCTATCTATTGACCTTTCGAGCAGTTGCCGGCCCATAGGGCGTAGACCAAGATACACCTTCTCATATCTGAATTTGAATTAACTATGCATAAGCTATGTATTAAGCTATGCAACTAGTTATATCTATATGACTATTGACTATATCACTATATATATATATATATATATATATATATATATATATATATCTGCGATCAAGACTCAATCAGAGTAGGATTCCAGACTCTCACATAAAGACAGCTGTCTGTTTAAGTGAATTGATCGACCCCACAGACAGAACATCATAATTAGAGTCGGTTAGATCCACCCTGATTGAGTACCTGTTAAAACGTTGCATTGTGTTATTTACCCATGTGCCCAGTTCATCCGATTTCAGTCAGCATTTTATTCAGGTTTGCTTTCCTTAGCCTTTGATTGTCCCCAATCTTCCTGCAAGGCAGCAGATTGTCTTTTCTGTAGGAAGGTTCTGCCCTTAGATGGTCGACCCTCCCAGGTTAACGAGCACCATCTGCTCGAGTCACTAGAGGTGACTAACACAGACATGCACACACAAAGATATGAGATGTGACTAACACTGACATGCACACAGCGATATGAGGCATGACTAACACTGACACACACCAAGATATGAGATATGACTAACACAGACACACACACACTAAGATATGAGACATGACTAACACAGACACACTCTAAAATATGAGATATGACTAACACAGTCATGCACACACAAAGATATAAGACATGACTAACATAAACATGCACACACAAAGATATGACTAAACACAGACACACAAAGATATGAGACATGACTAACAGAGACAGACACACATTAAGATATGAGATGTGATTAGCATGGACATATACACAAATATATGAGACATGACTAACAGACATGCACACACAAAGGTATGAGATGTGACTAACATAGACATGCACACAAGGATATGAGATGTGACTAACATAGACATGCACACAAAGATATGAGATATGACAAACACAGACTTGCACGCACAAAGATATGACACATGACTAACATAGATAGACACTAAGATATGAGATATGACTAAACACAGACACACACAAAGATATGAGACATGATTAACACGGACACACACCAAGCTATGAGATATGACTAACATGACACACACCAAGATATGAGCCATGACAAGCACGCACACATACACACACAGGCTAAGACATGAGCCATGGCTAGCACAGAAGCACACTAAGATATGAGTTATGGCTAGCACAGAAACGCATTAAGATATGAGCCATGGCTTCACGGAAACACACCAAGATATGAACCATGACTAGCACTGAAACACATTAAGATATGAGCCATGGCTAGCACGGAAATACACGAAGATATTAACCATGACTAGCACTGAAACACATTAAGATATGAGCCATGGCTAGCACGGAAATACACGAAGATATGAATCATGGCCAGCACAGACTCACACTAAGATATGAATCATGGCCGCCCAGACACACACCAAGATATGAGCCATGGCCAGCACATACACCCACCAAGATATCAGCCATGACTATCACAGACTCCCACTAAGATATGAGCTACGATTAGCACGGATATACATCGAGAATTGAGCCATGGCTATCACAGACACCCACCAAGATAGGAACCATGGCTATCACATACACACACAAAGATATGAGCCATGGTTAGCACAGACAACCACCAAGATATAAGCCACGACTAACATATACACTTGGTAACGTCTACTTAAGTTTGTCTGAGGCTCTTGGTAAAGTTTCTACTGACGACCAGGAAGATCCAAAACTTGCAGGCATGGTGGGCGTGGCTGACGTGCTGGAAGATCAGCCGGATAAGACCTTCAGAGAATGTCAATCTCATGTCCCCCGAGTTTTGAGTCCGCATCAGATAGTACAGTCTGGCCACGTGGCTGGGTACGTGCATGATGATGTGAGACAGAGACAATGCAAATAGCATCCTAGCCACACGAACCTGGGCGCTAGCTCGCACTGAGCTCCACCTAGGATCATTGATCGGTTTCAGCTCGGAAACTTCCAGCATCGGCAGGCCACTGAGCTCCATCCACCGGGACTTGTGTATGATGGACAGAACGATTGTGAAGAACACGACAGTAATGGCGATCAGCGGTAATAGCAACGTTACTACCGAGTCAATGTAGGTTATTATGTGCAAGAACATCAGCCTTGGAGTTGGCAAGCATTTCTCAAGACCTATCTCGTTTGGCGTTACCTCAGCAGCAACATCAGTGGCCATATACAGCAACAACGACAAGACCAGCATGCACATGACCACGAAACTGGCGTGTCGCCTTGTGCACATAACCACAAAGCTTGTTGGATGACATATGGTGATGTAATTCTCCACTGTTATGCACACTACGCACCATACGGACAGAAAGCTAAATACGTAGGTGGCGAAAAACGAGACTTTGACACATCCCGTTCAGTTGATTGACTTTGTAGCCAATGGTCTCTAACAACACAAAAAGTAGGCCAACCAGAACACCCGTGTCAGAGATCAGCAATGGTCTCTAACCCCACAAACAGTAGGCCAACCAGAACACCCGTGTCAGAGATCAGCAATGGTCTCTATCCACACAAACAGTAGGCCAACCAGAACACCCGTGTCAGAGATCAGCAATGGTCTCTATCCACACAAACAGTAGGCCAACCAGAACACCCGTGTCAGAGATCAGCAATGGTCTCTATCTACACAAACAGTAGACCAACCAGAACACCCGTGTCAGAGATCAGCAATGGTCTCTATCTACACAAACAGTAGGCCAACCAGAACACCCGTGTCAGAGATCAGCAATGGTCTCTATCCACACAAACAGTAGGCCAACCAGAACACCCGTGTCAGAGATCAGCAATGGTCTCTACCCACACAAACAGTAGACCAACCAGAACACCCGTGTCAGAGATCAGCAATGGTCTCTATCCACACAAACAGTAGGCCAACCAGAACACCCGTGTCAGAGATCAGCAATGGTCTCTATCCACACAAACAGTGGACCAACCAGAACACCCGTGTCAGAGATCAGCAATGGTCTCTATCCACACAAACAGTGGACCAACCAGAACACCCGTGTCAGAGATCAGCAATGGTCTCTACCCACACAAACAGTAGACCAACCAGAACACCCGTGTCAGAGATCAGCAATGGTCTCTATCCACACAAACAGTAGGCCAACCAGAACACCCGTGTCAGAGATCAGCAATGGTCTCTATCCACACAAACAGTGGACCAACCAGAACACCCGTGTCAGAGATCAGCAATGGTCTCTATCCACACAAACAGTAGGCCAACCAGAACACCCGTGTCAGAGATCAGCAATGGTCTCTACCCACACAAACAGTAGGCCAACCAGAACACCCGTGTCAGAGATCAGCAATGGTCTCTATCCACACAAACAGTAGGCAACCAGAACACCCGTGTCAGAGATCAGCAATGGTCTCTACCCACACAAACAGTAGGCCAACCAGAACACCCGTGTCAGAGATCAGCAATGGTCTCTACCCACACAAACAGTAGGCCAACCAGAACACCGTCTCAGAGATCAGCAATGGTCTCTACCCACACAAACAGTAGGCCAACCAGAACACCCGTGTCAGAGATCAGCAATGGTCTCTATCCACACAAACAGTAGGCCAACCAGAACACCCGTGTCAGAGATCAGCAATGGTCTCTATCCACACAAACAGTAGACCAACCAGAACACCCGTGTCAGAGATCAGCAATGGTCTCTATCCACACAAACTGTAGGCCAACCAGAACACCCGTGTCAGAGATCAGCAATGGTCTCTATCCACACAAACTGTAGGCCAACCAGAACACCCGTGTCAGAGATCAGCAATGGTCTCTATCCACACAAACTGTAGGCCAACCAGAACACCCGTGTCAGAGATCAGCAATGGTCTCTATCCACACAAACAGTAGGCCAACCAGAACACCCGTGTCAGAGATCAACAATGGTCTCTATCTACACAAACAGTAGACCAACCAGAACACCCGTGTCAGAGATCAGCAATGGTCTCTATCTACACAAACAGTAGACCAACCAGAACACCCGTGTCAGAGATCAGCAATGGTCTCTATCCACACAAACAGTAGACCAACCAGAACACCCGTGTCAGAGATCAGCAATGGTCTCTATCTACACAAACAGTGGACCAACCAGAACACCCGTGTCAGAGATCAGCAATGGTCTCTATCTACACAAACAGTGGACCAACCAGAACACCCGTGTCAGAGATCAGCAATGGTCTCTATCCACACAAACAGTAGACCAACCAGAACACACGTGTCAGAGATCAGCAATGGTCTCTATCCACACAAACAGTTGACCAACCAGAACACCCGTGTCAGAGATCAGCAACACAAAAATGTAAATGCTGGAAGAAAAGTTCCTGAGTTCTCGTCGAAGAAGATCCAAGAAGAATCTTCATAAATGAATGACGTCATATCCTGGAGCGATCCCTCTTTCCACCAAAGACGAATATGGCTGGTATCTCACACGCTACTTGATGATGTCCAAATTTGTAGACTTTGATAAATTAAAGTCCTATGTGATTTGAGTAGCACACAAACAATGAATAGAATAGTCGAGTTCGTGGCTCTTGTGTCTTGAATAAAACAGAACGTGACAACCTTAAGTATGGAATTTATCTGACAAGTATTTAAAACTAAAGGTTCTACCAGATATATACGAATATATGATGAAACATGTAATTTACTATTTGGATAGTTTGTCAAAGAAGGTGTTGATCTCCTCCTGCGTTAGTGGACGCATGGTTGTTTACTAATTTGGTTCATTTAAGACAGCGTCCACAAGAGTCAGAGTGAAATGAATCTCCATTGTCGCCAACCTTCGATGCAGGGAGAAAGCACGACAAGTTTGTGTTCTGAGCTTATACTCCAGGCATTGTGCTAGTAAAAGCTAAACTATAACGGCCGCCGTTGAGAATGAACGGAATTCTGCAAATTCAGATCTGGCCGTTGAGCTTTGTTCAAACACAAACAAGCGTCCATCTTCTCACTATATATAACTTGGTAGTAATATAAATCAAGAAGGTGAAACTAAGAAAGAGATCAGAAGCAGGATAGCAAAAGCAGCAACGAATTAAAAAAAACGTGGACAAAATATGGAAATAAAAAATACTAAGCAAGAAAACTAAACTTATGATATTCAACTCAAGCGTATTATCAAGACTTTCCCATGAATGTGCAAGCTGGAAAACATATACAGAGATGGAGAGAAAACTTAACGCTTTTGAAGACAAATGCCTAAGAAAAATACTCTGTGTACAATGGAATGAATTCAAGACTAATATTGAGATAAGAGAATTGACCATGCAACCAAAGATCTCATCTACAATTAAGGAAAGATGGACATGTGTTGGTCATGTGATGACAAGAGACAACAAAATAATTCACAAAAGAGGCGTTTCTACGGGAAACACCAGGTTACAGAAAAAGAGGAAGACATAAAGAGACAAAGAAAGGAACACTTATAAGAGAAGCAAAGTTAGCAGGCATAGACTCATTAGATAAGATGGAACATCTCGCCAAGAATAGAGATGGGTGGCGAAGAACATGACAAGTCCTATGTGACGTCACGCTGCGTGGGACGGATCAAGAATCTCGAATGTCATATAATCCAGAGTGGAAGAATACCTAGGAAGTCTAGTGACAAATGATCAATCACAAGCAGCAGAAATAGACTCCAGATGGAACAAAGCTTGTCAAATCATTGGACAGCTATCACCACTATTGTCCAACAAGGAAATAGGGAACAGGCAAATAATTGCAGTGCTGCGGTAAAGCTGGTGGCAAGGACCCAGAAGTGGGATGTAATATACACTTCTACAAGAGAATAACTCTAGAGGCAAAACGGGCACTCTACAATACAATCTTCATCCCAACGTTGTCTTACCAATGTCAGACCTGGACCCTTGATGCAAGAACAATAAGAAAAATAACCTCTACTGAGTTGAAGTGTGTTAGGCGAATGAAAGGAAACGGCCTGAAAGATAAGATCAGAAATGAAGAACTGAGAAAAAAGCTAGGAATAATTCCCGCCATAGACTACATAGCTTCCGGTGTGTGACTGTGCTTGCAACACGATACAATTTTCGATGGAAGTCAAATTTAAGATATAAGTGAATTTCAATGCCCGGAGTAAAAGAAATCCAAGCGTTCTTGTGTTATTTCGAACGGATTTATTTGTGATTTATTCTTACAGTTTGTGCGAATAAGTAGAATTACCATCCATTGTGGTATTACGATATGAGAATACAAAAAGCAAATGCTGTCACATACCAGCTTTCACCATTGCTAAGACATCCAAACATTTCTATGCCAGCTAAACAACAAATGATAAATAGCATTTCCATACCAACTTTGTGCTATGAAAGTCAAACATGGACCCTTTCTAAATCACATTTAAGAAAGATCAATACATGTGAGATGCGATGCTTGAGAAAAGTAACAAACAACACAAGAAGAGATAGAATACCAAATGAAACCATAAGAAAAATAGTAGGAAGAAAACCCTGCCAAGAATATATAGAACAACAACAACTTAAATGGTTTGGCCACCTGGTCAGAATGAATCCTTATCAATCATCATCAAAGGGCGTTCTTCTCGAGAATGCATGGGAAAAGAACAAGAGGAAGGCCCAGAAGAAGATGGATAGATGCAGTGACAAGAACGACAAATTATATAACCACGACACCTGTTAGGTATCAGTGAGTAGAGAAAAGAAGAAGAAAGAAGATAGACTACATAAAGAAACAACAGATAAAATGTTTTGGCCACGCGATAAGGCAGAAAGATCAAAACATAATACAACGAGCCTTCAATAAATGAGAACTACGGACCCAAGGGCCGACCACGAAAAAAGATGGATTGACGGAATTTTAGAAACACTAGAAAACATAATAGCAGCAAAGGCCAACAGAAGAGCAAAAGACAGTCAACGAAATCTCCCCCCGACGCTGAAAGGCAAATGAGGAAGAAAAGAAGAAAAGAAGAAAAGAAGAAAAGAAGAAAAGAAGAAGAAGATATAATCCAGAAAGTTACATCTCGATCAGATCTCACAGTCACAGTGTTACAGCAAAATAATAGGACTCAATTGTTTAATGAAAACAGAATAGACTTCACGGCCTTTCAAACAAAGATAATAAATGTAAGTCTATTGCTAAATTAGTAGAAAAGTAAGGTACCCCCGTCACGCCAAGTGGCGTATAGGGAATATGGTGTTAGTGACCAAACATTTTACAGACGTTCGGCACATGATTTTTCGAGTAATGTGATCGGTATTACGCCCGCGCCACTTTACTTTCCCAGAAAAAAATCCGGTACCCATTTAAGTCTGGGTGAACCCGGAGCCGTCGGTTGGGATCGAATCCTACCTCTTGTCCTTTGTAGTCCGGTTCACTCACCACTGAGCTATCGCGGCTCCAGTGCTAAATTAGCTATATAGTTATATATGTTATACGGTGCTATATAGAACCAATTCTGACCTATGAAAGCGAATCGTGGACAGTAGACAAACAAATGAAAAGACGATTAGAGGCAATAGAGATGAGATTTCTCAGAAGAATGTTGAAAGTTCCCTGGACAGCTAAAAGGACATATGAGGAAATTCTCAATAGGCCAACACAAAAATGGAAGCCCCTAAAAAAACATCAGAAAGAAACAATCAACATTTTTCGGGCACATCATGAGAAGAGGAAAGTTGGAATAGTTGATTACAACTGTCAAAATAAAAGGGAAGAGAGTTCGCGGACGACAAAGAGAGAAAATACTGGATAGCTTGGTGTCATGGCATGGAAAACAGTCAACAACAGAATTGATATGATACACTGTAGATAGAAGATTGTGGAAGGACATGATCGCCTACGCCAACTAGTATGGCACATGATGATGATGATTGCTAAATTATCACACCTAGAAAAATTCAGGGGCCAAATCGAAGAGTCCAGACTGATTTCAAGCGCTACAAAATTACCAATTGTGTTTATATTTGAATGATGTCCTGTGTCCAGAAAGTCGGTAAATTATTCTATTCGTGTGGGAATGATCTTACAGTTTTGGGTTTTTAGAGTTGCTCTGCCAACCTTATCTGCGTAAAGAGAAAGGGAGTGAAGAGCAATTTAGGATCTAGAAACAGAAATGGTTATCGTCAGCAGAGAGCAGGATCAGAACTTTAGTGTTGCTTTACAAAGATGCTACAAGACTTACCAGCCATTAACGGCTTTGTTGATCTTCTGTGCTTTACAAGATGTTACAAGATGTACCTGCCATTAACGACTTTGTTGATCTTCTGTGCTTTACAAAGATGTTACAAGATGTACCAGCCATTAATGACTTTGTTGATCTTCTGTGCTTTACAAGATGTTACAAGATGTACCAGCCATTAACGGCTTTGTTGATCTTCTGTGCTTTACAAAGATGTTACAAGATGTACCAGCCATTAATGACTTTGTTGATCTTCTGTGCTTTACAAGATGTTACAAGATGTACCAGCCATTAATGACTTTGTTGATCTTCTGTGCTTTACAAGATGTTACAAGATGTACCAGCCATTAATGACTTTGTTGATCTTCTGTGCTTTACAAGATGTTACAAGATGTACCAGCCATTAATGACTTTGTTGATCTTCTGTGCTTTACAAGATGTTACAAGATGTACCAGCCATTAACGGCTTTGTTGATCTTTTGTGCTTTACAAAGATGTTACAAGATGTACCAGCCATTAATGACTTTGTTGATCTTCTGTGCTTTACAAGATGTTACAAGATGTACCAGCCATTAATGACTTTGTTGATCTTCTGTGCTTTACAAGATGTTACAAGATGTACCAGCCATTAATGACTTTGTTGATCTTCTGTGCTTTACAAGATGTTACAAGATGTACCAGCCATTAATGACTTTGTTGATCTTCTGTGCTTTACAAGATGTTACAAGATGTACCAGCCATTAACGGCTTTGTTGATCTTCTGTGCTTTACAAAGATGTTACAAGAAGCACCAGCCATTAACGGCTTTGTTGATCTTCTGTGCTTTACAAGATGTTACAAGATGTACCAGCCATTAATGACTTTGTTGATCTTCTGTGCTTTACAAGATGTTACAAGATGTACCAGTCATTGAAGACTTTGTTGATCTTCTGTGCTTTACAAGATGTTACAAGATGTACCAGCCATTAACGGCTTTGTTGATCTTCTGTGCTTTACAATATGTTACAAGATGTACCAGCCATTAACGACTTTGTTGATCTTCTGTGCTTTACAAGATGTTACAAGATGTACCAGCCATTAACGGCTTTGTTGATCTTCTGTGCTTTACAAAGATGTTACAAGATGTACCAGCCATTAACGGCTTTGTTGATCTTCTGTGCTTTACAAAGATGCTACAAGATGTACCAGCCATTAACGGCTTTGTTGATCTTCTGTGCTTTACAAAGATGTTACAAGATGTACCAGCCATTAAAGGCTTTGTTGATCTTCTGTGCTTTACAAAGATGTTACAAGATGTACCAGCCATTAATGACTTTGTTGATCTTTTGTGCTTTACAAGATGTTACAAGATGTACCAGCCATTAATGACTTTGTTGATCTTCTGTGCTTTACAAGATGTGGTACAAGATGCACCAGCCATTAATGACTGTTGATCTTCTGTGCTTTACAAGATGCTACATGATGTACCAGCCATTAATGACTGTTGATCTTCTGAGCTTTACAAGATGTCACATGACGTACCAGCCATTAATGACTGTTGATCTTCTGTGCTTTACAAGATGCTACAAGATGTACCAGCCATTAATGACTATTGATCTTCTGTGCTTTACAAGATGCTACAAGATGTACCAGCCATTAATGACTGTTGATCTTCTGTGCTTTACAAGATGTTACAAGATGCACCAGCCATTAATGACTGTTGATCTTCTGTGCTTTACAAGATGTTACAAGATGTACCAGCCATTAACGGCTTTGTTGATCTTCTGTGCTTTACAAGATGTTACAAGATGCACCAGCCATTAATGACTGTTGATCTTCTGTGCTTTACAAGATGTACCAGCCATTAACGGCTTTGTTGATCTTCTGTGCTTTACAATATGTTACAAGATGCACCAGCCATTAACGGCTTTGTTGATCTTCTGTGCTTTACAAGATGTTACAAGATGCACCAGCCATTAACGGCTTTGTTGATCTTCTGTGCTTTACAAGATGTTACAAGATGCACCAGCCATTAACGGCTTTGTTGATCTTCTGTGCTTTACAAGATGTGACAAGATGCACCAGCCATTAACGGCTTTGTTGATCTTCTGTGCTTTACAAGATGTGACATGATGTACCAGCCATTAATGACTGTTGATCTTCTGTGCTTTACAAGATGTGACATGATGTACCAGCCATTAATGACTGTTGATCTTCTGTGCTTTACAAGATGTGACATGATGTACCAGCCATTAACGGCTTTGTTGATCTTCTGTGCTTTACAAGATGTGACATGATGTACCAGCCATTAATGACTGTTGATCTTCTGTGCTTTACAAGATGTGACATGATGTACCAGCCATTGACGACTGTGTTGACCTTTTTAATCTTCAGCTTCGATCATGGCTCATTCAGACTAGGACTCCAGACTCTCTTATGAAGGCTGCTGGTCAACAATCACGACGTAACAGAACCGTGAGTGCGTGAAAGGCATAGAAACAAAAAAGAAAATGAATTCAAAAGACTGAACAAAAAAAAAAAAAAAACCTTTCACCCCGCAACGCAAAGAAAAATTAGTAGTAAAAGTAGTAGTATCTCGTTTTTCTCTCTTTTTTTCATGTTTTCTTTATACTTTTCTTTATCATCCTCTATCTGCTTCTTGTCTTCAAGCATTACTTCATCATCCTTCTCTTTCTTCTTCTTTTCCTCACATATACATTCACTCTTTTTCTTTTTTTCTTTTTTCTTTTCCTCATACTTTTCTTCATTCTGTTCTTTCTTCCTGTTTTACTCATACTTCTCTTCACTTCACTCTCCTCTTTCTTCCTGTTTTACTTATACTTCTCTTCACTTCACTCTCCTCTTTCTTCCTGTTTTACTCATACTTCTCTTCTCTTCACTCTTCTCCTTCTTCCTGTTTTACTCATACTTCTCTTCTCTTCACTCTCCTCCTTCTTCCTAATTTACTCATACTTCTCTTCACTTCTCTCTCCACTTTCTTCCTAATTGACTCATAGTTCTCTTCACTTCATGCTCCTATTTCTTTTTGTTTTATCTTTCTTCCTGTTTTACTCACACTTCTCTTCTCTTCAGTCTCCTCTTTCTTCCTGTTTTACTCGTGCTTCTCTTTAGTTCACCCTCTTCTTTCTTCCAGTTTTATTCATACTTCTCTTCACTCGCCTCTTTATTTCTGTTGTATGTTTCTTCTTGCTTGGATCATACTGTTCTTCACTTCACTCTCCTCTTTCTCCCTGTTTTATCTTTCTTCCTGTTTTATCTTTCTTCCTGTTTAACTCATACATCTCTTCACTTCACTCTCCCTTTCTTTCTGTTTTACTCGTGATTCTCTTCTCTTCTATCTCCTCTTTCTTTCTGTTTTATTTTTCTTCTTGTTTTTTATTCAAACTTCTCTTCATTTCACTCTCCTTTTTCTCCCTGTTTTATCTTTCTGTATTCCTTATACTTCACCTCATCTCCCTTCTCTTTCTCCCTGTTTTATCTTTCTCCTTGTTTTCCTCATACTTCACCTCATCTCCCTTCTCTCTCTCCCTGTTTTATCTTTTTTCTTGTTTTCCTCATACTTCACCTCATCTCCCTTGTCTTTCTTCCTGTTTTATCTTTCTCCTTGTTTTGCTCATACTTCACCTCATCTCCCTTCTCTTTCTCCCTGTTTTATCTTTCTTCTTGTTTTCCTCATACTTCACCTCATCTCCCTTGTCTTTCTTCCTGTTTTATCTTTCTTCATGTTTTCCTCATACTTCACCTCATCTCCCTTCTCTTTCTCCCTGTTTTATCTTTCTTTTCGTTTTACTCATACTGTACCTCATCTCCCTTCTCTTTCTCCCTGTTTTATCTTTCTTCTTGTTTTACTCATACTTCACCTCATCTCCCTTCTCTTTCTCCCTGTTTTATCTTTCTTCTTGTTTTCCTCATACTTCACCTCATCTCCCTTTCTTTCTCCCTGTTTTATCTTTCTTCTTGTTTTCCTCATACTTAACCTCATCTCCCTTCTCTCTCTCTCCCTGTTTTATCTTTCTTCTTGTTTTCCTCATACTTCACCTCATCTCCCTTCTCTCTCTCCCTGTTTTATCTTTCTTCTTGTTTTACTCATACTTCACCTCATCTCCCTTCTCTCTGTCCCTGTTTTATCTTTCTTCTTGTTTTACTCATACTTCACCTCATCTCCCTTCTCTTTCACACTGTTTTATCTTTCTTCTTGTTTTCCTAATACTTCACCTCATCTCTCTTATCTTTCTTCCTGTTTTATCTTTCTTCTTGTTTTCCTCATACTTCACCTCATCTCCCTTCTCTCTCTCCCTGTTTTATCTTTCTTCTTGTTTTCCTCACACTTCACCTCATCTCCCTTCTCTTTCTTCCTGTTTTATCTTTCTTCTTGTTTTCCTCATACTTCACCTCATCTCCCTTCTCTTTCTTCCTGTTTTATCTTTCTTCTTGTTTTCCTCATACTTCACCTCATCTCCCTTGTCTTTCTTCCTGTTTTATCTTTTTTCTTGTTTTCCTCATACTTCACCTAATCTCCCCTTGTCTTTCTTCCTGTTTTATCTTTCTCCTTGTTTTGCTCATACTTCACCTTATCTCCCTTCTCTTTCTCCCTGTTTTATCTTTCTTCTTGTTTTCCTCATACTTAACCTCATCTCCCTTGTCTTTCTTCCTGTTTTATCATTCTTCTTGTTTTCCTCATACTTCACCTCATCTCTTTCTCCCTGTTTTATCTTTCTTTTCGTTTTACTCATACTGTACCTCATCTCCCTTCTCTTTCTCCCTGTTTTATTTTTCTTCTTGTTTTCCTCATACTTCACCTCATCTCCCTTCTCTTTCTCCCTGTTTTATCTTTCTTCTTGTTTTACTCATACTTCACCTCATCTCCCTTCTCTCTCTCCCTGTTTTATCTTTCTTCTTGTTTTACTCATACTTCACCTCATCTCCCTTCTCTCTCTCCCTGTTTTATCTTTCTTCTTGTTTTCCTCATACTTCACCTCATCTCCCTTCTCTTTCTCTCTGTTTTATCTTTCTCCTTGTTTTCCTCATACTTCACCTCATCTCCCTTCTCTCTCTCCCTGTTTTATCTTTCTTCTTGTTTTCCTCATACTTCACCTCATCTCCCTTCTCTTTCTCCCTGTTTTATCTTTCTTCTTGTTTTCCTCATACTTCACCTCATCTCCCTTTCTTTCTCCCTGTTTTATCTTTCTTCTTGTTTTCCTCATACTTCACCTCATCTCACTTCTCTCTCTCTCTCCCTGTTTTATCTTTCTTCTTGTTTTCCTCATACTTCACCTCATCTCCCTTCTCTCTCTCACTGTTTTATCTTACTTCTTATTTTACTCACACTTCACCTCATCTCCCTTCTCTCTCTCCCTGTTTTATCTTTCTTCTTGTTTTACTCATACTTCACCTCATCTCCCTTCTCTTTCACACTGTTTTATCTTTCTTCTTGTTTTCCTCATACTTCACCTCATCTCCCTTATCTTTCTTCCTGTTTTATCTTTCTTCTTGTTTTCCTCATACTTAACCTCATCTCCCTTCTCTCTCTCCCTGTTTTATCTTTCTTCTTGTTTTCCTCATACTTCACCTCATCTCCCTTCTCTCTCTCCCTGTTTTATCTTTCTTCTTGTTTTACTCATACTTCACCTGATCGCCCTTCTCTTTCTCCCTGTTTTATCTTTCTTCTTGTTTTCCTCATACTTCACCTCATCTCCGTTCTCTTTCTTCCTGTTTTATATTTCTTCTTGTTTTCCTCATACTTCACCTCATCTCCCTTGTCTTTCTTCCTGTTTTATCTTTTTTCTTGTTTTCCTCATACTTCACCTCATCTCCCTTGTCTTTCTTCCTGTTTTATCTTTCTTCTTGTTTTGCTCATACTTCACCTCATCTCCCTTCTCTTTCTCCCTGTTTTATCTTTCTTCTTGTTTTCCTCATACTTCACCTCATCTCCCTTGTCTTTCTTCCTGTTTTATCTTTCTTATTGTTTTCCTCATACTACACCTCATCTCCCTTCTCTTTCTCCCTGTTTTATCTTTCTTCTTGTTTTCCTCATACTTCACCTCATCTCCCTTCTCTCTCTCTCTCTGTTTTATCTTTCTTTTTGTTTTACTCATACTTCACCTCATCTCCCTTCTCTCTCTCCCTGTTTTATCTTTCTTCTTGTTTTACTCATACTTCACCTCATCTCCCTTCTCTTTCTTCCTGTTTTATCTTTCTTCTTGTTTTCCTCATACTTCACCTCATCTCCCTTATCTTTCTTCCTGTTTTATCTTTCTGCTTGTTTTCCTCATACTTCACCTCATCTCCCTTCTCTCTCTCCCTGTTTTATCTTTCTTCTTGTTTTCCTCATACTTCACCTCATCTCCCTTCTCTCTCTCCATGTTTTATCTTTCTTCTTGTTTTACTCATACTTCACCTGATCTCCTTTCTCTTTCTCCCTGTTTTATCTTTCTTCTTGTTTTCCTCATACTTCACCTCATCTCCCATGTCTTTCTTCCTGTTTTATCTTTTTTCTTGTTTTCCTCATACTTCACCTAATCTCCCCTTGTCTTTCTTCCTGTTTTATCTTTCTCCTTGTTTTGCTCATACTTCACCTCATCTCCCTTCTCTCTCTCTCTCCCTGTTTTATCTTTCTTCTTGTTTTCCTCATACTTCACCTCATCTCCCTTCTCTCTCTCCCTGTTTTATCTTTCTTCTTGTTTTCCTCATACTTCACCTCATCTCTTTCTCCCTGTTTTATCTTTCTTTTCGTTTTACTCATACTGTACCTCATCTCCCTTCTCTTTCTTCCTGTTTTATCTTTCTTCTTGTTTTCCTCATACTTCACCTCATCTACCTTCTCTTTCTCCCTGTTTTATCTTTCTTCTTGTTTTACTCATACTTCACCTCATCTCCCTTCTCTCTCTCCCTGTTTTATCTTTCTTCTTGTTTTACTCATACTTCACCTCATCTCCCTTCTCTCTCTCAATGTTTTTTCTTTCTTCTTGTTTTTCTCATACTTCACCTCATCTCCCTTTCTTTCTCCCTGTTTTATCTTTCTTCTTGTTTTCCTCATACTTCACCTCATCTCCCTTCTCTCTCTCTCTCCCTGTTTTATCTTTCTTCTTGTTTTCCTCATACTTCACCTCATCTCCCTTATCTTTCTTCCTGTTTTATCTTTCTTCTTGTTTTCCTCATACTTCACCTCATCTCCCTTCTCTCTCTCCCTGTTTTATCTTTCTTCTTGTTTTACTCATACTTCACCTCATCTCCCTTCTCTCTCTCCCTGTTTTATCTTTCTTCTTGTTTTACTCATACTTCACCTCATCTCCCTTCTCTTTCTTCCTGTTTTATCTTTCTTCTTGTTTTACTCATACTTCACCTCATCTTCCTTCTCTCTCTCCCTGTTTTATCTTTCTTCTTGTTTTACTCATACTTCACCTCATCTCCCTTCTCTTTCTTCCTGTTTTATCTTTCTTCTTGTTTTACTCATACTTCACCTCATCTCCCTTCTCTTTCTTCCTGTTTTATCTTTCTTCTTGTTTTCCTCATACTTCACCTCATCTCCCTTCTCTTTCTTCCTGTTTTATCTTTCTTTTTGTTTTACTCATACTTCACCTCATCTCCCTTCTCTTTCTCCCTGTTTTATCTTTCTTCTTGTTTTCCTCATACTTCACCTCATCTCCCTTCTCTTTCTTCCTGTTTTATCTTTCTTCTTGTTTTCCTCATACTTCACCTCATCTCCCTTCTGTCTCTCCCTGTTTTATCTTTCTTCTTGTTTTCCTCATACTTCACCTCATCTCCCTTCTCTCTCTCCATGTTTTATCTTTCTTCTTGTTTTACTCATACTTCACCTGATCTCCCTTCTCTTTCTCCCTGTTTTATCTTTCTTCTTATTTTCCTCATACTTCACCTCATCTCCCTTATCTTTCTTCCTGTTTTATCTTTCTTCTTGTTTTCCTCATACTTCACCTCATCTCCCTTCTCTCTCTCCCTGTTTTATCTTTCTTCTTGTTTTACTCATACTTCACCTCATCTCCCTTCTCTCTCTCCCTGTTTTATCTTTCTTCTTGTTTTACTCATACTTCACCTCATCTCCCTTCTCTTTCTTCCTGTTTTATCTTTCTTCTTGTTTTACTCATACTTCACCTCATCTCCCTTCTCTCTCTCCCTGTTTTATCTTTCTTCTTGTTTTACTCATACTTCACCTCATCTCCCTTCTCTTTCTTCCTGTTTTATCTTTCTTCTTGTTTTACTCATACTTCACCTCATCTCCCTTCTCTTTCTTCCTGTTTTATCTTTCTTCTTGTTTTACTCATACTTCACCTCATCTCCCTTCTCTCTCTCCCAGTTTTATCTTTCTTCTTGTTTTACTCATACTTCACCTCATCTCCCTTCTCTCTCTCCCTGTTTTATCTTTCTTCTTGTTTTCCTCATACTTCACCTCATCTCCCTTCTCTCTCTCCCTGTTTTATCTTTCTCCTTGTTTTACTCATACTTCACCTCATCTCCCTTCTCTTTCTCCCTATTTTATCTTTCTTCTTGTTTTACTCATATTTCACCTCATCTCCCTTCTATTTCTCCCTGTTTTATCTTTCTTCTTGTTTTCCTCATACTTCACCTCATCTCCCTTCTCTTTCTTCCGCGCCTACTTACACGTTCGCTCTTATAGGTCGTTAAGTGGACGCAAGTTGCTATGTGCTATGGCTTACAACAAGCTGTTTAATTTGCATTTTTCGACCCGGTACTTCGGCAAGGTACTTTTGGACATAGAGGTTGCCTTCTACTTCCTTAGTCTGGTTCCAGTCTACAACAAGAAGGTCGGAGGGGAAGGAGGATAAAGAGGTAGGGTGAGTGCAGTGTTTTAAAATCTTGATCAATTCTGATTCACTGGTCGTGACGCCACCAGCCAGCTATGAGTCGCTGACCGCTTTCAGCTCAAATACTGACAGGTGTTTCGAGGTCCACAGGGGCAATTAACATGCATACATCTCGACAGATGACAAATCTGGGGGAACATGCAACGATGCAAGTTTTTTTTTTTTTTTCTCAGTAAATCAAAAACAAACCAGTGGTGGACGGTGAATTTGAAACTTGAGGAGGCCAGGACGTGAAAACGACATTTTAGGTTGATCTTTAACCCGGCAATTTGCGACATGTACATTACTGCAATTTTGCGCCATGTAATATAGTTCGTTCAATCTTTACCTTAAACTAAAATAAATATAACTGCATCATACTATCTTAGCTATATACATTATAAGTAACGAGAAAACCACGGTTTTGCTGGCAATTAACAGCTCTTACTGTCTTGTTCCGGTTTTTTTTTCCAATATAAGGATGTAGTGTCGTGATTCTGACAGGAGGCAGAAAATAGGACTGCCGCCTCTTGGCTCTACTTCATTTATGTTTCGGTAATGAGATACAACGCCATTGTATTTGTTGTTCTCTTGTTGTCATGGCAACGGGGAGCTGATTGTTGAAAAGACCTACGTAGATCTCACGTATTACAATGCTAATAGATGCTGGTCTAGGGTTGTAGTAAGTTTGACCTCCAGAGAGATTTATCATCATCATCATCATCATCATCATCATCATCATCATCATCATCATCATCATCATCATCATCATCATCATCATGTGCCCTAACGGTTGGTATAGGCGATCATGTCCTTCCACAATCTTCTATCCACAGTGCATCGTATCAATTCTGTCAACTATTTTCCGTGTCCTGACACTAAGCTATCTAGCATCTTCTCTCCTTTTCGTCCGCATCTCTCTTTCCTTTTATTTTGCCAGTTGTAACCAAGTATTCCAACTTTCCTCTTCTCATTATGTACACGGAAATATTGATTGTTTCTTTCTGATGTTTTTTAGGAGCTCCCTTTTTGTGACATTGAAGCATATTTATTATTGAGTTATTTGAACTATACCAGGGAATACGTGGGTTGGTGCTACATTGACATTTAACTCAATGAGCTGGAATGAGCTTGTGTTATATATTCTGATTTAATATTACAATTTCCAATATTAGAAAGAAACAATCATCATTTTTTGGCCATGTAATGAGAAGAGAGCAGCTGGAATATATTGTAACAACCGGGAACATTGAGGGACGAAGAGATAGAGGGAAGCAAAGAGAAAAGATATCAGATAGCTTAAGAGAATGGCTTGGCAGAAAGTCAACAACAGAAATGATAAATAACTGTCGTGATCGAAAGTTGTGGAGAGACATGATCACCTACGCCAGCAGGCTTGGTACTTGATGATGATGATATTGCAGGAGTCATAGCCTTCGTTTCTTCCTCTGAATAGCTGGAGCAAACAAACTGTAGGACACAACGAATAACTGGCGTGTTGTGGTTGCGATGGTCATTCACCTGTCACCAGAGTCAGCTTTAGTTTGGTCTGGGCGCCATCTCCTGCCTTATTATGCATGTGCTGCCATGCCTGGCTGGTTAGATGACTTTTAGTTCATCAATGATGAGATATGTGTTCTATATGGAGGCTTCTGTTTTAATTTGGCAGAGTTGAATGTGCAGCAATGCGGGAGTACACCAGCTGCTGCATTAATTAGAAAATATTCGAAAGGAAAAAGAATAACAAACAAATAAATCATCAAACACAAAATATGGAGGGAATAGCAGCAGCAGCAGTAGTAGTAATAGTAGTAATAGTAGTAGTAGTAGTATTGGTAGTAGCAATAGTAGAAGTAGTAGTAGTAGTGGTGGTGGTAGTAGTAGTAGTAGTAATAGTAGTAGTGGTGGTGGTAGTAGTAGTAGTGGTAGTAATAGTAATAGTGGTAGTAGTAGTAGTAGTAATAGTAGTAGTAGTAGTGGTAGTAGTAGTAGTAGTAGTAGTAGTAGTAATAGTAGTAGTAGTAGTAGTGGTAGTGGTAGTAGTAGTAGTAGTGGTAGTAGTAGTAGTAGTAATAGTAGTAAAATAGTAGTAGTAGTAGTGGTAGTAGTAGTAGTAGTAGTAGTAGTAGTAATAGTAGTAGTAGTAGTCGTTGTAGTAGCAATAGTAGTAGTAGTAATAGTTATAGTAGTAGTAGTAGTAGTAGTAGTGGTAGTGGTAGTAGTAGCAATACTAGTAGTAGTAATAGTAGTAGTAGTAGTAGTAGTAGTAATATTAATAGTAGTAATAGTAGTAGTAGTAGCAATAGTGGTAGTAGTAGTAGTAGTAGTTGTTGTTGTAGTAGTAATAGTAGTAGTAGTAGTAATAGTAGTAATAGTAGTAATAGTAGTAATAGTAGTAGTAGTAGTAATAGTAATAGTAGTAGTAGTAGTAGTAATAGTAGTAGTAGTAGTAGCAATAGTAGTAAAAGTAGTAGCAGTAGTAGTAGTATTAGTGGTAGTAGTAGTAGTAGTAATAATAGTAGTAGTAGTAGTCGTAGTAGTAGCAATAGTAGTAGTAGTAATAGTAGTAGTAGTAGTAGTAGTGGTGGTGGTAGCAGTAGTAGTAGTAGTTACTGATGATCAGCAGTAGTAGTAGTAGTAGTGGTGGTAGTAGTAGTAGTAGTAGTAGTAGTAGTAATAGTAGTAACAGTAGTAGCAGTAGTAGTATTAGTGGTAGTAGTAATAGTAGTATTAATCGTAGTATTAGTAGTAATAGTAGTAATAGTAGTAATAGTAGTAATAGTAGTAGTAGTAGTAGTATTATTAATCGTAGTAATAGTAGTAGTAGTAATAATAGTAGCATTTGTTTTGGATCTCTGTGTAATATTTTGTATGTCCGTTCCTCTTTCTTATGTTTTCTTCTTTCGTCCATTAGTTGTAATATTTCTTCTTCTTTCATCCATTTCTTTTTGTTGATTCTTTTAGTCACTGGTATTACTTCTTTTGATGTTTGTTGAATAGATTGTTTGAACATTTCCCACTGCTCCTGGATGTCCTGTATTTTCTCAATAGCATTATATCTATTTTGTACTATCGTGCTGTACTTATCAGTCATCTGTTTATCTACTCTTAGCATATCTAGTTCTTATTTTATATTTCTTGGTGATTTCTGTGCCTTCCGCAGTTTTATTCTTATCTTTCCAACTACTGGTACATGGACACTATTGCAGTCTGCTCCTGGCCTTGTTTTAACCGATGTTAGCCCATTCCTGAATCTTCTCTGTACCAGTATAAAATCAATTTGATTGTGTACTTTTTTGTCTGGGCTTTGCCATGTCCATGGTCGCTGGGTGTTGTTTGAACCAGGTGTTACCTATAATCATTTCATGTGTCTGCCCAACCTATCAATCTATCCCCTCTGTCATTCGTCTCTCCAAGGCCATGCCCCCCAGCCACATTTTGCACTTTAGCTGTTCCTACCTTTACATTGAAATCCCCTAATATAATAGTTATTTCTTGGGATTTACACTATTCCATGGTCGCCTCTAGCTCCTCGTAAAAAGTGTCAATGTCTTCTTCTTCGCTATTACTTGTTGGTGCATAAACTTGAATTATTTTAATATCCATTGGTCTGCCTCTCAATTTTACTAGCAGAATTCTGTCTGATACTGGCCAAAATCCTTTCATTGTTTTGCTTCTTTCCCTATCTAACATGATGCCTACACCTCTTTCGTGTGTGGTTCCACCAGAGTAAATTACATTTCCACTGTCGCGTTGTAATAATCCTGCCCCTGTCCATCTCATTTCACATAGTCCCAAGATGTTCAATTTCATTCTCTTCATTTCTTGGCTGATGTTTTCTAGTTTTCCAACCTGGAATGCTGATCTAATGTTCCAAGTTCCTATTGCTAGTGTCTCTTTATTTTTGATCTTGCATACAGTTGCTTGATGACGATCGGGTGTCACCTGTAGCACATCACGCTCCCTACCGGACGAGGTGGCCGTGAAGTCCCCATTAACGTCGTTAGCTGTAAATAGAAGGTTGTGATTTGTCATGATTATTCCAGGCAATTTAAGAATGTAGTTTACCATTCCTTTCCTTCTTGGCAGTGACTGTACTAGTCGGAGATCGCAGCCATTGTCTCTATACATGAGATCCTCTGCCTGCCATCGCGGTGTGGGGGCCATAACCAGCCCTACTTGTCGGCTGCTCCCACAACACCATCCACCACCTGCTCCAATGGCTTTACATAACCCTGATAGGGGGGCTAAACGGGAGCTCCACCTTGCCCAGGGGTGTCCCGATATTTATAGGTGTATTTGTTACTGTGGGGAAATAATTCGTGTTTATTGAGAAAACCCTCTTTTATTTGATTATTTCCCCTTAACTTCACATTGTTTCCATTAACATAACAGCAGCAGAGGCGAACAGAAGAGCAAAAGACCGCAAATTATATCTCCCCTCGACGCTGAAAAGCAGATGAGGAAGGAAAGAAGAAGATTAAGAAGTTTCCTATTTTGTAAATTTTACTGAAACATTGAGAGCTGTGTACATGTGGTTTTAGTTGTCTCCCGTTCATCTTTATGTTGATATGCTGTTTCCCTTTTGCGATATTCAGGAGCTGCGATTGCTCAGTGGTTACTGAACTGGACTACAAAGGACAAGAGGTCGAGTTCGATCCTGATTGACGGCTTCCGGGTTCATCGAGCTTTCTTTAAATGGGTGCTTGAATTTTTCTGGGCACGGGCGTAATGCCGACCACATTACCCCAAAAATCATGTGCAGAAGGTATGTGAATATTATGGTCACTAACACCATAATCCATATAAACCACTTGGCGTGACGGGGGTACTTTACTTTTTACTTTTTGCGATAGTCATGACTTCTATTTTGTTATGTTGAATTGTTTGCCTGTGCTATGAAGTCTATTTAAGTATTCCTGTAGGTCTTATATTTTCTATATAATATAAGTGCGTGATCGTCGGCAAATAGAAGCTATTTAATCTCACTTGTACTCAATGGGTTGCCTAACTTAACTATGTGGTCCATGTAGGTATTAAACAATAGGGGAGGTATTTCGATATTTATTTTCTTATCTGTCCATACATTCTTGCAAGTCTTGTACACATCCACATTTTAAAAGAGAACATTTTGCTCTTCTACTTTTGTTTTCAGTGCAGCACAAAGTAAGTGAAGAGACAGTTGAATAGCGTCCCCTCTCAGTCTGTGCCTTCACCGCGTGATTCTTGGTAAATTTGTCACGTGTTTGAAGTAAATACCTTCTAAGATAAGATACCTCAAATAGCTATGTACCTTCTAAGATCACATATCTCAAACAGCTAGATATCTTATACGATCACATGCCACAAATAGCTAAATACCTTATAAGATCACATACCACAAATAGCTAAATACCTTCTAAGATCACATACCTCAAATAGCTAAATACCTTCTAAGATCACATACCACAAATAGCTAAATACCTTCTAAGATCACATACCAGAAATAGCTAAATACCTTATAAGATCACATACCACAAATAGCTAAATACCTTCTAAGATCACATACCACAAATAGCTAAATACCTTCTAAGATCACATACCACAAATAGGTAAATACCTTCTAAGATCACATACCACAAATAGCTAAATACCTTATAAGATCACATACCACAAATAGCTAAATACCTTCTAAGATCACATACCACAAATAGCTAGATACCTTCTAAGATCACATACCACAAATAGATAAATACCTTATAAGATCACATACCACAAATAGCTAAATACCTTCTAAGATCACATATCTCAAATAGCTAGATACCTTCTAAGATCACATACCACAAATAGCTAAATACCTTCTAAGATCACATACCACCAATAGCTAAATACGTTATAAGATCACATACCTCAAATAGCTAAATACCTTCTAAGATCACATACCACAAATAGCTAAATACCTTCTAAGATCACATACCACAAATAGGTAAATACCTTCTAAGATCACATACCAGAAATAGCTAAATACCTTATAAGATCACATACCACAATAGCTAAATACCTTCTAAGATCACATACCACAAATAGCTAGATACCTTCTAAGATCACATACCACAAATAGATAAATACCTTATAAGATCACATACCACAAATAGCTAAATACCTTCTAAGATCACATATCTCAAATAGCTAGATACCTTCTAAGATCACATACCACAAATAGCTAAATACCTTCTAAGATCACATACCACCAATAGCTAAATACGTTATAAGATCACATACCACAAATAGCTAAATACGTTATGAGATCACATACCACAAATAGCAAAATATCTTCTAAGATCACATACCACAAATAGCTAAATATTTTCTAAGATCTCATACCACAAATAGCTAAATACGTTATGAGATCACATACCACAAATAGCAAAATATCTTCTATGATCACACACCACAAATAGCGAAATACCTTCTAAGATCACAAACCCAAATAGCTAAATATCTTCTATGATCACATACCACAAATAGCTAAATATCTTCTAAGATCGCATACCACAAATAGCTAAATATCTTCTAAGATAACATACCACAAATAGCTAAATATCATCTAAGATCACATACCACAAATAGCTAAATACATTATAAGATCACATACCACAAATAGCTAAATACCTTCAAAGATCACATACCACAAATAGCTAAATATCTTCTAAGATCACATACCTCAAAGAACTAGATACCCTCTAATATCAAATAGTCCAAATAGCTAGATACCGTCTAAGATCACATTCCTTAAATAGCTAGATGCCTTCTAAGATTGGATACCACAATAAGATAGATACCTTCTAAGACCACATACCACAATTAGCTAGATACTTTCTAAAATCGGATACCTCAAAGAGCAAGATACCTTCGAAAATCGGATACCACAAATAGCTAAATATCTTCTAAAATCGGATACTTCAAACTGCTAAATACCTTCTAAAATTGAATACCACAAATAGCTGGATACCTTTCTTAAATCGAATACCGCAAAAAGCCACATACCTCCTAAAAACGAATACCATAAACACCTAGGCACCTTCAAAACTCGGATACCTCAAGCAGCAATTTAACGTGGGCCATAGCCACATTTGACCGCTATCAATCTAGCTAAGCATGCTGGTCACTTGATTAAGCTCATCGTCACATCTGATAGGATTGGTGGTTATGTCTCTCCACAACGTCGTCACATCTGATAGCATTGGTGGTTATGTCTCTCCACAACGTCGTCACATCTGATAGCATTGGTGGTTATGTCTCTCCACAACGTCGTCACATCTGATAGCATAGGTGGTTATGTCTCTCCACAACGTCGTCACATCTGATAGCATTGGTGGTTATGTCTCTCCACAACGTCGTCACATGTGATAGCATAGGTGGTTATGTCTTTTCCATAGCGTCATCACATCTGATAGCATAGGTGGTTATGTCTCTCCACAACGTCATCACATCTGCTAGCATAGGTGGTTATGTCTCTCCACAACGTCATCACATCTGATGGCATTGGTGGTTATGTCTCTCCACAACGTCATCACATCTGATAGCATTGGTGGTTATGTCTCTCCACAACGTCATCACATCTGATAGCATAGGTGGTTATGTCTCTCCACAACGTCATCACATCTGATAGCATTGGTGGTTATGTCTCTCCACAACATTATCACGTGTGATAGCATAGGTGGTTATGTCTCTCCTCAGCGTCATCACATCTGATAGCATTGGTGGTTATGTCTCTCCTCAAACATGAGAAGGCAAACCCTGTACTCAAAAACACCATACCGAAGTCGAATGTGATGAGCCGAAAGGTGCAAATATAACAGTCTTACTGCAACCAGCTACACATTGCATAGATATCAACGTAACCTATTTTTAGGAGCGCATGATAGAGCGGTAACTGTTCCATTAGTCGTCTGGTACAAGCAAAGAAGAAGAGGATGAAGTTATAAAATAACTGAACTTAGTTATTCCCTATTTAAGAAAGTTGAGTCTGTGGCTCACATGAACGAGTCCTGTCAACATTTAGAACTTTAAAAGTTGAGTCTGTGGCTCCCATGAACGAGTCCTGTCAACATTTAGGACTTTAAAAGTTGAGTCTGTGACTCCCATGAACGAGTCCTGTCAATATTTAGAATTTCAAAAGTTGAGTCTGTGGCTCCCATGAACGAGTCCTGTCAACATTTAGAACTTCAAAAGTTGAGTCTGTGGCTCCCACGAACGAGTCCTGTCAACATTTAGAACTTCAAAAGTTGAGTCTGTGGCTCCCATGAACGAGTCCTGTCACCATTTCAAACTTCAAAGGTTGAGTCTGTGGCTCCCATGAACGAGTCCTGTCAACATTTAGAACTTTAAAAGTTGAGTCTGTGGCTCCCATGAACGAGTCCTGTCAATATTTAGAACTTCAAAAGTTGAGTCTGTGGCTCCCATGAACGAGTCCTGTCAACATTTAGAACTTCAAAAGTTGAGGCTGCGGCTCCCATGAACGAGTCCTGTCAACATTTAGAACTTCAAAAGTTGAGTCTGCGGCTCCCATGAACGAGTCCTGTCAACATTTAGAACTTCAAAGGTTGAGTCTGTGGCTCCCATGAACGAGTCCTGTCAACATTTAGAACTTCAAAAGTTGAGTCTGTGGCTCCCATGAACGAGTCCTGTCAACATTTAGAACTTCAAAAGTTGAGTCTGTGGCTCCCATGAACGAGTCCTGTCAACATTTAGAACTTCAAAAGTTGAGTCTGTGGCTACCATGAACGAGTCCTATCAACATTTAGAACTTCAAAAGTCACAACAAACAAATTACACATTTGATAAGTAATGGAGAAGTATAACACCCGCAACTTGACGCTCGTTACCTCACAGGTGGCGGTACCGTCTTATTTTGTCCTTCATCATTAGCTTTTCAGCTTCGAGGGAGATTATATAATTTGCGGTCTTCTGCTCGTCCCCTGGCCTCTACTGCTGTTATGTTTCCTAGTATTCCTAATATTCCGTCGATCTATCTTTTTTCATGGTCGGCCTTTGAGCCTGGTGTTCTCGCAACGTTTAATGAAGGCTCGTTGTGTTATGTTTTGATCTTTCTGTCTTATCACGTGATCAAACTATTTTATATGTTGTTTCTTTATATATTTTATGGCGGGAATTATTTCTAGCTTTTTCACCCCAGTTCTTCATTCCTGATCTTATCTCTCAGACTGTTTCCTGTCTTTCATCTAACACATTTCATCTCAGTAGTAGTTATTTTTCTTATTGCTCTTGCATCTTGAGTCCAGGACTGGCATTGGTAGCACAACGTTGGGATGAAGATTGTATTGTAGAGTACCGTTTTGCCTCTAGAGTTACTTCCTTGTTGGACAATAGTGGTGATAGCTGTCCAATGATTGGACAATAGTGGTGATAGCTGTCCAATGATTGGACAATAGTGGTGATAGCTGCCCAATGATTGGACAATAGTGGTGATAGCTGTCCAATGATTGGACAATAGTGGTGATAGCTGTCCAATGATTGGACAATAGTGGTGATAGCTGTCCAATGATTGGACAATAGTGGTGATAGCTGTCCAATGATTGGACAATAGTGGTGATAGCTGTCCAATGATTGGACAATAGTGGTGATAGCTGTCCAATGATTGGACAATAGTGGTGATAGCTGTCCAATGATTGGACAAACTTTGTTGCATCTTAAGTCTACGTCTAATGTTGATAATGATGACACACAACATAAGAGAATGAGCTGATAATGATGACACACAACATAAGAGAATGAGTTGATAATGATGACACACAACATAAGAGAATGAGTTGATAATGATGACACACAACATAAGAGAATGAGTTGATAATGATGACACACAACATAAGAGAATGAGTTGATAATGATGACACACAACATAAGAGAATGAGTTGATAATGATGACACACAACATAAGAGAATGAGTTGATAATGATGACACACAACATAAGAGAATGAGTTGATAATGATGACACACAACATAAGAGAATGAGTTGATAATGATGACACACAACATAAGAGAATGAGTTGATAATGATGACACACAACATAAGAGAATGAGTTGATAATGATGACACACAACATAAGAGAATGAGTTGATAATGATGACACACAACATAAGAGAATGAAAATAAAAATGGAATGGTTACAGCTTTACTTAAAGTGATGGATAACACAAAATCGAACAACGTTGCTGCTCAACAGGCCTTCAGCAGGAACAATAAACAACACAAACACAGATATGTTAGGAAATACATTTAAACCCACATAGCTTACTATATAATAAGAAAATATCTGCAAGGAAAGTGATATATAGCTAGAGTAGAGAACTTGCTGTTTGGTGTGACCAGGTCAGAAAAAGGACACGCAAGATATAAGTACACTGGTACTTCACAGGTATAGTATGACTGGTACTTCACAGGTATAGTATGACTGGTACTTCACAGGTATAGTAAGACTGGTACTTCACAGGTATAGTATGACTGGTACTTCACAGGTATAGTATGACTGGTACTTCACAGGTATAGTAAGACTGGTACTTCACAGGTATAGTATGACTGGTACTTCACAGGTATAGTATGACTGGTACTTCACAGGTATAGTATGACTGGTACTTCACAGGTATAGTACAATTTTTCGCATTGTGTGTGTACGTGTGACCGTGTGTGTGTGTGTGCGTGTGTATGTGAGCGTGTGTGTGTATCCGTGTGTGTATCTGTGTGCGCGCGCGTTTATGTGTGTGCGCGTGCGTGCGTATGTTTGCGTGTATGCTTGAGTACGTGTGTGTGTGTGCGTGCACGCGTGCGTGCGTATGAGTGTATGTGCGTGCGTGCCTGTGTGTGCGTATGTGTGTGTACGCGTTGTGCGTGTTTGTATTTGTGCGTGTGTATGCCTTTGTGTGTGTGTGTGTGTGTGTGTGTGTGTGTATGTACACGCACGTGTGTGTGCGTGTGTGAGGGTAGTAGAGACTCTTAAAGGCCCTAATCACTTGAAAGATTTTGGTGCCTCCCTCAGTTCGGGTGTCGAGGGAGATACACAGTTCTGGCTCTCGCCCTTCCGGCGGCTTCAGTCATTGTCAATTGATGTTGTTGCAGTGTTTCATTGATGTTGTCTATCCATCTTACTCTGGGTCTGCCTCTTGCCTTTCACCCTGTGCCTCTTTTAATATTTGCTTTGTAAAGTAAGGAATCACACGGCATTCTTTCTAGATGGACAAACCAGTTTAATTATAATTTCTGTATGTAGCTTAAGACTGGCTCAATGATAACACTTTCTCTTTTCTTATTCTCTCTTTTTCTTATTCTCTCTTTTCTTATTCTCTCTTTTCTTATTCTCTCTTTTCTGGTCGCTCGAAGAGTTTTTCTCTGACACCTCATCTCTGCGGTGACAAGCTTTCTTTTCTGCTTAGAAGTAAGTGTCCATGTTTGACATCGGTAGCACAATGTTGGAATGAATATACTTTGTATAAGGTGTTTCTTGGTGGTAATAGGTATTGCTTTGTGTTGAAGTATAGGGGATAGCTGTCCAAAATGTTTGGTTTGTGTTGAAGTAAAGGGGATAGCTGTGCCAATGTTTGGTTTGTGTTGAATTATAGGGGATAGCTGTTCCAATGTTTGGTTTGTGTTGAAGTATAGGGGATAGCTGTGCCAATGTTTGGTTTGTGTTGAATTATAGGGGATAGCTGTGCCAATATTTGGTTTGTGTTGAAGTATAGGGGATAGCTGTTCCAATGTTTGGTTTGTGTTGAAGTATAGGGGATAGCTGTGCCAATGTTTGGTTTGTGTTGAAGTATAGGGGATAGCTGTGCCAATGTTTGGTTTGCGTTGAAGTATAGGGGATAGCTGTGCCAATATTTGGTTTGTGTTGAAGTATTTGGGATAGCTGTTCCAATATTCGGTTTGTGTTGAAGTATAGGGGATAGCTGTTCCAATATTCTGTTTGCCTTGTTGCATCGTATGTTTATTTCTTTGTCGATTATCTGTGTGTAATGTTTTCATTTAATGTAGGGGCCACTTTGTGATGCCCCCTTCCCTTGATGTCCCAAGCACGCGCTTATTTTGTTTAATGGTTGATGCGCCCCTAGCGTGTGTGTGGGTGTGCGTATGTGTGAGTATGTGTGAATGCGTGTGCGTGTGTGTATGTGTGTTTAAGATGAAGTTCCGGTAAACAGTTATCAATTTAAAAAAGAAATAAAAAAAAAACCACTGGATAAACGAATCTGAAGCGGCCGAAAACAACTTGTCCGGAACTGGATGCTCTCGTGGAAAGTGCCAAAGATGATGTTCGTGCCATTTTGTGTGTCAACATCTACACAATGTGTCCACTATCTGGACGAGCCGTGCGTAAATGTAGTCATATCCCTTGACTCGTTTGACAAACCCCAGCCTTTGTGTGCGTCCTCGTGGATGGCGTTCTGAACTTTCAGCACCGCTTCTCCACATTAAAGAGAGATGGTCATAGGAGTGTGTGTGTGTGCGTGCGTGTGGCTAGACAATGTTAATCATCAGGCCCTCGCTGTCATC